>CM060308.1:97103895-97106395 GCA_030674185.1 Monoplex corrugatus
CACACTTCATTACTCACCTTTCACTCCCTCACATGTCCATTATCCCTTTCACTCCCTCACATGTTCATTATCCCTTTCACTCCCTCACATGTTCATTATCCCTCTCACTCCCTCACATGTCCATTATCCCTCCTCCCTCACATATCCATTATCCCTTTCACTCCCTAAACATATCCACCAGCTTCTTACAGGATAAAAGTGAGAGATTGAAGTGGTTAACCTTGGCTTTTGGAAGCAAATGCTGTAACTATACATCAAAATCCCATGACGATATTGATGATAATGATCTATAATTAAAACAATAACTAAATACATCAATAAAGTTAATATCTGTCTTTTAATGGTGCAGCAATATCCCATGACAATAATGATCTATAATTTAAAAAATAAATAATTAAATACATCAATAAATTTAAAATATTTTAAATTGCAGCAACATCCCATGACGATAATGATCTATAATTATAATAACAAATACATACATAAATAAATTTACTATATATTAAAGGCACAGCTGCCTATGACGATGACAAAACATGCCCATCAAGTGAATGGCCTTATGACACAAAAAACGACCAAATTATGAATGTCGAGTTACCATCTACCTCCTACCGCCCACGCCCGGTGAAAAACTTAATGACTAGTTACATCATATACCACCATCACCTAACCTCACATGATGCAGACAGCTGACTCACAAACACAAATTTCAACAGCTGGAATTGAATGTTCTGCTTATTCTGATTCTCTTCGGGCTGCGGACCGGAAAAATACCTGCACTATCATTATCATGATTAACCCTTTCACTCTCGCACCCTGTCCACCAGAATCATGTATTCTCAACCATGCTTGCAAATCAAAAACTTAACCCTTTGACTCCCTCGCCCTATCCACCAGTTTCCTGCAGGAAGCTGGTGCATATGAAGAGGGAGTCAAAGGTTGAAGTTTTTGCAGTTGGTAGATAGTGTGTGGAAGTCAAAGGGTTAATGACCATGAACACAACCCAGGTGTTATGTAGGGAGCTTATCTCCAGTACAGGCTATGTGTCTATATACATGTAAGTGCTGACACTGCAATCACTGGATTAGGCCCAGTGGACAGGTCAAGTATCCTGCGGACCCTGTTATTATGTCCGACCAGAGACAAGGATACAGAGAGACCAGCAACAACACAATCCTGCTGGTGCTTATAGTCCTTACTTGTCTTCTTCCTTGGAGTGCTTCACCCGGCACAAATTGTGTAATCCAGCGCACAGGGCTTATGTGCAGGCTTAGGCTTACGTCTTGATCATTTTGGATCTTCTCCATCACATGGCATCAGTGGTTATGCAGTGCATGCGGAATTGACTCCAGGAGCAGTAGGCGTTATCTTGAGAAATGAAACTAAAAAGCATTCATCTGTGAATGCACAATACATCTAAAAGCAATGAACATCTGAGGCCTGTGTGGTCCAGAGCCCTGCATACGATACCTACATAAAGATAAACGAATACTGCTCTTATCAGTTAGAATCTGCAGCAATTTCAGTTGCATGAACAGATTACACTTCGTCCATGTACAGCTAAGCATGTACGAATCTTCCATGTGACAGACTCAAGCAGGATGACAGAATCTTCGCCATGTGACAGACTCCAAAGCAGGATGACAGAATCTTCGCCATGTGACAGACTCCAAAGCAGGATGACAGAATCTTCGCCATGTGACAGACTCCAAAGCAGGGGGATGACAGAATCTTCGCCATGTGACAGACTCCAAAGCAGGATGACAAATCTCGCTGTGACAGACTCAAGAGATGCGATCTTCGCCATGTGACAGACTCCAAAGAACAACCACGGCAAAGAGTTATGGAGAATTCGTCCATTACTGCAGTCTGTACATACCATCTCTACATGTACATCATCTACACACTTTTTTGCCCATTAGAGCAGTCTACATAATTATACTCCTGTCCCACAGTGACTCATTCGGTTATCACTACCTACAGACCAAAAAGCTTGTATCATAACTTCGAGGTATATGGGGAGTGACGTGATAAGTACCATTTTCTTGAAGCAAGATCATGTGGGTGAAGCCCATCTCCTCTCCATCACTACTTTACCTTCTCCAACCCTGAAAAAGGGCAGGTAGCCATTCAAGACAGGTGGACTGGATGCCACATCTACACTCAAGACAATATCACAAGAGACAATGTCTGACTGTTCCAGAGAGCTCCCTGACTTTCAGGGCCGAAACACTTGCTTGACAGGGGTTTCTCCTCTGAGGACCTTCTACTGTCCATCTCTCAAGCATTCAGGTGAGCTCCCTCCACAAGTCCCCACTGCGTGCATCTTGGACCTGGTTCATTTCAAGCCAGTCTTAAATCTCTTTCAGACATCCAAAACAAGTGTGACTGCCAGAAAAAATAACATGAAAAAAGAATAAAAACGCGTATTTATTAAACAAGACAAAACAGGCGCAAATTTTCGGCCAACTGTCAAGCGTAAGATCACAAACAAACAAAT
>CM060308.1:97121395-97131395 GCA_030674185.1 Monoplex corrugatus
TCATGCGTGTTGTGTGGTGTCGTGTGTGGTGTGGTGTGGCGTGTGTGTGCGTGTGCGAGTGTGAACAAATGAGCGTGCAGTTATTTATTTGCTTTAATTTTTTTTCTTCCCCCCCCCCCCTTAATATGTATTTACCATACGAAATTCGGGTGCTCTCCCTCAAAACAAACAAACAAACAAACAAAACACCAAAACAAAAAACACCAGCAAAGCAAGACCGCTCGCCCATTTGAAAGAAACAACGTGTGCCGACATGTTATACATGTAACAAGGCACGGTTTGTCATGGCATGTACGTACACAAAATATGAATTATAATCATGGGCATGTCTAACGCCCGTCCACGACGTGTGCTCACTGACGTGTGAATATGCCTGACTGCATTTGTGTGCATTAATCGACTGTGACATAGTGTGTGCAAGTGTCAGAAGTATGTCTGCATCTCTGTGTGTGTGTGTGTGTGTGTTGGGGCGTGTGTGCGCGCGCGCGCGCGCATGGACGTGTGTGTATGTGTGCACGTACGTGCCCCCCGTGTACATGTGAGTGAAAAGCGTGAAAGAGACGAAGACAATTACGTATACGTACACACACACACACACACACACACACACACACGCACACACGCACACACACACATGCATACACACACACTATACATTCATGCAGAGCCTTACATGCTCGTAGCGCACAGACACATACACACGCGCATACACACATACACACAACCCTGAGCAAACAAATGAAGCCTGATCGATCTAATGTTCTGACTGTTTTGCTCTTGTTTGCTAAATTGTTTGATGTAACCTTAATTGATACAATGCCTTCATAATTTCATAGATTCATTCATCCCATAGACATCTTTTTCGTCTAAAAGCACGTATGTGAATAGACGTTAAAAGAAATAACGAACGAATACATTCATGCACAAAAATACATGCATGCACGCACGCACACACACACACACACACACACACACAACACACACACACACACACTCACGCACACGCACACGCACACGCACACATATACAAAGCATTTACAAGACTGATGGAAAAACATAAACTCAAAAATTTCAGCATACAGACATAAAACAATCATACCCACGCACGCACGCACGCAAGCACACACACACACACACACACACACACACACACACACACACACACACACTCACGCACGCGCGCACACACACACACTCTGTCTCTCTCACTCTCTTTCTCTCTGTCTCTCTCCACACACACACACACACACACACACACACACACACACACACACACACACACACACGCACACACAGAGCACACAGACAGACAGAGAGAGGGGAGAGAGAGAGAGAGGTGAAAAATGAGAGACAGAAAAAGAGAGATGGACAGACAGACAGACAGACAGACAGACAGAGACGGACAGACAGACAGACAGACAGAGAGAAAGAGAGAGCACTGGCAAGATCGATGGGAAAAGCACTGGCAAGATCGATGGGAAAACACAAACCCACACATTTCAGCATACAGACAAGAAACAATCATACCCAAGTGTTACAGACAAGGTAGGCAAGCGGGTAAACGTCAGATTTCCAATCAAAAGGTCCTGGGTTCGATCCGCCCAGACATCTGCACCAGGTGTGTAATGAGTGGAGGAGACCTTTCTGATCCTCCAGGTCAACAGAAATGCAGACCTGCCAGTGTCTAAACCAACATGGTGTACACGCACATACGGGATATAAAATAACCACGCTGACCCTTTGACTCCCGCAACCTATCCACCAACTGCAATAAAAAAAATTAACCCTTTCACTCCCTGACCCTATCCATCAGCTTCCTGCAGGTTTTAGTTTCAGTTTCAGTTTCCCAAGACGACGTCTCCGCGCTCGGAACGAATTCCATATGCACTGACGTTCGTTCGTTCGTTCTTTGATTTAACGTCTTTTCACTAAAAGTATAAGTGATATGCACTAACGTCACAGGTGTCATGTGTATGGTGATCACGGCACAAGCCGTAAGCCTGCACATAAACCCATGAGCTGGCCAGGTCCTGAGGCCCTACCTAGTCTACGTTTTAAACCTCCCCGGCGTGGAAATGAACCCCGGTCTCCCGCGTGACAGGCGGGGATACCGACCACTATACTACCGAGGTGGATAAGGTGAAGGAATCAAAGGATTACAGGAAGCTGGTGGATAGGGTGAGGGAGCCAAAAGGTTAAGTTTTTGCTTTGCCAACATGGTTGACAATGCACGATGCTGGTGGAAAGGGTGAGGGAGTAAAAGGGTTAAGTTTTTGCTTTGCCAACATGGTTGACAATGCACGATGCTGGTGGATAGGGTGAGGGAGCCAAAGGGTTAAGTTTTTGCTTTGCCAACGTGGTTGACAATGCACGATGCTGGTGGAAAGGGTGAGGGAGTCAAAAGGTTTTAAGATCCTAAAGGTCATGTCAGTGGCTAGCTTACAGATAAAATGCATGTCCACCAAAGACAGACTATGCAGATTGTGCAGCGACATACCGCCTGCACAGTGTGGGCAAAGACAATGTGTATGAACGCATCTGAGAAAAACATTGGAATGCTAAACAAAAGTAGGCTTTATTTCTGTGTTACCAGGTCACATACTACACTGTCATGTCGCCAAGAACAGTCAACGCAATGTGATACAATGTACGAGTGATAAATGCGTACATACAGACTGCCTAACCGTCAGGCACACACGATATGTATGTGCGTGTGTGTGTGTGTGTGGTGTGTGTGTGTGTGTGTGTGTGTGTGTGTGTGTGTGTGTGTGTGTGTGTGTGTGTGTGTGTGTGTGTGTTCGTTCGTTACTTCTTCTATGTGTATGTACGTGTATATATTTATATATATATATATACACATACATCTATATCTATATATATATATCTATATATATATATATATATATATATATATATATATACATATATATATATGTGTGTGTGTGTGTGTGTGTGTGTGTGTGTGTGTGTGTGTGTGTGTGTGTGTGTGTGTTTGCGTGTCTGTGTGTGTGTCTGTAGATAGATATATAAATAGATGCAAACGAACACACACACACACACACACACACACACACACACACACACACACACACACACACACACACACACACACACACACACACACCACACCTTCCATTCTGAGACAAGGAACAAGGCCATGAGTCAAATTACTACAGACACTGCCAATTTAGACCATGCCAAAACATGAATCAGTCTTTCCTCCCCAAACAAAGAACGGGAGAAGATAATTTAGGACTTGGCAGTGGTGGACTTTGTGGGCTGGGTAAAGGAGAGGAAAGGGGTAGCAAACAGAGTGAGAGAGAGTGTGTGTGTGTGTGTTGTGTGTGTGTGTGTGTGTGTGTGTGTGTGTGTGTGTGTGTGTGTGTGTGTGTGTGTGTGTGTGCGTACGAGAGAGAGAGAGAGAGAAAGAGGAAGAGATGAGAGACGGAGACAGAGACAGACAGACAGAGACAGAGAGAAGAGAGGGAGAGAGACAGAGAGAAAGAGAAAGAGAGAGAGAGTGTGTGTGTGTGTGTGTGTGTATGTGTGTGTGTGTGTGTGTGTGTGTGTGTGTGTGTGTGTGTGTGTGTGTGTGTGTGTGTGTGTGTGTGTGTGTGTGTGTGTGTGTGTGTGTGTGTTCGTTCGTTACTTCTTCTAACGTCTACTCATATACGTGCTTTTAGACGAAAATAAATAAATAAATAAATAAATAAACAAATAAACAAATAAATAAATAAGATAATGAGTGTCAATGTTGTGAATGAATCTATGAGAACATGAAGGCATTGTATCACATAATTATAAGGTAATAATTGTGTGCGTGCGTGCGTGCGTGCGTGCGTGGTGCGTGCGTGCGTGCATGTCATGAATGCTCAAACACGCAGGACTTCGCCAAAAGTACTTGCCTAAACAAAAATTATAGCACACGCCTAAATCCGGTTTGTAATTTCCGCAATTTTTTTTAAAACAAGTAAAAATATGTTGGTGTCATTTACTGAGTTGCAATGTCACTTTAATTAACGTGTTTGACAATTTGCTGTTTGTTTAATCATGTACATGCATGTCATATACTTGCTATTTGAAACTCTTGATGTGTCAATAAGGTTGAAGGATAAGTAAAATCTAACCTTGAAACTGTGTATGTGTATGTGCGTGCGTGCGGTACGTAGCATGCTGAGTCTGTGCTAGTGTGTTATATTTTCTGTATGGTCTGTGCTGTGTGTATCATACATTATTCTACTGTATGTCTGTGCTGTGTGTATCATACATTATTCTACTGTATGTCTGTGCTGTGTGTATCATACATTATTCTACTGTATGTCTGTGCTGTGTGTATCTACATTTTTACTGTATGTCTGTGCTGTGTGTATCATACATTATTCTACTGTATGTCTGTGCTGTGTGTATCGTACATTATTCTACTGTATGTCTGTGCTGTGTGTATCGTACATTATTCTACTGTATGTCTGTGCTGTGTGTATCATACATTATTACTACTGTATGTCTGTGCTGTGTGTATCATACATTATTCTACTGTATGTCTGTGCTGGTACTACATTTTTGTATGCGCGTGGTATCATTATTCTACTGTATGTCTGTGCTGTGTGTATCGTACATTATTCTACTGTATGTCTGTGCTGTGTGTATCGTACATTATTCTACTGTATGTCTGTGCTGTGTGTATCGTACATTATTCTACTGTATGTCTGTGCTGTGTGTATCATACATTATTCTACTGTATGTCTGTGCTGTGTGTATCATACATTATTCTACTGTATGTCTGTGCTGTGTGTATCATACATTATTCTACTGTATGTCTGTGCTGTGTGTATCATACATTATTCTACTGTATGTCTGTGCTGTGTGTATCATACATTATTCTATCTACCAGAACGGATGAGAAATCTGTATGAAATACAGCTTAAGATAACCACCACGTATTGTAAATCTGAATTTCAGAAAGAGATTACTTACACACAAAAAAGTCATCATCATCATCAGGTGCCCTGCCGCATGGCGTTGGCGATCATGGACTTCTATCTGCCTCTATCTCTCGTTGCCCCTAGCATCTCCCCCTCCATCCTCGTCCCCAGCCACTCTGCAAGATCGTCCAGCATTTTCTCTCTGGGTCTACCCGGTGCTCTCTTTCCCTCCAGCTTTCCCGTTGTGACCAGGTGCTCCAAATCCCCTTCCTCATAAAATGGCCTATAAATGTTGTCTGTCTTTTCCTAATCTTCCTTATGAGTGATCTACTTGTGTCTGCCTCCATCAAGACTGTCTCGTTTGTTTTCTTTGCTGTCCATGGAACCCTCAACATTCTTCTTAGAAACCACATCTCGGCTGCCTCAATCTTGTTCTGGCTTTGTTTGTTGACTGTCCACGCCTCGCATCCGTACAACAGTATTGGTTCTATATAACATTCAAGAACTCTCTTCCTGATGTTAACTGATAGGCATTTGTTGGTAAGAATGCTTGTCATCTTCTTGAATGCTGTTTTGGCTTGGCCGATCCTGCCGGTTATTTCTGATGTGCATCTGCCGTCTGATGAAATGATCGTTCCCAGGTATTTGAATTTATCAACCTGTGTCAAGGTGTCATAAATGTTTCAAAATTCAGCTTCAGACGTTCAAAAACCTCTCGACGAGTTGTTCCCCCTCCTCCACTCCCCTCCTTCTCCCTTAATCGAAACAAGTCTTGAGCAGTTTACAAAAACTAACATAAAACTGATACATAAAGAACATAAACCATAACCATAACTATACGAAATACGACATTAACCCTTTGACTCCCGCACCCTATCCACCAACTGCAAAAACTTAACTCTTTGACTCCCGCACCCTGTCCACCAACAGCAAAAAAATTAACTCTTTGACTCCCTCACCCTGCCCATCTGCTTCCTGCAGAAAGCTGGTGGATAGGATGAGGAAGCCAAAGGGTTAAGTTTTTGCTTTGCAGGCATAGTTGACAAGACAGGACAGGGCGCGGGAGTCATAGGGTTAAGGTGTTGAAAATTGTAAATGTATTGTATTGTGAATGTTTCTTGAGCACCTTACAGCACTCAGCCCAGACTCAAGGTATTCAAAACACACATGGCCCCCAGGCAGGCAAACGTTGCCTCTCCAGTGATCTGTCCTCCAGAAGGCAACAGCTAATGACCCGGTCGCATCGCCAAACTATCAGTATGCTGAACACAGACCCCTCATTATCTGCTCAGCATCACAGCTATGATCAGGCCGTCGACAACGACCCCCTTCACTACTGAGACAGGACACTAACACAATATATGATAAGTGGCGACACTGACAATGATATGAGATGACACTCACGTACGAGATAACACTAACATTATATATATTTACGATACTACTAACGTATGGTATGGTATTGGTATGGTATGGTATGGTATGGTATGGTATGGTATGGTATGGTATGGTATGGTATGGTATGGTATGGTATGGTATGGTATGGTATGGTATGGTATGGTATGGTATGGTATGGCATGGCATGGCATGGCATGGTATGGTATGGTATGGTATGGTATGGTGTGGTATGGTATGGCATGGTATGGTATGGTATGGTGCGGTATGGTATGGTATGGTATGGTATGGTATGGTATGATATATGATATGATACGATATGATATGATATATGATATGATATGATATGATATATGATATGATATATGATATGATATGATATAATATGATATGATATGATATGATATATGATATATGATATGATATATGATACGATATGATATATATGATATAATATGATGTGATGATAGGATATATGATAAGATACATATGAAATGCGAAAACATCATGAGAAACCTAGAAGACCCTGGATTAAAGGTTGGAGGGAAAATGATAAACAACATTCGATACGCAGACGACACCGTGCTAATTGCAGAAAGTGAAAGGGACCTACAAAACCTTGTGAATATACTAGAAATAGAAAGTAAATGTAAGGGGCTGGAACTAAACAGCAGGAAGACTGAAGTCATGGTGATCAGTAAAAAACATGAAATCCCCTCATGCAAATTAACAGCAAATGGCACAACCTTGACACAGGTTGATAGATTCAAATACCTGGGAACGATCATTTCATCAGACGGCAGATGCACATCAGAAATAGCCGGCAGAATCGGCCAAGCCAAAACAGCATTCAAGAAGATGACAAGCATTCTTACCAACAAATGCCTATCAATTAACATCAGGAAGAGAGTTCTTGAATGTTATATAGAACCAATACTGTTGTACGGATGCGAGGCGTGGACAGTCAACAAACAAAGCCAGAACAAGATTGAGGCAGCCGAGGTGTGGTTTCTAAGAAGAATGTTGAGGGTTCCATGGACAGCAAAGAAAACAAACGAGACAGTCTTGATGGAGGCAGACACAAGTAGATCACTCATAAGGAAGATTAGGAAAAGACAGGCAACATTTATAGGCCATTTTATGAGGAAGGGGGATTTGGAGCACCTGGTCACAACGGGAAAGCTGGAGGGAAAGAGAGCACCGGGTAGACCCAGGGAGAAAATGCTGGACGGACTTGCAGAATGGATGGGGACGGGGAGGGTGGGGAGATGCTAGGGGCAACAAGAGATAGAGGCAGATGGAAGTCCATGATCGCCAACGCCATGCGGCAGGGCACCTGATGATGATGATGATGACATATGATATATGATATGATGTAATGATATGATATATATGATATATGTGATATATATGATATGATATATGTGATATGATATATATGATATATGATATGATATATGATATATGATATATGATATGATATATATGATATATGATATATGATATATGATATGATATATGATATGATATATGATATGATATATGACATGACATGACATATGATATGATATATATGACATGACATGATATATGACATGACATGATATGACATGATACGATACGATATGATATATATGATACCAAAATAACATATGACATGGGGTGATACTAGCATAATATACGACATAGGGTGACACTAGCCTAATATACGACATGGGGTGACACTAGGTGATACTAGCATAATATACGATATGGGGTGACACTAGGTGACACTAGCATAATATACGATATGGGGTGACACTAGGTGACACTAGCATAATATATATGGGGTGACACTAGGTGACACTAGCATAATATACGATATGGGGTGACACTAGCATAATATACGATATGGGGTGACACTAGGTGATACTAGCATAATATACGACATGGGGTGACACTAGGTGACACTAGCATAATATACGACATGGGGTGACACTAGGTGACACTAGCATAATATACGACATGGGGTGACACTAGGTGACACTAGCATAATATACGACATGGGGTGACACTAGGTGACACTAGCATAATATACGACATGGGGTGACACTAGGTGACACTAGCATAATATACGACATGGGGTGACACTAGATGACACTAGCATAATATACGACATGGGGTGACACTAGGTGACACTAGCATAATATACGATATGGGGTGACACTAGCATAATATACGACATGGGGTGACACTAGCATAATATACGATATGGGGTGACACTAGCATAATATACGACATGGGGTGACACTAGCATAATATACGATATGGGGTGACACTAGCATAATATACGACATGGGGTGACACTAGGTGATACTAGCATAATATACGACATGGGGTGACACTAGGTGACACTAGCATAATATACGATATGGGGTGACACTAGCATAATATACGACATGGGGTGACACTAGGTGACACTAGCATAATATACGACATGGGGTGACACTAGATGACACTAGCATAATATACGATATGGGGTGACACTAGGTGACACTAGCATAATATACGATATGGGGTGACACTAGCATAATATACGACATGGGGTGACACTAGGTGACACTAGCATAATATACGACATGGGGTGACACTAGATGACACTAGCATAATATACGACATGGGGTGACACTAGGTGACACTAGCATAATATACGATATGGGGTGACACTAGCATAATATACGACATGGGGTGACACTAGGTGATACTAGCATAATATACGATATGGGGTGACACTAGGTGACACTAGCATAATATACGACATGGGGTGACACTA
The DNA here is from genome assembly GCA_030674185.1 of Monoplex corrugatus. Lineage (NCBI taxonomy): Eukaryota > Metazoa > Mollusca > Gastropoda > Littorinimorpha > Ranellidae > Monoplex > Monoplex corrugatus. Next base: position 97,130,525 of record CM060308.1, read on the forward strand.
GGTGACACTAGCATAATATACGACATGGGGTGACACTAGGTGACACTAGCATAATATACGACATGGGGTGACACTAGGTGACACTAGCATAATATACGACATGGGGTGACACTAGGTGACACTAGCATAATATACGACATGGGGTGACACTAGGTGACACTAGCATAATATACGATATGGGGTGACACTAGCATAATATACGACATGGGGTGACACTAGGTGATACTAGCATAATATACGATATGGGGTGACACTAGGTGACACTAGCATAATATACGACATGGGGTGACACTAGGTGACACTAGCATAATATACGACATGGGGTGACACTAGGTGACACTAGCATAATATACGATATGGGGTGACACTAGGTGACACTAGCATAATATACGATATGGGGTGACACTAGGTGACACTAGCATAATATACGATATGGGGTAACACTAACATAATATACGATATGGGGTGACACTAGGTGACACTAGCATAATATACGATATGGGGTAACACTAACATAATATACGATATGGGGTGACACTAGGTGACACTAGCATAATATACGATATGGGGTAACACTAACATAATATACGATATGGGGTGACACTAGGTGACACTAGCATAATATACGATATGGGGTGACACTAGCATAATATACGATATGGGGTGACACTAGCATAATATACGATATGGGGTGACACTAGCATAATATACGATATGGGGTAACACTAACATAATATACGATATGGGGTGACACTAGGTGACACTAGCATAATATACGATATGGGGTGACACTAGGTGACACTAGCATAATATACGATATGAGGTGACACTAGGTGACACTAGCATAATATACGATATGGGGTGACACTAG
>CM060308.1:97133895-97153895 GCA_030674185.1 Monoplex corrugatus
AGTAAAAGGTGGATGTTTTTCCAATCTCCCAGGTCAACCTATGACCAGACCTGCAGGTGGCTGAACCCTCCTTCATGTGTACACACGCACGTAGGCCATCAAACATGCATGTTAAAGATCCTGTTTGTCTTGTTCGGTGTGTGGCGGCTTATGGGAACACCCCGTACGTATCCACCACCCCCTCAAAAAGGCGATGAGTGCCTACATGACTGCGGAGCATGCACACAGTGCACCGACATAATGCCCCCCGCCTCCGCAAACACCAAGAACCAATACACACAAGCATTCGAGAAAACACTCCTTGGAAGCCGAGAAGGGAAATCCCCCAATGTTATGACCTGTCACAACGACTTGTACCATCTATTCCCCCCCCCCCACCTCCTCCACTGCCCCCTGCGGAGAAAATGACCAGACAGCAGAAGAAAATGATCAGATAGATAGCAGAAGAAAATGATCAGATAGCAGAAGAAAATGACCAGGTAGCAGAACACTTCCTTCAGGAGTGCAGGAGCTACCAGTCACTGAGGTGGGACACCCTGAGCATGCATGAGAAGCTTACAGGTCTGTGGATGTGCTACACAAGCTGTACAGGTCTATGGATGTGCTACACAAGCTGTACAGGTCTGTGGATGTGCTACACAAGCTGTACAGGTCTGTGGATGTGTTACAGAAGCTGTACAGATCTGTGAATGTGCTACACAAGCTGTACAGGTCTGTGGATGTGCTACATAAGCTGTACAGGTCTGTGAATGTGCTACACAAGCTGTACAGGTCTGTGGATGTGCTACACAAGCTGTACAGATCTGTGGATGTGCTACACAAGCTGTACATGTCTATGGATGTGCTACAGAAGCTGTACAGATCTGTGGATGTGCTACACAAGCTGTACAGGTCTATGGATGTGCTACACAATAATAATAATAATAATAATAATTACAATATTTATATAGCGCAAAATCTTGATAAAATCAAATCTAAGCGCTGAAGCAGACACACACGCAGGCACGCACGCTCGCACACACACGCACGCACACATACAGACACACTCACACACACACACACACACCCACACACACGCATGGCTATAAATGGGGAGAAAGAATAAAAGCAATAAAAGCAAGAATAAAAGCAATGGAAAATTATAGAGAGCATAGCATACAATTATATATTATAACCATGTGATTCCCTCCGAGCGGAGACAGGCTGCAGAGGGGAGGGTTGAGTGAGGTTAGGATTTTATGCAGGAGAGAAAAGGTGAGTTTTGAGAGCGGACTTGAAGGAGACAAAAGTAGGTTGCTGACGGACTGAGAGAGGAAGTTTGTTCCAGGAGAGTGGACCAGAAACAGAGAAGGCTCGTGGACCATAGGTATTGAGCTTAGTGCGTGGAAAGCGAAGAGTCAGAGGATCAGAGGCAGAGCGGAGGGTACGTGAGGGAACATAGATCTCAAGTAGGCTTGACAGGTAATCGGGGGCTGCGTTATTGAGGCTTTTGTAGCACATGGTGTCTAGTTTGTACTGTATGCGCTTTGATACAGGGAGCCAGTGAAGTTGTGCCAGGAGAGGAGATATGTGGTCAGCTTTTTTCTTTTTGAGTACAAGGCGTGCAGCATTGTTTTGAATGCGCTGTAGGATGTGAATGGTGGAGGCAGGAAGACCAGACAGGAGTGAATTGCAATAGTCAATGCGAGACATTATGAAGGAGAGAACGAGTTTTGCAGTTGTTTCGACAGAGAGATACTTCCTGATCAGCTTTATACGATGGAGATGATAGTAGCAGGATCTGGCAGTTTGAGAAACAAAGTTGTTCATAGAGAGGGTAGAGTCAATGCAGACACCAAGGTTTTTAGCTGAATCAGAAATTGGGACTGATGTGTTACATAATGGGAGAGAAAGAGGAGGCAGCTGAGAAAGTTTCTGACGGGTGCCAATGAGGATAGCTTCTGTTTTGTCGTCATTAAGCTGTACAGGTCTGTGGATGTGTTACAAAAGACGACTTGTTTTATCCTGGAGACTAAACTCCAAGTGTGATGGCGAATGAGAAGAAGAAATAAGATGGTTTGTCACAGCTATGTACGAAGGGTACTCGTTCCGTATTGTTTGTATTTTCTTTCTTTCCTTTTTGTCACGATGGTCTGACCATACAAAATTCAGACTGCTCTCCCTTGCCAGAGCATGCTGTCGCAGTGCAGCATCACATGTTTTGTTTTTATTTCCGTACGAAAGTGGAATTTTCTACCGAAATATGTCGGGTACAACTCTTCTGTTATTGTTATTATTATTTTTGTTAAAAGCCCAGCCGACTGCGAGGAGCCATATCAGGACAATAACAGTTTCAAAACACACAATACTTCAACAGGAAAAAAAAAGGAAAAGAAAATGAAGTACACATATCAATGCATTCGTGCACATAATCTAAGGAGATGCCCCTGGCGTTAACCACTCCATCCAATTTATTGCACAGGGGATTCTAAAAAACATACCTGAATACAAATTTAAACATAACTAAGGTCACTAAAACATATGTAAAAACAGGCCGAAATTACTTTACATTGCTTCTGCACATCTCATTTCCCTAGAGCCAAAAATGCACTTAATACATGTGCCCACCGATCAATCCTGAGAGAAAAGTACGTAAGACTTTATCGAACACATTTAGTTGAATGGGCCAGAATGGCAGAAATTGATAGGAAGAAATGACAGAAAGCAAAGGAATAAGACAGAAAGGGAGTGACAGAAAAGAGGAAATTTCTAGGACAGAATGTCCAGAAGGTGGGGGATACTATTTATACTGAAAGAGCCCCCGGCATTCCCATGGGGGGAATTCCTTTGTTGATATGGGATCTTTAACGTGCACAGAGTGCATGCGGCACATGGGACCTCGGTTTATTGCCTCATTCGACTGTTGTCTAGGTACACACAGACACAAAAAAAAGGATTTACTCCCCCCATGCCCCTGATGTGACAGACTGCTTACACGACATACAAGGAGTGACTCACCCCCACACTTCTATGACTGTTTAATGTATGCAGCGAGCCATTACTTTATCTGCTACAGACTAGGCTACACAAAAGTCATTACCAATCCTCACAAGCGTAAATGACCATACTATTGAGTGCGAGAATATTCAATAAAATTATCATATGCTCTTTTGTCTGTTTTTATATGATTCAGAGTGTGTGTGGTGGTAGTAGTGGTGGTGGTTTGGTGAGAGGTGGTGGTGGTTAGTGGTTGGTGGTGGTGGCGTGTGTGAGTGAGAGAGAGAAAGCGAGAAGAGAAGACAGAGAGAGAGAGAGAGAGAGAGAGAGTGTGTGTGTGTGTGTGGGTGTGTGTGTGTGTGTGTGTGTGTGTGTGTGTGTGTGTGTGTGTGTGTGTGTGTGTGTGCGTGGTGTGTGTGTGTGTGCATGCACATGCATGCATGTGTGCGTTATGTGCGTGCCTGCATGTGTTATCATTGTTGTTGTTGTCGTTACTGTTGTCGCTGTTGTTTTTCCTACATCATTGTTATGACATCATGTCCTACTACTGTATATGGCCAACGTCGGCCTGTTAACTTGTAATATTTCTGCCCCTGTTAAACTTGGCTAATATTTCTGCCCCTGTTAAACTTGGCTAATATTTCTGCCTCTGTTAAACTTGGCTAATATCTCTGCCCTGTTAGACTTGGCTAATATTTCTGCTTAATATTTCTGCCCCTGTTAAACTTGGCTAATATTTCTGCCCCTGTTAGACTTGGCTAATATTCTGCCCCTGTTAAACTGGCTAATATTTCTGCCCCTGTTAAACTTGGCTAATATCTCTGCCCCTATTAAACTGGCTAATATTCTGCCCCTGTCAAACTAGGCTAATATTTCTGCCCCTGTTTAAACTTGGCTAATATTTCTGCCCCTGTTAAACTTGGCTAATATTTCTGCCCCTTTTAAACTTGGCTAATATTTCTGCCTGTTAACTGTAATTTTCTGCCCCTGTTAAACTTGTCTAATATTTCTGCTTATATTCTGCCCTGTTAAACTTGGCTAATATTTCTGCCCCTGTTAAACTTGGCTAATATTTCTGCCCCTGTTAAACTTGGCTAATATTTCTGCCCCTGTTAAACTTGGCTAATATTTCTGCCCCTGTTAAACTGGCTAATATCTCTGCCCCTGTTAAACTGGCTAATATTCTGCCCCTGTCAAAACTTGGCTAATATTTCTGCCCCTGTTAAAATTGGCTAATGTCTGCCCCCTATTAACACTGGCTAATATGCTGCCCCCTCCCCTCCCCCCCCCCCCCCCTTACTGTTAAAGTTGGCTAATATGTCTGCCCCCTGCTAGCAGTTGATTCATAATTCTGCGCCTGTTAAAAGTTATTAATATTACCTCCATTATTACAGTTGATTTTTGTTGAAATTATTCTTACAGTTAAAGCCCAGCTGACTGAGCAGAGCCGTACCAAGACTTATAATCATCTGAAAACATACATGTACAGACCTGACAAACAAAAGCTGGAAAAGAAATTAAGTGCACGTATCGGTGCATTCTCCCACATACTATAAGGGTATGCCACTGGTGTTGACCATTCTGGCCAGTTCATCACCAAAAAGTTTTAAAAAAAGCTGAATACATATGTAAGCATAACCAAGGATATTGAAACTATAATTACATAAAAACTGACCTAAATTACTAAAACAGTTCTGCACATTACCAGGCGGGTAAGAGAAGATAGTTTCCTCTGAAAAATGGCCGGGTTCAGGGGCAACGTCCCTTCTGGGGGGTAGCCCCCCAGAAGCTGAAGAATTTCTGTAATTTTGAGGCATTATGGATGCATTTTCTAATGGCAAATACAATAATTCAGTAATATTTCCTCTGAAAAAATTTTTTTTCCCTCTGAAACTAGGAGTTCATCCGCTGAAATCAGTGGATCCGCTGAGAGTTACCCAGCTGCATTACATTTCCTTACTATCTAAAATGTAGCTAATACATGCACTCTATTACCAATCCTTGCAGAGAGTATGTAAGGCTTTATGGAAAACATACAGGTGAATGGTCCAGCCTGGCAGAAACTTATAGGAAAAGATGAAAGAAAGCAAAGGAGTAAGGCAGAAACAATGAGGGTGACAGAAAACGGGAAATTTCTAGCACAGAATTTCCAGGTTGTGCGGGTGGTATTCATACTAGAAGAACCCCCGGGTCCCCACGGGGAGGTTAAAGTCGGTTAACCCTTTGACTCCCACACACTATCCACTAGTATCCTGTACTGTCAACCACGCTAGCAAAGCAAAAACTTAACCTTTTGACTCCCTCACCCTATCCACCAGCTTCCTGCAGGAAACTGGTGGACAGGGTGAGCTAGTCAAATGGTTAAGTTTTTGCAGTCAGTGGGTAGGGTGCGGGAGTCAAATAGTTAATAGTTTTGCCCCCTGTTGAAGTTGGTTTACATTTCTGACTTTGTTAGAGCTATGTGGGAACGTCTGAACACAGTTCCGAAGCTCATCATACACCAGACTTACTTCTTTCATATTACTTCATAACATCCTAGGGCACTTTCACAGTGTGAGTAAATAAAAACTTGTTGAACAAAGTGGGCGCCTCGTTTATCGACAGTGTGAATGGGGGTGTACAGGGCGCTCTACATAAAGGTCACCTTCTTCACTGAAGGTCAAGGGCATTGTGTAAATAACTGTGTAAATAGCTGTCACACCTGAAGCTTTCGTTACACACACTGGCGGAGTCTACATTGACAAAATTCTGAGATGGTAAAGACTGCTATGTTTGCTTAAGTTACAATAATATTTTTCTTTCTTTCTTTTCTCCTCTTCGTGTGTGTGTGTGTGTGTGTGTGTGTGTGTGTGTGTGTGTGTGTGTGTGTGTGTGTGTGTGTGTGTGTGTGTGTTGTAGAAGAGAGAGAAGAGAGAACGAGAGAGAGAGAGTGTGTGTGTGTGTGAGAGAGTATGTGTGTTGTGGTTTGGTGTGGTAAGTGTCGTGTGTGTATATGGTGTGTGTGTGTGTGCACAATGTGCACATCAGTTTGTGTATGTCAGCGTGCATGTGTGTATCTGTGTGTGTGGTGTGTGTGGGGGTGGTGTGTGTGTGTGTGTGTGGTGTCGTGCGTGCGGGGTGGTGTGTGTGTGTGTGTGTGTGTGTGTGGGGTGAGTTTTGTGGTTGCTCATGTGTGATATTGTGCATGCATGAGCAGAGTGAGTATGGGCATGTCACATGCAAGCAACACGTGTAACATAGAAGTATTCTATTTGTTAGTTACAACACTAACAAAGCGTATGCAGCAAACAATCAGACAGATATACATAGAACAGTATACACTTTTTTCTGGAAGAAAGATCATCATCTTTCAACAACAAAAATCTACACAACTCGTACACCACACAAAACAGGGACATGTACAGTCTCTCTTTCTCTCCCCCCCCCCCCACTCTCTCTCTCCCCCTACTCTCTCCCCTCCCCTACTTCCCTCTCTCCCCCCTCTCTCTGCCTTCTGTCTGTCTGCCCTTCTTCTCTCTCTCTCACATACACACACACACACGCTCGCGCACCACGCGCGCGCCTACTACCATCACGAGACTTTAGTCATAATGCTGTATGAAATGAAATTGAATTTTTTTCCTGCTGTTTACTGCCTCGTTTTCCTATCTGTTTCATATCATTATCCGCGTACCACTCACTTCAGCTGTCCAGCACACCTCCAAACTGAGGACACCACGACAGCAAGGCACTAAGGGCCACAGAGTCTGGCCCATTTTCATAATCAACTATGTGGAAATCGGGCTGCTCTCTCCCCTGTACAGCGCGTAGTCGCAGTGCAGTATCAACACCCCCCCCCCAATCTGGAGGGAACTTAGATTTACCCACTCAGCCACGACTCATCTCAATGACAATGCTATGATGGGAGTGAGGATGGCGGTGATGATGCTATGGATTCCATTTCAAACTGAGACGTCCAGGAGGGCTGTACTCAATGCTTACTTTTACAACACATCCTGGCATCATTCGATCTGTGAAGACAAGAGTTAGTATTTCACATTCTCAATTATGCTACTGTAAGGTCAACAAGATTTGACCGTTGGTCTCCCGTCTTCATGATAAGCCCGTAGCATGCTCATTTGTGGGTAAGAGCTGGTCTTCATCATCATGGTCCTGCCACATGGTGCTGGCGATCATGGCCTCCACAAAATCTTCTATTCATCGGCTCCCATTGCCACATGGTGTTGGCGATCATGGCCTCCACACAAATCTTATCATCGTCCTGTCCACATGGTGTTGGCGATCATGGCCCTCCACATAAATCTTATCATGGTCCTGCCCCATGGTGTGGCGATCATGGCCTCCACACAAATCTTATCATGGTCCTGCCCCATGGTGTTGGCGATCATGGCCCTCCACAAAATCTTATCATCGTCCTGCCACATGGTGTTGGCGATCATGGCCTCCACACAAATCTTATCATCGTCCTGTCACATGGTGCTGGCGATCATGGCCCTCCACACAAATCTTATCATCGTCCTGCCACATGGTGTTGGCGATCATGGCCCTCCACACAAATCTTATCATCGTCCTGCCACATGGTGTTGGCGATCATGGCCCTCCACACAAATCCCATCTGTTGTCACTGTAAACACATCTCCCACCCTTTCTGCACAGCGTGGCCCAAAACAATCAAAACATGCATATGCATATCGGAGACATTGCTCAGAATAAAAAGAGAGAAAAAAAAATCCCATACAATTTTGCTGTATGATGAGCACTGGTGCAGGAGAAGACTAGTGATCACTTTGCTTTTGTTTGCAAGAGAAAAACAAAACTTTTCCTGCTTTTAGAACAAACTTTTCCTGCTTTAGAACAAACTTTTCCTGCTTTAGAACATAAACTTTTCCTGCTTTAGAACATAAACTTTTCCTGCTTTAGAACAAAGACTGTTTGTCCTCTTCTGGCTGGCTCTTGTTATAGAGCAGTGGACTGAAGATTTGATGTCTCAGGTTCAGTTCCAGCTTGCGACATAAAAACTGGCCTTAATGCTCCTGTCATTCTAATGGAGTCAGCCTGGTGTTTTTTGGTTTTCTGCCGGCTTAGTATTCCTTAGGCCCTATTTCCACTCCCTAATTTTCTGAGTGCCAGTGCACATACATACATACACATACATACATACATACATACATAATACATATATACATATATACATACATACATTCATACACATACAAACTATATATACACACACACACACATATATATATATATGCGTGTGTGTGTATGTGTGTGTGTGTGTGTGTGTGTGTGTGTGTGTGTGTGTGTGTGATGTGTGTGTGTGTGTGTGTGTGTGTGTGTGTGTGTGTGTGTGTGTGTCCCTGAGCGCATGCACGCGTGTGTGTATGGTTTTGCGCTGGCTCAAAGAGTCTGCCAGATGGAAGGTAGGATGGACCACATATGGAATTGTCCAAGTATGAACAAACGCTAGACTTTAAACAATCTTTGTCCTTGTCACTAGGGTGTACGCATAAATAAAACTATGGTAAAATCACTATGCAGAAACATTCATTATACAGTATAAACATGACAGGTATGAACAATGTTGTGATTCAGACACTGGGCTTCCAGTCAGACAGCCTACAACATCAACCATACATGTGTAAGTGCCTTGAGTCATGTCAGCAACTGCTGGTTTATAGGAACACAAAGCGACCCAGCATACATACCCCCCGAAAATGGACAAATACTGCCTTAACTCTTTGACTCCCGCACCCTGTCCATCAGTGTCCTGCATTGCTAATCATGCCAGCAAAGCAAAAACTTAACCCTTTGATTCTCTCACCCTGTCCACCAGCTTCCTGCAGGAAACTGGTGGATGGGGTGAAGGAGTCAAAGAGTTAAGTTTTTGCAGTTGGTGCATAGGGTGCGGGAGTCGAAGGGTTAATGGGGAGGTAAAAACAAAACAAAAAAACACACACACACTGAAAAAAACGTCGATAAACATACAAGCCCATTCACATATTTGACAGCACGTGGGAGTTGCAGCCCACAAACGCTGAGAGAAAAAGAGGGCGGATGAACATTTAATGAGAACTTATAAAGAACAGCTAACAAAAGAAAACTACCAAATCCAAAACAAGTGTGACTGCCCACGTTCAAGCAAACAGGAACCAGAAAAAAAAAAACACGAAAAAAGAAGAATCAGAACGCGTATTTAATACAACCAGACAAGATAGGTGCAAATTTTTGGCCAACTAGCCTTTGTCAAACGTAATATGACAAACACAAAAACACCAAATACAATTGTGTATTTGGTGTTTGTGTGTTTGTGATCTTACGCCTAACAAAGGCTAGTTGTCCGAAAATTGTTTGTATGTGGTGTTCGTGTGTTTGTGATCTTACGCTCGGCAAAGGCCAGTTGGTCAAAAATTTCCCACCTGTCTTGTCTGGTTGTATTAAATACGCGTTCTGATTCTTCTTTTTTCGTGTTTTTTTCTTTCTGGTTCATAAAAGAAAACTATGTTTGTATGGCCATGTAACAGGATCCAATGACCATGCTAAAACCAGTCCTCCACGGAATGGTTGAAGACTCAACCCTCCAGGAAACGGTTGAAGGAGAGAGACGGAGAGAAAGACAGAAGAAACAACAAGACTTATTATTTGGTTGACTATCCTGGTCGATAAAGTCCAACCTAGTACTTTGTTTATTTGTGTACCCTCATGTGGGATCTCAGGCCAAAGTCTGATGCACACAGGCGGCCGTATACTCGACACTCAATGGAACGCTCTGCAGAGTGGGTTCTGGCCTTTTTAGCTGCACGCTTTTCCGCTTGGCTGCTTTGCCTTTCATTTTCATAAGCTTCTGTTCCATTGCAAATAGCTTGACTCCATTCAGACTTTGCGGCCACGATTTCCCATTGTTCTTCATCAATGTAACATTTCTGGAGAGATTTTTCAGGGTGTCTTTGTAACGAAGCTTTGGCTGTCCTGTTGGAGGCCAAAACCTCGCTACAAAGACACCCTAAAAAATTATTTTTATTGTATTTTGTTTAAAGCCCAGCCGACTGCATACAGCCATATCAGGGCTATAACCATTTCAATATCAACACAACACTTCAACAGGGGAAAAAATGAAGAAAAAAAAAAGTACACATATCAATGCATTCGCGCATATAATCTAAGGAGATGCCCCTGGCGTTGACCACTCCGTCCAACTTATCACACAGGGGATTTAAAAAAAAACCATCTGAATACAAATTTAAACATAACTAAGAACACTAAAACATATAACAACGGACGGACAACACTGCGGAATGAACACAGAAACCATGTACGAAGACCCAGGATTTGGCACACAACCAAAAGAGGTGAAGGAATCTGGTGAACAGTTCTTTAGTGCGGCGCCCAATGACACTTCGTGAAGGTAAGGGAGAATAAGAAGAAGGAGGACAAAAAACTCAGCAGAGCGTGGGGTACAAACAGAAACACAGCATGTTTGAGATTTGTTATTGTAATGTTCAGTCAGTAATAACTGTGTCTAGCGCAGCCCTTGCTTAATTTAAATAACTTCAGTGTTTACACAAACTTTGCGTGTTTTCACCAGCTGTTTTTACATTAAATCTGGTCTACGTCTGCAGCAACTGTCGGCAAATAAACACAATTTTACAGTGGCTTTCCTTGCGCACACTGACTGAATTATGAGCGAATCTATTGGAGAGCGCACACGCACGCGCGCACAGAGAGACAGAAACAGACAGACAGAGAGACAGAAACAGACAGACAGACAGAGAGAGAGAGAGAGAGAGAAGCAAGCACGCATATGCTGTCTCTCTCTCTCTCTCTCTCTCTCTCTCTCTCTCTCTCTCTCACTCTCTTCTCTCCTCCTCTCTCTTCTCACTCTCTATCTATCCATCCATCCATCTATCTATCTGTCACACACACACACACACACACACACACACACACACACACGCACACACACACACACATACACACACAGAGTGAGAGAGACAGACAGACAGAAGGAAGCACGCATATGCTTTCTCTCCCCCCCTCCCTCTCCCCCTCTCTATCACCCCCCACACACACAGAGGCAAGCGCGCACATGCTCTCTCTCTCTTTCTCTCTTTCTCTAACTCATTCTCTCTCTCTTTCTCTCTCTCTCCTCGTTTGTGTGAAATTAGGTTTGCCTCAAAAAGAGACCAGCGGAATCCATCCCTTCCCACTTGAAAAACACAGCTGTGGCTTTCCTTCATCTGGCATCACGGGGTGGGGGTAAACCCCTTACACCACGAAACACCCTGAACCTTGAGTGGCACATCTGATAAGACTACTAGCGTTTTTAAGACGCCATACCAGTACAGTGGAGGTCCAGTAGTTAAACAGTTAAAAGTGCCCAATACGATGTGAGAGGTCCCAAGTTTGAGTCCGACACAGATTTTTCTCCCCCATCCACTAGAAGCTGAAGAGTGGCATGGGTGCTAGTCTTTCGGATGGAGCAATAAACTGAGGCGCTGTGAGCAGCATGCATTTAGCACACATAAAAGAACTCGTCGCAACGAAGATTTCAGTTTCAGTTTCAGTTTCTCAAGATGACATCTCCATGCTCGGAACGAATTCCCTATGCACAAACCCGTCACACATGCATTGTGTATGGTGATCATGGTACAAGCCTTAAGCCTGCACATAAACCCATGAGCTGGCCAGGTCCTGAGGCCCTACCTAGCCTATGTTTTACCTGGTCCACATTTCTTATATTAAAAAATTCTAGCAAGAAAGAGGCTGTCCCTGGCAACAGTTTTGGGGGAAAATCAAACCCAGCTGTGAATGGTTACTGATCCTTATAAAGCAGTGGGGAAGATGTGATGGGAACTGCCCTCAGAAAGTGCGAGCCAGAAAAGCTGGGGTCTTTGCTATGTCATTCCCCTACGACGTTAGGGTTATTGCGACAATCTTTGCCTTACCATAGCTTACGTAGGCACACTTTCTCTGTAACTGCTGAAAAACGTAGGGGGCATTTTGCAGTTTTGGACAGGGAATGTACAAAGTATAAGAGAGAGAGAGAGACAGAGAGAGAGAGAAAGAAGAGAGAGAGAGCATGATGCACAGAAAGTGCGTACACACACACAAACACACACACACACAACCACACACATACCACACCACACACTCACTCACACACACACACACACACACACACACACACAACACACACACACGACACACACACCACTCTCTCTCTCTCTCTCTCTGTCACACACACACACACACACACAGCTCCACAGTACAAAAGAAAGAGGGACCTGTTCCTCTCACTCCAACCATCTTACATGGTCATCATTAGAAAAATAAAATAAAGCATACACAATTCTGCCATTTGTCCCATCTCCAGACAATACCTCATTCAATAATAATCTTCACTTCACAGCCAATACAAATTTTCTTATTTAACCTGTTCTCAACGCTGCTGCCTGTACCAACAGCACTCCTGCTTAAGGTGCCTCGAAAAATAAGTTTGAAAATGGGTATAGCACAAAAAGCACCACTGTATTCATTTGTGAAAGGTTCGTCTAAAATCTGGCAAGCTGAAAGGCAGCAGATTAACCCCTTGATTGCCGAGGTTCTCTGAACTGGGTCAATGGCCAAGTGCTGAGCTGCTTTGCCTGCAGAGAAATTTTAACTTTATAGCGATGTGCATGACAGGAGAAAGCACAAACATTTAACCCTTTGACTCCCACACCCTATCCACCAACTGCAAAAACTTATCTCTTTGACTCCCTCACACTATTCACCAGCTTCCTGCAGGAAGCTGGTGGATTGGGTGAGGGAATCAAAGAGTAAAGTTTTTACTTGCTAGCATACTTGACAATGCAGGATGCTGGTGGACAGGGTGCGGGAGTCAAAGGGTCAAGACACAGAAGAAGGGGAGAAAGCAAGCTGAATTCAATCTGCCAGTCACTGTCAAAATCATCATTATAGTCTGTAAGTAGGCACTGACTGACTCCGCTGTCCCAACTTATCACAAAATTCGTCCACATTGAGTTCATGCTGTGATAATTTATATGAATGATTTGCATTTGTTCAAACCCATACATGAAAACTTTGTCAATAACCTTTTTTTTTTCTTTCATACACACCAACACAACACACACACACACACACACACACACACACACACACACACACACACACACACACACACACACACACACACACACACACACCACAAATTATCTCAAAATTTGTCCACATTGAGTTCATGCTGTGATATCTGACATCACTGATTTGCATTAGTTCTATCCCATACATGAAAACTGTGATTAACAACCTTTTTTTCTTTCACACACACACACACACACACCACACACACACACACACAACACACAAATAATATATATATATATATATATATATATATATATATATATCAACCACACCAAACACACACACAAACACACACACACAAACACACACACATATACACCCAATCACCACACAACACCACAAAACACACTTACACATACATAAACATACATACAACACATCAACAACACACACACACACAACACACACACAACACAAACACACACACATACACAACACACAAACACACACATAACACACACAACACAACACACACAAACAAACAAACACACACACATACACAAACACATACACACACACACAAACACACACATACACAAACACACACATAAACACACACACACAAACACAAACACAAACAACACACAACAAACAAACAAACAAACAAAAACACACAAACACAACACACACACACAACACAACAAACACACACACACACACACACACACACACACACACACACACACACTGGGCCTGAAGAAGACCAAAGACAGTGACTGAGAAGGAAAAAAAAAGCAGGACAGAGGGAGTGGGAAAGAAATTGATATTTTCAAAAGCACAGAGGATGGGCCCATTACTGTAATATTCAGTCATAAAATTGTATTTTTTTGTGGTAAATGTCACTGCAAGTGAACAGTAAAGATTTTCCATGTTTTATCAACAGATAATAATGAATGTGCAAAGAGCACCAGAGGGCGCTGATAATTATTTCTGACATACATATGTTATAAACGGATAATTGCGCACACATCATATGAGCATGTCTGTGCCACACAAACACACACACACACACACACACACACACACACACAACACAACACACAACACACACACACACACACACACACACACACATACAGAGGCACAAAACCATTCACACACACACACACACACACAACTCAAACACACACAACCAACACACACACACACACACACACACACACACACACACACACAACACACACACACACACACACACACAGAAAGAGAGACAGAAACAGTAAAGGACAGACAGACATATCTTTCTGTCTGTCTGTCTGTCTGTCTGTCTGTCTCTCTGTCTCTCTCTCTCTGTCTCTGTCTGTCTGTCTGTCTGTCTGTATATGTCTATTATAAGTTTATATGTAGAGATAATCTTACCCCTTTTATCATTTTGTATGCATATGAATTTAAGTGCTGCTTTTTTTTTTCTTACCAATTATATTCTAAATGCTTATATTCCTGTCAATATGTACTGTATTGGAGAATGTTTCAATCACAAGAACTGACCTTCAAAGTAAATGGGGGTTAGGCAACAGGAGGAGAGGACTGAAAAGGTAACTATCTTTTTACTTTATAGATCTACATCTGTATGTGCCATGCACAAAAAGTTCATTTCAGCACTTTTATATTCTAGAAGGTATACATACGCCTTTTATTTCAGAAGATCCGCATGTGTTGACACACAAAAAATGCACTTAAACATGTTTTCTTTGTCATTCATATTTTGTTTTATTTCACGTAGGTACACCCATCCGTACATGTTTAAAAAGTTCCAAAACACCTGTTTCCCATTCTTCTTCCTTCTTTCTTTCTTTTTGTCACAATGGATTCAATCAAGGCTGTTTTCTGTGAGGGTTTATCACAGTGCATTGCCATCATTCACTTTGTTGTTATTATTGTTTTGTTTTGTTACTTTTGTTTCATTTTTGTTTTTTTTTTTTTGTTTTGCTTTGTTTTGTTTTCTGTTGTTTTTTGTTGTTGTTGTTCTCTTCTGTTCTATGTTTTGTTTCTTTCTTTCTTTCTTTCTTTCTTTCCTTCTTTCTTGCTTGCTTGCTTGCTTGCTTGCTTGCTTGCTTGCTTGCTTTTTCTTTCTTTCTTCCTTCCTTCATTCCTTACTTCCTTCCTTCCTTCCTTTCTTTCTTTTGTTATATTTTGTTTTCTTTTGCTATCTGTGAAAAAACCAAAATACTGGTCGAAAGCAAAGGGGAAAACAGAGACATGGTAAAACAAGTGATTAAAAAAGAAGAGGATGCCAAAAGAACCCAGAAGGCAGCCCAGCAAGGTCAACAGGGGCAGTGGATAATGTTGGACAGTGCACTCCAAAGATGTTTTAGTTGATATGATACGTGGCAAAAATATACCCTCTCAGGATCATTTTTATCCTGAGATCTATATGTGATCTCCTGCCCTTGAATGCAAACTTACAGAAATGGGGGAAATCAGATGACCCTACATACCCACTCTGCCCAGGCAGACAAACGGTGAAATATGTCCTTAGCTCATGCAAAGTAGCAATAACCCAAGGAAAATACACGGGAAGGCACAATCAAGTGCTTAAAGAGATCACACAATCGATTAGTACTGCCGGGTGAAAAACCACACCACTTGAAACCCCGGCAATCTTATACATGGCAAGAGGCCGCCCACTGTGGCCTGGACACTTGGAGCACAGAGGCAGGGTCTACTGGATGAAGCAGATGACAGGGAGTGCACTTTAGATCTTCCAGGATGCATGGAACATCCAGAATCATCAACAAGAGTGGAATGAGAGTAGATATAGTACTCCACTCCCATTCATCAGAACAAATCAAACTTGCTGTGCCGTATGAAAGTATAACAGAGGAAGCCCATATCTACAAGACTGGAAAATATGCCAGTTTAGCAAGCGACTTGAGGACATCCAGCTTTCAAGCCTAAGTCTTCACCACAGAGATTGGAGCAACAGGGTTTGTAGCCACATCAAGAGTAAGCTCTCAGAGGACTAGAACCTTAAAGATAATGGGAGAAGCAGTTGAAGAGTTTCAGCTGGATCTGATCAAGGACACACTGAAGCGAACTGCATAAGGCTTAAAACTTCCTTACATACAGCATGTGTCCGATGATTAGTAAATGAGATATCAGTCAAAGGTGACTTGGCCTTGATGCACCTGACCACCACAGAAGTGGGGTTCAAACCCAGGTGAAAGGGGGAAAAGGCTACAAAGATGGGCATCCAAGGGAATGGACATGGACGTAGCCAAGGTCTGTTAGAATGTAAGGAGTTTTGGGCCAGAGAAGAAACCTTCTGCTGTCCAGATTCCCCAGACTTTCTTGTTTTTATGTTTGTGTATTAAGAATAACTTGCAGTTCAACAGAACACACTAAAAAAAACACACATTCATATGCATTATCACATGCATTCACTACCACCACCATCCTTATCTCTCTCTCTCTCTCTCTCTCTCTCTCTCTCTCTCTCTCTCTCTCTCTCTCTCTCTCTCTCTCTCTCTCTTGTACTTCAGTATCTCTTTTAATATGCACACACGTTTTCTGATGTTAAAATAACCTTGATGACTGGATTCTTGTGGAAAATACCTCTTACTATGTGACTATGACCCTCCAGCAAGTCAGAAGAACTAAAACAGTAGTTCACCAAAGGATCCCCGCTCACTGTAGGACACAAAGAAATGAAGGAGCACAGGAAGACTGACCGGACAACAGTGTCAGCTACAGAGAAAAGAGGAGCATCATCAAAACACTCCATACGCCATAGACAGAAAGGGACGACTATCACCTTCTGTCACCCGAGCAACATGTGACTACCACCTTCTGTCCACAGAGCAACATGTGACTACCACCTTCTGTCCACAAGCAACATGTGACTAACACCTTCTGTCCACAGAGCACAAGTGACTACCACCTTCTGTCCACAGAGCAACATGTGACTACACCTTCTGTCCACAGAGCAGCAGTGACTACCACCTTCTGTCCACAGAGCACAAGTGACTAACACCTGTCCACAAGAGCAGCAATGACTACACCTTCTGTCCACAGCAGCATGTGACTACACCTTGTCCACAGAGCAAAGTGACTACCACCTTCTGTCCACAGACAGCATGTGACTAACACCTCTGTCCACAGAGCAACATGTGACTACCACCTTCTGTCCACAGAGCACATGTGACTACCACCTTCTGTCCACAGAGCAGCAGTGACTACCACCTTCTGTCCACAGAGCAGCAAGTGACTACACCTTCTGTCCACAGAGCAGCATGTGACTACCACCTTCTGTCCACGAGCAGCATGTGACTACCACCTTCTGTCCACAGAGCAACAGTGACTACCACCTTCTGTCCACAGAGCAGTGACTACCACCTTCTGTCCAGAGCAACATGACTACCACCTTGTCCACAGAGCACAGTGACTACCACCTCTGTCCACAGAGAAACATGTGACTACCACCTGTCCACAGAGCAAAGTGACTACCACCTTCTGTCCACACAGCAACATGTGACTACCACCTTCTGTCCACAGAGCAACATGTGACTACCACCTTCTGTCCACAGAGCAGCAAGTGACTACCACCTTCTGTCCACAGAGCAGCAAGTGACTACCACCTTCTGTCCACAGAGCAGCAATGACTACACCTGTCCACAGAAGCACAATGACTAACACACTTCTGTCCAACAGCAGCATGTGACTATCACTTTGTCCACAAGCGATGTGACTACCACCTTCTGTCCACAGACAGCATGTGACTACCACCTTTGTCACAAGCATAATGTGCTACACCTGCCACGGACAAAGGGGACTAACCCTTCTGTCCACAGAGCACAAGTGACTAACACCTGTCACAGAGCAGCAAATGACTACACCTTCTGTCCAGAGCAAGTGACTACCACCTTCTGTCCAAAGCACAGTGATACCACTTCTGTCCACAGAGCACAGTTGACTAACCACACTTCTGTCCACAGACAGCACTGACTACCACCTCTGTCCACAGAGCAGTACTACACTTCGTCCACAAGCAGCACGTGACTACCACCTTCTGTCCACACAGCAGTGACTACACCTTCTGTCCCAGAGCAGCTCGTACTACCCTTCTGTCCACACAGCATGTGACTACCACCTTCTGTCCAACAGCAGATCTGTGATACCACCTTCTGTCCACAGGCAGCACGTGACTACACCTTCTGTGCACATACTCACAGAGCAAATGACTACCACCTGTCAGTCTACAGCCAAGCACATGACTACCACCTGTCCAACAGCAACAATGATAAGCGACACAGCAAGACTACCACACTGTCCACCAGAGAAACATGTGACTACCACCTTCTCCAAGACAGAAGTGACTACACCTTCTGTCCACAGAGCAACAGTGACTACCACCTTCTGTCCACAGAGCAGCAGTGACTACACCTTCTGTCCACAGAGCAAGTGACTACACCTTCTGTCCACAGAGCAACATGTGACTAACCTTCTGTCCACAAGCAATGTGACTAACACCCTGTCCACAGAGCAACATGTGACTACCACCTTCTGTCCACAGAGCAGCACGTGACTACCACCTTCTGTCCACAGAGCAGCACGTGACTACCACCTTCTGTCCAGACAGCAGCACGTAACTACCACCTTCTGTCCATAGAGCAGCACGTGACTACCACCTTCTGTCCACAGAGCAGCACGTGACTACCACCTTCTGTCCAGACAGCAGCACGTAACTACCACCTTCTGTCCAGACAACAGCACGTGACTACCACCTTCTGTCCAGACAGCAGCACGTGATTACCACCTTCTGTCCACAGAGCAGCACGTGACTACCACCTTCTGTCCAGACAGCAACATGTGACTACCACCTTCTGTCCACAGAGCAGCACGTGACTACCACCTTCTGTCCAGACAGCAACATGTGACTACCACCTTCTGTCCACAGAGCAGCATGTGACTACCACCTTCTATCCACAGAGCTGCTAGTGATCCTGATGAAACTGCAACGGCAACCACCAGTTCCAACACCCATATGAACCACAAGTTCAAACTAACACCTTCACTAGCCTGTCCCCGCAGTCAAAAGGATCAGACAGCTGAACACAAACTGCAGCAATGTCTCATCTATAAAACGGAGTGACAGGAGACATGGCCAACAACAGTTCTTCTGACCACCACCCTCAAATCAATGGCGGCTGACAGCAACTGGAAAAATGGGCCACATTCATCACCACATGTGGCCTGACCATATAGACGGTGAATGACAGAAGAAGAAAAAAAACTGGATCTTGTGGGGAAATATCTCTTGCTATATCTTACAAAAACTTAATCAGATCAATAAAAACCTATGGGACTGTCTTTGCATACTGCTAACGATGTTTATACAGACAACAGCTACACAAGATTGAGGGTTTGATCTGATTCAGGTGGGTGGATGGAGGTGGACAGATTGAGTGCTAATATGAAATCAATACAGTGTGCCATTATGGACGTTCCTGTGGCTACTGCTTCCACGCTATTGAGCATTTATAGCATGGAACAACTATCATCAGAGATTGTATTGTGGAGTGGGCTGGTTGGCTCAGATAACAAGGCTGTGAACTCAAAATGTATGTCTACTTCTATGTCAACCTAAAACACAGAAACTGGCCTGTAACTAGTATAAGATGTATGTCTACTTCAATGCCAACCTGACACATAGAAACTGGCCTGTAAGATGTATGTCTACTTCAATGCCAACCTGAAACAGAGAAACTGGCCTGTAAGATGTATGTCTACTTCAATGCCAGCCTGACACATAGAAACTGGCCTGTAAGATGTATGTCTACTTCAATGCCAACCTGACACATAGAAACTGGCCTGTAAGATGTATGTCTACTTCAATGCCAACCTGACACATAGAAACTGGCCTGTAAGATGTATGTCTA
>CM060308.1:97166395-97181395 GCA_030674185.1 Monoplex corrugatus
GCAAGTCCACCCCACTGGGGTTCACGCATTCCAGGAAAGGTCTTGGCGTCAATTTACCGGGATGTTGTCGTATTATTTGCTGGATGACCGTTCCAAATTACACTGCTCAACAGCCATTCTGATGCACCGTAGGAATGGAGTCAATTTACTGGAATGGGATGTGTGTCTGTCTGTCTGCCTGTCTGTCTGTCTGTGTGCGTATGTGTGTGTGGGTGATGGGTGTGGGTGTGTGTGTGTCTGTGTGGTGTTGTGTCTGTGTGTGTCTGTGTGTGTGTGTGCGTGCACGCGTGTGTGTGTCTGTGTGTGTACGTGTGTGTGCATGTGAGTGTGTGTCAGCAGATGTGTGTGTCAGTATGTGTGTGTGTGTGTGTGTGTGTGTGTGTGTGTGTGTGTGTGTGTGTGTGTGTGTGTGTGTGTGTGTGTGTGTGTGTGTGTGTGTGTGTGTGTGTGTGTGTGTGTGCGTGCGCGCGCGCGTGTGCGTGCAGCATTAATGCGTGTGTGAGAGAGAGCAGCCAGTAGACTAATCTAAATCACACTACTTAAATTAGCTCCAAAAAATCTATTTTGATGCACTACAGGAGTACATCTCCAGTCAGTTTACCGGAATGTTTTTGTGTTATTAGCTGGCTGACTGATCCAAATTGCACTACTTAAAATAGCTAAAAAAAAAATATTTTGATGCATTCATGGAGTGGACTTTCAAGTCAATTTACCTGAACGATTTTTGTGTAATTATGGTAGCCGACTGCATGAAAATTTCGCTTGAAGCCATAGACTCTGACTAGTTTTTGAGTCCATTTACCAGAAACGTTTTCGTGTCTTGAGACTTGCTAGATGACCATTTCAAACGACACTACCTAAAACAGCTTACACCTATTTTGATGCACTCTAGGAACAGGCTTTGAGTCAAATTTACCGGAATGTCTCTGTGTCATGAACTAGTCATCCATTCCAAACTGCACTACGTCAATCAGTTTACGACTATTTTGATGCATCCTCGAACGGATTTCGAGTCAGTTTATCGGAAATGTTTTTGTGTCATCAGCTAGCGAACCGTTCAAATCACGCCACGTAAAAGCTATTTTGATGCACTCTGGGGGTGGACATACTGTGTCAATAACTCTGTGGAATGCATTTCAGACCTCAACTAAGCTGGCTCAAATGACATGTCTCAATATGTACATGCAAGAGCTTGGAAACTATAGACAATGAAATTATCTGCTTCACAAGACTTTTAACAATTCATATGACATGCACAGCTGTAGAGAATAAAGTTTCCGAGGACATCTTGGTAAGTAGATACTGACAGACAAGAGGAATACACAACATGAATGTGATATATGCTACAAAGGTTTAGCAATGTTACAGGAGAAAATAGCAGACAAGGGGCATTGCGTGTGTGGAGAGGGCAAGACGGCCTGAGATAAACTGCAAAAAAGATTTCAAGTTAATGGCACAGCCCTACCTGACAATTCATTTTTTCCTTTTTTTTTTTTTCAAGCTGATTTTCTAGGATGTGTATAACTGTAAGCATATTGTTTTTCTCTTACTATGCAGGCAGTATGTTGCTAAACAGTCTGTATATTTCATCTGTTAGTCTTTACTAGATGTGTATGCTGAGTGTTTTCATGTTTCTATAACACTATAAACCATCAGATATTGGTATGACATGCAGGATCTTAATGAGCATTATTCATTTATTTACTTTGTATACATATACATACATACATATATACATACATACATATATATATATATATATATATACATATACATACATACATATATATATATATATATATATATATATATATATATATATATATATGTTCCTTAAAATTTTTAAGGTAAGATACACATGTCATTTACATGTAACCAAGATTATTCCAGTGGCAGGCTGATAAAATACCAGTATAAAATATAGACTAAGTAGAACATAGTCTAAATAGGGCCTAAAGACCTGGCCAGCTCATGGGTTTATCTGCAGGCTTAAGGCTTGTGCCATGATCACCATACACATGGCATCCGTGACATTAGTGCATATGGAATTCGTTCCAAGCATGGAGACATCATCTTGAGAAAATGAAACTGAAACTGATGTGCATATTTGACGGTCTGTGTGCGTATATCACCAAAGAGGATTAAGTAGTAGTAGATCTGCACACATGTTGACCTTGGAGATAAAAAAATCCCCACCTTTTACCCACCAGGTGGGAGGTACCTGGGTAGGTCTTAATCATGACTATTGGCATACCACAACAGCCTATTACCTGAATCAATGTTTCAAGCAAAAAGGAAGTAGATACTGACGTAATCAGTGGCAGAACTTAGAACCAAAAGCTTACTAGCTTTTACACAATGCTTGCAGTTTCAGAAGAACACCAATCGCGCTAGATTTTTTCCCAGCCGGTACTAGCTACGGCAATTATAACATGTCAAAAATGCAACCGGTACAGACAAACAAACAAAATCAGTAGGCTTGTTCTATCAATTTTAATTGCCCTTCCTATAACAGCGCAGCAGTCCCAGGCTATAGAAAGGGAGAAGGAGGGGAACAAACTGGTAGACTACCGGGAAACTGGTTGAGTGATTCATGTCACTATGCGGAACATGGGACTAGGCCAGGAGAAAAAAGATCAATGAAGCAACCGGTACTTTTTCGGTTTTGTGTAAGGACAGGTTAAATCACAGTCGGTATTCAGTGTTTTGAATCGGTAAAATACGGACTGTTGTCGGTTACCGCGGTTGCTGCCAATGTTACACAATGTGCGGCATAAAACAATTAACTCTTTGACTCCCAGACCCTATCTACCAACTGCAAAAGTTTAACCTTTTGACTTCCTCACCCTATGCACCAGCTTCTTGCAGGAATCTGGTGGATAGGGTGAGGGAATCAAAGGGTTAAGTTTTTGCTTTGCTAGCATGGTCGAGAGTGCAGGATGCTGGTGGACAGGGTGTGGGAATCAAAAGGTCAAGACACTGTAATTATGCAGCTCCACAACACCTGGCCAAACACCTTTTCTGCTCACAAATATACTAATGTGGACAAAAAGTTTTGTTAAAAAAACACAAACAAAACATAACCATCTGACAAACAACTACAAAACACATACACACACACAACACACACACACACACACACACACACACAAATACTCCTCGTAAGTTTTCCTCCATATTCTGTGTACTTGGTGGTTTAATGATTATATTCTTCTCCCCCACTCTATCATTCAAGCCTTCCCAAAACAAAGGAAAACTTATGCACGGTCCCAATGTTCAAAGAGATTAACCACATGCCTGGGGCCTTTAACTTCTGGGCAAACATCAAAGCATGGGAAAACAACAGCGCAAAAGAACGATGAGAAAAAGGGGCAGAATAAAGTGATAAGCTCAGCGGGGCAGCTCCCAGTAACAAACTATGAAACGTGAAACACACCTCATAAACCCTGCAGGGTCCCATGTTGTAATGATCCCCTTTTTAGGCACCTCTCACTGGCCCGGAGAGGAAATGTGCCATGAAAAAAGCAGGGATAAATTTGGCAATGTCACATTCCATCGCAGTGAGTACTGTCCATCAGCGGGGCTGTTTACGCCATGACTTAAGGAATCCGCTACACAAAAATCGAATTACTGCTGTCAAGTGGACGCAATGCAGGCAATGTTTCAGCTTCACGTCTCTGTACTGTGCCCTCATCATGCGTTTATGGACTCATGAAAACAAGCACTTTCACTGGATTTTACTTTATAGGATGCGCACATCAAGAGACTTCTTTTCAGTTTGTGCTAAACGTTATGGTCGGTTTGTTTCGGTAGCCTTTATATGGAGTTTGGAGTTTGTGGTTTGCTCAAGAGGGATTCATCGCACTCGTACAGTTCCATACGTGCTCCACCCAAATCTGCTGGCAATTTTCTGGTAGACTTCCTGAGCTCGCACAAAACCTTATGCACTGACAAGATCTTGAAATGAGGAGGGATGTGATGAAGGAATCTATGAAGCATTAAGCTGCCCCCCTCCCTCCCGTAAATTGACAAACATTTAGATGGACAGCAAACAGGCCAGTTTTTAATGTGTCAGGCTGTGTGGAACAAGAAGAGCACAACTGGATGGAAAATGTGTATAAATTAATAATGGCGACAACTCATCCAGTTATTAAATTTATAATAATGTAATCTGCATTATCTAAATAGTATACATATTTGTGATTTCTCATGCTCATGCATTCTAATACAATAATCATCCATTGTATTTTATGAAACTGGCTTGTGGCTAGCTTCCAGCTTAACAATACTGTTCAATTATTCTCTCTCTCTCTCTCTCTCTCTCACCACTCCACACACATCTCCCTCACACACACCCACCACACACCACACACACACACACCACACACACACACTAATATCACTTATAGTGAAAAGACGTTAAATCAAGCAACGAACACACAACACACACACACACACACACACACACACACACACACACACACACACACACACACACACACAACACACACACACATATACACACACACACATGCATGCACTCACACACACATGTATACACACACACACACATGCGTGCACTCACACACACACACACACACACACATCCAGTGTGCACTCACACACACACACAGAGCACCAGCAAACAACATTCACCATAGGACATTACCATTTAAACTGTCATAAGCATGGACTGTCTGTTACCACCTACCAATTCCAGGACCTATACCTAAGCCACAGATTCATATTTTTCCACTTCACTTGGTCTGCATTCACAGACGTTCCGAATGATTTAACAAAAACTGAATGTGATTGTGATTACTCTGATACAGTGTGTGTGTGTGTGTGTGTGTGTGTGTGTGTGTGTGTGTGTGTGTGTGTGTGTGTGTGTGTGTGTGTGTGTGTGTGTGTGTGTGTGTGTGTGTGTTGTGTGTACTCTATGTGTGTGTGTGTGTGTGTGTACTCTATGTGTGTGTGTGTGCGTGTGTGTGAGTGTGTGTGTGTGCGCGCGCGCATGCGTGTGTGCATGTGTGCATTAATGCATACAATGCATGCATGCATGCACGCATGTGTGTGAGCGCGCGCATGTGTATGCATGTTAATGCATCTAATGCATGTGTGTATTTGTGTTTGTATAGGTGTGTGTGTGCGCACGTAAGCGTTTTATATGGGTGAAGCAAATATGAATGTAGGAAATGGGTGTATAGATAATGAAAACATAGCCCTCATAACAGCACACAGAACTGTTCTGCTCAGAGTTAAAAAAAGAAGAAAACGTTCAGGTAGAGAA
This sequence comes from Monoplex corrugatus, assembly GCA_030674185.1. Taxonomy (NCBI): domain Eukaryota; kingdom Metazoa; phylum Mollusca; class Gastropoda; order Littorinimorpha; family Ranellidae; genus Monoplex; species Monoplex corrugatus. The sequence continues at coordinate 97,171,686 of CM060308.1, forward strand.
CTATCAACTGAGGACTCTGGTCAGCACTTGAAGTTCAAACGTGCACCGTGTACAGTTTGAGCTACATGTCGATAATTTCACTTCAATTCTAGTTAAACCTAAACTGAACGATTAATTCTACTTAAATGGGATAATATCATTCTGGTCAGATTTATAAAAATCTGCATGTCTGCTATACAGTATATACTATATATGTCACTATTGTTAGTAACCAAACTAAACAAAACATATGCAAGATAATGTAACATGGAACCCGCCCAAAGCATCATTTCCCTTTTTCTCCTCTTCACTTAGTCAGCTAAGGAAGAAGATTTTAATGGTGAAGCCACACCCTTCTATTCTAATAATCAAATATAAACTAAAAAACAGCAAAAACTTACCTTAACAAGCTCTATTCCAGCATTTCTGAAACAAATAATTACAACTATCAGAACATGTTGTAGCATTCTTTTAAAAATATAATCTGAACATCACAACATGAACAAAGAGAAGAAATACAGTTTAATTGGAATAATAACGCATTCCAAGCTGGTATTTGTTTTCTTTGTTTTTAAAGTAATGCATTCCAACTGCTTTTGTTTTCTTTGTTAAAGCAATGTTTAAATACTAAAAACTTGAAATACTTTATTTCACAAGGATGATTTAGCAGCATGAGGTCCTGGCGTGTGTCTTACAGCTAGATCTTGCTATCTTACACATGCATACATGATAAGCATACAAATATTTTTTAGAAATTAAATAGGAAAAACCTAAAAACAGAAAAATGAAATATCATTGCATTAAAAACATGCACAAGAAGGAAAGGAACACACAGTTCTTTCATTTATGCCCACCTCCTTAATCCTCCTAATCTGCTCACATGTTCCATCAAAATGTGTGTGTGTGTGTGTGTGTGTGTGTGTTGTGTGTGTGTGTGTGTGTGTGTGTGTGTGTGTGTGTGTGTGTGTGTGGTGTGTGTGTGTGTGTGTGTGTGTGTGTGCGCGCTTACAAAGCCAACAAAGAAGGAAGTGGTTATAACTAATGAAATGGTGTGTGTAACAGCATGTGTAGAAGAAGGGTTTCCTTCAGAATTGTTATCATACTATTCAAAGATATATTTATGAACTTTTGTTTAAACTAATTAAAGCTGGCTAATGATGTGCATGATTTGATGTTGGTGGGTAACATACTGCACAAATTACAGCAGAGAAGGAGATGAGTGGGCTGTGAAACTAATCAAGTAATATCAATAATAACTTAATAATTTCACTTATATATAGCACAAACAATCCATGCACTTTCACTTTACAAATGGGACATTCTTAAACTTTCAATCACACAGAAACAAAGACAAAATATGAAATGAAAATAGATACTTGGGACTGTAGTAACAAGTATTACGACTAGTGAAGAAGAGCCAAATATATTAAATGAATGCAGTGAGTATTACAGCCACAACACACACTCATACAGATAGAAAGATTGATAGACAACAACAGACAAAGTAGATATGTAGATAGTAGATTGATAGATAGTAACAGACAGACAGACAGACGACAGACAGACAGATAGATAGACAGATAGACAGATAGACAGATAGACAGACAACGACAGCACAGATAGATAGATAAGACAGACAGACAGATAGATAGATAGATAGATAGTAATAGATAACAGATAGATAGATGATAGATAGACAGATAGATAGATAGACAGATAGATAGATAGATAGATAAACATACAGGATGCTCCAAAAAACTATTTTGATTAAATTAAGATAATAACATTGGCTTAGCCATTCAGGCTTTGTTTCGGCTTCCTTTAACTTTAAGTGAGTTGTATAATAATGCCACTCATTATTCTGCCTTTGTGTATCAATTTGATTGACAATAATACATTGAGTGATTGACTTTAAAGTATGAAACATGCAGTGATGACTTATACTCCATCAAGTCCACAGAAAGCAATCTTGGAGCTGGAATGAGTATACCTACACATTCTGCACTGACCATGTGTTTTAGGAGTGAAGTCCTAGCAGAGTCTTTAGTTCTGATGTACTAGTTTTATTGTACTAGTTTAACTGTACCAGCCTTTGGTTTGTTGGCTTTGTGTTCTGGACTTTATTACCTAGAGTTGTTTTTCTGGTTCTGTTTTTTAGTTGGCTTTAAGATTAAGGTCGCTATTTTTTTTTCTTTTTTGTACTTGGTCTTTTCATAGCACTTGGCTTTTCTGTGATCTAGAGTTGGCTAACATAGTTCTATGTCTTCTGAGACCCCAAGGGAAGGACAGAGCTGTTCAGAGGGTGGTGGCAGTGTCAAAGAGTGCAGCAGCCAACACTGAACCTGGTGACGCCGACAGGTGAGACAGTTGGCTGGTACCAGTTTATAATAATTAATAATTATAATATTTAATAATTACAATATTTATATAGCGCAAAAACTTGATAAAATCAAATCTAAGCGCTGAAACAAACACGCACACACGCACGCACGCACACACACACACGCACGCACGCACACACACGCACTCGCACACACACACACACACACACACACACACACACACACACACACACACACACACACACGCATGCACACGGCTATAAATGGGGAGAAAGAATAAAAGCAATGGAAAATTACAGAGAGCATATTACATACAATTATATATTGCAATGTGATTCCCCTCCAAGTGGAGACAGGCTGCAGAGGGGATTGAGTGAGGTCAGGATTTTATGCAGAGGAGAAAAGGTGAGTTTATGCTGGACAACCTCGATTGTTAGGGTAGCCAGTGATCTTTCAGGTACTCACAAGAAGTCTCATATGCATATCTCCCCCACCCACCCTCCTTCCCATCAATTACCACATTTTCTTCTTTTATATAATCTGCTCCTTACTACTGGCCTGTTCACTGTATGGATGTTATATTGTTACATATTTGTACTGTGAACATTGTATAGAAACTGAAGAAGGAAGCAGACAGCCTGGGACAGAAGGAAAGAAAAAGAAAGCCATCACTGCAATACCAAACATTTTTTCATTAAACTAATTAATTAATTAAGGTTACCCCCCACAGTGGTCTATCATCTGCCTTTGTTACATTTGCATAAAGGGAAAAAATGGGTGACACCACACTATGGCAGCATGCCTTTCCCATGGGAGAGCTGTCCACATTTACCGAGTAAAAAAAAAATCCACTGCCAAAAAATATTATATGGGCCTGTATTTTCTGGAGTTTGTTTGTTTTTTTTTTTGGGGGGGGGGGGGTTTCAACAAAAATAACTAGGTCTATTCCTTAAACTGTTCATAGCAGCTATTCAAAGGTTAAAGTATAACAAAATGTAAACATGCGTGCGTGTGTGCATGTGTGTGCATGTGTGTGTGTGTGTGTGTGTGTGTGGGGTGTGGTGTGCGCGCGCGTATGTGTGTGTGTGGTTCATACTCATGCGGAGTGAATGTGAAAGTATGCATACCCATGAACAGGGTCAACCCCCGCCATGACCAGCAACTTACGTGTTTTGTTAACTACACTATAGTTCGTCCACACTTCTACAAGTGTGAAGAGAAAATCTAATTGATCGTCCACACTTCTACAAGTGTGAAGAGAAAATCTAATTGGTTCACGGTAGAGTTAAGAATATGAACGATATCAAGACGTTAAGATAAACACGCACACACAAAAACCGTTTAGGCCTAACTAAAGGGAGGATAATGTAGCCTTGTACTAGTTATAGGCCTGAAACATGATCTCACGGTAGAGTTAAGAATATGAACGATATCAAGACGTTAAGATAAACACGCACACACAAAAACCGTTTAGGCCTAACTAAAGGGAGGATAATGTAGCCTTGTACTAGTTGTAGGCCTGAAACATGATCTTACGATCCGTTATTTATTCATTCAGTTCTATCCTCACCACATCCGCTGGTTCGACACTTGAGCAACAAACGTCTTGAACGACAGCATGAGGTAAAAAATTACAAACACACGTTGACTGAATCATGCTGCGAAATCGATTTCCCGGATTCTTCAATTTCCTCAATGAACAAACGATTCTTTGCCAGAGTTGCACGCCTTACCTGAAGAGCGGTCTATGCTCGTCGAAATTCAGCTTCTTGCTCTTCTTCTCACTTATCCAGTAACCCACCCGCCTCATCGTCAGCTTCTGTTCGATCTTTCACCACTAACAACGCCTGTCAACATTGCACTGTTGACTTACTTTGACCGTAATCAACAATGAACTGCCCCGCTCCAATTTTAGGCCTACACTCACTCCGAGTCCAATCCTAGGCTACCGTAAACACATCAAAACGTCGCACGCACGCGCAGGAACATTTCGCAACCGCGCATTTGTCGTCTGCTCGGTTTTGTAAAGGTGCGGTATGGCACTTTCGTTATTGGTCTAACTTTTCCCTGTTGTTTGTTATAAGTACAGCTTGTTTAATTTAAATTAAACACAGAATACAAAATCTTAAAAACTGGGAGTAGAATTTTTACTTCTTGTCGGCATTCACACGATATATGCCTGCTGCTAATTATGTTATCAGTTATATACACGTGTGTTAAGCCGGTTAGGGTGTTGATGTACCAATACAATTACACAACTAGACTATTCAAATACGTTTATATCAACCAGTCAAAGACGTTCTGTTGTTGTTGTTGTTGTTGTTGTTTGGGGGAAGGGTTGTTGTTGTTTTTCCACGTGTGATCCCTATAATACTTGTACAGGAACATGTAAGCACAAGGACACGTATGTTGGTTGAGTGCCAGGATACACGTGTATTATTGGGCAGGCCTGTCCCTAAGCTGTCTGTGCATGTGTGAACGCGCACTACGACACGAGTACGTGTACATGTGAGCGCGTGTGTGTGCGAAAGAGGGAGAAAAACTTTACGTTTTTTTCTGAACTGGTTATGGGAAAATTTTGCATCAAATCTGGGTCAAAGGTGTACAATATTAAGGAGTTGTGAAGGCGTAAGTTTAGAACGGATCGAGAAAGGTTGGTACCAAGATTGCACAAAGGTGCACCGGGTGAGAAGCACTTTCTCATGAACTAGCAACAACATTTTGTAGTCACGATTTTTTTTTTTCAAATGCTCCTTTACATTTTCTATGAATCGTAAAGTTTTCGATCAATTGAAAGTTTTCCATGGTAATATAGTGACCGTGTTCTAAAAATAATGATTCAGTTTCACTTGTATTGCTCAAACGGTCCTTGTCAAAAAACATCTTCATTGTATTTTACAAGAAGAGTACTTCGCACATAAAAAACAAACAAACAAACAGAACATTGCTAAATTGTGGATTGAAAACAGACACTAACACAACATGAAATTAAGTATTACGAGCCACAGTAACACAGAAATATTAGGAACTACAGTAAAAAAAAAAAAAAATTAAAAAAAAAAAAACGAAACACACACACACAGCTAAATACCACTAATGAATGTAAATAATACTAATTAGTAATGATAACAATGCCATTTGTATAGGGCAAACAGTCCATGTCAAAGAATGTTCGTTGCACAGACACAAAAGCAATGCGCGCACGAGAGAAAAAAAACAAAAACACATACACACACACAGAGTCACACACACACACACACACACACAGTCACACACACACACACACAACACACACACACACACACACACACACACACACACACCACACACACACACACACACACACAGGATGCTGACTGGGATGGGTACGCTCATCCTTAGCTGAAATTAGATGTGTGACCCTTGACCCAATCTGTCATCCTCGCTCTCTGTCCCACCTACACAAATACGCGCACGAACACACACACATACACACACACACACACACACACAGAGTCACACACACACACACAGTCACACACACACACTGTCACACACACACACACACAGTCTCTCTCACACACACACACACACACACACACACACACACACACACACACACACACACACACACACACAAAACACACACACACACACACACCCAAACACACACACACAAGAGGATAGACCTACACTTATAACAAGTGGGACATGCAGCAATACAGTATCCAATCTTGTTTCATAACTATATAGGGCGGCCTCCTACAGTGAAGTATGCAACAAGGAAATAAGGCGGGGGGGGGGGGGAGAGGAGGTTATAGTCAAGCCATTCTAACAATCTCCCTCTTAATACAAAAATCACAGAAAATTCAAATTTTCTACTTATCAGCTGAGACTGCTGTGACCATGAAGAAATTTCAGTTAAATCAAACTTGACATTCATCAAGAACAAAGGTAAACTGTTACAACAGTGAAAACAGATTTTAAATATTGGAAATCTTCCGTTCATACATTCCTCCTCCCTCCCCCCCTCCCCCACTTGCTCATTTTAAGCAGTCATCATCATCATGTGCCCTGCCGCATGGCGTTGGCGATCATGGCCCTCCATACGAATCTATCCCTTGTCGCTGCAAGTGCATCTCTCACCCTCTCTGTCCTCAGGCACTCTGCAAGTCCGTCCAATATTTTCTCTTTGGGTTTACCTGGTGTTGTCTTCCCCTCCAGCTTTCCTGTTGTGATGAGGTGCTCTAATCTCTTTTGCCCCATAAAATGTCCTATGAATATAGCTTGTCTTTTCCTAATCTTCTTTGTTAATGTTCTTCTTGTGCCTGCCTCCTTCAAGACTTATTTTAGGCAGTGTGACCATGAAAAGGCTTCAAATCAAACTTAACTCGTCGGCATTGAAGAAAAAGATAAACGATGGCTGTTACAACAGCGAAAACAGATGTTAAATATTGGGAATGTGGCGTTAGTTTAGGCAGTATGTTGGTCTGTGTCACCGCAATATACAACATGTCAAATACACAGCTGCTTGTCTTTGCTGTCAAGTCATTTCCGGAACTGCACCTTAATATCTTTCAGAACTTTTGCAAATTTATGTTCCATTTTAGTCTGTTCTGTCACTGGTGACAGAACTCTCCTGTCCCAAAATTCAAAAGAGAAAAAAAATATGGGGGAAGAGCCTGCACACACACACACATTCTCTCTCTCTCTCTCTCTCTCTTTCTTTCTCTTTCTCTCTCACGTGCACACACACACACGCACGCGCGCGCGCACTCACACACACACACGCAGAGTTCTTTCATTTGTGCCCGCCTCTTCAATTCTCCTAATCTGCTCACATGTTCTATCAAATTGTGGTGTTGTGTGTGTGTGTGTGGTGTCGTGGTGTGTGTGTGTGTGTGTGTGTGTGTGTGTGTGTGTGTGTGTGTGTGTGCATATGTATGTTTGTGTGCATATGTATGTGTGTGTGTGTGCGTGTTTGTTTTGTTGTTGTTGTTGTTGTTTGTTTTTGTTTTTTGTTTGTTTGTTTTTGTTCTGCTGATAACATCTGGAACTGTTTGCCTTTCGCTGTTCGATAGGTCCGTCCCTAATTCCTTTTAAATCGAGTCTCAAAAGTTTACTTTTCCAGCGTGAGTTCTTTCATTAGTGCCCACCTCTACAGTCTTCTTAATCTTCTGACTTGTTCTTTCAAAATGTGTTGTGTTGTCCGTGTGTGTGCTTATGCGTGCGTGTGTGTGCGTGCGTGTGTGTGTGTGTGTGTGTGTGTGTGTGTGTGTGTGTGTGTGTGTGTGTATTTGTGTGTACATCCGTATAATCATGAAAAGTTGTACATTCTAAAGCACTTTGTTCTTGGTGGAAGGTGCTATATAAATGTTCAGTTATCATCATCATCATCATCATTATTATTATCATTATTATCATTTATTATCATTATCATTATTACTATTATTATTGTCGTCGTCGTCGTCATCATCATCGTCATCATTTTTATTACTATTGTTATTATCGTCATCATCATCGTCGTCGTCGTTGTTGGTGGTGTTATATGGAAAAGTGACGTTCACACTCATTCCTCACAAAATGCTAATTCCTGGCAATGGTTTGGTTTGGCCATTTGATTTTGACCCTGACAATTTGTCCTCAAACCTATGTATTTGTGATTCCTCAACCGTCCGCGACTTCCCAACCAAATTTTGATTAAGATCCATCAATAAAGAACTCATACGTTTTTGTCAGTCGATAACAAAATAATCTTTTTTTCTAAAGGGGAGAATAAAACAGAAATATAAAGTCCGTAACTCTAAGCTGGATCGCAGGGGAGTAAGACTTTACTACTCCTTGGTTAGATATTTGTGGGTGGGTTCCATCCTCCTACCTCGCAGCTTCTCTTTCCCCAACCCTAAACAGGGCTAGGTGTCCATTTACAGCTGGATGAATTGGAGGCCGATCGCACAAAGCTTTCCCCAGGCAGACTGAATTCATGTAGTAAGACTAGTAACACGAAAGCTCTACCTTTACACCAATCAGGCCTTCATGCATAGTTTTCTCACTACCAAAGACATATAAAAAATTCTATTAGAACGTCTTTTATTTGTTCTTGTCCTTCTTCTTCTTCTTCTTTTTCTTCTTCTTCTTCTTCCTCTCCTTCTTCTTCTTCTTTTTCTCCTTTTATTCTCCTTCTTCTTCTTCTCTCTCTCTGTCTCTGTCTGTCTGTCTATCTGTCTGTCTGTCTCTGTCTCTCTCTCTCTGTCTCTCTCTCTCTCTCTCTCTCTCTCTCTCTCTCTCTCTCTCTCTCCTGTTCTCTTTTCTTTTTTTTCCCACCAGTTGTCACTCGCACTAAAGGTGGTCTTTATGTTTAGGCTCTCTGTCTTAGTTCTTGGAAGACGTCAACCTGTTCTTACTAAAAGCACATAACCATTCTCAGGTGTGAAGCAAAACTTCAATTTTAGTTTTATTTGTAACCTGATAAATGTCAAATTTGGTAGATTTATTGTATGTGTAAATGCATGGTCAAATTTGGTGATTCTCAATGCTTGAATGATGCCGTTAATGTCAAGGTCATCACTACAAAATTATCGAAATATTATTTCTTGCCATATCTTCAAACTTCCAAGTTTATGACCCAAATCAACAATAGTTTGGTTCATAAAATCAAATAATAGTTTCATACATGTTTACGTTCAGTTGACCTAGTTCGTATCCAAGGTCATCAGCATTTTGCCAAGGTCATCTGCACTTTTGCTATTACCTACATACATAACATAGAGGAGAATATGAATATGACAAAAATGTTCATTTGATATTACGTTTACTCCAAGCAAACATGTCCACGTTTCACATATTTTGCTCATGGATAAATTACCTTAAAACAGAGCTTTGACTGAGCAACAGTTTCAGTTTGTTTTTTTGTTTTTTGTTTTTTGTTTTTGTTTGTTTGTTTGTTTGTTTGTTTGTTTGTTTGTTTTTTAAGATGGTATCTCTGCACTCGGAGTAAATTTTATGCGCACTGATGCCACCGATCCCGCCATGTGATGGAGAAGATCCAAAATGATTATGGCATGCAACAACCAAAACTAACAACAAGCACAAACTGATTACTGCGAGATAGATAATATGTTTTGATCGTTTTCTTTCTTTCTTTCCTTCTTTTATTTACTTAGTTTCTCCTATCTTCTTTGGACAATATTCACAATGATATTGGCATACAACAACAACAACAACCAAAACGAACAGCAAAGGGCAAACAGATCTCTGCGAGACTAACGATATGTCTTGACCATTGTCTTTCTTTCTTTATTTCTCTCTCTCTCTCCTCTCTCTCTCTCTCTCTCTCTCTCTCTCTCTCTCTCTCTTTCTTTATCCAAAATGATTATGGAATACAACAAAAACAAAAACGAACAACAAGAA
>CM060308.1:97186395-97191395 GCA_030674185.1 Monoplex corrugatus
CAGCGAAACCACCATGAGAAACCTAGAAGACTGCCCTGGGGATAAATGTTGGAGGAAAAATGATAAACAATCGTCTTTATGCAGATGACACTTCTGATTGCAAAAAAATGAAGAAGACCTAAAAATCTTGTGTGAATATAATAGAAATAGAAAGCAGAAACAAAGGGCGAGAGCTAAGTATTAAGGAGACTGAATTCATGGTAATCAGTAAAACAAACAAACAAACAAACAAACAAACAAACAAACAAAAACAAACAACAAACAAACAAGCAAACAAACAAGCAAACAAACAATAAATCCCATCATGTAAAATAGCAGTAAATGGCACTCTATTCAGCCAACCAACCAACCAACCAACCAACCAACCAACCAACCAACCAACCAACCAATCAACCAATCAACCAATCAACCAACCAACCAACCAACCAACCAAACAACCAACCAACCAACCAACCAACCAAACAATTAAACAAGTCTCGAAAGAAGCAAACACAAAAAGGACATAAATGAAAAAAGATTAGAAAAGACAAGCAACATTTATAGGACATTTTATGAGGCAAGAGAAATTTCAGAAAGTACTCACATTAGGAAAGCTGGAGGGGAAAAGAGCACAAGGTAGACCCAGGGATAAAACATTAGACAGTTTAACACAGAGAGATATACTTGCAGCGACAAAAAACAAAACTAACAAACAAACAAAAAAGGATTCGTTCGGATGGCATGATCTCCAACGCCATGCACATGATGATGACAAACAAAAATTCGTGTTGTTTTAACCTTGAAACCTTTTATTCTGCAAGTTTCGTTGAAACTGGTCAAAACTAAGATCACAATTATGCAAGACGTGTTTATAATAATAACAATAATAATAATAATAATAATAATAATAATAATAATAATAATTACAATATTTATATAGCGCAAAATCTTGATAAAATCAAATCTAAGCGCTGAAACAGACACATACGCACACATGCACACACACGCACGCACGCACACACACACACACCACACACACACACACACACACACACACACACACACACACACACACACACACACACGCATGGCTATAAATGAGGAGAAAGAATAAAAGCAGTGTAAAATTATAGACAAGCGTCATTAAAGATTTATCAGTAATTTATGAACGAATTTAGCTAGGAGTAGAAGATGAGCTACAAGAGAATGAATTATCTTTTTAGAATGCCTCAGACGCGCGACAATTACCATGAAAACAGATGGTTATCTTTCATCTTAGAACTGGGCACAAACATCTTTTAAGAGAGAGAGAGAGAGACAGACAGACAGACAGACAGACAGACAGAGACAGAGGCAGAGGCAGAGACAGAGGCAGAGGCAGAGGCAGAGACAGACAGACAGAGGCAGAGACAGCCAGCCAGACAGACAGAGACAGAGACAGAGAGACAGCAGAATCTTCGGTTGTTGATGGAGAAGATGTGGCCGAAGCCCACTACCCTTATGAACAGTTAAGAAACTGTAAGGGTCTGTGGATGCTATGCAGACGGCAGTCAACTTTACCTCCAGAACTGGTCTCCAGGTGTAACGGTAACGACTGAAAAGAACGAATTTAAATCAGTTTGGTAACATGTATCATCTTTGTTTCTTTTATATGGTCACAGTGGATTTACTTTGAGAATATTTGTTGACATAATTCAGCACCATCCTCATTTCAAACATTTTTTATCTGATCCTCCTCCTCCTCTTCACCACCACCACTATCATCATCATCATTATTATTGTTGTTGTTGTTGTTATAAAAAAAATGATGATGATGATAGTATTATTGTTATTATTATTATTAGTAGTAGTAGTAGTCGTCGTCGTCGTAGTAGCAGTAGTATATCATTATCATTATTATTTTTTATCAAAGGGAACAAGAAAAATCTTGATCAGATCCGTGATTTAAACACCGGTTTTTCATGTCCTTGGGAAGTGTTTTAACCATTAGGCCACACATTCTTCTTTGTGTGTACAGTCTCCACATATCTAAAATCCCAGTAAATTTAGTCCCAGTGTTTCGATCAGTAAAGTCAATTTGATATGTACTACAAACAGACAAAGACGAATATACATACATACATATATGCACAATTACCGCAAACAGCCATACATTTTTTTTTATAACTGGCCCATACATCAACTGATCTGAATCAAATTAAAGTAAAACTTTTTTTTAAAGAAAATACTGAAAAAAAAAAAAAAATCATTGTTATCAATTGATTTTCAAATAAATGCTACATGAAACGTGTTTGATGGAGTCAAAGAAAGGGAATGTTTTAGCATGGCTTGACCCTGTTATGTTTGTTTTGCTTTTCTTTTTCTTCCATCTTTTCCGTCTTTTCTTTCTTTGTTAATTCATTCTTTCTGTCTTGTTTATTCATTCTCGCATGCTTTCTTTTTCATTTGTTTTTTAAAGACATGTTTTTTTTAGAGGGTACATAAGGCTAAGTTTGGAGCTTGAAAAATTCTTTTTCCTCGTAAAGAAAGAAATAGGAGAAACAAACAAGCACACGTGCACGCACGTGTTTTTATACATGTGTTTACTATTAAAAATGCATACGTAAAATCATGTACGTGTAATCATTGTTTATGGGATGTTAAACAAAGTTATAATCAAACTGCATGAAGCTTTGATATAGTTATTTCGTTGAATCTTGAACACTGTATAAACAAAGTGGCACGATACAATAACTTTTAAAAATCAATTGTTCTTCAATTACCTGTGGTAGAAAAATGTGCTCCCGCCAACGAAGGGACAGCACTCGCAGCAAGTTTGCTGGTGTTGCTAAGAGCAATCGGAAGCTGCATTCAACTCGAGGAGGAAAGGGGCTGCGAGGATTTTCGCATCCATTCGGTGAGTTAGACAAAAGTTTGTGTTCATCGACTTTAGTCATTGCTTTCAGTTGATTTAAAAGTTGGTGTCAGCCTTTTATTCACAGCGAACTTCTTTTACTTTTTCAAAATAATTTGAAGTAATAACTTCGGCATGGCAATTCTCCATTCATCGATCATAATCATTCACTTTGACTTTCATCGCCATTAATTTGATTAAAACTTTCCGTACATTCACTAAGGCGAAATTGGTAGACATAAACATGTAAGCAACTATAAGGATCAAAATTCTGATCTTGGTTCTGTTCATTTACACCAAAGACGAGTGTGAAGACGGCGCGACAACAATATTTACACTCTCACTGTGAAGCAAAACAACCAGAACAACCTTTGCATATTATATAATATGCAAAGGTTGTTCTGGTTGTTTTGCTTCACAGTGATGTAAACATCAGAGACATCACAACTCCAACAAAGAGGGAAAAGTGCATTATATGATGCAGAAGCTTTTCAGAGCAAAAGCAGGGAGAACACACTTTTAATTGAAAGGAATGTTTCAAAATCTGATAATGTTGTAGTTCATGTCTCTCTCACTTCCCACAAATCTATAGGCCTACTGTCATGAGAGACCTAAAGTGCACCACTGCTTAAATTGAAAAAGAATTTTCAAATATCTGAATAGTCTCATGACAATTTAAGAATTATGGTAGATTAGTGTTTATGATATACAGCATCATGACAGTATTACCAGTGAATTGTTTTATAATCCAGACAAACACAGTTCTTCTCATCCACATGCAGATAATAAAGTACATGAGAATTCTTAACATGATTTTGTAAACATCAAACATAATACTTTGGGAGTAGCAAGTATGCTTGTTCAGTCTGATGTAGAACTTCAGGCATTTGTCACAGTTAATGCTTGTGGTTTTATCAGTACTGTGTGTGTGGAATTAGTACTAGTAATGAATAGTGTGAATAAGTCAGTAACATTCCCACATACTCACAGAAAAACACAAATAACTAATCAAACCAAAGAGCCCACAAGAAACTGTATCATTGTGAAAAGAATGTGTGTGTAAATGGGCATAGATCCAGGAATATTACAGAAGGTATGATCATTAGTATGGTCTGGATACATATCTTGTTTATATTTGATTTTATTAAATATCAAACTGGAAGTCCATTCATTTGAAATACTATCCTAGTATCCAGGTCTGGTCCATAAGAGCAAACAAAATCAAGTTGCTGTTGGCCTCCTACCAGAAAAAAATTGTGCTGTGGTCATGTCATTTTGGTGAAGTTTATAGTCGCTTGTTGTGATCAGTTGTATATATGGAACATCATCTCCGAAGCTCCTTACTTAAAACAGCATTCACTCAAAGACCCAGACTGATTGAGCATCACCCTGCTAAGAAGCATCACCATGTTCCTCCAGTTACTTTGCTTTGCTTTTAATTGGTTGTGATGACAAAGCTATGTGGTTATTTTTTTTCTTTCAATGTTGCAGCCCTCAGTTTGACATCAAGATGGGTGAACCAGAAGCAATGAATGTGCGCTCCCCTGAGCCGGTCATCATCTCAGTATGCAGGGCACGCAATTTGGTAAGGTTTAGACAGAAGTTATTATATATCTACCTCAATCAGTGCTATCAGTGTATGTCTTTTGTTTTGTTCTTGTTTTTTCTTACCCCATCGTCTGAACTGCTCCTGTATTACTATCTTCAGAATTCTCATTTTGGCTCTCCATCATACCTGTGAACCTACCAAAACTGAGGTCACCATGATGTCGGAGTGTGAAGGGTCATGGAATCTGGAACGTTTATTCATGATGATGAGAATGGGGATGATTTTTTTTATAATAAACTTTTTTATTCATTTTTTCTTTAACAAGAAACGGACGTCAAAAATGCAATGTGGCAACAAAAACTGACAAAAAATTATACACATATGAAAAGCCATTGGTCGCATATTCTATATAGCATACAGAATATACATAATGGTGTTTTATACATCGGAAATTTAAACATGAACATCAAGATCTAAGCACATGTCAACATTTTATGAATTTGTTTTTCAAATTAATTTAATTATATCTGTTTGCTGTATGATAATCAAGCATAAAAAAACAATGAAATAACAGAAATG
>CM060308.1:97193895-97203895 GCA_030674185.1 Monoplex corrugatus
GTGTGTGTGTGTGTGTGTGTGTGTGTGAAGAGAGAGAGAGAGAACACTCAGACATGAGAATGTTTTACTGTACATTGGGTTAAGCCACAATGTATAGAATATGGGGGGTTAGGGAAGTAGGGATTCTTATGCTTATTTCATACTATTTCCATGCTGGACAAAAACAGTAAACATTGACTATCAGTTCATTAAACAAAATGAAAATACATGCCATAAAAATGAATTACATAATATTGTAAATATTTATAGCTGTGTAACAAATTGTAGGTGTGAGAAAGTGATGGGAGAGAGAGAGAGAGAGAGAAAGAGAGAGAGAAAGAGGGAGAGAAAAGTGACTAGTGATTTGTGGAGAAACATGACTGTGTTCTCTGATTTTACTTTCTCATTGAGAGTTAATAAAGTTTTCTTGACAGTTTTTTTTTTTTTTTTACTTGACTTGATCATAAATTATTAATTCTTCAAATGTACTGACAAAGGGCTTATCATGTCCTTCCAGGAGAAACCAGCTTCAAACAGACTTTGATCATCAACCCTTTCCCCGGATCATCTTTGGAAGGTGCCCCACCAGAAAGCCCCAGAGTAAGTATCGGTTGATGTGGCATAGTGGTTTGTGCTATTGGTTTTCAATGGGCATTCAGGTCCTGTACAAAGTTTTTCAAGAGATTTAAATTTATATTGCTTCTGTTGTATACATTCAGGCAACGTTGAAAAAAAATCAAACAAGCAAACACAAAACATCAAAGGAAATAATACTTCTGTTGCGTGTGTTTAGGCAATGCTGAAAAAAGGAGCAAACAAACAAGCAAAAACAACAACAACAACAACAAAATTCAAAGGAAATGAAACACAAGGCCTGATCCTTTTTTGTGTGTGTCTGGTTTTGGTTTTTTTTTTTTTTTGCTCTGCAGCAGTGACTTTTCCTCTACGGAACTGTACTGAAAGGCATAGCCCTTTTTTGTTGTTTGACTCCTGTGTCTGTCTCCCTTTGCCCCTTCTTGATCTGTCTGACCTTTGACTCCTGCGTTTGTCTCCCTTTGCCCCTTCTTGATCTGTCTGACCTTTGACTCCTGCGTTTGTCTCCCTTTGCCCCTTCTTGATCTGTCTGACCTTTGACACCTGTGTCTGTCTCCCTTTGCCCTTGATCTGTCTGACTTTGACTCCGTGTCTGTACCCTTTGCCTTGACTTCTGACCTTTGACTCCTGTGTCTGTCCCTTTGCCCCTTCTTGATCTGTCTGACCTTTGACTCCTGTGTTTGTCTCCCTTTGCCCCTTCTTGATCTGTCTGACCTTTGACTCCTGTGTCTGTCTCCCTTTGCCCCTTCTTGATTTGTCTGACCTTGACTCCTGTGTCTGTCTCCCTTTGCCCTTCTTGATCTGTCTGACCTTTGACTCCTGTGTCTGTCTCCCTTTGCCCCTTCTTGATCTGTCTGACTTTGACTCCTGTGTCTGTCTCCCTTTGCCCCTTCTTGATCTGTCTGACCTTTGACTCCTGTGTCTGTCTCCCTTTGCCCCTTCTTGATCTGTCTGACCTTTGACTCCTGTGTCCGTCTCCCTTTGCCCCTTCTTGATCTGTCTGACCTTTGACACCTGTGTCTGTCTCCCTTTGCCCCTTCTTGATTGTCTGACCTTTGACACCTGTGTCTGTCTCCCTTTGCCCCTTCTTGATCTGTCTGACCTTTGACTCCTGTGTCTGTCTCCCTTTGCCCCTTCTTGATCTGTCTGACCTTTGACTCCCGTTCTGTCTCCCTTTGCCCTTCTTGATTTGTCTGACTTTGACTCCTGTGTCTTTCTCCCTTTGCCCCTTCTTGATCTGTCTGACCTTTGACTCCTGTGTCTGTCTCCCTTTGCCCCTTCTTGATCTGTCTGACCTTTGACTCCTGTCTCGTCTCCCTTTGCCCCTTCTTGATCTGTCTGACCTTTGACTCCTGTGTCTGTCTCCCTTTGCCCCTTCTTGATTCTGTCTGACCTTTGACACCTGTGTCTGTCTCCCTTTGCCCCTTCTTGATCTGTCTGACCTTTGACTCCTGTGTCTGTCTCCCTTTGCCCCTTCTTGATCTGTCTGACCTTTGACATCTGTGTCTGTCTCCCTTTGCCCCTTCTTGATTTGTTTGATCTTTGACTCCTGTGTCTGTCTCCCTTTGCCCCTTCTTGATCTGTCTGACCTTTGACTCCTGTGTCTGTCTCCCTTTGCCCCTTCTTGATCTGTCTCACCCTCAGTGTGGTGTTTCAGGCTGAAATGGACATAGCAGTGGCTGTCCACGAGCCATTACTGGATGAGCAGCAGATCAAGGAAGGTAACTTGATGACCATCACAGTGGAATCCATGTACTCTCCCCCTGATGCCTGGCAGCTGACCGGTTCACAGTATTACTATACTGCTGCTCTTCCTGTGCCCTGCGGTAGTGAGGTCAGTTGCCTTACCGAGTTCTCCTGTTGTATGGCATTGTGGTTTTTGTCACAATGCAGTTTTGCCTTTTTTTGTTTTTTTGATCACATTAAAGCTTTCTGTGTCTACTATGTATAAATGTGTGTGTGTGTGTGTGTGTGTGTGTGTGTGTGTGTGTGTGTGCATGTGTGCCTATGTGCGTGTTTGCATGTGTGCATATGTGTATGTTGTGTGTGTGTGTGTGTGTGTCTGCGAGTGTGTGTGTGTGTATATGTGTGTGTGTGTGTGTGTGTGTGTGTGTGTGTGTGTGTGTGTGTGTGTGTGTGTTTGTGTGTGTGTGTGTTGTTGTTGTTGTTGCCAATGATTTTGCCAATGATTGAGTTGGTTGTGTGCTGATGATGGTCATGGTGTGCATGAGTGTGTGTGTGTGTGTGTGTGTGTGTGTGTACAGGTGTGAGTGTGTGTGTACAGGCGTTAGTGTAGCTGACTGGTATGCATCATTCTGCTTTCCACAAGATTTAACACATTCACAATGACAAGCCCTAAGGATGACTATTGACTATGTCTGTTTCTTACAGGACCCTGCAGAAGCGACGGCAAGTTATTGAAATCAACTCTGCTTTGTCATGTATCCTATGGTTGAAAAGAACTAATTTTGGGCAACACACAGACTATTATCAAATATTGGATTCCACTATCACTGAGCTTAAAAAAAGAAGACGGGGATGGGGGAGAAGGATGGAAAAGGACAAGAAAAAGAAAAAAATCAAGAAGTAGAAAAATAATTGTTTATGCTGTATGGAGCACTGTCTTTAGGAAGGAAAAGAACAACTAAAACGAAACAAAAAATAATGAAGTCAAAAAGTAGAAGACTGTTTTTATGCTGTGTTGAGTGTTATCTTTTTTGTGAACGTGGCATTTTGGGGGTGGAGATAGCAAAGTGTAGTTGTTCTCAGCTTTCATCGTTTAACCCTTTGACTCCTGCACCCTGTCCACCAACTACAAAAGCATAATCCTTTGACTCCTTTACCCTGTCCACCAGGTTCTTGCAGGAAGCTGGTGGGTAGGGTGAGGGATTCAAAGGGTTGAATTTTTGCTTTGCTAGCACGGTTGACAATGCAGGATGCTGGTGAACAGGGTATGAGAGTCAAATGTTAGTTGATCACTGGGCATTTACTTTAATGTCATTAGGAGTTTGGAGTTTGTTTATATTTTATTCGAGAGGGAATCATAACACTTAGACAATTCCATATGCACTCCACGTAGTCTGCCATAAATTACCTTGCAAAGTCTAGTTTTGTTTGGCGTTTATTCAAGACAGATTCATTGTATCTGCCTAGTCTGCCAATAGTTATCTGGCAAAGTTTGGAATTGTTGAAGAGGGGTTTTCATTGCATTTAGACAATTCTGTATGCGCTCCACCTGGCCTGCCACTAATTATCTTGCAGAGTTTGGAGTTTGTTTGGATTTTTTGGAAGAGGAATTCATTGCACTGGGACAGTTCCATATGTGCTTCACCCACTCTGTAGCAGTAAACATCTGATGGATTTCATGAGCCAGTGTAAAATATGTGCATTAGAAATTGCATTTACAAAATAAACAAGCTAACAAAATGAATGAATTTCTTGATTTGAAAAAAAAAAAGGAAATTAAGAAGAAGAAAAATTTGCTGATGTTAACCTTTTGACTCCCGAATCCTGTCCACCAGCATCCTGCAATGTCAACCGAGCTAGCAAGGTGAAAATTTAACCCTTTGACTTCCTCACCCCATCCACCAGTTTCCTGTAGTTTTTTAAGCTGGTGGATAGGGTGAGGGAGTCAAAAGGTTAAAATTGTGCAGTTTGTGGATACTGTGCAGGAGTCAAAAGGTTAATGAGGTGCTTGTGTGTGTTGTCTGAAATGAGTTCAACAACAGTAGAGTGTATAGTCTGGATTCCCCGTGTAGCATATGACTTGGAGTGTGACTGGATATTAATAACTTGCATGCTTTTTTTTTTTAACTGTATACTTTGCAGTGTTTAAAAGACCCGTCATTCCTTGTCTGGCTTTCAGATTGGTGTGGACCTGGTATCTGTGTGTGGGTACATACTGCTTGAACTACTTTGTCTGTTCATACTTGAATTTAATGCATGCTTCATTGAGCCCCGCTTGAGTTTTCATTAACCCTTTGGCTCCCGCACCCTGTCCTTCAACACCTTGCATTGCCAACCATTTGAGCAAAGCAAAAACTTAACTCTTTGATTCCCTCACCCTATCCACCAGCTGGTGGATAGGGTGAGAGAATCAAAGGGTTAAGTTTTCGCAATTGGTGAGTAGGGCACGGGAGTCAAAGGGTTAAGATGATAATGCAATTATTGAAGGTTGATGGCCCTATAAGATGCCTGGTTGATATTAAAGTAAAGCTCTCACCTCTCAGGCACATTGCGTGGGTTTGAGTCTGACTCAAGTAAACTGTGGGTGTGGCTTCCAGCTGTAAATGGGTACCTGGCCCTGATCAAGGTTGGGGAAAGTAAAGCACCATGCTGGCTCTGAGAAAAGTTGAGGTCACTTCCACCTCACCCTCTGATGACCTCAGTGTTATGAGAGTCAGACTCAAACCCACACAATGTGCCTGAGAGGTGAGAGCTTTACTTTAATATCAACCAGGCATCTTGGGGACCAGTCAGTGTGATGAGGTGATCAGCACAGTGGACAGATGATTGGGGGTCTTGGGTTGAAATCCCCACCAATCCAAACAATGATTGTGCAGTTTTTCATCTTCAGACTTTTTGGTTCCAACTAGCTCCTACCCAGAGACGAGCATGCTGTGGGAAGACTGGGGCAACATCATTGAGTCTTATCCACTTTTATGGATATGTCATTGAGGGTGTTGCTTACTTTTCCTTCCTAGTACCACATGTGCCCGGATCTTTTAGGTCTGGTTGACATTGGGATGTATTATGAAAGTAAGCATAGAGTACGGCACTCACATGTAGTCACGGTCTGAAAGGGAACTCTGTAGCATCCTCACTATCATCCCCATTGTCATCATCAGATCCTGAAAAATTGTTCCAGGTTGTTTCATCCTTCATGCCCTACTGTCTTGGTGACCTCAGTGTCTGTGGGTTTGGAGGTGTTTTGGAGAGCTGAAATGAGTTGGGTTGCTAGTGACACAGGGGCACCCCTCTCTCACACACACACACATGCTCACACTTGCACACTCTTACATGCACATACACATACACATACATACATGCATACACACACACATACACTCACACACATATGCTCCCACATATACACTCATCACACACACACACAACACACACACACACACACACACACACACACACACACACACACACACACACACAACACACACACACACACACACACACACACACACACACACCACACACACACACACACACACACACACACACAACACACACACACACACACACACACACACACACACACACACACACAACACACACACACACACACACACACACAACACACAACACACCAACACACACACAACACACACACACACACACACACACACACACACACACACACACACACACACACACACACACACACACACACACACACAACCACACACACACACACACACACACACACACACACACACACACACACACACACACACACACACACACACACACACCACACACACACACACACACACACACACACACACACACACACACACACACACACCACACACACACAACCACACACACACACACACACACACACACACACACACCACACACACACACACAAGTTATACATGACGATAATCAATATAAGGTTATTATTATGAGCGATTAATCTAATAATAGGAATAATTTATTTGATGACATGCGATCAAATTACTTAATTAAATTCATGTGATAGCTGGAAAAGTTAATTTTGTACAGATTTTCAATTAAAAAATAAGTAATTGAACATTGGATTTTAGTTGAGTAAATGTGAAAAGCAATAAAGAAAAGATGATTAAATTAGCGATCATTGCATAAGTGAAAGCCGAAGCACTCTTCACAGTCTGACATTGATCCCTTCCTCCACCAGCTGCAAAAACTTAACCCTTTCACTCTCTCACCATATCCACCATGCAGGATGCTGGTGGACAGGATGAGGGGGTGAAGGGATCAGGTTTTTGGTTTGGTATTGTTATTCATATTGCAGGAAGCTGAGGGATAGGATTCAGGAGTCAGAGGGTTAAGAACTGAGAAAGAATTAATGTTTCACTGTTGCTTTGAAATAACAGCAAATTGGTTAATACACCTTCAGCTGTCATACTAAGTTAAAAAAATAACTGGTTTTCCTTCTGAGCATTCTTGTTGAAGATCCAAATAAAGAATCATTTATGTGTGGATCTCTTGTTGATACAAACGTGGAGTCATTTGAGGTGCCTTTCTGAAATCTTTCCGTTATAGATTTTTTTTGTCAGAAGTTTGTAGATATTTTGAATGTATTTCTCTCACATAATACATAATGGCATGTATGTATGTGTGATACGCTGACTTGGAAATTTCCTAATATTTGCTGTGAATAAGTGTTTTCTTTCTTTCTTTATTCATGTGTGTGCTTATCTTACTTGAGGTATTTTCCAAAGAGTGATTTTGACTGTTTGATGTTTCAACAGAAAGAGATGCCAGTAGTTTTCCCTGCGGGTCAGCTGAAGCCTGGTGCCGACAAAGAACTGCCCATCAAACAGAAGAAATGGGCTGTCCCTGGGTCAGCTGTGGCCAATTCTGTCTTTATTCCTGACAGGTTAGTGGGGAGGAGAGGGGTTCCTAAGTGTTGAAGTGTCTGTTTTATGCATGTGTTTTCAGTTTTGTTTATCTACAGTGGTGAATACTTTGTCTGTACGCTTTCTTCAAGATGCAACTCTATGGGGATGCTGGGGGTCTTTCAGTATGAATAATATCCTCACCTGTTGGAAATTCTGTGCTAGAAATGTTCTCTTTTCTGTCATTCTCTTTGTTTCTGCCTTCCTTCTTTGCTTTCTATCATGTCTTCCTCTCATTTTCTACCTTGCTGGTCCATTCACTTGTATGTGTTCTATAAAGTCATATATTTTCTCTTAGGATTGATAATTGGATGCATGTATTAAGTGCCTTTTGGGCTGCAAGGAAATGTGATGTGCACAAGCAAATCTAGATAATTAAAGATACATTGTGGGATTTGCTGAGCTGCAACGGGCTCCCACCTAGAGTTGAGCCTGCTGTGGGCTCATTAGGAAGACTGGGACCACAGAGTCAAGTCTCATCCACTTTACAGATGTGTTATTGAGGGTGTTGCTCAAATATTCTGACTAATACTGCAAGTATCTGTATCTCTCGGGCCTGGTTTATGCTAGGATATATTATGATAGTAAGTTTAGAATACAACCCTGTCACACAGTCTCAATCCTAGAAGGAACTCCATAGCATCATGATTATCATCATCTTCCTCCTTTCATCATGATATTGTGAAAACTATGCCAACTTCTGTGACCATTAAGGTGGTGTAGAAAGGGGACCAAAAAAAACTTTCCTTATGACTGGTATATGTTGTTGTCATTGCCAATATGAACAATGCATGGTTGTCATTCTGATATATGATTGGTATATTGTTGTTGTCATGGCCAATATGAATGATGCATGTTGTCAGCTGATTATGACTGGTATATGTTGTTGTCATATACCAGTGATATGAATTGATGTCATGGTTTGATCAGCCTAGATTATGATTTTTTGGTGATATTTATGATGTTGTTGTCATGGCCAATATGAATGATGCATGTTGTCAGCTGATTATGACTGGTATATGTTGTTGTCATGGCCAATATGAATGATGCATGTTGTCAGCTGATTATGACTGATATATGTTGTTGTCATTACCAATATGAATGATGCATGTTGTCAGCTGATTATGACTGATATATGTTGTTGTCATTACCAATATGAATGATGCATGTTGTCAGCTGATTATGACTGACATATGTTGTTGTCATGGCCAATATGAATGATGCATGTTGTCAGCTTCGTCACCACAGAATCAATAGATGATGAGGATGGAGAGTTTAAGGGGAAGGAGGACAGGGAACATCGTCAGCTGTCAGAGACAGAAAAACTGCGTGTCACCTGGAACACGGAGAGACGATGCTATCTGGAGGCTGCTGCTGTCAAGGGGTAGGTACATTGTGTCCACTTGGATTGGATTGGAATCTCATTTATATGTTGTATGTAATCAAAGTAGAATTTATCTGTTTGTATGTATATATAATGTGTATATGGGATGTGTGTAGGTGTGTGTGTGTATGTGTGTGTGTGTGATATATATATATATATATTATATATATATATGTGTGTGTGTGTGTATATATATATATATAATATATATATATATATATATATATATATATATATATATGTATGTATGTGGGTGGGTGTATTGTATGTTTATATGTACATGTATGTATAAGCATATATATGTGTATATATATGTGTGTGTGTGGGTATGTGTATATAAATATATGTATGTATGTGTGTGTGTGTGTAGTTGTGTGTATTATAATGTGTGTGTGTGTGTGTACATGTACGTATATAACCATATCTGTGTGTATATGTGTGTATGTTAAAAAAAATTCACCCACTGCAATTTTCTAAACTTAAAAGTAGTTACCTGCAATGTACATTTTTCACTGTATATATGTGATTGTACATTGAATCATTGTTGCATGTTTTGCTACTGTCATGTTTTGCTACTGTCATGTTTTGCTCCTGTCATGTTTTGCTCCTGTCATGTTTTGTTACTGTCATGTTTTGCTACTGTCATGTTTTGCTACTGTCATGTTTTGTTACTGTCATGTTTTGTTACTGTCATGTTTTGTTACTGTCATGTTTTGTTACTGTCATGTTTTGCTACTGTCATGTTTTGTTACTGTCATGTTTTGCTCCTGTCATGTTTTGTCATGTTTTGCTACTGTCATGTTTTGTTACTAGTCATGTTTACTTGAATGTCATTTTGTCATGTTTCTATGTCATGTTTGATCTGTTCATGTTTTGCTCACTGTCATGTTTTGCTCCATGTTATGTTATTGTCATGTTTTGCTACTGTCATGTTTTGCTACTGTCATGTTTTGCTCCTGTCATGTTTTGCTCCTGTCATGTTTTTGTCATGTTTTGCTACTGTCATGTTTTGCTACTGTCATGTTTTGTCATGTTTGCACTGTCATGTTTTGCTACTGTCATGTTTTGCTACTGTCATGTTTTGTATGTTTGTACTGTCATGTTTTGCTACTGTCATGTTTTGTTTTTGCTACTGTCATGTTTTGCTCCTGTCATGTTTTGCTCCTGTCATGTTTTGTCATGTTTTGCTACTGTCATGTTTTGCTACTGTCATGTTTTGTTCCTGTCAGTTTTGCTACTGTCATGTTTTGCTTCCTGTCATGTTTTGCTACTGTCATGTTTTGCTCCTGTCATGTTTTGCTACTGTCATGTTTTGCTCCTGTCATGTTTTGCTCCTGTCATGTTTTGCTCCTGTCATGTTTTGCTCCTGTCATGTTTTGCTCTGTCATGTTTTGCTCTGTCATGTTTTGCTCCTGTCATGTTTTGC
>CM060308.1:97208895-97328895 GCA_030674185.1 Monoplex corrugatus
ACCTTCATCTCTGACATGTCTTTCAATGATTTGACATCGCTCAAAAATGAGACATACTGGTCTGATTGTTTAATTGGAAGCATTGGAAGCATTTTGTATCCACATCTCTTTTAAGGAAAGGATTTTCAGGGGCATAATTACCATGTGTATGGTAGAATCAGGAATGGATTTTTACACATGCAAAACTTCTTTACTTTTGGAGTTGCAAGGTTAAAGTTGTCAGGAAAAAAAATTAACTTAACCATGCTTGTTGGTTTTGTTGTAAACCACCACTGCCATAACCATTCCTTCTGATACCCTTTCCTCCAGTGTTGTGGTGTAAACCCCTCCTCCCATAAATCATCCATTTGTTACCCTTTCTTTACATGTTGTGGATTAAACTGTCACCCTACTGAACATTTCATTTCATACTCTTTCTGTGCATGATGTGGTGCAATCTTCCACTCCATAAACATTCAGTTTGATGTTCTTTCTTTGAATGATATTGTGGACCCCCCCCCCCCCCCCACCTATCTCTGTTTGGTACCTTTGCCTTGCATGATGTGACATGCTGTCTGTGTCCAGTTCTTGTTCTTTGTTCTTCTTCTTTGATATGTTTTGTCATTAAAAGTATTTTATCATAAAGGTCTGTTGTTTTTTAGTAACACATGAGTAAACTCAGTCTTTCTTTTCTTTAAGAGTGTTTTTGTTTTAATCTAAACTCATCATTATTTATTTTTTTAACATCTATTCACATATGTCATTTTTAGCAAACTCATGTTTCTGTCTGCTGGTGATGAGTTCCCTCCCCTACAGTGAACATTCTTTAAGGCCTGTTTTTGGTTTGTTGGTGAATATAGAAAGCATTGCTTTATAATTTTGTGATTTCGTAGTAAGAATGCTTTTAACCTTGTTTTGTTCAGAATGGAGACTGTACTCTTTATGTACATTTTGATGACTCTATTTTGGAAGATAATTCAATAATCATAATGTTTTGATAGAAATTATGTGTCATGAACATGGCAAAGAATTTTTGGGTTAGGTGAGTGTTCAGTTGATTGGCAGTCTTTTAAAGTTATTGACACTTTTTGGACACTGTAAGTGTGCCTGGTTACTGCAAGGCTGTTAGGGAGTGACTGCATTGTGTTCCAGCCAGCATTGTGATAGTTGTGTTATAATGTATATACTGACCAATAGGTACTCTGCTTTCTGCTGGATAGGGTGAGAATCTTGGCTGAGATCTTAATGAAAACTTGATAGTATTTGTTACAAAATGATCAAGGGGAGAGAAAAGTTGTATGCATGTTAATGTGTTTTTGTCTTGGATTAAGTGTAAGTTTAAGTGGTAACTATAAACTTGAGTGCTTTACTGCTGTCCCGCAAAAGGCGTATTGTTATCACTGAAAGTAATATTGGAAAAAGAAAAAAAGAAAATTAACTCACTCGGTACGACAGAACGCTATAGCGGTCGTGATGAAAGGCACGGTTGCGTACGACGGAACGCTATAGCGGTTTTCGATAATTAAAATTTTTTCGACGCTCCCCTTTAGACCTTGCACGCCTACCATAGCCACACTGGTCACTGCAAACGTGTCAAGGGGAAAGTTGCTTCATGAGATTCCATAGCCATACACTCGTCAGGAAACGATTGACTTCGGCACCCCACGACGACTGGTAATCTGCATTCGTGTCGAAAATGGCGTCGCAGGCGTGCATGAGTTTTAGAACAAAGTAGATCGCTACAGCGGCGTTTTACTGCTGCTGAAGTGATTGAAGTGTTTCAAACTGAAGGATTGGACATTGAGGAGTATGCTGAAGATAATGGTGAAAGTGTATCAAGTGATGGAAGCTGCCAGCAGGAAGGTACTGACAGTGACCCAGTTTCAGACGACAGTGAAGTGGGAGGGAGGTGGGCGTACACATCACGAGAGGCGAGCAGTCAGCAGGCCAAGTACAGTGAGTCGCATGTCTGATGGAGGTTTCATTCACTTTCCTATGCATGACTGGACGAAGATTTTAGTTTTTCTCCCACTTTGCCTCCTTCTCTGGCTCTTGTGGCCTGCATGTCTCATTTGAGTGCCACGCCCCCATAACTCCCCTATGTAACAATTTATAATATTTATTCATATAATATCACTAATAATCTTTTTTTTTTTACCCTGAACAAAGTCTACTTTATTCATGTTGTTTTGTGCATACAAAGACCTTCTCACCTTTGACTGTGTGTTCATGGAGCTGATCAAAGTGTGTGACTGTACGGTGATCCTGATCACAAAATTTGGGGTATTTTCAACGTGGCACGTGAAGAAGAAAGATTCAAGGAAGAACTTCAATATTTTGGCTGAACTAACCCAGCATGTAAAATATTCAGATCTGAAAGTTTCATTTTGTTCCTTTATGTTTTGTATTTTTTGTGATTTTTTTCCTAACCCTTCAAAATGGGCCGTCCCTGGGGAAACGCAAGGGGAAAAACTCTCCGTACCGAGTGAGTTAAAAAAGGAGCTGTAGCAGCAGAAAGACAGAATGAGTGTAGTTAGGTAGGCATGATATTGTGAATTACTGTCATTTCCTTCTTCAGCATTCTGTTTGCTTATCTCATCATCAGTTTTCTTTATTCTGAATTTTAAAGAATTGTATATGTTAAATAGTGTAATGCTTTGTACGTTCTTGTTAAAGCTTTTTAATCTTGTTAAAGCTTTTAGTTTCATTTTTCTTTTGTTTATTTTCTTCTTTTTGTTTCTTTTTTTTTTTCAATTAGTGAACCTCTTTTTTTTTTCCCTTGATCCAATTTCTGTGCCACAGAATCTTGGATAAGTTATCACTTTGCTGTGATGATGCATGTCAGTGGGATTGTGATTTTGTGGAGTTCCACTCTGGATGAAGACTGTGTGAACAAAACCATACACTTACTTTTGTAATATAGCCTGGTGTCACCAGGAGTTTTGAGTGCTCAACACTTTCAATGATGCATCCATGAAATAGCTGAGACTTGACTATATGGTGACAGTCTTTCCAATAAGCCCACAGCAAAGTAGAAGGTGGTTTGGGCTGAAAAATCCCACAGTGATTTTGACAGAACTGATGAGATTCAAACCCACAACCTTCCAACTGGCAGTCTGTTGTGCTGACCACTGGACCTCAGCAACTGATACGAAATAGTGAAAGTTTAGTTGCCATATTTTTTTCCTATCTGAACAACTTACTAGATACTGGTCACGACACCGTCCCATGTAGTCTAGTGGTTCGGATTCTGGACTTTCAGCCAGGTGACCTGGCTTCATTACCTGGCATAGGAACCATCTCTGGATCTGGCCAGCTCATGGGTGTAAGGCATGTGCCATGATCATTCTGGATCTTCTCCATCACATGGCATATGTGACGTTAGTGCATGTGGAATTCATTCTGTGCATGGGTATGTCATTTGAGAAACTGAAACTGAAATTGTGCCTGTGATGTGTGTTTAGTGCGAGCGCTAAATGGTTGTGCTCCCTTGGTTTTGTGAGTTAAACTTTTCTGTTGTGAAGCTGTGGCCTACAGTCACATTGCTGCTTATTGTACTTCTAACATGGTGTGTGTGTGTGTGTGTGTGTGCGTGCGTGCGTGCGTGCGTGTGTGCGTGCATGTGTGTGTGATGTGCAGGAAGATGAAGGAGCTATCAGCTTTCATGGTGTGGCCTTTCTCAACCTTGCCCCTCTTCTCTACCCTGGAGGTACTGTGGATAGACTAGTATCAGTTTTTGCTGTTTGTATGACTCTAGCATACCTAAGGTGGATGTTATTTAACGTTCTGATCAGATATTCTGCAGTTACTGAGGTTCACATGCACACAGATACATACGCACTTGTGTGTACCCCCATCTGCACAAGCACAATACTCACACATACACACTCACACACACACCACACAGACACACACACAGACCACACACAGACACACACAGACATACACACACCAGCATACACACACTCACAGACACACACAGACACACCACACACACACACACACACACACACACACACACAACACACACAACACATAACACACCACACACACATGCACACATAACACACGCACACACACACCACACACATCACACCACACACAGCACACACGCACACACACACACACCACACACACACACACACACACACACCACCACACACACACACACACACACACAACACACACACACACACACACACACACACACACACACACACACACACACACAATGAATTACCATCATAGTAATTGTTTTGTTCATATATTGTGAGTAGTAACTGTTGTTAGTAATACAGATTTTAATATGCATAAAACTGATTACTTTATAGTGTAATCCATTGACAGTGCGGTAAATCAAACGTTAGCTGTCCAGTTTGAAAATTCAAAGTGTTTTTTGTTTTGTGTTTTTTGTGTTTGGGTTTTATTTATTTGTTTATTTAATGATTTATTGATTCTACTCTGCCGTCTTCTCTTTGTTCATGTGTCTTAAGTCTTTACATCCACATCACTCATTCCTGCTCTTCATGACACGTTCAGACCCCCAGAAACTGAGGTCACCATTAAGCAAGGCATGAAGAGCCACAGATTCTGGTACAGTGTTTTACATGCAATGATGTGAGAATGAGGATAATAGTGATGGTGCTATGCAGTTCCATGTTGGATCAAAACTATGTCACAGGCTGCACACCAGGCTTCTTTTCATAATATATCCAATTGTCAACCAGGCCCAGAGAGACAGACACCTGTGGTGTTGGTCAGATAATTTTAACAACCCCTCAGTAATGCATCCGTAAAACAGATTAGACTTAGCTGTGTGGTTCTATATTCCTAGAGAGCCTGTAGCATGCTCAGCTCTGAGTAGAAACTGTTCAGGTCTGAAAAAACCCACAAGAATTGGGGTTTGAATTCATGACTTCATCAGTCTTTTGCGACCATTGAATGTGCTTAAATCTGATAAATTTGAGTCCATTATTTAACATACAGATGTGTTTCAAACCACAAGTCATATTGTCTGCTTTAATGTCCAGCAAAGCTATACAAGGTGGCTTGCAAGCTATTTTGACAGAGCCATGGAATCAAGGTCTCTTGTTTCGAGTTGAATACCATCCCACAACATAAGATACTTAAGCTGGTTGTTGGCTGTTCCAATCATTATGGTAGCATCAGCATTTCATAGGTGCTGTACCCCTCCCTATTTCAAGGCCTTATCAACATGTAACAGGGCTCCCACTTTTCTGCGAATTCGCGGATTTCCGCAAAAACCGAGAGTAAGAATCCGCGAGAAAAAAAATTTTACATGAAAAAAAAACTATAAAAAATATAAATTAAGCTCAGATGGGTGTCAGATTGCGCTATTTTAAACGTAAATTTTCAAAATTTTCCAGGTAGGCAAGTCCCCCCAAAACCCCCCTGATTTTCAGGGGCTTTTGCTTTTCCTCAGTGGGAGCCCTGATGTAAGGTTTTACACAGGATCAAGGAGATTGCCAGATAGATGCTGACAGATTTAGGTAGAACACTTATGGAATTATCTAAGCGTGATAAATTCTTGAACACACAGCAAACTGCAGGAGTTGTACAAGTTATTAGATATGTTTGAGCATGATTTCAGATTGTTTTGAGATGAAGAAGATGACAAATATTTCGTGGTGTTTTTCAGTCAAACGAATCCGTGGTGCCTACAAAGTTCTGCCTTACACAGACCATTTCCTGCATGAAAAAGTGAGTACTTAACCCTTTGATTCCCTCACCCTGTGTAACAGCTTTCATTTCCTGCATGAAGAAGTATTTGACCCTTTGACCAAGGCAAATGTAACAGCTTTCAGTATTATCAGTCATGATGGCAAAGTAAAAAATTTAACCCTTTTGCTTCCTCACTATACCCTTCAACTTACCACAAGAAGCTGGTGGGTAGATTGAGTGAGTGAAAGGGTTACATTTTTGTAGCAGGTGGAGGTGTAAGAATAAAAGGGTTAAATTTTTGTATTTGTTGGAGAGGTGAGGGAATGAATGAGTTATAAGAACTTTACATTTGTATTCTTTTACACTTACTGCTTTTTGCCCCTGAGTTGAAAGAAGAGTGGTGCAGGCTATGTATCACTTGTGTAATTGTTCTGTCGGTGGTATTACTTTTCCTGTTAGGGTGATAACAGATGATTGTCATTATTGCAGGTCTGTCTGTCTACATGCCAGATAATGTGTTTCTGTTTGTTTGTTCCAGACAAAGCGCAGGATGGGCATCTCTGATGATGCTTCCAGGATCGCCTTGAACCAGCTGAACCGTAACAGTACCTCTCCCTGCACCCAAGAAAGGGGGTGGGGGCAAGGAGAAGGAGGGTGACAAGAAAGACGCTAAGAAAGGAATTGTAAGTCCTTTTATTATCTGTGCTATGTTTATAGTTATGATTTTTTCCCCATTTTGTATTTGGCCCTTCTCAAGGGAATGAATAGCTTGTCACCACACACTGTTTGCAGCTAGCAACCGGAATAGGAGATAGGAATGTCAGGGGTTGATTTAGAGATTTTGATGTAGATGATACTGTAAATGTTCCTGCATATTCTAATACCTGTAAATTCCTACAAATTGTACAAATATTCACACATGGAGACAAATATTCAACAATGACACCTGATAATGAACCAGAGTCGTAAGTACCAAACAAAATGCCTTCACAAATCAAGTAATTAAAATGGGACACTCCTTAGTTCCAACAAAAGATACAATACTAGTAGTAGTAACTATTATCTTTATTGTTATCATATTTTATTGTGTTTTCATTCTTACTATTTCTGTTGGTGGTGGTATAGTTTTTGTTTTATAGATTTATCTGTCATTTTTTTTTATTATTTGTATTTCAATTTTAACATTAGTTTTTCAAGACAGCGCGCACATTTTTTAAGGCACTGGGTTTTGTTTGTTATACTTATTTTGTTGGTGTTTATGTTTATATTTAGTTTAAACTTTAGACATTTTCTTTGCCAAAATTGAGGTATCATGGTATGCATATTTGTACTGATTTATTTCTTTGCATATTTCTGTGTCTTTATTTTATTTGGGATTTAATGTTGTATTTGCTGACATAGAGGTTGTTGTATTAAGTTACCTGCACTGCTTTCAGAGGTCCAATAGCGTAATGCAAAGCCATGACCCTGCTGAGGTGGGTATGACAGCAAATTGAAGATTGCAGTGGTTTTCTCCTCATACCTCTCTCACTCACTTAGCCCTCTCCTTCCTTCTCTCTCTTCTTCCCTGTCCTCTTTCATATTTCATTCTTCTCTGATACAAATAAATATTGCAGTGATTTCTTCTTCACCCGCCTCGTCCACTCACTACTGTCCCTCCCTCCCTCTTTCTTACATGTCTCTCTCTCTCTGATCAAACCAAGGATAACCATGATTTCTTCTCCCTTCCTTTACCAGTCATTTCTCACTCTCACTGTCTCAAACCTCCATTCCCTCTACCCTGTCTGATGCTAACCAAGGATTGCAGAGGTTTTTCTCCCCAAACCACCTCCACCCAGTCACCTCTCTCCCTGTCTCCTCCTCCATGCTTCCCTCTGTCTATCATACATCACAGTTTGCAGTGGTTTTCCTCAGACCTCACCCAGTCATCTCTCTCCCTCTCTCTCTCCCTATCTCCTCCTCATGCCTCCATCTCTCTATTGTGAATCAAAGTTCATAGTGGTTTTCTCCAGACCTCAACCAGTCGTCTCTCTCCCTCTCTCTCTTCCTATCTCCTCCTCCTTGCCTCCATCTCTCTATTGTGAATCAAAGTTCACAGTGGTTTTCTCCAGACCTCAACCAGTCATCTTTCTCCCTCTCTCTCTCTCCCTGTCTCCTCCATGCCTCCATCTCTCTATTGTAAATCACAGTTCACAATGGTTTTCTCCAGACCTCAGCCAGTCATATCTCTCCCTCTCTCTCTTCCTATCTCCTCCTCCTGCCTCCATCTCTCTATCATACATCACAGTTTGCAGTGGTTTTCTCCAGACCTCCACCAGTCATCTCTCTCCCTCTCCTCCCTATCTCCTCCTCCTTGCCTCCATCTCTCTGTCGTAAATCAAAGTTCACAGTGGTTTTCTCCAGACCTCCACCAGTCATCTCTCTCCCTCTCTTCTCCCTATCTCCTCCTCCTTGCCTCCATCTCTCTATTTTAAATCAAAGTTCACAATGGTTTTCTTCAGACCTCAACCAGTCATCTCTCTTCCTCTCTCTCTCCCTGTCTCCTCCTGCCTCCATCTCTCTGTCGTAAATCAAAGTTCACAATGGTTTTCTCCAGACCTCAACCAGTCATCTCTCTCCCTCTCTCTCTCCCTGTCTCCTCCGTGCCTCCGTCTCTCTGTCGTAAATTGATGTTCACAGTGGTTTTCTCCAGACCTCAACCAGTCATCTCTCTCCCTCTCTCTCTCCCTGTCTCCTCCGTGCCTCCGTCTCTCTGTCGTAAATTCAAGTTCACAGTGGTTTTCTCCAGACCTCAACCAGTCATCTCTCTCCCTCTCTCTCTCTCCTGTCTCCTCCGTGCCTCCGTTCTCTATCATAAATCACAGTTCACAGTGGTTTTCTCCAGACCTCAACCAGTCATCTCTCTCCCTCTCTCTCTCTCTCCCTATCTCCTCCTCTTCCGTTCCTATCTAATCAGTTCAATGGTTTTCTCCAGACCTCAACCAGTCATCTCTCTCCCTCTCTCTCTCTCCCTATCTCTTTCTCCATGCCTCCGTGTCTCTATCATAAATCAAAGTTCACAGTGGTTTTCTCCA
The DNA here is from genome assembly GCA_030674185.1 of Monoplex corrugatus. Classification (NCBI taxonomy): domain Eukaryota; kingdom Metazoa; phylum Mollusca; class Gastropoda; order Littorinimorpha; family Ranellidae; genus Monoplex; species Monoplex corrugatus. The sequence goes on from CM060308.1 coordinate 97,217,631, forward strand.
GACCTTGCCCGTCATCTCTCTCCCTCTCTCTCTCCCTGTCTCCTCCATGCCTCCATCTCTCTGTCGTAAATTGAAGTTCACAATGGTTTTCTCCAGACCTCACCCAGTCATCTCTCTCCCTCTCTCTCTCCCTGTCTCCTCCTGCCTCCATCTCTCTATTGTGAATCATCAAAGTTCACAATGGTCTTCTCCAGACCTCGCCTGGTCATCTCTCTCCCTCTCTCTCTCCCTATCTCCTCCATGCCTCCATCTCTCTATTATGAATCATCAAAGTTCACAATGGTCTTCTCCAGACCTCGCCTGGTCATCTCTCTTCCTCTCTCTCTCCCTATCTCCTCCATGCCTCCATCTCTCTATTGTGAATCATCAAAGTTCACAGTGGTTTTCTCTAGACCTCAGCCAGTCATCTCTCTCCCTGTCTCCTCCATGCCTCCATCTCTATTGTAAATCAAAGTTCACAGTGGTTTTCTCCAGACCTCGCCTGGTCATCTCTCTCCCTCTCTCTCTCTCCCCTATCTCCTTCTTCGTGCCTCCCTCTCGCTATCATAAATCACAGTTCACAGTGGTTTTCTCCAGACCTCAATCAGTCATCTCTCTCCCTCTCTCCTTCCTTCTCCTGTATGCCTCCCTCCCTTTCTGATGCAAACCAAAGATGACAGTGATTCTCTCCCTAACACCAACATCCGCCAACTCTCTGACCCTCTCTTTCACTTCTCACTGTTTCCCCCTTTTTCTCATCCCATCTATCCATCTATCTCATCACCTCTATCCTGTCTCTCGGATGAGACAATGAAAAAGCAAGGTCCTGTTGCAGCACACACATAGCACACATTCATCATCGTTATCATCATGTGGTTGCCACTTGGCGTTGGTGATCTTGACCCTCCATACAAATCTATTTATTCTTGATGCAGGTTTATCTTCTACCCTTCTGTCCCCACCCTGTCTGCAAAAGTGTCTTAACATTTTCTCCCTGGTTCACTCGTGTTCCTTTTCACTCTAATTTTCCTGTTGTTACTAGGTGCTCAAATTTTTTGCTTCATAAAATGTCCTATAGAAGTTTCTTGTCTTTTCCTAATCTTCTTCATTATCGTTCTTTTTGTGTCTGCTTCCTTCAAGACTGTCTCGTTTGTTTTCTTTGCTGTCCATGGAACTTTTAACATTCTTCTTAGAAACTACATTTCAGCTGTCTCAATTTTGTTCTGGCTTTGCTTGTTGATTGTCCAGCCTTTGCATCCATACAATAAACATTATTGATTCTGTATAACTCAAAAAAAAACTCTCTTCTTAATGTCAGTTGATAGGCATTTGTTGGTAAGAACACTTTTTATCTTGAAAATACAGATAGCTCATGTTAAAGATCCCAAAGCAAAGACAGAAAAGTTGTCTTTGGCAAAATTTGTGTGAAAAAGTCCATCTCCATAGGTAAACAGAAGTGCACACAAACAGAAGTAAATTTATTGAAAAAATGGGGGGGGGGGGGGGGGTAGGTGGCAATGCATTTGGTGTCGTGCCTTTCCCAAGGAAAGTGGCCATATTTCACATGGTAAAACTTTGTGACAAAGAACTAGAATCCAAGTAAAAAACAAATAATTTAGATACAGTCAACAGTCTCCTCCTCTCCCTTTCCCCCAACCCCCTTCATGCCTCTCTCTGTTCTGACTGTCTCTGTCTTTGTCTCTGTCTTTAATCGGCTCTCTGTCTCTGTCTCTGTCTCTATCTTCTACTCTATCTTCTCTCTCTACTCTCTTTCTCTCTCTCTCTCTCTCTTTCTCTTCTCTCTCTCCTCTCTCCTCCACTCTCCTCTCCTCTCTATCTCTCTTCTCTACCATCTCTCTCTCTCCTCTCTTCTCTCTCTCCCCCCTGTCTCTCTCTCTGTTTCTCTGTTCCTATGCACTCACCTTTTCCTTCCTGGCGTGTGGAGTTGTAATCTTGCACTGTGATGAGTTATTGTGTGCAGCACAGTGGATATGGTGTAATAAGGTGATTGATTGATTGATTGATCTGTTTTTACATATGATTGATTGATGGGTCTGTTTTTACTGATATTTAAGAATGTTCTCATCACTGTAAAGTGCTACAAGTATGGTTTTGATATGGACTGTTTGTGTTGTATTTTATATGAATGGTGGCCTTTGTTTTCCAATGGCTATCATAAGGTTAGAGCATATACAGTATATGAGGATAGTAAGTGCTGTCATTTCTTGCTGTCCATTATCATAAGGGGTAGTACTAAGTTTCTGATGTATGTGTACATTATGCTCAATCATACTCATTTAATTTTCGTGTAAATTTTGGGAGATTGTGAAGTAGATTCTTAACAGATAATCAGCTTGTTTTATCACATCATCATTATATATGTTTGAAAAAAAAAGAAGAAACAGATTTATTTTGAAAGTTGTCAGAAATGTCCGTTCAATGTGAAAAAGATAAACTCGTCAGAAATGCAAATCTCAACAGGAAACGAAGCAGACATGAAAATTTTGATACAGAAATGTGATACGTTCTTGCAAGCGTCTTTTGAAGATTTTAAGTTATTGGTATTGTTACAAACTAGAGAGAATAAGCTTTGACATAGTGTGTAAGAAGGTTTCTTGTAAAGTACTTGGAATTCAGGTTGCAGTAGTTTGGAATCAGCATTCTGCAGGTGACCATTTTTGAGAAATTTCTATTTGAAGTGAGTGGAGTGCAGGTATTCTCAGTTTCAATAAGTTTTGATATAAAAAGATACATTTACCATATTAATTGGATAAGCAGGTCTATATATTTTGAGATGCGATCAAGCAATGATTACAAAAGTGGAAAACAGTAAAAAAGGAAATCAGTAAAAGTAGGCCAACACCACTTCGCATAACCCTAGTGGTTATCTCTTTGGAGACGCACCCTAAAATGGCTGCTAAAACTCTCGAGACGCACAGTTTTTGGTACTTTTAAAAAATTTATGGAGAATATCCAACAACAATAAACCAGTCCTGTTATATATGTTTTAAAAGGTCTGCTGTCAGTATAATCTCCCTTATTATAATATACACATAGTCTTGGTGAAAAAAACCCATAACATCTGTGCAGCTATAGCTGTGGAGCATCGCCATCGAGTTAAAACATTCAGTAACTTTACATACTTTTTGACGGAACATGTCACAAGAAAACAACCGAGACAGTCTTGATGGAGGCAGACACAAGAAGATCATTCTTATGGAAGATTAGGGAAAGACAGGCAACATTTATAGGCCATTTTATGAGGAAAGGGGAATTAGAGTACCTGGTCACAACAGGAAAGCTGGATGGAAAGAGAGCACCAGGTAGACCCAGGGAGAAAATATTGAATGGACTTGCAGGGTAGCTGAGGACAGAGAGGGTGGAAGATGTACTTACGGCAACAAGGGATAGATACATATGGAGGGCCATGATCGCAATATCATGTGGCAGGGCACTTGATGATGATGACGATGTCACAATTGATCAATGGAGTTCGAAATGTTTCTTAGTTTCTTCTCCTTAGAAATGTGTTTCTTCCTGTCTTTTCCTTAGAAATGTTTTTCTTCCTTCTGCTTAGAAATGCATTTCTTCCTGTCTTCTCTTTAGAAATGTTTTTCTTCCTGTCTTCTCTTTAGAAATGTGTTTCTTCCTGTCTTTTCCTTAGAAATGCATTTCTTCCTGTCTTCTTTTTAGAAATGTTTTTCTTCCTGTCTTTTCCTTAGAAATGTGTTTCTTCCTGTCTTCTCTTTAGAAATGTGTTTCTTCCTGTCTTCTCTTTAGAAATGTTTTTCTTCCTGTTTCTCTTTAGAAATGTGTTTCTTCCTGTCTTCTCTTTAGAAATGTGTTTCTTCCTGTCTTCTCCTTAGAAATGTTTTTCTTCCTTCTGCTTAGAAATGCATTTCTTCCTGTCTTCTCCTTAGAAATGTTTTTCTTCCTTCTGCTTAGAAATGCATTTCTTCCTGTCTTCTCTTTAGAAATGTGTTTCTTCCTGTCTTCTCCTTAGAAATGTGTTTCTTCCTGTCTTCTCTTTAGAAATGTGTTTCTTCCTGTCTTCTCCTTAGAAATGTGTTTCTTCCTGTCTTCTCCTTAGAAATGTGTTTCTCTTCCTGTCTTCTCCATAGAAATGTGTTTCTTCTTGTGTTCTCCATAGAAATGTGTTTCTTCCTGTCTTCTCCTTAGAAATGTGTATACTTCCTGTCTTCTCCTCTTCTTCGTATAGAAAAACAGCAACACTTTTCCTTTGTCTGCTTGCTGTATCTGCTGTTCCATTTGCTGTAAAGATTGAAATAGTTGCCATTTTGACTGTACTTTTTTGACTGCACTGATTTGTAGAAAGTTTACCGAGTATGTTTTGCTGAACACACAGTATGCAGCTCTTTCTTTTTTTTTTTTTCTCTCCATATTTTTGTTTGTTTAGTTATATTCTGTCATGTGTATGTTTGTGTTTTAGGGAGTGATCGCCACGGCTGCTCTTATAACTGTTGTGAGTGCTCAGTTTGAGAATGATGTGTTTCTCATTTCAGGATTGATTGATTGGTTGAGACAATACTTTTTCCATTCTTTTCTGTCTTTTTCTTTTAATCCCCTTCCCCCCTCTTTTATTTATTTACTTATTATTTATTTGTATATTTATGTATTTGTTTCAAGCAGTGTTTTTTTTTGTGTTTTTTTGTTTTTTTTTTGGTGTGAGTATGTTGTTCTGGTTATCTGGTCCAAGCTGTGGAGACATTGTGTTACTGCACACTCTGCATGCTCCGCTGTCAGCAGTTTACCCTGCCATGTAGGTTGTCATATTTCTTTTTTTTTTTCGGGGGGGGAGGGGGGGGAGGGGGATATGCATGTGGGAGATGTTCATGTTTGCACAAGCCACCAAACACTGACATGGCAACTGGTGCAGAACCCCAGTTCAGTAGACATCAGAATTGCAGTCAGAACATCTGAATTCAGTCCTGGCTGGGTTGCCTAGAGGGTAAAAAGGTGGAGATTTCAACCAGTCCTGAGAGATACAGACACCTGCAATGCTGGTCTGGAGATTTGAGCAACACCCTCTATGATGCAAGTGTTAGGTGGATGAGACTTGACTGTATGGTCCCAGTCTTCCCAATGAGCCCATAGTGCACTCAATTCTGGTAAGGAGTCAGAAAAACCCGCAGTGATTTTAATGAGGGTAGGTGGATCCCATGTTGGTCGACAGTGTCCACTCCTCTCCCTTTCTGCTTCACTTTGTTTCGTGCAAGATACCCTCTTTGTGTGAGTTACCCTCTTTGTGCAAGATACTCTCTGTGCAAGATACCCTCTTTGTGCCTGATACCCTCTGTGCAAGTTACCCTCTTTATGTGAGATACCCTCTGTACAAGATACCCTCTTTGTGCAAGTTACCTTCTTTGTGCAAGATACCCTCTTTGTGTGAGTTACCCTCTTTGTGCAAGTTACCCTCTTTGTGCGAGTTACCCTCTTTGTGCAAGTTACCCTCTTTGTGCGAGTTACCCTCTTTGTGCAAGTTACCCACATTGTGCCAGATACGCTCTTTGTGCCAGATACCCTCTTTGTGCAAGTTGCCCTCTTTGTGCAAGTTGCCCTCTTTGTGTAAGTTACCCTCTTTGTGCAAGTTACCCACATTGTGCCAGATACCCTCTGTGCCAGATACCCTTTTTGTGCAAAATACCCTCTTTGTGCAAGTTGCCCACTTTGTGCAAGATACCCACTTTGTGCAAGATACCCACTTTGTGCAAGATACCCACTTTGTGCGAGATATCCACTTTGTGCAAGGTGCCTTCTTTGTGCAAGGTGCCCTCTTTGTGCAAGTTGCCCACCTTTTTCAAGATACCCACTATGTGCAAGATACCCACTTTGTGCGAGATACCCACTTTGTGCGAGATATCCACTTTGTGCAAGGTGCCTTCTTTGTGCAAGGTGCCCTCTTTGTGCAAGGTGCCCTCTTTGTGCAAGGTGCCCTCCTTGTGCAAGATACCCACTTTGTGCAAGATACCCACTTTGTGCAAGATACCCACTTTGTGCAAGGTGCCCTCTTTGTGTAAGTTACCCTCTTTCTGTAAGTTACCTCTGTGCAAGTTACCCACATTGTGCCAGATATCCTCTTTGTGCAAGGTACCCACTTTGTGCAAAATACCCACTGTGCAAAGTAGCCACTTTGTGCATGGTACCTGCTTTGTGCAAATTATCCACTATGTGCAAAGTACCCACTTTCTGCAAGGTACCTGCTTTGAGCAAGGTACCCAAGGTAGTCACTTTGTGCAAGATACCCACTTGGAGTAAGATACGCAAGGTACCCACATTGTTCAAGGTACCCACTTTGTCGATCATTAGAATTATGAAATGAACTTTTGTTCAAAGCAGACTTGTGGAGGTTGTCTTCTGTGTTAGGATTGCTCTTTATCAAAGTTTGGAAATGCTTCTCTGTGCTGTGAAGATAGCACAGTATGAATGGTGTCAACCAGTTGTTGGTGCGTGTATGGACATGCTTTGATTTTCCATGTAATTTTCACTCTGCCATTGGTGTGTTGTCCCTCTTGTTATAGGCTTATAGAAAGGTGAGGACATTCATTTGTTGCGTTTGTTGTTGTTGTCTTAAAGCAAGTCAGTTGTAGTGGTTTTTAAACATTTTTGTTTATTGTTCTTTTTCTTTGCCCATTTAATATTTTGCCTGTGTAGCGAGCATGTCAGAGTGAAGCTGTTTTGTCAGGAATTGTGCATGCGGTTTGTGTGAACCGTGAACCAGGCGGTGTTCAGTGATGCTGATCGTTTGCCTTCAGGTACAGTCAGTAGTACGAAGGTAGTGTAGAAGTAGTAGGTGTCAGTGTGGCCTAACGAGAGGCAAGTAGCAAAGCTAGTGACAGGGTATCACAGCCTACTGACGATATCAGTCGGATGACATGATTGTAGCAGAGCTAATGAAGTAATTGTAGCAAAGCTAGCTGTAGAGTATCACAGCCTAAAGGGATAATTGTAGCAAAGCTAGCTGTAGAGTATCACAGCCTATAGGGATAATTGTAGCAAAGCTAATGATAGAGCGTCAGAGCCTATAGGGATAATTGGAGCAAAGCTAATGATAGAGCGTCAGAGCCTAAAGGGGTAATTGTAGCAAAGCTAATGATAGAGCATCAGAGCCTAAAGGGGTAATTGTAGCAAAACTAATGATAGAGCGTCAGAGCCTAAAGGGGTAATTGTAGCAAAGCTAATGATAGAGCATCAGAGCCTAAAGGGATAATTGTAGCAGAGCTAATGATAGGTCATCAGAGCCTAAAGGGATAATTTGTAGCAAAGCTAATGATAGGTCATCAGAGCCTAAAGGGATAATTTGTAGCAAAGCTAATGATAGGTCATCAGAGCCTAAAGGGATAATTGTAGCAGAGCTAATGATAGAGCATCAGAGCCTAAAGGGATAATTGTAGCAAAGCCAATGATAGGGCATCATAGCCTAAAGGGATAATTGTAGCAAAGCTAATGATAGGTCATCAGAGCCTAAAGGGATAATTTGTAGCAAAGCTAATGATAGGTCATCAGAGCCTAAAGGGATAATCTGTAGCAAAGCTAATGATAGGTCATCAGAGCCTAAAGGGATAATCTGTAGCAGAGCTAATGATAGGGCATCAGAGCCTAAAGGGATAATTGTAGCAAAGCCAATGATAGGGCATCAGAGCCTAAAGGGATAATTTGTAGCAGAGCTAATGATAGGTCATCAAGAGCCTAAAGGGATAATTTGTAGCAGAGCTAATGATAGGGCATCATAGCCTAAAGGGATAATTGTAGCAAAGCTAATGATAGGGCATCAGAGCCTAAAGGGATAATTTGTAGCAGAGCTAATGATAGGTCATCAGAGCCTAAAGGGATAATTGTAGCAAAGCTAATGATAGGTCATCAGAGCCTAAAGGGATAATTGTAGCAAAGCTAATGATAGGGCATCAGAGCCTAAAGGGATAATTGTAGCAAAGCTAATGATAGAGCATCAGAGCCTAAATGGATAATTGTAGCAGAGCTAATGATAGAGCATCAGAGCCTAAAGGGATAATTGTAGCAAAGCCAATGATAGGGCATCATAGCCTAAAGGGATAATTGTAGCAGAGCTAATGATAGAGCATCAGAGCCTAAAGGGATAATTGTAGCAGAGCTAATGATAGGTCATCAGAGCCTAAAGGGATAATTGTAGCAGAGCTAATGATAGGGCATCATAGCCTAAAGGGATAATTGTAGCAGAGCTAATGATGGGTCATCAGAGCCTAAAGGGATAATTATAGCAAAGCCAGTGATAGAGCATCAGAGTCTAATGAGATAATTATAGCAAAGCTAGTGATAGATGATCAGAACCTAATGAGACTTTTGAAATCTAGAAATAATTGTAGTAAAGCTGGTGATAGGGTATCAGAGCCTACAGAGATAATTTTAGTAAAGCTAGTGATAAGAGTATCAGAGCCTACAGAGATAATTGTAGCAGAGCTAGTGATAAGGTACCAGAGCCTATTGAGATAGTAGCAAAGCTAGTGATAAGGTACCAGAGCCTATTGAGATAGTAGCAAAGCTAGTGATAAGGTACCAGAGCCTATTGAGACAGTAGCAAAGCTAGTGATAAGGTACCAGAGCCTATTGAGATAGTAGCAAAGCTAGTAATGAGGCATCAGAGCCTATTGAGACAGTAGCAAAGCTAGTGATAAGGTAGCAGAGCCTATTGAGACAGTAACAAAGCTAGTGATAAGGTACCAGAGCCTATTGAGATAGTAGCAAAGCTAGTAATGAGGCATCAGAGCCTATTGAGACAGTAGCAAAGCTAGTGATAAGGTAGCAGAGCCTATTGAGACAGTAACAAAGCTAGTGATAAGGTACCAGAGCCTATTGAGATAGCAGTAGCAAAGCTAGTGATAAGGTATCAGAGCCTATTGAGATAGTAGCAAAGCTAGTGATAAGGTATCAGAGCCTATTGAGATAGTAACAAAGCTAGTGATAAGGTATCAGAGCCTATTGAGATAGTAGCAAAGCTAGTGATAAGGTATCAGAGCCTATTGGGTATAGTAACAAAGCTAGTGATAAGGTACCAGAGCCTATTGAGATAGCAGTAGCAAAGCTAGTGATAAGGTAGCAGAGCCTATTGAGACAGTAGCAAAGCTAGTGATAAGGTACCAGAGCCTATTGAGATAGTAGCAAAACTAGTGATAAGATATCAGAGCCTATTGAGATAGTAGCAAGCTAGTGATAAGGTACCAGAGCCTATTGAGACAGTAGCAAAGCTAGTGATAAGGTACCAGAGCCTATTGAGACAGTAGCAAAGCTAGTGATAAGGTAGCAGAGCCTATTGAGATAGTAGCAAAGCTAGTGATAAGGTATCAGAGCCTATTGAGATAGTAACAAAGCTAGTGATAAGGTAGCAGAGCCTATTGAGACAGTAGCAAAGCTAGTGATAAGGTATCAGAGCCTATTGAGATAGTAACAAAGCTAGTGATAAGGTATCAGAGCCTATTGAGATAGTAGCAAAGCTAGTGATAAGGTATCAGAGCCTATTGAGATAGTAACAAAGCTAGTGATAAGGTACCAGAGCCTATTGAGATAGTAGCAAAGCTAGTGATAAGGTACCAGAGCCTATTGAGATAGTAGCAAAGCTAGTGATAAGGTACCAGAGCCTATTGAGATAGTAGCAAAGCTAGTGATAAGGTATCAGAGCCTATTGAGATAGTAGCAAAGCTAGTGATAAGGTACCAGAGCCTATTGAGACTAACAAAGCTAGTGATAAGGTACCAGAGCCTATTGAGATAGTAGCAAAGCTAGTGATAAGGTATCAGAGCCTATTGAGACAGTAGCAAAGCTAGTGATAAGGTATCAGAGCCTATTGAGACAGTAACAAAGCTAGTGATAAGGTATCAGAGCCTATTGAGACAGTAACAAAGCTAGTGATAAGGTATCAGAGCCTATTGAGACAGTAACAAAGCTAGTGATAAGGTATCAGAGCCTATTGAGACAGTAACAAAGCTAGTGATAAGGTATCAGAGCCTATTGAGACAGTAGCAAAGTTAGTGATAAGGTACCAGAGCCTATTGAGACAGTAACAAAGCTAGTGATAAGGTATCAGAGCCTATTGAGATAGTAGCAAAGCTAGTGATAAGGTACCAGAGCCTATTGAGACAGTAGCAAAGTTAGTGATAAGGTATCAGAGCCTATTGAGACAGTAACAAAGCTAGTGATAAGGTATCAGAGCCTATTGAGACAGTAACAAAGCTAGTGATAAGGTATCAGAGCCTATTGAGACAGTAACAAAGCTAGTGATAAGGTAGCAGAGCCTATTGAGATAGTAACAAAGCTAGTGATAAGGTATCAGAGCCTATTGAGACAGTAACAAAGCTAGTGATAAGGTAGCAGAGCCTATTGAGATAGTAGCAAAGCTAGTGATAAGGTACCAGAGCCTATTGAGACAGTAACAAAGCTAGTGATAAGGTATCAGAGCCTATTGAGACAGTAGCAAAGTTAGTGATAAGGTAGCAGAGCCTATTGAGACAGTAGCAAAGCTAGTGATAAGGTATCAGAGCCTATTGAGACAGTAGCAAAGCTAGTGATAAGGTGTCAGAGCCTATTTAGATAGCAGCAGCAAAGCTAGTGATAAGGTGTCAGAGCCTATTGAGACAGTAGCAAAGCTAGTGATAAGGTGTCAGAGCCTATTTAGATAGCAGCAGCAAAGCTAGTGATAAGGTGTCAGAGCCTATTGAGACAATAGCAAAGCTAGTGATAAGGTGTCAGAGCCTATTTAGATAGCAGCAGCAAAGCTAGTGATAAGGTGTCAGAGCCTATTGAGACAGTAGCAAAGCTAGTGATAAGGTGTCAGAGCCTATTTAGATAGCAGCAGCAAAGCTAGTGATAAGGTGTCAGAGCCTATTGAGACAGTAGCAAAGCTAGTGATAAGGTGTCAGAGCCTATTTAGATAGCAGCAGCAAAGCTAGTGATAAGGTGTCAGAGCCTATTTAGATAGCAGCAGCAAAGCTAGTGATAAGGTATCAGAGCCTATTTAGATAGCAGCAGCAAAGCTAGTGATAAGGTGTCAGAGCCTATTTAGATAGCAGCAGCAAAGCTAGTGATAAGGTATCAGAGCCTATTGAGATAGCAGTAGCAAAGCTAGTAATGAGGCATCAGAGCCTAATGCGAGAATAGTAACAAAGCTAATAATAAGGCGGCAGAGCTTAATGCGAAAATAGTAATAAAGCTAGCAAATGGCTATCAGAGCCTAGTTAGACAAAAGTAGCAAAGCTAGTGATAAGGTATTTTGATGTTTTTTCCCCCAATTTTCCAAAAAATATTCTATGGCCAAAATTCTGGTGGTTTTTTGTTTTGTTTTGATTTACCAGGATTTTCAGTGGCCAGTATTCAGATATATAGATATGTATATATATATATTTTTTTGATTTGGCAATTTTTTCAAATGGCCAATGTTTTAATATTTTTCTGATTTATCAGGATTTTCTGTGGTCAGTATTCTGTCATTTTTCGGATTTGCCCAGATTTTTAGTGGCCAGAAATCTGATATTTTACTTGTTTACCAGCGTTTTCAGCGACCAGTATTTTTTTCCCGATTTGCCAAAATTTTAAGATGGCCAGTATTTTGTGTTTTTTTTGTTTGTTTATTTCTTACATATACCAAGATTTGTAATGGCCAGAAATCTGATTATAATTTTATTCTGATTTATGAAGATTTTCAGTGACTAGAATACTGATATTTATTCTGATATACCATGGCCAGATTTCTGATGTATTCCTGATTTATCAAAATTTTTGGTGGACAGAATTCTGACATTTACCAAATTGAAACTAAAGTTGATTGTAGTGCATTCCTTCCATTTTCCATGTACTTATGATATGTTCAGTGCAAGCTTGCATTGCAAAATCACAGACATATTATTTTACATTTAGTTTTTAGGGGACAGAGCGGTCAGGTAAATCGAACTGGATAATCAAGAATTTGTTGTCTGTTTATGAATTGATCGTCAATTAATGTTGTGCATAACAAAGTTGCATGATTAGTTTTGTAATGGATGTGATAATTTCAAGTGTTCATTATGCAGAGCATGTATAACAATGCTATACAGGTATTGTGTGTGTAAATTGTGTTAGTCTGTGGTCAGTTTTTCTGTCTGGTATTTCTTCAGTCACCTTTAGTTTAAAAAGGGATATTCATATGTGTCACTGTCTCTGTCTCTAGCTCTGTCTATCTCTCTCCCTCTGTCTGTCTGTCTGTCTGTCTGTCTGTCTGTCTGTCTTCTGTCTGTCTGTCTCTCTCTCTCTCTCTCTCTCTCTCTCTCTCATTGCCCAATTTACATTCCCCCTCCCCTTTTTTTTTTGATCACAGAGAGTTCCCCTGTGGGGATGCCGGGGGTTCTTTCAGTATAAATGGCATCCCCCCTTCTGGAAATGCTGTGCTCCAAATTTCCTCTTTTTTGTCATTCTCTTTGTTTCTGCCTTGTTCCTTTGCTCTCTGTCATTTCTTCCTATCATTTTCTGCTATGCTGGTCCTTTCATCTGAATGTGTTCGATGAAGTGTTACGTACTTTTTCTTAGGATTGATATTTGGGTACATGTATTATGTGCATTTTTGGCTCTAGGCAAATGTGATATGTGGAAATAATTTTAGGTAACTTAGGCCTGATTTTAATATGTCTTAGTGTCCTTAGATATATTTGATTTTTTATTCAGGTATGTTTTTTAAATCCTCTGTGTGATAAATTGGATGGATGGTCAATGTCAGGGGCATCTCCTTAGATTATGCGCATGAATGCATTGATACATGTACTTAATTTTATTTTCATTTTTTTTCCTGTTGAAATATTGTGTATGTATTGAAATGGTTATAGCTCTGATATGGCTGTATGCAGTCAGCTGCTGATGGTGATGATATGACGATAAGGTTGCAGTATATAGTGTGCTATTGTACCTTGGTTTATCTTAAAAGCTGCCATCATAATTGTGTGCATTAAAGAAGTATAACAATAACGATTACAGTGAGAGAAGAGTGTCTGTGTGTGTGTGTCTGTGACAGAACTTAAAGAAGTATAACAATAACGATTACAGTGAGAGAAGAGTGTCTGTGTGTGTGTGTCTGTGACAGAACTGTGTCAGTAAGATGTTGCCAGCTATTTGTGGGTGGCCCTTTACTAAATTTAATCCAGGTCATGAAGAGTGAGGTGGTAGAGATCTCATTACTCTCAGCTCAGCTTTTTGAAGATGGGTCTCGTTCCTTTCCCACGATACAGGGTCAGGTACACATTCACAGCTGGGTGCTCTTCAGTTTCAGTTTCTTAAGATGACATCTCCGTGCTTGGAACGAATTCCATATGCACTGACGTCACAGGTGCCACGTGTGTGGTGACCGTGGCACATGCCTTAAGCCTGCACATAGACCCATGAGCTGGCCAGGTCTTGAGGCCCTACCTAGGCTATGTTTTACCTGGTCTGTAATTCATACTGGTATTTTATCAGCCTACCACTGGAATTAAGCTACCAGCTGGGTGCCCTGAAAACCACCTATCAGATATGAAGGTGGGAGCTCTACTTTCACACCAGCTGGAAGTAATTATAAATGTAAAATACAAATAGAAAAGATTCATATGTGTGTGTGTGTGTGTGTGTGTGCACATATAGTGCTTGTGTGTCTGTGAATACTTGTATTTATTGATGATGGTAATTGGCTCTTCTTTATACTATGATTTTACTCTAATTCCTAATGCTTATGGTCTTATTGCTTCAAATACTAATTATCATTTTAGGTTTTCTCAGTTTTTATTTTTGCTTGATTGAATGTTTCATAATGTTTTTATTCTTGTAAAGTGCAGCAAGCAATTTTTTTTTACTGTTTGTGCTGTGCAACTAAAATCATTATTATTATTATGATCATTATTGCTGCTGCTGTTATTGTTGTTGTTATTGTTAGTAGTAGTGGTATCATTAATAATAATATTGTTTTTGTTCTTGTTATTGTGATTATTATTAGTGTTATTATCATTATTATCATCACTGTTATATAAAGAAATACTAGCATTGCTGGTATGGTCCTCAACAGTAACATTGATGGTATGGTCATCAGCAGTAACATTGATGGTATGGTCATCAGCAGTAACATTGATGATATGGTCATCAACAGTAACATTGATGGTATGGTCATCAACATTGATGATATGGTCATCAACAGTAACATTGATGGTATGGTCATCAGCAGTAACATTGATGGTATGGTCATCAACATTGATGGTATGGTCATCAGCAGTAACATTGATGGTATGGTCATCAACATTGATGGTATGGTCATCAGCAGTAACATTGATGGTATGGTCATCAACAGTAACATTGATGGTATGGTCATCAGCAGTAACATTGATGGTATGGTCATCAGCAGTAACATTGATGGTATGGTCATCAACAGTAACATTGATGGTATGGTCATCAACATTGATGGTATGGTCATCAACAGTAATATTGATGGTATGGTCATCAGCAGTAACATTGATGGTATGGTCATCAACATTGATGGTATGGTCATCAGCAGTAACATTGATGGTATGGCCATCAACAGTAACATTGATGGTATGGTCATCAGTGGTAACATTGATGGTATGGTCATCAACAGTAACATTGATGGTATGGTCATCAACATTGATGGTATGGTCATCAACAGTAACATTGATGGTATGGTCATCAACAGTAACATTGACGGTATGGTCATCAACATTGATGGTATGGTCATCAACAGTAACATTGATGGTATGGTCATCAACAGTAACATTGATGGTATGGCCATCAACAGTAACATTGATGGTATGGTCATCAACAGTAACATTGATGGTATGGTCATCAACAGTAACATTGATGGTATGGTCATCAACATTAATAGTATTGTTATCAACATTGATGGCATGGTCATCAACATTTACATTGATAGTATGGTCAATATTAACTTATGATCTATATTATTCATTCCATATATGTAATTGTACTTTGAACATTGAATCATTGTTGCATGTTTTGATATTGTCATGTCTACATTTCAAAGACAAGAACCTTCTGAGCAAGGGTGAAAAGAAACCCAAAACAAACAAAAAAAAAGCCCATAATATCATTGATGGTATGATCACCTGCAGGTGTCAGCAGCACACAAGTCCGACACAGGGTCAGAGGTCGACGGGCAGGCGCCGATGAACATCGAGGGTCAACAGTATGCTGATGCCAAGTCGTACCTTATGATCGACATCACCCTCACACGACCCCTCGTGCCAAAACGCCCTCCAGAGGAACTTGCCAGAAGGTCTGTTTAGCTGCCGTGATGGTGATGATATGACAATAAGGTGGCAGTATAGTGTGTTACTGTCCCTTGGTTTACCTTATAGTTCCTGTCATAATTATGTGCGTTAACAGATCCTAACATGTATGTATACCTGCACATATGAATGCATGCATTTGCATGCACACACACATATCATGCACACACACACATGCCAACTCATAGACATTTTTGCATTCACTTTCACAACAGATCCACACTTACAGTGATATACAAACCAATCTGAAAACCCATCTCTTCCCAAAATAATATCTTGTTAAGTTCCCTACTGTCTTAGTTCCCTGTATACTTTACCATTGCGGCTTTCATCTTCTCTTTCTTTCTGTCTGTCGTATCTGTCCATCTGACCTGCCAAACTGGGGAAAGAAAAAAAATCAGTGCGACATTTCGAGGAATGCCAGCTGGCTTTGTGACAAGTGCATCATGTATCATGTCTTAGACTATTGGGAGTTAAGGGCCGAAACACTTGCTTTGTGGGGGTTTCTCCTCTGAGGACCTTCAAGTGTTTCTTGCTACTGTAGGACTGGAGAACTACCTGGAAATGACAAAGAAGTGGAGTATGTGGCCTTGCAGTTAAGCACCTACCTAGGAAACTAGATCAGACAGGGATTTTTCTCCCCTGGCCCTTTTGTAAGATCATACACAGTGACATCAATAATAGTCTTTCAAATGAGATGACAAATCAAGGCCCCATCCATAGCATGCACTTAATGCACGTTAACTATCCCACAACAAGAAAGGAGTTGACCATAGCAAAGTTCTACAGAAGATTCCACTTTCATAGGTAAACACAACATGCGTATAGGGAAAAAAAACAATAAAGGGCTGCGCTGCACTGTGATGATGTCTTCTCCTGATGGAGAGCAGCCTGAAAATTACATGATAAATCCTTTGTGGCCAAACAAAAACAAATACAAATGTTATTGCCCTGGCTTCTTGCCAAGAATGCTTATGGGAGTAAGAGGATGATGTCTTTCATCATCATCATCATCATCATCATCATCAAGTGCCTTGCCGCATGGCATTGGTGATCATGGCCCTTCATACAAATCTATCCCTTGTTGCTACAAGTGCATCTCCCACCCTCTCTGTCCTCAGCAGCCCTGCAAATCCATCTGTTGTTCTCTTTCCCTCCAGCTTTCCTGTTGTGACCAGGTGCTCTAATTTCTCATCCCTTATAAAATATCCTGCAAACGTTGCTAGTCTTTTCCTAATCTTTATATTTAATGATCTTCCTCTGTCTTTCTCCTTCAGGACTGTCTTGTTTGTTTTCTTTGCTGTCCATGGAACTCTCAACATTCTGCTTAGAAACCACATTTCATTTGCCTCAGTCTTGTTCTGACTTTGAATGTTGACACGATGTCTTAATTAGCATTGTCTAAGCCCTGTGACTCCCACACCCTATCCACCAACAGCCAAAACTTACCCTTTGATTCCCTCACCCTTTCCACCAGCTTTCTGCAGAAAACTGGTGGATAGGATGAGGGAATCAAAGGGTTAAGTTTTTGATTTGCTAGCATGGTTGACAATGCAAGGATGCTGGTGGCATGGTGTGGGAGTCAGAGGGTTAGAGTGTGGTGACTGTAGTGATAGTGATACGTACACTTTTGCAGCCTAGATGATGTCAGTATGTTTGTGTGACTCTTTAGCCCCCAAGTGAAGTGTATTAGGTGTTGGCCATGGGTGTGGCTGATGTGATTCTTTGTGTGTGAGTGAGTGTGATAGGTGTGTGTTTTCAGTTTGTGTGTGTGTGTGTGTTGTGTGTTTTGAAGAGTATTTGCTACTTGATATTTAGATTTGTTTTTATCTACTTGTAAGTCAGAGTGAAAAAGAATTGTCACATTGTACCCCAAGCATGCACACACATGCACACACATGCACACACATCACACACACACACACACACACACACACACACACACACCCACCCACACACACACACACACACACACACACACGCGCGCGCATACACACACACGCGCGCACACACGCACATGCACACACACACACATGCACACACACATGCGCACATACACACACATGCACTCACATGCCACAAACACACACACACACACGCATACACACACACATGCGCGCGCACACACGCACATGCACACACACACATGCACACACACATGCGCACATACACACACATGCACTCACATGCACACACACACACACACACACACACACACACACACACACACACACACACACACACACACACACACACACACACACACACACACACACACACACACACACACAACACACACACACACACACCACACACACACACACCACACACACACACACATTCTTTGAGAATGCACTTGTGTTGTTGACAGAAGTAAGAATGTTAAACTACAAACCAAAGGGTGAACAGTGCCAAGTGGATGGCTATGGTCTGTCAGTTACTGATCTTGATTTATCAGTAATGTGCACAGTTTGGTGGATGATGATGATGGTGGTGATGGTGATAATGATACTGTGGTGGTAGTAATGATGATGATTATGATGATGATGATGATGATGATTGGCGGGCTGGTGGCAGCGATGATGAGGATAATGATGATGACGACGACGGTGATGATGATAATGATGATGACGACAACAATGATGATGATGGGGGCAGGGTGGTGGCAGTGATGTTGATGATGCTGATGGTGATGGTGGTGGTAGTGGTGGTATCAAAGGTGATGAAGACAACAATAATGATGATGGTGAAAGTGACAAGATTGACAGCAAAATAGTGAACTCGGTGAAGCAGATAGTTTTGCTTCTTCTTTCATTCACTGTCTAGATGGTCATGCTACCTCTGATGATAAATGTGGCCATTCTTTTCATGATCATGCTGGCTGCCAAGGAGCTTGAAACCCTCTGGTAATATCATGTGTGCACATGCATTGACAAGTGTACTTAATTTTATTTTCCAGGTTTTTTTCCAACCTGATGTTGTGTACGTTTTGACATGGTTATAGCCCAGGTATGGCTCTGTGCAGTCAGCTGGGCTGTAAACAATAAGAATAAATGGTGGTCATAGAGTTGTAGTTGGCCATGTCTCTTGATGCTCCGCTTGTTAGTATAATTGATATGTGTCCAGTTGTCTGGTTCCTTTGACTGCATAGTCAGGTTGGTGATGGTGACAGGTTGAACTTGTGATACATATTTGCTTTGTGCTGGTTGCGGCTGGGTTGGAGATTCTGCAGGATCGTTTGCTGTTATCTGACAGAAGGTGGCTTAACCCTTTGCAGGAAGCTGGTGAATTGGGTGAGGGAATCAGAGGGTTAAATTTTTGCTCTGCTAGCATAGTTGGCAATACAGGATGCTGGTGGGCAGGGTGCGGGAGTCAGAGGGTTAAAGAGTATTCAGATGATGCTGTTATGGCTGATGCTGTTGTCTTATCAGTCTTCCTGGACTCCTGTTTTTGCTAGGTCATCTGGCAGGTAGAATGATGGGGCTTATGATGATGGTGATTTGGTTTGTGAATGATGATGACAGTGAATATGGTAACAGTGATGATGGTGTGATGACAAAAGATTTTGACAATAATAACGTTCTGTTTGTCTGTCAGGCCGTGGATGACTATCAGGGTCAGATCGCCAGCGTGGCTGCCCTCATTCTGGAAGAATTCAGGTCAGTTCTGTGAAAGAAAACCCACATACAGTCTTTCAGTTATTAAAATGTTGCCACAGTATTTCATAATCTGGGAAGGAGCAAATGTTTATTTTATACTCATCTTTCTACAAATTTGACCATAAGGAAAGGTCTTTGACTACGTGAGAAAACTTGTTTAACTGCTATACTTACCAAATCAAAAACCAGAGTTGTGCAGTGGAGCAACAGATGGTGCTCAGTGACAGAGAGCTGACTGGTCAGGTTAAGTACCATTTTGGATTTGGTAAGCATAGTAGTTACTGGAGGGAGATGATGGTGTCCAGGTGTGCAGCGGCCAACACAGAACCAGGGGAGACTGTTGAGAGATTAGTTAAACAGGGATTCGAGAAAAAAAAAATTTTTTCACTTCGTATACACCAGATCAAAAACTGCAGCTAACCTGACCAGTATATCTCTCTATCATTGAGGATCATCTGTTTACTCCACAGCTATGGTTTTTGGTTTGGTAAGCATAGTAGTTAAACAGGTATTTAAAAAAAAAAGCTCTTATTTCAGGTCCGTAGTCTGAACAGTCTTAAAGTCTTCAGTCTTAGAGGAATATGTGGCTTGGCGGATAAAGTACTAACCTAGGATGTCAAAAACTTGAGTTTGTTTCCTAGTTGGCCAGGGATTTTTCTTCCCTCTCCACTACACTTTGTGGGATGTCATTGGTGCTAGTCATTTCTTATGAGATGAAAAATTTCAAGGTTCAAAATGCAGTGTGCACTTAGCACATGCTAAAGATTTCACAGCAACAGAAAATATGTCCCTTGAAACAGACAGGAGATGCAGGTAGTAAAAACAAACAAACAAACAAACAAAAGACAACCCAAAGATGTCCCTGGCAAAAATCTTTGGAAAAATGCGTTACTATTTCTACATGCTTTTCCTACGAAGAGGGACCTGCCTTTCATGCAGAAAAATTCCTTCGTGACAAACAAAAAGAAAATCCTGTCCAGTGCATATAAAGCTGTCTGTTTCTTAATTTGTTTTCATTTATTTTTTTGATTCTTAGCTTTGATAGAAATGTTTTGTTTGAAACAAAAGCATAATGTATTGGAGTGGTTTGGACAGTCTACTTCACATGTTTACTTCACAAGTGTGATGCGGTAGCTGTGAAGGGATCTCTGAATGTTTTGCCATTGTTTTTATTGGCACAGTAAATTATAAATAGCCTGTCTTTCTGTGTTAGTTCTTGGCATAGATGTAGTAAGTGGTAAATGGCCTTTTCTTTTCTCAGTGACTCAGTGATATCATGTATCTTGAAATGCATTGGTCTTTATGCGTTAATCATGGAGCTTTGTTTTTGTACATTTATCTTGGAGCTGTTTCATTTTTTTTTCAAAGTTGTTTTATTCATTTTTTACTATGATGCCTTGCACAACATTTACATTATATATACATTTAGAAAGTCTGTGTGTATATTAAATCTGTTCTGTGGAGTATCTTGCTGGTTGTTTTCTTTCCACATTTTTCTTTTCTTATAAACAAGTAAAACCACATGTATATAGTAGCCTCTCAGATATAGAAAGCCAGGAAAGAAACATTCTACAAACAGTGAAAAGCATGGCTTAACAAAGCTGCCTCATGCAAGTCAGCTTTGAACCACAGCCAACTGTAAAGATGCAGCAGCATCAAAAGACTTTGTGATCAAATAATTATCAGCACTGGTGATATATGATTGAACACCCAGTCATTTAGTTTCATGTAGACAGTGATTGATTGGTGGTTGATTGATTGGTGTCACTGATGTCACTGTTTGGTTGGTTCATTGATTGGTTGATTAATTGATTACTCAATTGAATAATCAATTTTTACAATGAACAGGGACATGTTTGGAGAAGAGATGAAGAGTGGAGAGCCACAGACCAATGAAGCCATGGAACAGAGGTTGGGATAGTGTGTGTGTGTGGTGTGTGTGTGTGTGTGTGTGTGTGTGTGTGTGTGTGTGTTTTGTGAGTACAGTGGGTATGTGTGGTGGGTATAGTGTGTGTTTGTGGTGACAGTCACATGTCAACTTTGATGCTCTTTGAGTTTGTTAAAAATTGCAACATGATGGTTGATATTTCAAAATGATGTGCATGCACAGAAAGTGGGTTTGGAAGCAGTTTTTTGATGTATTAAAACTACTTTGTATTTTATCTTTTGTAGAAGTGGTCAGTGTATAACCAGCCATATATTTGAACACAGTCATATTACTTTGTTGTTTTGAATTTGATTCAGTACCCAACTGTAGTCTGATAACCCTGTGTAAAGTTTTCTGCTAATATGCCTAACATCACAATATGTTTGCTGAATTTTCAGGAACTTAGTGAACCACATAATGAAGAGATGCATTTAATTTTGTTAAGAGGAGATCATATAGTATATACCGTATAAGATACTTGTTTCAGTACACAATTAGAACAGAATGTCACATCAAAATTGTGATATAATTGTTTTTTCATTTCGTACAAGTCTAGTGAAAGGGGTGGTGGTGGTAGTCTTGTTTAACAAAGTATGAATTTAAAGTTCACAAAGTAGGAAAAGATGTATTCAGTCGCATTACATGTGAGTGTAGTGATAAAATGTATATTAACAATTTGGCTTTTTGTTGGAAGCTGTTGGTTAGGCTGATGATTTCAATGGTCTCTTTATAAGCTATGACCTTTCTGAGATATTTCCATGAGATCGGTTAGCAGCATGCATTGAGTGGATACTGTTTTTGTGTGTGCATTTTGGGTGCTTTTTTGCTTTTTTTTTTTTTGGTGTCCCATTTCCTGTGCCACATAAATGGCCACATAATCTGGGACATTTTTCACTGTACTATGATGATGATGATGATGATGATGATGATGATGATGATGATGATAACCATGATGCTATAAAGTTCCATCTAGGATTGAGACTGCCTGACAAGGCTGTACTCTGCGCTTTCTTTCATAATATATCCTGGCATCAGCCAGGCCTGAGTGATACAGACATCAGCAGTGTTGGCCAGGAGATTTAAGCAACTTCCTCAGTTATGCATCTGTAAAGTGGATGAGACTCGTCTGTGTCATCCCAGTCTGTCCATCACACACTTAACTGTGGGAAGGAGCTGCTGGAGCCAGAAAATCTCACATGATTTTGATAAGAATGGGATTCGAATCTATAATCTTCCAGTTGGTAGTCCGTTGCGCTAAACCACTGTAACCTGGCCACTGGTTCATGATCTTTCTTAACCCTTTGACTCCCTCACCTATCTACCAGCACCTCGCCTGCAAAAAGTTGCTCCATACCTTTTGCTGCAAAGCAAGCAAAGCAGAAACTTAACCCTTTGACTCTCTGACCCTATCCACAAGTTTTCTGCATGAAGCTAGTGGATGGGGTAAGGAAGTCATAGGGTTAAGTTTTCACAATTGATGAACAGGGTGCGGGAGTCAAAGGGTTAATCATTTCCTTGATATGGTGGCGGCTTGCACTGGGTGGAGACTGGTCACTGTCCTTGTTTGCTTTTTACTGGTGGTGGGCTGTCATTTTGATTTGTTGCATTTATTGTTCAGTTTGTGTAGCTACTTATGTTTTGTTCCAATACCTTGTAGACTGGTGAAGCAACTCATCTTCCATGTGTATTCATTACTAAGTAATACTAACAATTCTCACCTGCAGCAGTTGTCTTCCTTCTTCTTGCAAGTTTTCTGCCCCTTCATCAGGTTCTGTGTGGTGTCTTGTTTGTGTTTAGCCACTGTGTGCCCAGCTACATGATGTGAGTGATTGGCAATAAATGTATGGGAGCTTGGTCCCATTCTGTGATGAAGGATGCACTGTGATGCATGATTTCCAGCATCTCTGGCGTTTCTCCTGGAGTTGTTAGTTTCTCTGGCTGAGATTTTGACATTGTGTTAGTCTGTCCCCACTATCTGTGTTGGTTTGAGTGCCATGCTGATCATGCTGTGATGGGGTTTGATCCTTTGGTGGGCTTTTTTTTTTTTCCTAGGCTGGTTGTGGTTTGATAGAGGTGTGGTTAAGTGTTTGTATGTCTCAAGTTCAATCAGCGTGTGTTTTATAGGTTCCTTTCCCTCCTTCCTCTCCATTTGAAGACGCTGCAAGTGCCATGGGGTTTTCTGCAGGCTCAAGATCTCTGCCAGATAAGTGCTGGCAGATCTGGCTGGGGCACATATTGAATTGTCAGAGTAGGAATTGTGATGGCCAGTGTTTCCCGTGATGTCCTCCCCACTGTTGTTAAGGGTCACCTGTCGGTATTTAGGTGATTTGTTTGTTGTTGTTGGTGGTAGTTTATATGTATTGACGTCAGTGTTCTGGCTTTTCCACCAGTGTATTCATGTAGCAAAAAGCACTCATGTCATGTGACGGGCGCAGTAAGGTGCTGGGGCTTAACACATCCAAGACGCTATGCATACACAAAGTGATGAACTGACAGGGGGCTGAAAGTTTATAATGGAGATGACAGTGGCTGCAGGTGAGAGGTTTGGGTATTGTAATATGACAGAATTGGAAAGCAATCTTCATGCTTTGATCATATTGGTAATATAATATGGCAGAGTTGGAAAACAGCCTTCATGCTTTGATCACTATATTAAGCGCTTACCTGTCTTGCTGTGTGACTGGTGCGCAGACGCCAGAAGCTGATGTACCACCTCAACTCGTCAGGAAAATACTTCTCCTTCAAGGAGCAGCTCAAACACTCCGTCATCAAAATTGTGCGGGAAAAGTACCTCAGGACCACCAACTTTGACGACAGACAGCAACTTCAGGTGACGGACTGGGGATATTTTGTAAGGGTGTTATCCGGTCAATACCAGGGTCACAGTGACGCATGTCTGAATTTGTCCCCGATAATTTGTCGACAGTTTATATCTGAATCTTTACCAAGTTTGGGTGTTATGTCCCGGCCTGTTAAGTGTTGGATGCATAAAGTTGAATTCACTGTTTCGCAAAAGTTTCTGTGACCAAAAAGACAAAAGAAAATGTGTAATCATTGATTTCTTAACTGTTTGGTGATCAGTCTTTTCTCCATACATCTGTAAGGTCAGATATCAGATATGACAGTTAGTCAGGAGT
The DNA here is from genome assembly GCA_030674185.1 of Monoplex corrugatus. Taxonomy (NCBI): domain Eukaryota; kingdom Metazoa; phylum Mollusca; class Gastropoda; order Littorinimorpha; family Ranellidae; genus Monoplex; species Monoplex corrugatus. Next base: position 97,241,629 of record CM060308.1, read on the forward strand.
CACACTTGTTGGCATGATTATGATCCTTTTACAGATGATAGTAACCCCACATACTGGCATCTGCACCCCCATTCCCTCTCGTTATCTCACCCCCTTTATCCCTCATCCCGTCTTCCTTCCAGATGATTAATGTGTCAATCTGTCAGCATGCACCAGTCTGATGTTGTAACTTTCAGATTTCAGAACAATTCATAAAAAATAGCTTATTGTTCACACTAAGCCGGCACCACAAGCAGATCAAAAAGACCCACAATGCACACATTATATGGCATATATCGCACAAGCATTAACCCTTTGTTAGTAGGTCACTTTTTAATCTAATCCTGGTAGTTCATTTCTGTGTGTCTGTCCATCTGTCTGTCTCTCATTTATGGGATTGGGAATGCAGGTGGCATGAGCACTGATATTTTCATTTACACTTGGTATTTATTGTGTTAATTTTATGTTTGAACTAATAAATTTGGTGGTGGTGTTTGGTTTTGGTTAGCAGGATGACTGTACCAGTTTTTTTCCCCTTGCAAAGAATGTTCTTTGCTTTCATAATTGAGGAATTGTATAATAGTATTTCAGTCGATACACCATTCACACAATACCATACCTGATATGTATTGTGAGCTGTTCCATTTTTCTGTAGTTATGCTTGGATCTTCTTTCTGTCAAGGGAAGTGGCAGAGGTGGCAGAGAAGGTACATGGCTTGTGAGTCATGTTGTAGCATAGCTTAGCTTTTATGAGGACAGAAACATTTCCAAACTTATTGTGGTTTTTATAATTATCACTGGTAATGTTTAAAGCCCAGCTGACTGCTCAGTCATATCAGGACTGTAACTGTCTCAAACGAAACACACGCATCTAAACACATCTGATCCTGACAAAATGAAAACTGTAAAAAGAAATGTAAGTACACATATCACTGCATTCACACAAATAATGTAAGGATATGTTCCTGGTGTTGGCCACTCTGCCCCATTCATCACCAGGGGAATTAAAGAAACAAACCTGAACACAAATGTATGAACATAACCAGGTACACGAAAACATGAAAACTTGCCTGTAGTATCTGAAATTACCACTAGGCAGTTCATAAAGTCCTAAATGTGCAGTTAACATATGTACCCAATTATCAATCCCAGTTGGCAGGAGGCATGTGAGCATTTTGGAAAACATAAAGTTGAATGAATCAGCAAAATGCAGATAAATCAGCAAGGCAGAAGTTAAAAAAGGAAGAGATGAGAGAAAGCGGAGAAGCAAGGCAGAAACAAGACAGTGACAGAGAAGAGGAAATTTGTATCACAGCATTTCCAGAAGGTGGAATACTATTTATACCAAAAGAACCCTCAGCATCTTCACTGGCATGATGCTAGTTAACTGATGGAGTGACAGCAGTGATTATGAAAATTTGCATGGGGAAAACAGTTGAAGATTTACTCAGAGATGGATAAGCGCTGATTAATGCATGAACATACCAGACATGCAGACACACTGGAATGATTGTAGTTAACTGATGGAGTAACAGCAATGATTATGAAAATTTGCATGGGGAAAACAGTTGAAGGTTTACTCAGAGATGGATAAGCGCTGATTTATGCATGAGCATACCAGACATGCAGACACACTTATAACGATGAATTGACAGATAGACGGCCACTACTGAACTCCAGGCAATGCCAACATGATCAAACATCAATGCAGATTGAATTGACAGATAGTCAGACAAGCACTACTGAACTCCAGGCACTAATGAAAGTGATCAAACAGCAGTGCAGGGTCTCCTTTGCTGGGTATCATGGTATCTTGAAATTGATAGCTTTCGCAAGACAGATAAAGTCAGCTAGAATGTCACACCAAGTAAAGTCACATTTCAGTTTCAGTTTTCACAAGACTGCGTTTCAGCACTCAGAACAAGTTCTCTTCACACCAGCACCGCAGATGCCATCTGATGGAAAAAGATTCCAAATGGGCATGGCATAAAAAAGGCTCAAATAATGTTAGATTGGATACAGAGTCACAAGACCTTTCTGCCACATAGGATCTATGCTCAAGCTTACAATTTTCAGTTTACTTCTCCATTGATCAAAAGGTCTTAACTCTGACTCCCACGTCCTGTCCATCAGCATCCTTCATTGTCAGTCAACCATGCTAGCAAAGCAAAAACTTAACTTTTGAATCCCTCAATCTGTCAACCAGCTTTCAGTAGGAAGCTGGCGGATAGGTTGAGGGAGTCAAAGGGTTATGTTTTTGCAGTTGATGGATAGGGTGTAGTAGTCAAAGGTTTAAGGATTCTGGATCCATCTGTTTACAGAGGTCTCCTTGAGCAAATGGATGGAATGTAGTATTTGTGTGAAAGGAATTCACCATTACCTGTAATGAGGCAGAACAATCATTCTTCCAGTGCCGTGTCAGTCACTTTAAGAAGGAGAAGGTGTCACAGTAAGTAGATGTTTATGTAGACACCATGCAGCACAAAGGGGTTTTTTGTTTTTGTTTTTGTTGTTGTTTTTTTGAAGACTGAAAAGCTCATAAAATCCATATATGGATGGTGTACAGATGTTGCTGACCTTGAGTGTGTTTGGCATGCAGACCTTTCTGACCTTGACACTGACCTGGACATTTACAGCATGTATGGTGTGAAAACGTTACTGACCTTGACACTGACAGTGTGTATGATGTACATACAATTCTGACCTTGAAAGTGACAATAAGTATGATGTATATACACCTCTGACCTTGACAGTTACCTTGACCTTGACAGTGTGTATGACATGCAGACCTTTCTGACCTTGACACTGACCTTAACACTGACAGTGTGTATGGTGTGCAGACATTTCTGCGACTTTGACCTTCTGATAGTGTGTATGGCGTTGCAGACTTTTTCTTACCTGTACCTGACATGTGTGGTATGCAGACCTTTCTAACCTCGATACTGACCTTCACCTTGACACTGACAGTGTGTATGGCATGCAGACCTTTCTGACCTTGACACTGACCTTACACTGACAGTGTGTGTGGCATGCAGATTTTTCTGACTTTTGCACTGACGTGTGTGGTATGCAGGCCTTTCTGACCTTGACCTTGACACTGACAGTGTGCATGGTGTGCAGACGTTTCTGAGTGAGCTGTACGTGTACCTGGTGGACCAGATGCACCAGTCCCTCAACAAGGTCCTGCAGATTGAGGACCAGCCCCCCATCCCCTCTCCCCTCACCACTAGTGCACAACTCAAACATTTTGCTCGTGAGGCCGAGGTCAACAAGAACTTTGAACTGGCCGCCAAGTACTACCAGGAGGTTAGTAATGATGATAATGATGATACTAACGATGATAGTAATGATTGTGATTATGGTGTTGATAACAATAATTATTTGAAAACAACATAATAATAATAATAATGATAATAACATAATGATAGTAACATCATGATGATAATGATAATGATGAAAATAATGATATTGATGGTGGTGGTGGTGGTGGTGGTGGTGATGATGATGATAACAGTGATGATAGTAATAAATAATAATTGTTGTCATAGAAACCAGTCATCATGGTGCCTTGGTTAGAACTGTGGATTACTGACTGGAAGTTTGTGGGTTTGAATCCCCATCAGTTCACACACACACACACACACACACACACACACACACACACACACACACACACACACACACACACACACACACACACACACGCACAAAAGCATGCACACAGCACCCACAAATGCACGTATGCATGCATGTGTGCATTAATGCAGATACACTCACGTACAATACACGATCACATATGTACACACTCATTTACACATTTTCACACACACATACACTACAAACACACATGCGTGCACAAGCATGAGCTTGCGCGCACACACGCACACACGCACACACACACACACACACACACACACACACACACACACACACACAGACACACACACACACACACACACACACACACACACACACACACACACACACACACACACACACACACACACACACACACACACACACACACACACACATATGATATAACATTATACACTCCAAAGTAGTAAGGATACTGATGTTGTGGCATTCTCATGTTCTTTGTTTCATGTGTGTGTGTGTGATGCATGCATATGTATGTGTATGTAATGCATGTGTGTATGCATGTGATGCATGCATATGTGTGTGTTTGTGTGTGTGCATGTGTGTGTGTATGTGATGCATGTGTGTGTGTGTGTGTGTATGTGTAATGTATGCATATGTGTGTGTGTGAGTGTAGGTGATATATGTGTGTGTGTGTGTGTGTGTGTGTGTGTGTGTGGCGTGTGTGTGTGCATATGTGTGTATGTGTATGTGATGCATGCATATGTATGTGTGTGTGATGCATGCATGTGTGTGTGATATCCATGCATATGTGTGTGTGTGTGTGCGTGTGTATGTGTGTGTGTGTGTGTGTGTGTGTGTGTGTGTGTGTGTGTGTGTGTATACACATTCACTCTGAGTGTGAATCAGGGATGTGAATTCTCCTTGGATTCACAAATTTCCAAGGCAGAAAAAAAATCAATTTCCTCAGATGACAAGGGCCCTTTTTTCTGAAAAATATAAAAATATAATCCCCTGAATCAAGTCCTTGAATTACCAACTTTGCAAACTCTGTCTTTGTGCTGTCTTGTTCTCATTAGGCACATCCTGTAATACTTTAATAGGACACCATCAGCAGGAAACATGGCTACCTGGCAAGACATTGAAAAGCAAGGACAGCACAAGTTGGACGAAAGGAGCGTTAAAAATCCTTGGAGATGGGAATGGTTGGAAAAAAGGATGTCTGATTTCAAGCCAGAAAATTGGCCAGATTACACAGATTTCAGTCCCTTTACAATGTTTTTCTAAGGGGGCATACTCCTAGGTCCACATGGTTTTCCTGCTTTTTAAAAGAGAAAAAAATTATTCAGAACTTTTATTCGTTATGCATGCATAGTATGTATATGTCAGTGCAGACATACATATATGTATTTGTCATGAGCTGGGTAGTGATCATATATGTGCATAGACATTTTTAATATTTACATCATGAATTAAAAATTGTCTTTTGCTGTTGTTTAATGTTATAATTACGGATGTGTGAGTCACATTATTTGCATATTGTCATTATTAAGTTTGTTGGTGGTGATTTTATTATTGTTATTTGTTTGTTTGCATACTTATTTGCTGGTTTTAATGTGAGCAATGTTTTTGTGTGTAGAGAATTATTCGAGAGGAAGGGAATGCTGACAACTGGTTTGACTTTGGTACCTTCTGCTTGTTGATCAATGATGTTGCCAAGGTAAGTCTGCTGTCCATTTATGGTGATTCATGTTGTTATTCAGTTTTATTCATTTCTTTTTGTTACAGATGTTTTTATTGTTGTTGTTGTTGTGTTAGTTGATGTTGTTGTGAGCATTTTTTCTTGGATACATGTACGCGCATTGTTTGGTCCTTGCTGTGCAGATAGTATGTTGCTGCAGTCTGGGTTCTCTATCATTAGTGGGTGTGTATGTTGGGTACTTTTGTGTTTCCACAAGTCAGTGAATATCACCATAGCTTACAGGAACCTTTACCGTGTATATTTCATCCAAAACAAGTGCAATCACCTGCATTCAAGCAAACAGGAACCGAAGACAAAACCATAAACATAGGATCAGAACATGTCTGGTTATATTCAATATGCATTCTGATTCTATATATTTCTGGTTCATGTATATTTCCTGTTGTGTGTTTGTGTAGCAGAGTCATTCAGTAGCAGGTCTGCACATATGTTGACCTGGAAGATTGGAAAAATCTTCACCTTTTACTCACCAGGCTTGGAAATTGGAAAAATTTGTCACCCTTTACATGCCTCTCTCTGCCCAAGCAAGGTCGAACCCAAAGTCAGATTTTTGAACTGGATGTTCAACATCCTAACTGCTTGTCTGTCACGCCGATCCCAGTTTCAGTTTGATCAAGAATTTTTTATAATCAGCAGATGATTTTGCATGTGCTTCATCACACATGGCATCTGATAAACATCCCACCATCATATTCACTGCGACTCATCCGCAGTTGACCAGAAAAGGTGTCCCCACATCTCATAAAGTCCTTCAGTCAGTCACATCTGGCGGGATTGAAGTACAAGCAGATGCCCCATCAAAAAGAAAAAATCAAAACAAAAACAAAACAAACAGAAAAAGGAAAGCTAGTATTTATAAGATGAGGAAATCCCCTACTGCTGTTTTATTAACAATGCAGTGGATCCTTAAATGGACAACCCAAAATATTAACCCTTTGACTCCCGCACCCTGTCCACCAACTGCAAAAATTAACACTTTGACTCTCTCACCCTATCCACCACCTTCCTGCAGGAAGCTGGTGGATAGGATGAGGGAGTCAGAGGATTAAGGTTTTTGCTTTGCTAGCATCGTTGACAATGCCGGATGCTGGTGGACAGGGTGCAGGAGTAAAAAGTTTAAACTTTTCCTGAATGATGCACAGGCACAGTTCATTAGAAAGTATCTTGTCATCATCAGAGTTTGTTTCTGAATATTGGAGAGGTTTTTCCACTGATTATGTCAGCATTAGAAGTATGGCTAATTTTGCTGTGTGTTTACTGTGTCAGGCATTTTTATCCACCCACACCTGTTATGTATCATTGGTGTTTATTACCTGTATTATTTTTCCCTACAGGCAGAAGAATGCTTCCGCAAGTGCATCTCCATCAACCAAAAACACATGGATGGGTATGTATATTTCATAAGAACATCATCTGTACTTGTTGGTGCACATGTGAGCACTTGTATATGTTGTTGTTGTCGTTGTTGTTGTTGTGTTTCTTTGGGGATGCTCACGTATGTTAGAAGGGGCAGTGAGCAAGCACTGCACTGGCTAAGGGTTGTCTAATGACAAGATGGAACATCAACAAGATATGGCATGGAAAACGGCACCAAGAAGACCAGTTTGATGCCATCCACTACACTACCATGTAACTATCCATGGACTGAAGTAGGAACTGGTCATTGATTCACTTACCTAGAATTCATCATTAGCAATGAAGGATCCAAAACAAATCCTCTCGAGGGAAGCAAAGACATTATCAGCATTGTCCATACTGAACCTGTATGGAACGACTGGAACATCCCTGTGAAAACTCACAGTCAAGCTCTTACACACACTGGTATTTTCCATCATCCTGTATGCATGCAAAACATGGACATGGACCCTCATAGTGGATTTGGAAAGATGACTCGAAGCCATGGACACGAAATGTTATCATAAGATACTAAACAGCAGATACACCAATGGACAACGAGTGTGCCAAAACATCAATCACCACATTGGACCATATGAAGATCTGCTGACTTCAGTTAGCAGCCGCGCATGTGCACGCGGTTCATAGGTCACTGTTCTAAATGTAGCTCTGACACCTATGACGTGGTCGAACCATGTGACTTTTAGCTCATAAATATTCAGATGGCTGACACCGCATGTGTTGGAAAGTGAGTTTTTCAGCTTGGATTTTAAGTATTTTCATCGATTTTTTTTTCATGTGAGTAAAGATGGCGGACAGGTTACGACCCCAATACTCTGTGGAAGACATCCATCGTTTATTTTTTATGTTCCTCGTGATGGAGAGGTGAGTGATGATGACATAATGAAGGAAACATTGTCAAAGATAAGCCTGATACTTTCGATTCAGATTCCGATTATTCTGAGGAGATAATACCCTCTACAAGCACATCGATCCAAAGGGGGCATGGTCGTGGTCGAGGCAGACGAGGTGGTAGAGGTGCTAGGTCTAATACAGCCCCAGGAAGTGTTGTTGTGGAGACAGAGAGACGAATGGATGAAATTGTAAACAAAGAATACCCGCAATATGCACCTGTCTGTATTTAATATTGTATAATAATTCTAAATTGCGCCAACCCAAAATTAGATCAGTTTGCCCAAGAGTGCTGCTAGTCAAAGGGTTAAGAAAAGAAAACTATGTTGGTATGGCCATGTAACAAGATCCTTGCGAGATCAGTCCTCCATGGAATTGTTGAGGGAGGAAGATGGAGAGGGAGTTAAGAAAAAAAAGATTATGGAATGGAAAGAAAAAACATTTGCAGAGACCCAGGCTTTGGCACACAGTTGACATGACTGGATGAATCTGGTGAACAGTTCTTTAGTGTGATGCCCCAGTGACTCTTCACATAGTTAAGGGAGAAGAAGATGATGAAGAAGAAGGACAAGTGAAAGAAGAACAGTTGCTGGTTCATAGTATTTTGTGGACAGTGGTTTTTTGGTGTGTTTTTTTTTTTGTCAACTCAGTGAAATCTATATAAGATGGATTCCCATTATGTCATGGCAGTGCTGTGTTGACTTTAGAGATTTGGTATGTGGACAATGTTCGTGAGAGTGATTTCTACTATAGCAGAGGTGGTAGAGACCTCAACTTTTCTGAGGATCAGCATTATGAGGGTGATGCCAGTCTCCTCTCCTTCCCTGCTTTACCTTGCCCTACACTGAAGAGGATCAGGTACACAGTCACATCTGGGTGGACAGGAGGCTGCAATTACCAAGTTTTTGTTTTCTCAGACCAGTTTGGAACCAGTGTAAACATGCACAGGCAGTTATGAACGGTTTTATTCACAAATAAGGAGCAGTGTTGTGTCCATCGTTGGGCCAAGATGAACATAGTGACTCATTTTAGTTCATTTCTGCTTTATTCAGTAATCTATAATTGTGATGCTTTGCATGCAGCCTGATAACAAAAGCAGTAATAAACAAAATGGCTTTTGTAGATTAAAAAAAACAACAACGTGTGCAGACAGATTCAGTGTTGAAAAATGTATGTCTGTGCCAATCAGGCCACTGTAAATGTACAGTATCAGAACACTTACTTTCATTCTGCATTACTGTGATAGAAGATAAACTCAAGTTACTTGCTTTCTGCATCACAGCGATAGAAGATAAACTCAAGTTACTTTCATTCTGCATTACTGTGATAGAAGATAAACTCAAGTTACTTGCTTTCTGCATTACAGTGATAGAAGATAAACTCAAGTTACTGGCTTTCTGCATTACAGTGATAGAAGATAAACTCAAGTTACTGGCTTTCTGCATTACAGTGATAGAAGATAAACTCAAGTTACTTGCTTTCTGCATTACAGTGATAGAAGATAAACTCAAGTTACTGGCTTTCTGCATTACAGTGATCGAAGATAAACTCAAGTTACTGGCTTCCTGCATTACAGTGATAGAAGATAAACTCAAGTTACTTGCTTTCTGCATTACAGTGATAGAAGATAAACTCAAGTTACTTGCTTTCTGCATTACAGTGATAGAAGATAAACTCAAGTTACTGGCTTTCTGCATTACAGTGATCGAAGATAAACTCAAGTTACTGGCTTTCTGCATTACAGTGATAGAAGATAAACTCAAGTTACTTGCTTTCTGCATTACAGTGATAGAAGATAAACTCAAGTTACTTGCTTTCTGCATTACAGTGATAGAAGATAAACTTAAGTTACTTGCTTTCTGCATTACAGTGATAGAAGATAAACTTAAGTTACTTGCTTTCTGCATTACAGTTATAGAAGATAAACTTAAGTTACTTTCTTTCTGCATTACAGCGATAGAAGATAAACTTAAGTTACTTGCTTTCTGCATTACAGTGATAGAAGATAAACTTAAGTTACTTTCTTTCTGCATTACAGTGATAGAAGATAAACTTAAGTTACTTTCTTTCTGCATTACAGCGATAGAAGATAAACTTAAGTTACTTGCTTTCTGCATTACAGTGATAGAAGATAAACTTAAGTTACTTGCTTTCTGCATTACAGTGATAGAAGATAAACTTAAGTTACTTGCTTTCTGCATTACAGTGATAGAAGATAAACTCAAGTTACTGGCTTTCTGCATTACAGCGATAGAAGATAAACTTAAGTTACTTGCTTTCTGCATTACAGTGATAGAAGATAAACTTAAGTTACTTTCAATCTGCATTACAGTGATAGAAGATAAACTTAAGTTACTTGCTTTCTGCATTACAGTGATAGAAGATAAACTCAAGTTACTTGCTTTCTGCATTACAATGATGGGAGATAAACTGAAGAATAACTGACACATTCACATTTAGCTTTTATGTATGTGGTGGTTCCAGTTATACATTATAGATGTCTTAACAGTTGTACCATTACACCTCGCTATGTTCATGCATGCGCTGTGTAGGTGACAGAGATGCTGCTGCAATTTGTGTGTGTATCTCACTGTCTTTCTCTCTGTCTCTCTCTCATACTCTCTCTCTCCCTGTCTCGGTCGCTCTATTCTTTCTCTGTCTCTCCCTCTCTGTCTTTCTGTCTCGGTCGGTCGGTCTGTCTGTCTGTCTGTCTGTCTCCCTCTCTGTATATATATATATATATACATATATATATATATATATATATATATATATATATATATATATATGTGTGTGTATATATATATATATATATATATATATATATATATATATATATATATATATATATATATATATATGTTCTGAAAGTGATCACAGATGTGGTTAGCGAAAAAACCATGACCCCAAACGCACCAATTGCTATGACAACGTTCTACAAAGCAGGAGGGAAACAGGTCTGGCCCGAAATTGCTATGACAACCAGCACATTGCCAAAGGGTCTTCTGGATGGAGCAGTCGACTGGGAGTGTACAGCAGACCTCCCAGAGTGGAGAAATTACCCAGATGTCATCAGCAAGACAGGCATGAGACCAGACATCGCTCTCCACTCTGACTCCTCGAAACAAGTGATTCTGATAGAACTCACTGTGCCATACGAAAGCAGAATGGAAGAAGCACATATCTACAAGACCGAAAAATACGCCGGTCTTGCCAGCATCCTGAAGAAAGCAGGTCTGCGGGTCAAAATCTTCGCCATAGAGGTCGGGGCAAGAGGGTTTGTGGGCACCTCCGCTTATGATCTCATGAAACAACTCGCCATTTCTGGGAAGAAGAGGACTAGAGCCCTTAAAGCGATGGCAGAGGCAGCAGAAAGGAGCTCAAGCTGGATCTGGGCAAGGAGGAACCAAAAAAGTGAACTTCATAAGGATTAAATTCCCTACAGATGATGTGTGCCCCGTTAGCACATTGGTAAAACCGCGTACCGCAGTTCTGAAGTGCAGAATCGCCCAGGTTCGCTCCCTGGCGTGGGAAAAAAAAAAATAGACAACAGCAGAAGGGCATCCAGGAGTCATGACCTGGATGTGGCCCGGCCCCCCAAGAGTGTAAGGAATTCAGGGCCGAAACACTTGTCTAAAGGGGGTTACTTCTCTGAAGACCTTCTGTTGTCTAGCTCTCCCTAGAGTTTCTTTCTACCTATATATATATATATATATGTTATTATATATATATATATATATATATATATATATATATATATATATATATATATATATATATATATATATATATATATATATATGAGTGTTGTGTTGTTAAAATATGAAGATTGAGGCTGTTGAGTAAATTAAATGATGATATGATATGTCCACACAAGCATGCTGTATGACATATATCTCTTACATATATCTCTACACATGGTATGTTGTACAGACTGATGCTGTATGGTGTGGTCTGTACACTGGCAGAGAGGAACGAAGCGGCAGAAACTTTCTTTGAAGCAGCGACCAATGTCGACCCCAAGAGTATTATGGCCTGGACTATGTTGGGTAAGTGTGTGTCGTGCAGATGAACGACATATAAAAGGGTTGATAGTCTGTTTGCTGTGTGTTGTTTGGTATGTCATCATCTTCCTAGATAATGAATGGTCTTACCTAAGATGATGTCATTTTTTCTGTTAAACTTTTTCTGTTAAACTAGAATCAGATCGGCAAACCTCACTTTGCAAGTCATGGTGGAGGACTTGTTGATGGTGTTATTTACACAGGATTGTACTTTCGTTGTGATTATAGTTAATTTTTATGGTGATCATGTAATATTTATCAGAAAAGCTTAGACTTATCTCCCCTGGAATCCAAGGAATAATGCATATGTTTTAAGAATACTAGTTTTTCTGTATTTAATCTTGATGGTGGGTATTCAAGATTTTTAGTGCCAGACAAATGCAGCCCTTTATTATGAGTACTTATAAATACTAAATCTAGATCACCAGTGCTACAAAAAATAAAGTTTTCAGTTCTTTTCTCTTTTTTTCAAAAGTATTTTCTGTGGTCTTTGTTTGCAAAGTGGAAACAAGAAAGCTAGTTTGTTATATATTCATGGAAAACTGATGTAGGCATTGACCCGCTCCCCCTGTTTTCTCCAGGTCTGTTCTACGATGCCATCAGCAATGACATTGGGGCAGAAATGGCATACCTGGAGGCCAACAAGCTCAATGTGGCTCAGGCCGCTGCTGTCGCTAGAGCTGCACGTGAAGAGGAGATGGAGAAGGAGAGAAAGGAGAAAGAGAAGGAGAGAGCGGAGAAAGAGAAGGACGGAGATGTCACAGAGACTCCTCATGTTGATGGTGTGTTGGTGTTTATAATTTGTTTTAAAGGGTTGATTGAAGAATTATGGCCTTTTAGGTGAGAAGGGGAAAGAGGGGGACATCAGAAATCAGGCCACAGGTATACATACATCAGAGGTGTGGGGTAAGGGATATCACATGCTGATTATCATTTTCTGTTAAAACAGCATTGAGAAACTGAAACTGAAACAGTTTGATTCGCTCTCCTCTCTCCTGTGAGGCTTGAATTGCATTTCCACCATCAGTCTGACAGTACGAATTCCAGCTTCCTGTTCATCCAGGTGTAAATGTATACCTGTCTTGGTTTATGGTTTGAGAAGGTAAAGGGGTAGTGGAGAGGTGTGGGGGCACTAGCATTATGAATCTGGTTCCTAACAATCTGACGGTTACAGAAAACTGATCTTTCCCATGTTTTCCTGATCTGAGTATACAGAAAACTGATCTTTCCCATGTTTTCCTGATCCGAGTGATATCACAGGCGTTTCAGTTTGTGTGAACATTTATGCCAGGCTAATTTATTACAGAAGGATAAAGAGGGCAGCTGGTCTCTTCTAGTAAGAAACACTTGCCTTATCAAAGATCTGAATCTTTTTGATGTTTCTTTTTCATTTAGTTTTTGTTTTGAAAGACCTGAGAAGTAGCTATGGCTGTAGGAATGATAACTGACAGTACTGCGTTTAATCATTTCACAGAACATAATGATGAACTTTATCATTGATGCAAAGGATGAGTATGCATGCTGGTTTTCTGCACCAGGTGCGGGTCTTAATGTTGTACAGAAGACCAGTTCTGGAGTCACATGCTTTTCTGCAGAATCTGCTTGGGAAGGAGTCTTGGGCCCCTGGGTTCTACTTCTTCCAGTCCCTCTTCTGTTGAATGGCACCAGTTCTGCTCAGTTCAAATCTGATTGTATCCTGAGCACACCAGCAATGTCTTTCCAGATGGTAGTGTTGATGCTGCAGTTGAGGACGCTGGCCTTCAGAGTATCTTTGTATCATTTTAGTGGTATTCCGTGGTCATGGTGTCCTTGCTTTAGCTGTTGTGGATGTGGCTGCCTTCCATATGGACAACATGTCCTGTCCAACAAATATGGCATTTGATGAAAGGACACTGTATGCATGGCAAGTCACGTTTCTTTAGGTCTTGAAGGTTGGACATTTGATTTTACCGCATGATGCTACAGAACTTACAACAGGCAGTTTTGATGGAATGTTTCAGCACTGATCACAAGACGTGAAGTGTATTACACAAACCTGTGTCACTTGTTTCAGATATGTTGTTTGTTGTTTATTGTTGTTATTGTTTTTAGCTATTTCCATACAGTATACCAAGATAGTGCCAGTTGTCAATTGTAACAGTCTGTGATTCTTATGTCCAGCAGCAGGGGAGATGGAACAGTTGATTGGGTCATCAGAGGGTGGTCTGTCTGTGCCGACGCTAGACATCAAACAGGCCTCACCTGCTGAGGAACTCACTCCTACCTCCGGTCGCTCGTCAAATGCCAAAGGAGAGAAGAGGTTTCACCATCCAAGAGGAGTGAGTTACCTCCCTTTTGCTTGTTGGTGGTTTGTAGGTATTGTGTTTCTTGTCACTGTCGAAATCTGCTGCTTTTATTATTGTTATAGTGGTTACATAAACCCAAAAAAGATATACTAGTATGAACGTTGACTGACACAAAACAACACAGCGAATCGAAAGCTTGCAACAAATTACAAATAGACACCAAATATTAAACTATGCCTATGGTTGTTTTTGTGTGTGGTCCATTTGACTGTTTTTGTCTGCATGATGTTTCATCGTTTTTGTTTGCATGGCAACAGTCAGGGCTGTAGATCAGTTTGTTAGAGTGCAATGCTGTTAACTCAGGGGTCATGGGTTCGATCATCAGATTGCCCCCCCCCCCCCTTTTTTTTTTTAAGGTCTGGCTGGCTTTTTGATAGAGGCATGACTCAAGATCTAATGTCTAGAGTTTCAATCCCAGCCTACAACATAACAGTTGGCGTGTGTGATGCCTGTTCCTATGCTGCAGTCATTCCAGTAATGTCAGCGTTTCATAGCATCCACATCCCTCCCTATTTCAAAATTTTGCCGGAGCATCGGGTTTTGTGCAGGCTCAAGGAGTCTGTGAAATAAGTGCTAGTAGAACTGGTGGAGCACATATGGAATTGTTGGAGCGCGATGAATTCAGTCTTGAACAAACTCCAAACTCCATGGTTTTGAAGATTTTGCAATGATCTTTTGTTTGATTGGTTAGGAAAATGTTGATATTGGTCATTACATTTGTAATAATTTTTGATTGGTTAAAAAAAATGTTGAATCTGGTCATAGCACTTGTAACAATTTTTTCTTTTCTTTTCTTTTTTTTTTCCTGTTGAAGTATTGTATTGTTTTGAAATGGTTATTGCCCTGATATGGTGTAGGCAGTTGGCTGGGTTTAAACAAAAATAACAGTAGCAGTAATCACTGTGTGCATCAGCATTGTATCTCTCTTAGTTGTCTCCTCCTGTTCAACCCACACATCTCTCCCCTCAAACAGAGGACTGCTGACTAAGTTCTCATACAACCGGTGTTGGCACCAGTCTTACTCTTCCTGTCCCCTATCCCTACCTTCCTGTCCCTCCACCCCCCTCCACACCCTTCCTGTCTGCTATTCACCCTCCCTGTTCCCCATCCCATCCTTCCCTGTTCCTTCTGTGGGGACGCCGGGGGACTCTTTCAGTATAGACAGTATCCCCACTTTCTGGAAATTCTGTGCTAGAAATTTCATCTTTTCTGTCACTCTCTTTGTTTCTGCCTTGCTCCTTTGCTTTCGTGTCATTTCTTCCTATCATTTTCTGCCTTGCTGGTTCATTCACCTGTACGTGTTCGATAAAGTCTTACATACTTTCTCTTAGGATTGATAATTGGTACACATGTAAACGCATTTGGGTCTAGAATTAGATATGCGAAAGCAATTTTAGGTAATGTAGGCCCATTTTATTTATAAATGTTTTTGTGTCCTTTCTTGTGTTTAAATTTGTATTCAGGTTTGTTTTTTAAATCCCCATAGTGTGATACATTGGATGGATTGGTCAACGCCAGGTGCATCTCCTTAGAGTTAGATTATGTGCAAATGCATTGATATGTGTACATAATTTTCTTTTCTTTATTCCTGTTGAAGTATTGTATATGTTTTGAAATGGTTAACCCCTGATATGGCTCTACACAGTCGGCTGGGCTTTAAACAACAATAGCAATAACAATAACCGCCCTGCTTCCCCAACCCACCCTTCCTGTTCCACAACCCACCCTTCCTGTTCCACAACCCACCCTTCCTGTTCCACACCCACCCTTCCTGTTTTTCGCACCCTTCCTTCTCTGTCCCACTCTTCTTGTCTCCATCCCCTCTTTCCTGTTCTGTCCCACTTTTCTGTCTCTGTCCCATTCTTTCTGTCTCTGTCCCACTTTCTTGTCTCTGTCCCACTTTCTTGTCTCTGTCCCACTCTTCTTGTCTCTGTCCCCTCTTCTTGTTCTGTCCCACTCTTCTGTTTCTGTCCCACTTCTTCTTGTCTCTGTCCCACTCTTTCCTGTCTTCGTCCCACTCTTCTGTTCTGTCCCACTCTTCTTGTCTGTCCCACTCTTCTTGTTTCTGGCTCCACTCTTTCTGTCTCTGTCCCACTCTTTCTGTCTCTGTCCCACTCTTCTGTCTCCATCCCCCTCTTCCTGTTTCTGTCCCACTCTTCTGTCTCATCCCACTCTTCTTGTCTCTTCCCACTCTTCTTTCTCTGTCCCACTCTTCTTGTCTCTGTCCCACTCTTCTTGTCTCTGTCCCACTCTTCTTGTCTCTGTCCCACTGTTCTTTCTCTGTCCCACTCTTCTTGTCTCTGTCCCACTCTTCCTATCTCTGTCCCACTCTTCCTATCTCTGTCCCACTCTTCCTGTCTTCATCCCACTCTTCCTGTCTGTCCCACTCTTCCTGTCTCTGTCCCACTCTTCCTGTCTCTGTCCCACTCTTCCTGTCTCTGTCCCACTCTTCCTGTCTCTGTCCCACTCTTCATGTCTTCATCCCACTCTTCCTGTCTCTGTCCCACTCTTCCTGTCTCTGTCCCACTCTGTCCTACATCCTGTACAGGCCTCACAACAACATCACCCAGAATATTCAGAATTGTCCGTGTCCACAGGCAAGTCCCTCACCCCATCCCGGCCAAGCAGCCAGTTGAAGGGTTCTGTGCGAGAGACTCCCATCACTGGGGAGGGGGAGGTGATAGAGGAGCTGCCTCCCCGTGAACCCACTCCTGTGCCTCCCATGACCATCTTCATGCAGGCTGTGGACTGGCTGCTTGAGGTCAAGGCTGTTCCGGTATGTTGACATTTCGTCCATGTTGAATGTGTGTGTTGAGATGTTAACAGTTCAAAATCAGTTGGTCCTTTTTGCTTCCTCACTCTGTCCACCAGCTTGCTGGATAGTAAGGTGATGGAGTGAAAAGGTTAATGTCAGTTATGTTTAGGAGACTGTAGATTGACACCTGATATCACCGTTCATCCTTAGATCGAAGGTCACTAATCAGACAGTAAGTACCACTCAGCTTGAGGAAGATTTTTTTGAGAAGTTCAAATGTCGGCTTTTTGATAAGTGGACAGAGTCCATTATTCATATTCATTCATATTCATATTCATATTCATATTCATATTCATATTCATACTCATGTTCATGTTCATATTCATAGTCATATGTTCATATTCATGTCCATTTTTTTTGTCACAGTGGATTAACTGTGTAAAACACCAACTGCTCTCCTCTTTGAGAGCACAACGCTGCTGTGCAGCACCACCCAATTTTTTTTACCAAGACTTCAGAAAGGCAAGAAAGATAATTGGCCTTCAAGGGAGGGATCTGGGAAATCAACGTATGTTTCCAATATTTTATACCAGGGCAGATGGATGAATGCCCGGCTTGTCATGATTTTCAACTGCCATGGGATCATGCCCTGGAGGAATTTGATATTGAAAAAATAACAGTCCTCCTGAATGAAATTTAGGACACTGGAAAAATCCCTGAAGATATGTTAAAATCAATTTTCATTGCACTTCCAAAGAAGACAGGGGTTATAGAATGTGAACTCCATCGCACAATCAGTTTGATGAGTCATGTAACAAAAATCCTATTAAGAATAATCATGATGAGAACAAGGAATAGAAACAAAAGAGAAATAGCAGATGAACAGTTTGGATTTGTGGAAGGGAAAGGAACTATTAATGCCATACACATCCTAAGAACTATCATAGAGAGGTCAATCGAGATGAATAAGGATTTATATTTATGCTTTGTTGATTATACCAAGGCTTTCGATCGGGTAAGACATGAAAAATTGATCAACCAACTAGAAAGACTCAATATTGATGGAAAAGATCTACGAATAATCAGAAATATGTACTGGGAACAAACAGCTGCAATGAGAATAGAAAACGATATAAGCTCTATCCAAAACATCAAAAGAGGAGTCAGACAGGGTTGTGTTTTGTCACCAGATCTGTTTTCACTTTACAGCTAAAACATCATGAGAAATCTTGAGAAAGACCCTGGATTAAAGGTTGGAGGCAAAATGATAAACATCATCACCGTGCTAATTGCAGAAAGTGAAAGGGACCTACAAAACCTTGTGAATATACTAGAAATAGAAAGCAAAGGTAAGGGCTTGGAACTAAACAGCAGGAAGACTGAAGTCATGGTGATCAGTAAACAACATGAAATCTCCTCATGCAAAATAACAGCAAACAGCACAACCTTGAGACAGGTTGATAAGTTTAAATACCTGGGAACAATCATTTCACCAGATGCACATCAGAAATAGCCAGCAGAATCAGCCAAGCCAAAACGGCATTCAAGAAGATGAAAAGCATTCTAACCAACAAATACCTATCAATTAACATCAGGAAGAGAGTTCTTGAATGTTATATAGAACCAATACTGTTGTACGGTTGTGAGGCGTGGACAGTCAACAAGCAAAGCCAGTACAAGGTTGAGGCAGCCAAGATGTGGTTTGTAAAAAGAATGTTGAGAGTTCCATGGACAGCTAAAAAAAACAAACAAACAAATGAGACAGTCTTGATGGAGGTAGGCACAAGTAGATCATTCATAAGGAAGATTAGGAAAAGACAGGCAACATTTATAGGCCATTTTATGAGAAAGGGGAATTGGAGCACCTGGTCACAACGGGAAAGCTGGAGGGAAAGAGAGCACCAGGTAGACCCAGGGAGAAGATACTAGACGGACTTGCAGAGTGGCTGGGACAGGGAGGGTGGAAGAGGTGCTTGATGCATCAAGAGATAGAGACAGATGGAAGTCCATGATCGCCAACGCCATGCGGCAAGGCACCTGATAATGATGATGATGATGAAATCTTTAGTTTATGCAGGTCAGAAGGTACAGGGGTAACGTTCGTTCTATATATGTAGTGTTATTGAGGAAGTAGTAATGCTAGATGAACTGATCTCATTGCTGGTTGATTACCTGTAGTAATTAGCTTTGCCTGTATCTATATTCAGTACAGTCACTGGAGACATAGTAAAGATTCTGTTTCTGTCTTCCCAAAGCAGATAAAGCATTAAAATGTGAATGTATTGATTGATTTTTTTTTAGAGCTTGTTCCTATTAGACATGTGATGGAGAGAGAGCGTGTGTGAGTATTGGTATCGTATGTGGTCTGAGCATAGGCATGTTTGCACTGCTTCTGTGTATTCGGATGTGTGTGTATTTGTGCATGCATTCATGTTCGTGCACAAATTTATTGTTTTCGGGTGAACAGATTCGCTTAGATATGGACATTTGTACAGTCAGAACTTTTACTGTACGTAAGTATTTATGAGCAAGTTGATATTGTGTGTATGTATGTGGCATGGGTTTTCAGTTCACAGAGCAGGCCCTTGCCCATGAGCTGCTGACCACCCCTAATGGCAAAACTCCCACATACCACATCGCCATGGCGCGTCTGATGCTGCAGAAGGAGGAGTATGAGAGGGCAGAGGAAAGTCTGAACGAAGCCCTGCAGGTGGAACACCAGGTGAGGAATTAGTCTGCTGACATTTGGTTTTACTGGTAAAGTTACTGAAGGAACTTTGATGGCCTTTCCTGAGGCTGATTTGTTGGACTGAAACACACGTGCACACACACACACACTCACTCACACACACACTCACTCACACACACACACATTTACATATATACACTACACGCATATACATGTACAGTCACATACACATATACCATCACATGCACATACACACAAACACACACATCACCACACACACATACACACACAAATACATACAAACAAACACACATACATATAATTACACACACACACACACACACACACACATATATAACACACACACACACACAACATACACTCATACATTTAATCACACACCCACACACACACATACTATAACACACCACACATACACACACAGAGACAATCATACACGCACACAAACATACAATCACACACACACCTTGTCAATGTTCCTCTATGAGCTGGCCATAGACTGGGTGCTGAAAAAGATTGGCATCCAGTGGCATGTTAGGGAGTGCATGTTTGATGTGGACTTGGCAGATTACATTGCTGCACTAGTTAGTGGTACTCTGGACATCCAGTCACTCATCAGTGATATCGACAAAGATGAGAACAGTATTGGACTTAATCAGTGCCAAGGAAACATAAAACGAGCTTGTTGGACTACACCCATTACTATCAGGTTGCAGGGCAAAGCAACGGCAACATTCGACAAATTTTTTAAAATCTGAAACAGCAAGAAAATCTCCCTCAGCCTAAAATTGTGGTTCTACAACTCGAATGTTCTGTCAACTTTGCTGTACAGCTGGAAATGTGGCACCTGAAAACAAGCCAGGAGAGGAAGCTTGACTCCTTTAATGTAAAGTGATCGGCAAAATCTTGGGCATCAGATGGAAAGACTTTGTGACAAACAACAAAGTAATGTTAAGAAGCAAACAGATCTCTGTTACCAAGATTATCTGTTGGTATGCTTCCGTCTGTTTGAATGTTATTCAGTTGGATCGTTTGGTATTTTGCCATTCCTACTTAATTTTGATGTCTTTAGCACAGGTGTCACCATGAGCTTTAACTGAGCCTGTATATTTAATATCACTCACATTTTATAATTAAGTCTTGTTGATTTGATATCTTGGTATGCTTGACTCTCTTCTCCTTCTAGATACATTAGTTTTGTCGTCTTGGCATGCAGATTTAGACCTGCCTTCCCATCCAGTGCATCCACTCTGTACAGAATTTTTTTCATGCTAGTAAAATTGTCTGACAGGAGGAGGATTGAGCAGCACAGAATCAACATCACTGAGGCAGCGCACAAGTTGGAACAAGAAAAGAAAATACTCTCATCATCATCATCATGTGCCCTGCCGCATGGCATTGGCGATCATGGCCCTCCATACAAATCTATCACTTGTCGCTGCAAGTACATCTCCCACCCTCTCTGTCCTCAGCCACCCTGCAAGTCCGTCCAATGTTTTCTTCCTGGGTCTACCTGGTGCTCTTTTTCTTTCAAGCTTTCCTATTGTGGCTAGGTGCTCTACTTTCTTTTTCCTCATAAAATGTCTTATGAATGTTGTTTGTCTTTTTCTAATCTTCTTTATTAGTGATCTTGTGTCTGCATCCTTCAAGACTGCTTTATTTGTTTTCTTTGCTGTCCATGAAACTCTCAACATTTTTTCGTAGAAACCACGTTTCAGTTGCCTCAATTTTGTGCATGTTGACTGTCCATGCCTCACAACTGTACAACAATATTGGTTCTATATAGCACTCAAGAACTCTCTTCCTGATGTTAATTTATAGACATTTGTTGGAAAGAACTCTTTTCATCTTCTTGAATGCTGTTTTGGCTTGGCTGATTCTGCTGGCTATTTCTGATGTGCATCTGGTGAGATGACCATTCAAAAAAATACTGTTTACGTACGAAACATGTTATTGACCGTTTGACTGTTTTTCTGTGTTCAGAACCCAGATGGCTGGGCACTGATGGGTCATGTGAAGTACCTGAGTGGTGACAACAAAACTGCCAGGGAGTGCTATGAACGGACCCTGTCTTTTGTGACTGATGCCTCAGAGATGCATGCCATCTACCTGCGCTTGGCCTCTATCTACCTGCTTGATGGGGAGGTCTGTTGTCTTGTTTTTGTCTTGTCTTTGTCTGAACCCTTTGACTCCCAAACCATGTCCACCAGCATCCTGCATTGTCACCCATGCTAGCAAAGCAAAAACTTAATCCTTTGATCCTTCACCCTATCCACCAGCTTCCTGCAGGAAGCTGGTGGATAGAGTGAGGGACTCAAAGGGTTAAGTTTTTGTACTTGGTGGCTATGGCATGGGAGTCAAAGGGTTAACGATAAGAATAATAATACATGTATTATGGTGATGGTGGTGTGATGATGCGATGATGATGATTTGGCCATCATTTCCTTTTCACTGTGTGTGAGCGATGACCACAAGAATAATTTGTCTTATGAAGTTGGCTTGGCTTGGCTTGGCTTGGCTTGGCTTGGCTTGGCTTGGCTTGGCCTGGCTTGGTTTGGCTTGGCTTGGCTTGGCTTGGCTTGGCTTGATGATGTGATGATTATGGTGGTGGTGGTGGTAGACGGTAATGTGTAATATTTTGAATAGTAATGACATTTAAGTTTGATGGGCTCTCTTATCTCAGCAGCAAAGCCCATCATGTCAGCATCTGTTCCAGCATACATTCTCATGTGGCCAGTTCATGCACACACAACTTTTTTGTTAGTTTAATTTTGAAATTTGCAATTTTACAGATAGTGGTGCATGTTTGCGATTGCAGTATTCATATTTGCTTGTAAATTTTTATACACAATCAAGTCGCAGTCTTCAGGGTCATTCTGACCCCTTAAATCGCGCGATTTTTAGCACATTTTTAAAAAATATAGAAAAACAACCAAATAACCTAGACAAACAAAGTAAAGTGAAACAGAAAGACCAGGATTAGATCTTTACAAATAATCTTACCTTATTTATGGTATTCCATATTCTTGTAAATGACGAGGTATCCAAATAGGATCCAAAGGGGGGTAATTTTTTTTTTGATGGATATGAACACACACTGTGAAACAGTTTTAGATGAAGTCCAGAACATAATTTCCATGCCATGTTTTAAATCACCGATTTCACTTGTTGGAAAACACAAGATTACTGGTAGTTGTCACTTTTTGCATACAGTTTCTCCAGAGCACAAAAATATTCACAAAATAAATTACCATGAAGTGCTTTACTTGACGCCATTTTGGATTTAGCGAAATTTGCATGTCGCAGATAGCACTGACAAAAGGCTACCATTGTCTTTGTTTGACATTACCACAAATGGTCTAAGGGAAATAACTGCTGTAAACATACCCTAGTTTGGGTTCCCAGTGGAGTTATCCCTATAACTGACGCTTCTGACGTTAAAAAAAAAATGCAAATGTCCACCGTCGATAAATCGACGTCACGTCTCCAAGCAGTAATTGCAAGTGTCGGCGATTTTTTACCGGCATGACTCGATTGAGTTAAGGTATTTTTATGCATGTAACCTGTTTGGAGTCAGTTGTGAGTTTGTTTGGGGTGTAAAGTTTCTGAATAAAATGTTTCTGCTGAGGATGACTTCATATTACGTTTTGATGCATATTTTCATACAGAGTATTGAACTGGAGTCTAGTGTTAAGCAATAACTATACTGTGTGCAGTTTGAGAAAGCCAAGAACACCTTCCTGATGGCCTGCAAGAAATCACCGTCCTGCGTCTCCTGGCTGGGAGTGGGCATTTCCTGCTACAGGGTAAGCATTGTGTTTGTGTGTATTTATCTATTGTTTGTATTCTTTTCTTTCGTTATTTTTATCTATGTACATTTTTTGGTCATGATGGATTTACCACATCAAATTCTGGCTGCTCTTCCTCAGAAGATTGTGTCACCACAGTACCACGCCATCCTTGCGTTTTTCTTTTTCTGTACGCATGTATTTCCGTCTGCCTGTGAAATGGATTTTTCTACAGGATTTTGCCAGGAACGATTTCTTTTTTGCTGTAGGATCTTTAACATGTACTGAGTCTGTGCTGCACACAGGACCTTGGTTCGTCATTTCATCTGAAAGACTAGCATTAGGGGAGTGAGGGGGAGGGGGATCCTTAATTCGATCCTTGTTTTGAACCAGAGCTTCTCTTGTCATAGGCAAGCCCTTTAACTAATTTACTTGGTCACACTAGGTGTGTGTGTGTGTGTGTGTGTGAAAAGAGGGATAGAAAGATGCACATACGTGTGTGTCTGTTTCAGCGCTTAGATTTGATTTTATCAAGATTTTGCGCTATATAAATATTGTAATTACATATGTGTGCATAACTATGTATAAGCATCTCTCTGTATAAATGGCAAGTAGACAGATGTGCATGTGTGCATGGCTTAGGGATGTGTACATATGTGTGGATGGCTTAGGGATGTGTACATATGTGTGGATGGCTTAGGGATGTGTACATATGTGTGGATGGCTTAGGGATGTTACATATGTGTGGATGGCTTAGGGATGTGTACATATGTGTGGATGGGGGATGTGAAGTGCATGTCTGTGTGCTTGGAGGACATGTATGCATCTTTGTGCATGTAAGTTAGGAGTTTGGTCAAGAGGATTCACCACACTCAGACAATTCCATACGCACTCCTCTGAATCTGCCCACAGTTATCAGGCAGACTACCGAGCCAACATAAAACCCTATGCATTGGAAGATCTTGAAATGTGGAAGGAAGGAGGAAGGGACCCATGAAACCTATTTAACACTACCAAAATGATGTAAACAATAAGATGGACAACAACCAGGCCAGTGTTGAATGCTGCGGGCTGAGAATAAACTCGAGATATCAAATCTTGAGTCCCCGGCTCGGTCAAAAGAACCAACTAGTCCACCTATGAGTGCATAGATGGATGCGAATGCACATGGTTGGTGTTTTTGCTATTAGTGCATATGAAATTATCTGTATGTGGCACTGCCATAATCAGAAACTAAAGACAAACTAAATGGCTACATCGGTATGTTTGTGTTTGTGTATCTGTGTGTCTGTCTGTATGCATTTATTGCTGTTGATTATTTGATAGTTTCAACCAAAGATGTTGTGGATTTCCAAACATTTTACTGTTTCCCAATCCTGTGCAGCTCGGGGAGTTAGGCGAGGCAGAAGACGGGCTCATGGAAGCCAACATCTTGAACAACTCGGACCCTGAGGTGTGGGGTTATCTGTCCATGGTGTGTCTGCGCACAGGACGCAAGGTGGAGGCAGAGCAGTCCTTTAAACATGCCATCAAGGTGAGTGTTGTGAACTTCTACATCATAGTAAATGTTGGTTGTTTGAACATTTTACCTAGAAGACTAATGCAGTAATGTGGCTTTTGCCAGTCATTTCTTCTTCTGTTGTTTACCTAGCACTTTAAAACTGCCTTGCCTGTACTCATTTGTGGGACATGATCTGTCCATAAATAGTTTGTAGGTATGTTTCTGTTCTGTCTGTCTCTCTGTCTGTCTCTCTTACATACACTTGTATACCCACACACACACGCACACACATACACACAACACACACACACACACACACACACACACACACACACACACACACACACACACACACACACACACATACACACACACAGAGAGTTGATATCTCAATTTTTGTCCACTTTGTAGATGTGAAAAAAAAGTTGAAAAGATACTCATATTTTTCTAGCATTGTCTTTTGTAAGTTTCGGTGAGTGATTTTGTTTTTCAGGGGTGGGGGGTCACTACTCTTAAAAACAGATGAAATATTTTTGATCGATTGTGCTTACTCATTGACAATCTTTATCAAACTTGTGTCCGAGTTCTAGCAGCAACAACATCAGAATCTTTTAACAACGAATCTTTTAACTCCATTTTCCCCATACAAAAGAATGCCTATCGGTCAAGATTCTGCAGTCCTTTTTGAGAAGGAAATGTGAGACCATTTGAAAAGATTAATGTAACAATGTTTTATAATGTAAGTAGACAAAAATAAAAGTTTTGAAATACAGCATCACATTATGTTTCAGATACATGAAGAACTTCTTTTCATTAATAAAGATATATATCAAGCTAGCAGGTTCACACTTGAATAATTTTCATAATCATATGCAAAGATATACATCAAGTTGGCAGGTTCCCACTCGAATAATTTTCATAATCATATGCACTCATGCCATAGATGCCATGTGATGGACGATACCCAAAATGTGGATAAAGATCTAACAGTGATACATAATCATTGCCAAATGAAACAAAATATGTTCATGTTATCCAGACTGTCTCAGTTTTCTTCTGCTGAGGACAATTTGGTTAAGTATCTTTAGTTCCATTGACTGTAAAAGAATTTATACGTTTATATCACTTTGCTTTCTCATAGTGTGAAACATGGTTTATGTTTCAGTTACAACTGCAGGACAATGCTCTTCTGGACGAGATCCACGCTGAACAAGTCAAGGCAGGGTTTGGCAGTCCTCAGTTTTGAAGTCATCTGTATTACAGTGTTGTGATGTTTTGATTGTGAATGTGTGTAATGTAAGATTTCCTATTGATATATACACACACATACAGATGAATACAGCCACACATATTAATGCATATGTTTGTGCACATGCGAGCATCCAATTAAGCACACACACACACACACACACACACACACACACACACACACACACACACACACACACACCACACAAGCATACACACAGACACAGACCTGTTCATATAGAACAGACAAAGGAGTGCCAAATTGCTTTGACTTTAAAATCATCAAATGCGGTTCATGTTCCTTGACTTGAGCAATCTGAGTGAAATGTTGACAGTCATTGGTTTGTGTCAAACTGAATATTTGTGTATAAAAAACAGGGTGTTATGTCTCTTTTCCCTCTTCTTTTTTCATCTTTTTTTTTTTTTTTTTTTAAATCATGTATTTTGGGTAAAGCTTAAGGTTTGACAGTAGACGTTATTCATTCCATTGCTAGTTCATCCAGACATATGAAGTATATGTAACACATGTCAACAGTAACTGTGATATTTCAGTAAACAACACTGGATACAATCCAGGCTCAGAAAATATATGTAATGCGTGTCAATATGCTGTGATATATGTGCTTTATTAAACCCTAAAGTGAAGATGACGGTTACTACAAGTGATGGCAATCACTGATAGACACTGGCAGCGCTAACTGTGATATTACATTTACCACAACTGAATAACTTTGGCAATAAACAGTATCCCTGAGAGTGGATATTGTTATTTGTTAGTCGTTAGTCAGTTTGTTACTTGCCTATACAGACATGGTGATTCCCATCGGTGTGAGTTTCCTTTGTGGACCAGATATATTGATTATGTTCAACTGAATCCCAAATTGCTTCCCACCGCCCATCCCCCATCTTCATTTTTCTGTTTTTTCTTGTGTTGTTGTGTGGTTGTAGCTGAAGCATTCTCACAGGGTATTTCCATCAACAAACGAATACAAATGATGGTAACAGATTTATCTTAAAGAATTGGTTAAACATGTTTGATTTACACTTCTTTATGCTTAAACCACACTTCGTCCGCTGCATTTTGAATAGTCATAATCATTTCAATCCCATTATGGGTTTTTTGGGTTTTTTCCCATTTTTTCATGATGTGTTTATTGTCCATTGTCTGTTGATCAGTACAGTGTGTCTTTCAGTGGGTTGCATGTGGATTTTCCTATACAGTTTTTTTAATCTTTGTTTTGTGTGCATTTATAGCTCTGGATTATGTGGTTTGATATTTTGTTAACCTAGAAACATTTTAGGACAGTAGTAATGTCTGTTTTTGACAGTTTTATTGCTGATGCTGGTCACATTTTTTTTTTTTTGTATATATTTCCTGATGTTTTTGTCTGACTTGTTGAAAAAAAAGAAAACATTTGTAGCACCATTCCGTCCAAGTTTTCTCAAACACGTGAGGTATTCAGTTTGTGAATTAAAATGCAATCTGTAGTTCATGCGTGTTTGTGTGAATTCTATCGCAAGGAAGTCATTTGCCAACTGCTTGCATTTAATTTAGTACATGCCACAAATATGTTTATTCACCAGTCATAGTTGAACAGTTTTTATTTAAAACGTTTCATAAACTCTCTTCTGTGTGTAAAACATTGACTTTATTCTTAAATGGTCTGTCCAGTGATAAGGGTAAAGGATGTGAACTTCAAAAAGTCTGGAGGGAAAGAGCACACCAGTAGACCCAGGGAGACAATACTGCATGGACTTGCCCAGTGGATGAAGACAGAGAGGGTGAGAGATGTTACTTGCAGCGACAGGGGATTGATTCGTATGGAGGGCCATGACTGCCAACGCTATGCAGCAAGGCACATGATGATGATGACGACAGTGGGCAGAACTACAGAACATGCTCTGAAGACTGTAGTCCTGTCTGGTATAGACAATCAACTTCAAGGGACTTCCCCACTTCACACATAGTAAATAACAAAAACAACAAAAAGGAGCTAAAATCTTTATTGTATTCTCCTAACTTCTTTGTAGCACTACAATGTGACAACAAAGAGCCGATTCTGTGGGTGTATCAACCATCAGACTTGTCGTGTACAGCCACAGGAAGTAAGAGTACGCCAAAAACAGATGCACCACTCTCAGCCAGGCAGCATGGGCCAGGTTGTTCATGCGTCACGTCGTCGCCGTCGCAGATCAACGGGGTTGTCTTGGACGCTGTAGGTGGACACGCTGTTGCTGGTGGCTGAAGCTACGATCAGCAGTTTATCGTGGTCATCGGATTTACCAATGTACCTGCTCATGCAACATAGCAGTGGTCCTTTAATAATGTGGAGTAGTATGGGTTTCACATCATTAATCCACACCACATACTGGTATGCTATTGCAATATTGCCATAGTGTGTTGGCCTGAGTAGTATATAGCCTTCACATCAATCATCCACACCACATTCTGGTATGCTGTTGCAATATTGCCATAGTGTGTTGGTCTAAACGTAGGGCAACATGTGAGTAGTGCCTTAATGCTGTGTTTGCATGAACAGAACTTGATATAACTCCAGTTGTTAGTGTTCTGATACAAGCACGAAAATGTGTAGCTAAGGCATGAATTAGCAACCAGTCACCTTGGTGTAAGTACTTAGCACAATGCACTACTAACTGGAAGGTTATGGGTTCAAAAAACCCACAATGATTTTTGAAGGGACTGTCAGTGCTATGGGCTCACTGGGAAGACTTGGACCACACAGTGGAGTCTCATCCGCTGCACAGAAGTGTCACTGAGGGTGTTGCTCAAATCTTCTGACCAAACCCATGGTTGACGCCAGGATATATTATGATAGTAGTTGTAAAGTATAACCCTGTAATGCAGTCTCAATTCTAGGTAGAACACCATGGCATCATGATTATCATCCTCATCATTGCACTATAAAGTTGTGCCAGCTTCTGTGGCCATTAAGGTGGCGTAGAAAATTAGACCAAACAACAACAAACAAAAATGAAAACGAAAAATTGGCACGGAAAAAAAATCTAAGTGCAATAATGTTTATGAAAAAAAAAGAAAAAAACAAGACATGAGATGGCTCTAATATTCCTGGTTGTCTTCTTTGTTCCAAAAAGAAAAAAGAAAAAGAAAAACACGTCATGCTTAAAAGAAAACCACGAGAAACAGGAACTGCGGCCCTGTTCTTGAAGAGAGAACTTCTTCCAGAGTGATTTAAACAAGTGCAGCAAAAGTCATACTTCCCTTATCTGAAGAAGTCATAATGCAACCCTATTGCCCTAGCTTCACTTGTGATATCCTATCTTCACCTCATTTCTCTGTTGAAACTGAAGTGCATTTATGAAATGGATAACAGTTAAACAAATAAGGCAAGACATTATGAATCAAGATGCCCCCCCCCCCCCCACCACAGCCTCATCATCTGAATCTAAAACTTCAATGTAAAAAAAGGTACAACTGGACAAAATGGACTCTTAAACATTTAAAACCATTTCTACCATTTTTTAATGTCTTGTACCACTGTTTCACTTTCCTACTAGGCATCTGCCACCTGGACCTTCATTTTGATCTCCATCACATGGCATTAGTGACATCCGTGCATGTGGAATTTATTCATGCGCGCGGACGTTAAATCTTGAGAAACAGGTTGAAACTGTCTCTGCGGGGCAGAAACAATCATTTCGGGCGTGCTAAGGTCAGTCCAGTCTTCGTTATTCACCACCCACATCTTGTGTGTCAAAATCAGTGACACCCTCCTTTCAGTGTGCCCTGACAGTGTACCACTGTGGGTGACATAACAGACAGGCAAGTTGGCATCATTTACGTGTTGTCGGAAGCGGTTCCTATGGACCACCATAGCGTTGATCTTCTTCATAAGTAGGATATGAGAAGCATTCCTCAGCTACTCGCTCTCAAACGCCTGAATTCTCTGCTCCATGTCGGCAAGTACTGCCCAAGTTTCACACTTGTAGAGGATGAAGACTAAGAATGACTTTTACAGTCTGTGCTTGTGACTTTTACAGTCTGTGCTTGTGACTTTTACAGTCTGTGCTTGGTGATGAAGCTGAGCTGATGGTGCTGTTTCTCCTGTTCAGTCTGACCAATGCTGTTGCGATCCTGATGGGTATTTATATCGTGCTGGTGCCATCTGTGGTCAGGGTAGCTCTGTTGACCTCTTCTACTTTCTGACCATTCATGTGAACTTCTGCACTGCTGTTGGTTGTGTGTTTGACCATGACTCATCTGTCCTTGGTGGTGATTTTACGTGCTTCTGCACTGTCAGCGAGACTGTTGGCAATATCTTGCCATTCAAAAACTTCATCCTCAAGTTTGAGTATCATCCTGACTTGGTAGCATTTTCGCAAGTGTTGTTTCAAATTTCACTGTCAAAGTTGTAATTTTGTTGGTTTAGCTACGAGCTTTCTACATTGTAACTCCTCACAAGGCTTTCGTCAGCTGGAGTTGGTCATCTCTCTTGGAAAATATCGACATTCTTGCAAATGTGATAACATTTGCAGAGAGAAAATATGACATTCTAGTCACAGGACAATAAGGTTTTCAGGAGAAAACTATCCACACTGGCTATGGACAATAACACTGTTAGGAGAAAACCATCCGTACTGGCTATGGACAATAACACTGTTACAAAAAAAACTATCCACACTGGCTATGGACAATAACTGTTAGAAGAAAACTATCCACACTGGCTATGGACAATAACACTGTCAGGATAAAACTATCCACACTGGCTATGGACAATAACACTGTCAGGATAAAACTATCCACACTGGCTATAGACAACAAGGTTTTCAGGAAAAAAATATCCAAACAAGCTATGGACAACAAGGTTTTCAGGGAAAAAATATCCACACAAGCTATGGACAACAAGGTTTTCAGGAAAAAAATATCCACACAAGCTATGGACAACAAGGTTTTCAGGAAAAAAATATCCACACAAGCTATGGACAACAAGGTTTTCAGGAAAAAATATCCACACAGGCTATGGACAACAAGGTTTTCAGGAAAAAATATCCACACAGGCTGTGGACAATCACATGCTGAGGAGACTAAGGGTGAATGAGGGGAAGCCATCATATTATTATAATTACCGCTAGTACTTACAACATGTCAGTGATGCCCAAGTCTCCACTAGTACTTACAACATGTCAGTGATGCCCAAGTCTCCACTAGTACTTACAACATGTCAGTGATGCCCAAGTCTCCACTAGTACTTACAACATGTCAGTGATGCCCAAGTCTCCACTAGTACTCACAACATGTCAGTGATGCCCAAGTCTCCACTAGTACTCACAACATGTCAGTGATGCCCAAGTCTCCACTAGTACTTACAACATGTCAGTGATGCCCAAGTCTCCACTAGTACTTACAACATGTCAGTGATGCCCAAGTCTCCACTAGTACTCACAACATGTCAGTGATGCCCAAGTCTCCACTAGTACTCACAACATGTCAGTGATGCCCAAGTCTCCACTAGTACTCACAACATGTCAGTGATGCCCAAGTCTCCACTAGTACTCACAACATGTCAGTGATGCCCAAGTCTCCACTAGTACTCACAACATGTCAGTGATGCCCAAGTCTCCACTAGTACTCACAACATGTCAGTGATGCCCAAGTCTCCACTAGTACTTACAACATGTCAGTGATGCCCAAGTCTCCACTAGTACTTACAACATGTCAGTGATGCCCAAGTCTCCACTAGTACTTACAACATGTTAGTGATGCCCAAGTCTCCACTAGTACTTACAACATGTCAGTGATGCCCAAGTCTCCACTAGTACTTACAACATGTCAGTGATGCCCAAGTCTCCACTAGTACTCACAACATGTCAGTGATGCCCAAGTCTCCACTAGTACTCACAACATGTCAGTGATGCCCAAGTCTCCACTAGTACTCACAACATGTCAGTGATGCCCAAGTCTCCACTAGTACTTACAACATGTCAGTGATGCCCAAGTCTCCACTAGTACTCACAACATGTCAGTGATGCCCAAGTCTCCACTAGTACTCACAACATGTCAGTGA
Organism: Monoplex corrugatus; assembly: GCA_030674185.1. Lineage (NCBI taxonomy): Eukaryota > Metazoa > Mollusca > Gastropoda > Littorinimorpha > Ranellidae > Monoplex > Monoplex corrugatus. The sequence continues at coordinate 97,273,732 of CM060308.1, forward strand.
TGCCCAAGTCTCCACTAGTACTCACAACATGTCAGTGATGCCCAAGTCTCCACTAGTACTCACAACATGTCAGTGATGCCCAAGTCTCCACTAGTACTCACAACATGTCAGTGATGCCCAAGTCTCCACTAGTACTCACAACATGTCAGTGATGCCCAAGTCTCCACTAGTACTCACAACATGTCAGTGATGCCCAAGTCTCCACTAGTACTTACAACATGTCAGTGATGCCCAAGTCTCCACTAGTACTTACAACATGTCAGTGATGCCCAAGTCTCCACTAGTACTTACAACATGTCAGTGATGCCCAAGTCTCCACTAGTACTTACAACATGTCAGTGATGCCCAAGTCTCCACTAGTACTCACAACATGTCAATGATGCCCAAGTCTCCACTAGTACTTACAACATGTCAGTGATGCCCAAGTCTCCACTAGTACTTACAACATGTCAGTGATGCCCAAGTCTCCACTAGTACTTACAACATGTCAGTGATGCCCAAGTCTCCAATATTGTCCTTGTCATACAGAGTCTGCCAGCTTTCGCTCTGACCACCGCGGCGATGCACACTGTGGAAGTATGGCTGAGGGCAGTCAGCGTCAGGCTTCAGCACGTACACGTAGAGCATGCCTGATGACCCGCTGCCCATGAAGAGAACTTTGTTGCCTCCAAACTGTCCTGTCTCCATTACCGACAGATTGGGGCCCTGTACACAGGAGCATGATGGTCATGTATTGCGGTGATACGAAATCATGATAATGATCATCAGTATATGCTGAGAGTTTTCTTGTTTCAGCCATATAGGCATTACTTAATTTTATGACCATTGTTTTTGAGAAATTATAATAGGCACAGTCTTATTATAATTTACACATATCACGCCTAAACGAATATTATCCATCAAGGAATTTCACTTACTTTTTGTTAGGCCTGATCGGTTCAGCGAACCCTCGTCAGACTGGTGGGCAGAGGCTTGTTGTAGAACTATTCAGTTGTGAGAACACTTCTCACTATCCGTGTGTGACCCCATTCTGATTTTCTGTTCATCAGTAGGTTGCTTGGGGCGTTGTGTATTTGGACTGCTTCACTGATTTGTCGGTCCAATGCACTTTTATGTTTGCCTGTCACTGTCATCACAAACTCAGGTGTGTTTTCTTCATGTTTGTGTGTAGTATTAACATGTCTATAGAGGACTGAGTATTATCTTTGTTCTTATAGGCTGCCATGTGTTCTAACCCCCTACTGTAGCCATTACGGGCGGTCTCTCCATAGTAAACAGATTTACATTTATCACACACTATTTGATATGTGATATTGTTTGCCCTGCATCCCCCCTTCTCACTCCCTGCACATACCATACAATTTTGTTGGTCATTACATTTTCTGTTGGGGAACGGGTGGATCGCTGGAGGATGTTTTTGATTGACTTCCCTGATGTCTCAAAAAGTAAGTGAAATTCCTTGATGGATAATATTCGTTTAGGCGTGATATGTGTAGATTATAATAAGATTGTGCCTATTATAATTTCTCAAAAACAATGGTCATAAGATCATCAGTATGTAACGTGATAACGGTAATACTGATTTTTCATAATTCTTCATCTTTCATCGTCACAGTGATTCAACTGAAGTAACCTGGCAGCAGTGCGAAGTCTTCTATGGTGGGTGACCTCGTCGTGACTTACATGTAATATGAAACTTTCTATGGACGTCCTGGCACTGGGGCTTGGACTAGATGGATTTGACTTTGATGGTGACCTGGAGAGGTGAAATGAGTTGCATGGGGGACTAAACTCTCTCTCCCTCTCTCTAAATGAGAGTCTTCAGTTCAGATGAAACACCTTCTATTTCAAGGGAGATTGAAAATGATAATTGTAAGGTTCTTCGCGTTGACAGAAGTTTTATTTGTGGGGTTGAGGTATGGTAATGTATCAGTACAAGAATATATCACGGATGCGCCCTTCCACAGATCCGGTGGTTTTGTGGCAAACGAAATTTTGGTATCAATTAAACATATAAATTTTACATACCGAAGTTAGACGTAAACATTTTACATCAATACAAAAAATATTTCATCCAACTGGACCATATCATTACTTTTCCTCAGAAAGGTGTACTAAGCAAGCAAATAGGAAACAAAAAAACAAAAACAAAACAAAACAAAGTCCTGCAATGGGGTATGTGGATGCAGAATAAGTTTCCCTCCTGCTTTGGAACCAGAGAAGCGATCTATTGCTTTTAGGTACTTAGGGGTTCCTTTTTCCTGTCACGGAATTAGAGAAGCGATCTATTTATTTTAGGTACTTAGGGGTTCCTCTCTCCTGTCATGGAATCAGAGAAGCGATCTATTGCTTTTAGGTAGTTAGGGGTTCCTCTCTCCTGTCATGGAATCAGAGAAGCGATCTATTGCTTTTAGGTAGTTAGGGGTTCCTCTCTCCTGTCTTGGAATCAGAGAAGCGATCTATTGCTTTTAGGTACATAGGGGTTCCTCTCTCCTGTCATGGAATCAGAGAAGCGATCTATTGCTTTTAGATACTTAGGGGTTCCTCTCTCCTGTCATGGAATCAGAGAAGCGATCTATTGCTTTTAGATACTTAGGGGTTCCTCTCTCCTGTCATGGAATCAGAGAAGCGATCTATTGCTTTTAGATACTTAGGGGTTCCTCTCTCCTGTCATGGAATCAGAGAAGCGATCTATTGCTTTTAGGTAGTTAGGGGTTCCTCTTTCTTGTCATGTTCTCTTTCCCTTACAAGACTCTTTCGTAGTTGTGCCTTCCAGATCATTCACGTGTATGTCTTCAAAATTATGTCCTTAGCTTCTCAAAGAAAAGGAGTATGACAGCCTTTTAAGGCGGGACAAAGAACGGCCACACACGCAGAAATCCGCTCCATCTGCTAGGTAGATAGGTTTGTATGAATTCATGTGTTAGATAAGATAGTGCTCTCTGGAGATTTAGCCTGCGTAAGAAGACGAAGAACAAACGTCGTGAAGTTTCACATATATATGGATCATACCAGTTTCTCTCTCTCTCTCTCTCTCTCTCTCTCTCTCTCTCTCTCTCTCTCTCTCTCTCTCTCTTTCTTTCCCCCTCATCCACCCTCCTTCCCTCTCTCTCTCCCCCCCTCTCTCTCTCTCTCTCCCCCCCCCCTCTCTCTCTTTCTGAAGAATCTGAGAAATACGATAGGTTCCTTTCCTTTAAAAGTATATTTCAAACCGAAAAATATATAAAGGCCGTAACAAATAAATGGCACAGAAGCAATTTTGTTCGTTTTAGACTAAGAGCCCTAGGGCTAAATGCAACAACAAGATGGTTTTACTCAAATTCATCGGCACACTCTATTTGTCCAATGTGAGATGCAGAGGCAGAAGATGAAATGCATTTTTTGTTTGTTTGAAAGTCGTATGAAAGTATACGACAAAAATACATAATCTTTGATGAGGACATTTCGAGCCAAAGGGTCATTACCAGAATACTCGTGACTGAAGATGAAAAATATCAAAAATCCCTTGCGAAATCTATCGCCCTTGCTTGGGAAAATCGGAGAAAGAAAACAACACAGCAATAAATTAATGTAAGTTTATCTTTAGTGAAGATATCACTTTATACTGTTCTTATGTTTATTTGCCGGATTTGGGTCTTCCTCTTACTTATATGATTAATTACGTCGGGTGGTCAACTGTTTCTTCAACTTTTTGTTCAACTTTTTAAATTAATGTAAGTTTATCTCCAGTGAAGATATCACTTTATACTGTTCTTATGTTTATTTGCCGGATTTGGGTCTTCCTCTTACTTATATAATAATAATAGTGAACATTTATGGCGCTTAATCTAAAAAAAAGCCCTAAGCGCTTACAGTAAACACACACACACGCACACACAACACACGCACACCACACACACACACACACACACACACACACACACACACACACACACACACACACACACACACACCCGCACACACACACACACACACACACACACACACACACACACACACCGCACACACACACACACACACACACACACACACACACACACCCGCACACACACACACACGCGCGCGGGCACAGATTTCAAGGTGGCAGCTGAAGTAAGAGTACAGAACTACAGGCTAGGATTTAAAAAGAGTGGTTTTTAGACTGGACTTAAACGAAGAAAGGGTACAGGTAGAGCGGAGAGGAGAGGGAAGTTTGTTCCAAATAGAGGGGGCCTGATAAGAAAAAGCACGTTCACCAAGAGTTTTGTTGCGGAAGCGTGGGATTCTAAGTAGGTGGGCATCAGTAGAAGAGCGTAGCTCTCTGGAGGGAATGTAAACAGTCAGGAGATCAGAAAGATAGGGGGGAGCTAGACCAGCCAGAGACTTATGGCATAGGAGGGAAAGTTTATAGTCAATACGCTTTCGAACAGGAAGCCAGTGTAGAGTTCGAAGCAGAGGGGAAACATGAGTTGACCTTGGGCATTTCCGTACAAGGCGAGCAGCGTTATTTTGAACTTTTTGCAATTTGGATAAGAGTGTTTGGGGGCAGCCAGCAAGAAGCGAGTTACAGTAGTCGAGTCTGGAAAGAATGAGTGCAGAAATGAGAGTTATAGAGCTTTCTTCAGATAGAAGATGACGCACAGAACTGATCCGTCGAAGTTCTAAGTAACAAGCACGACAGACAGAGGATACCTGGCTGTGGAAGGAAAGAGTTTGGTCCAGTACAACTCCAAGATTACGCACGGATGTGGAAGTGTGGATTACCGAGTCTTCAAGCTGGATGGAAACAGGGATAGGCACAGTAGACAGAAGTCGCTTTGATGCAATAAATATAAATTCTGTTTTGTCATTATTCAGCTGGAGTTTGTTGCATGTCATCCAAGACTTTATGTCAGAAATGCAGAGCTGTGTGCGTTGAATTATAGAAGGGATAGTGGAGGGATGGCCAGACATGTAGATTTGGTTGTCATCAGAAAAACAGTGATGGGATATGTGATGATGGGCTACAATGTCAGAGATGGGCTGAGTGTACAAAATAAAGAGAATAGGGCCTAAGACAGAGCCCTGAGGAACACCGTACTTCAAGATGGTAGGATTAGAAGAGACACCATTTATGGAGACAACTTGTACACGACCAGAAAGGTAGGATTGAAACCATGACAGAGCAATGCCAGAGATACCAAAAATATTCTGAAGTCGAGAAAGAAGAGTATTGTGATCAATAGTGTCGAAGGCAGAAGAGAGATCAAGAAGAGAGAGAAGGGACACCTGACCATTGTCTAGAGTAGATAGCAGATCATTCACAATCTTCAAAAGAGCAGTCTCTGTACTATGACCAGAGCGATAGGCAGATTGCAAAGGATAGAGAAGGCTGTTGCAATCCAGGTGTTCCTGGAGTTGGAGAAGTGCGATCTTTTCAATAATCTTAGAAAGAAAGGACAGATTGGAAACAGGACGGTAGTTTTTCAGGTTTTCAGGATCAAGGGAGGGTTTCTTTAGAAGAGGTTGAACAATAGCTGTCTTGAGAATAGAAGGAAAACATCCAGAAGTGAGAGAGTCATTTACAATGACAGTGATGTAGGGAAGCAAATCGTGAATCAATTGGGATAAAAGAACAGATGGAAGGGGATCAAGTGCACATGTCTTTATGGTAGTTTTATGAATAACTTCACTGACAACAGCTTCAGTCACAGGCTTAAATTCATTAAACAGGTTTCCAGTGAAAGAGTCATAGGGAACATCTGGTAACATTGCTGACTGAGAGTCGAGGCTTGAACGAAGATCTTCAATTTTGTTACTAAAAAAGTCACAAAATTTCTGTGGTAGATTAGAGGGATAGACAGGCGAAGGAAGTGGGGATGATTTTATTCTCCCATGAATGCATTGGTGACCTTGAACAGTTGTTTTGTTGTAGTACATGCAGTGATTTTTGAATTATAATATGCTGACTTGGCTTGTTGTACTAAGGTATTTACTAAATTGTTAGCAGCACGCATTATCTGTTTGTGAATTTCTAGTCGGGTGATCAACTGTTTCTTCAACTTTTTGTTCAAATTTTTTCCTTCAATTTTTTCTTCATCATTAGGAAAAAAATTCAAATGGATGTAATGTCAGCCATGACTATATTTATAAATCTTTATTTCGTGAAAACGTCGCCGTAAAATTTAATGACTTTGTTTTATGCTCCTTGCCACAAGGACAAAAATGTCAATGGCAATAAACCATTTTCAGTTTCAGTTTCAATTTCAGTTTCTCTCTCTCTCTCTCTCTCTCCCTCCCCTCTCTGTCTCTCTCTCTCAAGAAAAGTACACTGCATCCAAAACCGAAGCATAGATAGGTGTGTACAACACTACAAAACTGACCATGGTAGGAGAGGTGGCCTCTTTGTCCTGTACTGGTGTATTGCCAGCGGACACCAAGCCAGTGTTGAAGACGCTTCCGTAGAACTGGGATGCGACACGCTCCAGGTTGTCCACCAGACCTGTGCGTGTGTCCAGAGTAATGCCATCGTGAATGGTGATGCCGCGTCCGCCGAACACGTACACCTCGCCGATGTTGCCTTCTTCGTTCAGTCCGTCCCTCACACTGATGTAGGCTTCGCCTGTTTGATACCAGACCATACTGTACTGTAGCATACCGTACCGTACCATACCATACAATACAATACCATATCATACCGTACCGTACCATACAATACAATACCATATCATACCGTACCGTACCATACAATACAATACCATATCATACCGTACCGTACCATACCATACAATACCATAGCGTACCGTACCATACCATACAATACCATATCATACCGTACCATACCATACAATACCATATCATACCGTACCGTACCATACCATACAATACCATATCATACCGTACCGTACCATACCATAACTCACCATACCATACCATACTATACCATATCATACCGTACTGTACCATATCATACCGTACCGTACCGTACCATACAATACCATATCATACCGTACCGTACCATACCATAACTCACCATACCATACTATACCATATCATACCGTACTGTACCATACCATACAATACCATATCATACCGTACCGTACCATACCGTAACTCACCATACCATACCATACAATACCATATCATACCGTACCGTACCATACCGTACCATACAATACCATATCATACCGTACCATACCATACCGTAACTCACCATACCGTACCATACAATACCATACATACCGTACCGTACCATACCATACAATACCATATCATACCGTACCGTACCATACAATACCATATCATACCGTACCGTACCATACCGTAACTCACCATACCATATCATACAATACCATATCATACTGTACCGTACCATAACGTAACTTACCATACCAAACCATGCCACAACCGTACCGTACCATACCGTAGCGTACCACATCATACCATACCATACCATACCATACCACGCCATGCCATACCATACCATACCATACCATACCATACCATACCATGCCATCACCGTACCGTACCGTACCATACCATACCATGCCATACCATACCACGCCGTGCCATACCATACCATACCATACATGCCACACAATACTATACCATGCCATACCATACCATACCATGCCATGCCATGCCATACCATACCATACCATACCGTACCGTACCATACTATGCCAAACCATACTATGCCATATCATACCACACAATATCATATAAACATAGAATGATTATTAGTCTTAACCCACACACAGACACACACACACACACACTCTCTCTCTCTCTCTCTTTAATATATTAATATAATAATAAATAATATAATATATTTTATTTATATAGCGCAAAATCTTGACAAAATCAAATCTAAGCGCTGAGCGTATACATGCATACATACCACATACATATGAGCGTATACATGCATACATACATGCTTACATACTTACATACATAAATCTAAGCTGAGCGTATACATGCATACATACATACATACATAAATCTAAGCGTATACATACATACATACATACATACATACATACGTACGCACATGCATACATAATAATTACAATATTTATATAGCGCAAATCTCGACAAAATCAAATCCAAGCGCCGAAAAGAACACACACACACACACACGCACGCACGCACGCACGCACACACACACACACACACACACACACACACACACACACACACACACACACACACATGCATGGCCACAAATGGGGAGAAAAGAATAAAAGCAATAAAAGCAAGAATAAAACCAATGGAAAACCACAGAGAGCACATCATATACAATTATATATTAAAACAAAGTGATTCCCCTCTCTCACGCATATACATACGCACACGCGTATGCACACCCATAAACACGCGCGCGCGCACGCACCTTTTCACGCAAGCACACACTCATTAATAGTATCTCACTGGTTTGATGTGAAGATTCTTGTGCATTCTTTCTTTTCTCTTTGTTCTGCGGGCTGGTCGGTTCTTTTCAAACAGCCGTGGACTCAGGGTCTGATATCTTGAGTTCGGTTCCAGCTCGCAACAGTAACCCTTTGACTCCCGTACCCTATCCACCAACTGCAAAAACTGAACCTTTTGACTCCCTCACCCTATCCATCAGCTTCCCGCACTAAGGTGGTGGATATGGTGAGGGAGTCAAAGGATTAAATGTTTACTTTGCTAGCATGGTTGACCATGCAGGATGCTGGTGGACAGGGTGCGGGAGTCAAAGGGTTAAATCTGCCCCTCTTAATGTTTCCATCATTCTGGTGGTGTCATCTTAGCGTTTCATTGGTCTTTCCCTCCTGTTTTTTGCTCCTCAGTTCAAGACCTTGCCATGGATAGGATTTTGCAGAGACTCAGTAAGTCTACCAGCTAATTGCTGGCAGGTTTGGGGGTAGTGCATATGAAATCGTCCGAACGCGATGAATCCCTCTTGAAGAAACTCCAAACCCTTCTTGTTCTTTCATTTTCTGTTTGTATCGTCTTCGGTGTCGATGGAAACAGAACTGACGTTACGGTTAGCAGCAAGCTGAAAGGCCTGATGTGGAGCAATGTTGTGTGGCGTTCAAAGTCTTCTACACGCCCTCGATCCAGGTTTTCCTTGGTCCGCCTCTCGCTTTAACCCTTTAACTCCCGCACCCTTTCCACCAGCATCCTTCATTGTCAACCATGTTAGCAAAGAAAAAAACTTAACCCTTAGACTCCCACACCCCATCCACCAGGAAGCTGGTGGATAGGGTGAGGGATTCAAAGGGTTAAGTTTTTGAATTTGGCGGAAGGATGCGGAAGTCAAAGCGTTAAATCTAGATTGTTTTTCCTTTTGCGATATACGCTTGTTGAGGCAGCTGGTAGGATTGCATTCTGGTCAAATGTATGTGTATGCCAAAGAACTTCAAACTTCCAAACACTCAAGGATAGTAGCGTTAGGTCCCGTTGGACCTGTCCTAGACAGTAACAAGAGAAAGAAAAAAACAAGCGTTCACATCCCTACACATTAAAATGTAAAGTGTTAGGGACATGCCAGGCAGACACATAACAAGTACACAGGCACTATGTACACACCAAGCAGACACATAACAAGTACACAGGCACCATGTACACACCAAACAGACACATAACAAGTACACAGGCACTATGTACACACCAAGCAGACACATAACAAGTACACAGGCACTATGTACACACCAAACAGACACATAACAAGTACACAGGCACCATGTACACACCAAGCAGACACATAACAAGTACACAGGCACCATGTACACACCAAACAGAAAACATAAACAAGTACACAGAACAACAGCACAAAAAAACATACAAACACAGACAACGTACAAGACCAGTACAACCAAACCACAACACACACAAAAAAGCACAACATTACAACACAAAAACACAACATTACACAAACAAAATCAAAAACAAAAACACAGACCATGAACACCAACAACAAACAGACCCAGCACAACACCACAATAAAACACATTACACACAACAGACATAACACAACCGTCACACAACAGACAATAACAGTACAAGCATGTACCAAATAACAACAACAAAACAGCAAACAACATCACAACACAAACAACAGACAACAACCAACAAACAAACACATGCACCACATAAACACTAAAAAGCAACAAACACAATACACACCAACAACATAACAGCACAACACAAACACATAAAACACACCAGACACACCAGACCAAAACAAGCACAGACCACCAACAGACACAAAAGACAGGCCATGTACACACCAACGACACATAACAAACACAGGCACAGTACACAACACACATACAAGTACACAAGGCACCAGTACACACACAACACATACAAGTACACAGGCCCATGTACAACAAACAGAACATAACAAGTACAAGGCACCATGTACAACAACAAACACAAACAAGTACACAGGCACCAGACACACCAACAACGACACAAACAAGTACACAGGCACCAGACACCAAACAAGACACAACAAGTACAAGCACCAACACACCAAACAACAAACACAAGACAACAGCACCATTACACACAACACAGACACATACAGTACACAGGCACATACACACAACAGACCACACAAGTACACAGCACAGTACACACAAGACACAACAAGTAACCAAGGCACCAGTAACACAAACAGCACATAACAGTAAACAGGCACCATGTACAACACAACAGACACATAACAAGTACACAGGCACCATGTACACACCAAACAGACACATAACAAGTACACAGGCACCATGTACACACCAAACAGACACATAACAAGTACACAGGCACCATGTACACACCAAACAGACACATAACAAGTACACAGGCACCATGTACACACCAAACAGACACATAACAAGTACACAGGCACCATGTACACACCAAACAGACACATAACAAGTACACAGGCACCATGTACACACCAAGCAGACACATAACAAGTACACAGGCACCATGTACACACCAAACAGACACATAACAAGTACACAGGCACCATGTACACACCAAACAGACACATAACAAGTACACAGGCACCATGTACACACCAAGCAGACACATAACAAGTACACAGGCACCATGTACACACCAAACAGACACATAACAAGTACACAGGCACCATGTACACACCAAGCAGACACATAACAAGTACACAGGCACCATGTACACACCAAGCAGACACATAACAAGTACACAGGCACCATGTACACACCAACAGACACATAACAAGTACACAGGCACCATGTATACACCAAGCAGACACATAACAAGTACACAGGCACCATGTACACACCAAGCAGACACATAACAAGTACACAGGCACCATGTACACACCAAGCAGACACATAACAAGTACACAGGCACCATGTACACACCAAACAGACACATAACAAGTACACAGGCACATGTACACACCAAGCAGACACATAACAAGTACATAGGCACCATGTACAACAACAGACACATAACAAGTACACAGGCACCATGTACACAGCAGACACATAACAAGTACACAGGCACCATGTACACAGCAGACACATAACAAGTACACAGGCACCATGTACACAGCAGACACATAACAAGTACACAGGCACCATGTACACCAGACAGACACATAACAAGTACACAGGCACCATGTACACACCAACAGACACATAACAAGTACACAGGCACCATGTACACACCCAGACACATAACAAGTACACAGGCACCATGTACACACCAGACACAACAAGTACACAGGCACCATGTACACACCAAACAGACACATAACAAGTACACAGCACCATGTACACACCAAACAGACACATAAACAAGTACACAGGCACTATGTACACACCAAACAGACACATAACAAGTACACATGCACCATGTACACACCAAGCAGACACATAACAAGTACACAGGCACCATGTACACACCAAACAGACACATAACAAGTACACATGCACCATGTACAACCAAACAGACACATAACAAGTACACATGCACCATGTACACACCAAACAGACACATAACAAGTACACAGGCACCATGTACACACCAAACAGACACATAACAAGTACATAGGCACCATGTACACACCAAACAGACACATAACAAGTACACAGGCACTATGTACACACCAAAACAAGACACATAACAAAGAATACATAGGCACCATGTACACACCAAACTACAGTACACATGTAACAAGTACATACGGCACTATGTAACACACACAAAACAGCACATAACAAGTACATAGGCACCATGTACACACCAAACAGACACATAACAAGTACACAGGCACCATGTACACACCACACAGACACATAACAAGTACATAGGCACCATGTACACACCAACAGACACATAACAAGTACATAGGCACCATGTACACACCAAACAGACACATAACAAGTACATAGGCACCATGTACACACCAAGCAGACACATAACAAGTACCCCCATGTACACCATGCTACAACGCAAACAGTACCACCACAATAACAAGTACACAGGCACCATGTACACACCAAGACAACACATAAAGTACACAGGCACCATGTACACACCACAAACAGTACAGCCCCATAACAAGAAAACACACAGGCACCATGTACACACCAAACAGACACATAACAAGTACACAGGCACCATGTACACACCAGACACATAACAAGTACACTGGCACCATGTACACACCAGACACATAACAAGTACACTGGCACCATGTACACACCAGACACACATAACAAGTACACTGGCACCATGTACACACCAGACAACATAACAAGTACACTGGCACCATGTACACACCAGACACATAACAAGTACACAGGCACCATGTACACACCAGAACACATAACAAGTACACAGGCACCATGTACACCACAGACACATAACAAGTACACAGGCACCATGTACAACACCAGACACATAAAACAAGTACACTGGCACCATGTACACACCAGAACATAACAAGTACACAGGCACCATGTACACACCAAACAGACACATAAGTACACAGGCACCATGTACACACCAGACACATAACAAGTACATAGGCACCATGTACACACCAAACAGAACAATAACAAGTACACATGCACCATGTACACACCAAACAGACACATAACAAGTACATAGGCACCATGTACACACCAAGAAAGACACATAACAAGTACATAAGGCACCATGTACACACCAGACAGACACATAACAAGTACATAGGCACCATGTACACACCAAACAGACACATAACAAGTACATAGGCACCATGTACACACCAAACAGACACATAAACAAGTACATAGGCACCATGTACACACCAAACAGACACATAACAAGTACATAGGCACCATGTACACACCAGACAGACACATAACAAGTACATAGGCACCATGTACACACCAGACAGACACATAACAAGTACATAGGCACCATGTACACACCAAACAGACACATAACAAGTACATAGGCACCATGTACACCACCAAACAGACACATAACAAGTACATAGGCACCATGTACACACCAAACAGACACATAACAAGTACATAGGCACCATGTACACACCAAGCAGACACATAACAAGTACACAGGCACCATGTACACACCAAGCAGACACATAACAAGTACACAGGCACCATGTACACACCAAGCAGACACATAACAAGTACATAGGCACCATGTATACACCACACAGACACATCAACAAGTACACAGGCACCATGTACACACCAAACAGACACATAACAAGTACACATGCACCATGTACACACCAAACAGACACATAACAAGTACACAGGCACCATGTACACACCAGACACTATAACAAGTACACATGCACCATGTACACACCAAACAGACACATAACAAGTACACATGCACCATGTACACACCAAACAGACACATAACAAGTACACAGGCACCATGTACACACCAAACAGACACATAACAAGTACACAGGCACCATGTACACACCAAGCAGACACATAACAAGTACACAGGCACCATGTACACACCAAACAGACACATAACAAGTACACAGGCACCATGTACACACCAAACAGACACATAACAAGTACACAGGCACCATGTACACACCAAACAGACACATAACAAGTACACAGGCACCATGTACACACCAAGCAGACACATAACAAGTACATAGGCACCATGTACACACCAAACAGACACATAACAAGTACACAGGCACCATGTACACACCAAACAGACACATAACAAGTACACAGGCACCATGTACACACCAAGCAGACACATAACAAGTACACATGCACCATGTACACACCAAGCAGACAACGCTATACTCACCAAGCCTGGTGTTGTTTTTCAGTTGGGCCAACAACTCGCTGTCCACAGACACCACTGAACAAAGAGAGTAAAACAACATACAGGTTATGTCCTGGTTTTACCTGTCAAAATTTTAAAATCTTATGAAGCAAGAAATCCAAGAAAGTCCTTTTCTCCTACTGGACGAAGCTACAGAGAAGTCTTAACTTTTTCGTCCTAATTTTTGTATTTGTTGTTTCAAAACAAGTGCGACTGCCCGCGCCCAACCAAACAGGAACCAGAAGAACAAGAAAACCAATGTAAGCGCGTATTTAACAAATTTCGGTTGGCCGAAAATTTGCGCTTGTTTTGTCTTGTTTTGTTAAATACGCGCTTACATTGGTTTTCTTGTTCTTCTGGTTCCTATTTGTTGTTTGTTTGTTTGTTTGTGACCGTACGTTTACGCTTGACAAAGGCCAGTTGGCCAAAAATGTGCACGTCTTGTCTGGTTGTATTAAATACGCGTTCTGGTTCTTTTTTCGTGTGATTTTTTTTCTTTGGTTCCTTATGACGCAAGGCCTAAGAAGTTTGCTGACTACACAAGGTTTCAGCCTTAATTAACATAACACATTCTTTCTATTCTTTTATGTGTCTACGCATACTATCGTGGACATGACTGGAAGAAAGAGGTGACGGGTGGTAACAAGAAATGGAGAAATGCCAAGTAACTGCTTGATGGTTTGACGCATTTGTTAGATTGTGATGTGATCAGTGTATCTGATGTTTAATATCTTCAAGATCCAAAACAAGTGCGACTGCCCGCGACCAAGCAAACAGGAACCAGAAGAACAAGAAAACCAATGTAAGCGCGTATCCAACAAAACAAAACAAAACAAGCGCAAATTTTCGGCCAACCGGCCTTTGTCAAGCGCGAACGCACGGTCACAAACAGATCACAAACACCAAACAATGGATAATAAAAACGGGACTAAAAACTTCCCTGCCGCCTCGTCCAGTGGGTAAGAAGGGGACCATTATGGTATCCATTGTTTGGTGTTTGTGATCTGTTTGTGATCGTGCGTTCGCGCTTGACAAAGGCCGGTTGGCCGAAAATTTGCGCTTGTTTTGTCTTGTTTTGTTGGATACGCGCTTACATTGGTTTTCTTGTTCTTCTGGTTCCTGTTGAATATCTTGTTAAAACACCTCATTTCCGTGGCTTGGTTTGTCTTTTCAAATCCCATGTGACGGTCCGTGTCTCACATACAGGAAGATGGAATATACCAGTGCGCGTAAAAACCCCATCTTGTGTTTCATGGAGATGTTCTTGTCCTTTAATGCAGGTTTCAGTCTGGACGGTGTCAGTGTTCTCTTTGTTGCCCCCCCCCCCCCCCCACCCCCGAGGATTTCTGGTTGAGATCCTTCATTGTTAATGATGGATCCCAGATAATGAAATGTTGAACAGCTCCTAGCTCCAGTCCATAATTCACAGGATCCTCATCATTATCATTATCATCCTCATTATTATTATCATTATCATCATATCATCATTATCATCATCATCACCATCATGTGCCTTGCCGCGTGGCTTGGCAATCATGGCTCTCCATATGAATCTACCTTTCGTCACTGCAAGTATATCTCCTATCCTTTTTGTCGCCACCCACTCTGCAAAACTGTCTACCATTTTCTCTCCTGGGTCTACCCAGTGCTCCCCCCCCCCCCCCTTCTAGCTTTCCTGATTCACAGGACAGTATGAATAGTTAAAGGAAAGTTTCCCCCAAAGATTACGTTTAACGAACATAGGCCTACTAACTGATATCTCACGTTTAATTCCCACCCGGCCACCCTGCTGGATTTTCAGATCTTTCAGTTTCTTGCTCTGGCAGCCCTTCAATGGCTCGTCCCGACAGAGGAAGTTAGTATATATAATGCATACGTGGCTATCGCCTATAGCGATAGAATAAAGAGGCAGTGCTTCGTTTGATGCTGACAGCATATATTACATGTATTCTGTCATAAGGCAGGAATTGGTGACAGCTGAGGAGTATTTGCACCCGAGAACTAAAGTGTTTTTTTCACATGTAATTACACACACACACACACACACACACACACACAACACACACACACACACACACACACACACACACACACACACACACACACACACAAACACACACACACACAAAACACACACACACACACACACACACACACACACACACACACACACACACACACACACACACACACGCACACACACAAAGGGGGGAACAAAAGGAAGTAGAGCGAAGAAGAATGAGGTGTTCA
This sequence comes from Monoplex corrugatus, assembly GCA_030674185.1. Taxonomy (NCBI): domain Eukaryota; kingdom Metazoa; phylum Mollusca; class Gastropoda; order Littorinimorpha; family Ranellidae; genus Monoplex; species Monoplex corrugatus. The sequence goes on from CM060308.1 coordinate 97,290,298, forward strand.
AAGTATAAATCGCCGTGCTGTAGTGATTAGCGCAACGCACTAATGACTGGAAGGTTGTGGGTTCGAATCCCCATCAGTCCCTTGAAAAATAATTGCAGGATTTTCCGCTCTTACACAGAAGTGAGTGTGCTATGGGTTCATTGGAAAGACTGGGACCACACATTCGAGTCTAGTCTCATCTACGTCTCGGATGCGTCAATGTGGGTATTACTCAAAATTTCTGACAAGCACCGCAGGTGTCTATATTTCTCGGGTCTGGTTGACGCCCCAAGATACATTATGATGGTAAGCGTAGAGTACAGCCCTGTCACGCAATCTCAATCCTAGATGAAACTCCACATTATCATGATGATCGTCCTCATCGCTATCATCATCATCGCATTGCATAAACTGGCCCAGCTTCTGTGGCCATTGATTAAGGTGGCATAAAAAATATGACAAAGGGAGAAGTAGAGAAAACAAACAAACAAAAAGACGGGAAAAGAAGAGCACAACGGTAATTTCCCAAAATGCGAGTATCCTAAAAAGAAAAAGCATGTGTTATGAAAAGACAAAAAGATTATGTGTGCGTGCCTGCATGTGTGTGTGTGTTTGCATGTGTGTGTGTTGTGTGTGTTGTGTGTGTGTGTGTGTGTGTGTGTGTGTGTGTGTGTGTGTGTGTGTGTGTGTGTGTGTGTGTGTGTGTGTGTGTGTGTGTGTGTGTGTGTGTTGTTTGTGTGTGTGTGTGTGTGTGTGTGTGTGTGTGTGTGTGTGTGTGTGTGTGTGTGTGTGTGTGTGTGTGTGTGTGCGTGTGTGTGTGTGTGTGTGTGTGTGTGTGTAAATCAAGGGTAGAGGAAGGGCCTGGAGATCTTAGGTAATGGAATGATAAAATGTGTTGGAAAGCGAGAAATGGTTGGTATGTTGGTAGCCCCTTATTCTAGTAGACATAAGTATAGCGCAATTAAAACTTTTTTTTAATACAAAGAGAGATATAGAAAGCATATGCTGAGACTAGCATCTCACCATCTTGTAAACGCGCAGGACTTACGGCTTATGCCATGATCACTTTGGATCCTATCCATTACATGGCATCTGTGCACACGGAATTCCTTCCAAGCGCCGAGACGCCGTGGGGATATCGGGGGCTCCTTTTGCATAATCTATTTCTCTTTTCATATGACATGTCTTTTTTTTAAGGATCATCGCATTCAGGGAAATTACCTTTGTGCTCACCTTTTTCTTTTGTTTTCTCTCTTTTTTTGTTTTGTTTGTTTTGTTTTGTTTTTGTTTTGGGTTTTTTCCCTATATTTTACGCCACCTTAATGAGGAATTGAAACTGGAACTAATGAAGAAACAAATCCCAGTACTCCATCATTTTTCTAGTCTCCAAGACGAACATTTAACCCTTTGACTACCGCACCCTATCCATCAACTGCAACAACCTAACTCTAAAACTCCCTCACTCAATCCACCAGCTTCCTGCAGGAAGCTGATAGATGGGATGTGAGAGTCAAAGGGTTAATTTTTTTCTTAGCTAACATGGTTGACAGTGCAGGATGCTGGTGGACAGGGTGCGGGAGTCAAATGGTTAATCATGAGACCACCACGGCGTTCATCCAGGTCTAGTACTTACTCTCCTGTGGGGATGCCGGGGCTCTTTTAGTGTAAAAAGTATCCCCGCCTTCTGGAAATACTGTGCTAGAAATGTCTTCTTTTCTGTCACTCTCGTTGTTTCTGCCTTGTTCCTTTGCTTTCTGTCATTTCTTCTTGTCATTTTCTGCCTTGCTGGTCCATTCCCCTGTTTGTGTTCAATAAAATCTTACATACGTTCTCTTAGGATTGATAATTGCGTACATATGCATGCATTTTTGGCTCTGGAGAAATGAGGTATGCGGAAGCAGTTTTAGGTAATTTAGGGCTGTTTATAGATGTTTTAGTGTCCTTAGTTATGTTTAAATTTCTATTCAGCTATATCTTTTTAAATCCCCTGTGCGATAAATTGGACGGAGTGGTCGACGCCAGGGGCATCTCCTTAGATTATGTGCGCAAATGCATTGATGTGTGTACTTAATTTTCTGTTTCTTTTTTCTTTTTTCCTGTTGAAGTACCGTGTGTGTTGAAACAGTTATAGCCCTGATATGGCTCTACGCAGTCGGCTGGGCTTTAAGCAACAGTAAGTACTTACTGCCATCGGCAACCAGTTGACTAGCGATACCCCAGTCCTGGAAGCCGTACTCAGGGATGGAGTCTAGGAATCCCGTGTCCAGTGTGATGAGCCAGTCGGCTTCCCCCTGTGTCACCCACTGGATCTGTTTGGGCATCAGTGTCGAGTAGATGCGGTAGTTCTGCATATGCATCACTGTCAACAACAATAGCAACACATACGCAAGCACGCACACACGCACACACACACACACACACAACACACACACACACCGCGCGCGCACACACGCACACGCACACACACATACACACACATACACACACACATATACACACACACACATATACACACACACACGCACGCAAACACACCACACGTATATCTCGTGTGGTTGAAAAGGAAAAAAAAATAAGACTGGATTAATCTGTGAACAGTTTTCACTCAAAAATGTTTGATTTGTGTGTTCATTCCTGAAATAACAGTTCCCTGAGGAAGGCCACAAACAGGCCGAAGTACCGAAGATATATATGTATGTATATATATATAGATATATAGAATATAAATGTACATATACATACATACATATATATGTATATATATATATATATATATACGATACTGGTGTGAGCCAACGATGATTTCTCATATTATCACTGCAGTGTACAAATTTCGCCAATAAATGGCATCCTCAGGATCATATCAATATTCTGAAAATAGAAACAAAACACCTTTTGTTAAGGAAACAGTAAACATGAAATGGGGTCAAGCATAAGCGGTCAAAGAAAAGCCAGACTACAACTTAATGGTCAGTTCCCTACGCCTATACTCATCCTTTACTTTTATCGCCAGGTCGATATCTCTGATCCCCAACGCCTCCAGAGCCATGCGATAATCCTCGCCCCTTGTGGTTGAAGCCAAAATCTCAACATCTTCTGACCCCATTGTAACCTTACATTGTGCGAGATGCTTTTTTACAGGCCCAGTGTTGTTGATGTGTTCACGGAAACGGGTTTGTAAATGTCGGAGAGTCTGTCCAACACAGCACGTCTTACAGCGTGGACATGTCAGTTTGTAAACCACCCCACTTCAGATCAACTTTGGCTCTTGTGCCTTCAAGGACGGCAAAAACAGTCCTTAGTTTTTGGCAAGGTCATAACGATTGTACAGGGGGCATTACATTTATGTAGAGCACGGGCATAGTCATCAGAAACTTTTTGTCACTCTCTTTATCCCCCTCTTCGCTCTTCCCCTTTTCACTTTCGCTTGGCACCATTATCTTTGATAGTGTCGACTCTATTATTGGGTCGTAAAATTCAGACAGATATTGATGTTGTTTCAGTACCCTCTTCGCCCTCTCCAAGCTTTCGTGGAAGTGTTCCCAGGAGCTGCATGCTCGATGAATTCGATGGACGAAACCGGAGACCACTGAACGCTTGTATCGGTATATATATATATAAAGACATTGCATAATGTGGTTTCTACAGACGACAAAACATTCATGCTGAATTATTACGTTCACACGATACAATACAGTACGATGTGCTTGTCATTTTCAATTTTGTCGGATATGGCGAGATAAAGAACGGGCACTCAAGCAAAAATTCGCTCCCGCTGCTAGATAGGTGGGTTTGTATGAATTCACGTGTTTAAACAGCGAGTGCTGGCAGGAGCTCAAGTCTGCGTAAGGAGAAGGAGGATCAAGTCACTTCCTAAGCATGAAGAGGCAGTACAGGGGTCACTGCACATGCCCACACATGTACAAAATGTGACAGAACCCAAGATGACAGAAACAGACAGTGACTGTAGCGTCGTTAAAAGATGCTTACTTCCACTGAAGGGTCGCAATTCTTCAAAATGTTGACAGCCTCGTAAGCAGTATATTCTAGATACTTATTTCCGCTGAAGGGTTGCAATTCTTCAAAATGTTGACAGCCACATAAGCAGTATGGCCTAAATACGTTATCATCATCACCATGTTCCCCAAAACAGACTACACCCGTAATCACACCCAAAACTTAACTGCCTGATATTTCCCGTGCTGTATGAATCCATCATCATCAGCATGTGCTCTGCCGCATGGCGTTGGCGATCAGGGCCCTCCATACAAATCTATCCTTTACCGCTGCAAGTAAATCTCCCACCTTCTCTGTCCTCAGCCACCCTGCAAGTCAGTACAATATTTTTCTCCCTGGGTCTACCTGGTGTCTCTTTCCCTCCAGCTTTCCTGTTGTGACCAGGTGTTCAAATTTCTCTTTCCTCATAAATTGTCCTATAAATGTTGCTTGTCTTTTCCTAATCTTCTTTATTAATGATCTTCTTGTGCCTACCTCCTTCAAGACCGTCTCATTTGTTTTCTTTGCTGTACATGGAACTCTCAACATTCTTCTAAGAAACCACATTTCGGTCGCCTCAGTATTGTTCTGACTTTGCGTGTTGACTGTCCTCGCCTCACAATCATACAACTGTATCGGTTCCATATAACACTCGTACTCAATCACTCTTCCTGTGAATCTATACCATGACATAACAAGCACACATCACCAGCAGTCACAAGTTCACACTTACAATTGTCTGCTTTGCTGGCATCCATGTAGAAGTTGGCCCATTCTCGTCTACCAGAAGGGAACACTTCGTATGAATATCCGTCTCCCAAAGTTACTCGGAAGATTGCGTTGTTTTTCTGCACACAATCAACAGAAAACAACTACTAAAAGTTCAAATTCATATTGCTTATAGCCCAGCCGACTACTAGAGCCATATCAGGGCTAGCACCACGTCAAAAACGACAACCAAGTTAAATTAAGATAAAAGACACCAGTTAATAACCATGCTCACCGTTAACCTTGTAAGTCTATAATACAATTAAAGAAAAACAGTACTCAGACGTAAAATCAAATCAGGTGAAATTATTGATCTCTTGTAAAAACTGGACAATTGCATCAGGAGGGACGTCTCGGAAGAGTTTTTTCAAGGAGTCCGCCGTGCTTATGCCTCACATCGTACACGTCCCAGCAACAAAGAAGGAGGTGTCTGGTGCTCAATGGTTCCTCACAAGGTATACACCACGGTGCTTCTTCATTTTTAAAAGGTACGAATGAGAAAAGTAAAAAACAAAAAAAAACAAACAAAAAAAACCAGGACTATGTAACATTGAATTGTATTTTTGTGTTTGTTGTTTTCATTCGAGGTATAAGTTGTGTTCACCTGGTAGCCATAGAGATGCAGTGACCATCTTTCTGTGTGACTTCAGGGCATTGCACATGTCCAAATCTGGCGTGAGATGATGTTTGTGCAGCCTGCCGTTCCACCGTACCCTGCTGTGAACGGGTATACCTGATCATGTTCACGAGTGGGAAAAATTACAACGATGGATTGGAGATGGGTACCTCCGTTATGACGCTGCCTTCCTCCCCCAAAGTTGATTCCTTCACCACTCTCAAAGGATTACATGACAACCTTTTCCAAAGAGACCCTTGGCCCAAAGTGACACATTTTTATGTTTCTTCTATTTGTCGAGGTTGGCTTTTTTTTTTTTACCTGCAATCAAAAGCGAACAGCCATGTATGATCAGACTTTGCTCGGGTGTTTCTTGTTCACCATATTTTTGGAAAAGATCCCCATCAAGACCAATCTCTTTGATAAAGTCGTGAGCGCTCTGCTGCCGTTTGAACTTCAAAATACTGTCACCTCCAAAGGACACTTACTCTTTGTCTTACATTTCGTCTTCCATAAAAATACAATCAAAATTCTCTCGTTTTCGACACGTAGTGCTTGTTTTGATTTGTGGCGTCATGGTTTCAATCAAAAGTGGCGGGCAAATGCCGTGTCTTTGAATAGACGGCTGCTTTTCCATTGCAAATTTGGCGTGTTTTTCTGGTCTTTCGCTTTCATCGCTAGTCGAGATTGTTCCAATGATATACTGATAATGCAAATTTGGCGTGTTTTTCGGTCTTTCGCTTTCAATCTAGTCGAGATTGTTCCAATGATATACTGATAATGCAAATTTGGCGTGTTTTTCGGGTCTTTCGCTCACTCTGTCGAGATTGTTCCAATGATACTAAATGCAATTGGCGTGTTTCGTCTTCGCTTTCTCTAGTCGAGATTGTTCCAATGATATACTGATAATGCAAATTTGGCGTGTTTTTCGGTCTTTCGCTTCATCCTAGTCGAGATTGTTCCAATGATATACTGATGATGAAATGCAAAACACATACGCTGGACAGGACCTCAAGACTTTGCCAAGCATAGGGAATATAGCAGGCTTGTGGCTTACGCCATGATCGTTGGGATTTTCTCCATCACATGACACCATGGCGTATGTTCAATTGGAATTCATTCGAGCGCAGAGACGTTATCTTGTGGAAATTAATCTGAAACCTACCTACAACCAGAAAATCACTACTCTCTCCCCCTTCTCCACTCTCCCCATACCCAGTCTCCCTATTTAACCCTTTGACTCCCATATCCTGTCTACCAGCATTGTCAACCATGCTAGCAAAGCAAAAACTTAACCCTTTGAATCCCTTACACTATCCACCAGCTTCCTGTAGGAACCTGGTAGATAGTGTGAGAGTATCAAAGGATTAAGTTTTTGCTGTTGGTGGATAGGGTGCGGGAGTCAAAGGGTTAAATGGAAAACATCATAAGACTAGTAAATGGGCTACCGTAAAGGCATGAAACAATGTTCATTGAATATAACAATTATTCCACACACACACACACACACACACACCACACACACACACACACACACACACACCAACTGGGTCCTCTACAGGATACACTTACAAAAAAAACACGTTTTTGTTTCTTTTTTGTTAGTGTACCCTACCCCTTGTCGATTTTTGGGTTTTGTACAAGGTATACTTATGAAAAAAAACAACACTGTTTTTTTTGGTTTGTTTGTTTGTTTGTTTTTTTGTGAGTGTATACCATAGAAGACCGAAAGGTCGCAATCGGTTCTACAGGACCCAAAGGTCGAAACCGGAGGATATTCGGTTCATTTTTGTGTTTGTGTAAACTATGTTCCAGTCCCAGCTGGGTACAGCACATTTCCTGCAATCATTCGTATTTTCTCTGAGAAAATAAATTCAAATCCAATTCAGTACTAACAACATACCGGAGCAGCGACATAGGCAATCATGCCATGAGGGGCCACAATCACGTTGACTGGCTCCACGTTTTTCTGCACTGGCACAGACACTGCGCCCACATGCTTCGGCTCACGACGGAAATACTTGCTCTCCAGGTCGCTGGGAATTGAATTCAGAATTAGATAACAACAAGAAAAAAAAAAAAAAACCCACCAAAATACAAAACAAAAACAGAAACAACATACACACACATACATACACACACATACAAACACACTTCTAAAAATGTTTCAAAAAAACACTATTTATATAAGAACAGACAAAAAGAAGCAATACCTACTAAATATAGTTAGTTGATCAATTCTTCATGTCGTACCCGATCGAAAGCCTTGGTATAATCAACAAAGCATAAATATAAATCCTATTCATCTCGATTGACTCTCTATGATGTCTTAGATGTATTGGCATTGTAGTTCTTATGATGTATATGGCATTGATAGTTCTTATGATGTATATGGCATTGATAGTTCTATGATGTATATGGCATTGATAGTTCCTTTCTCTTCCACAAATCCACACTGTTCATTTGGTATTTCTTTTTTGATTCTATTCCTTGTCCTCATCATGATTATTCTTAATAGGATTTTTGTTACATGACTCATCAAACTGATTGTGCGATGGAGTTCGCATTCTATAGCCCCTGTCTTCTTTCGAAGTGCAATGAAAATTGATTTTGACATATCTTTGGGCATTTTTCCAGTATCGTAAATTTCATTTTGGAAGACTGTTATTTTTTCAATACCAAATTCCTCCTTACACAGATATAATTATATGCATGTAATAAGACACACACATACAAAGTGTGACTGTGCTGATACAAACAATGCATAAACATACAATCAGACAGCAGGTTTGGTAACAGAGACTGTTGTGTGGTGGAGGTGGACACGGGGACTCTGATTATACATATGATGCTGATGATGGATTCATCCGTCGACTTGATGGATGAGTTCAATGGCATAATGATCGTAATCACCTGGTATACATCTTGATGCGGGATACAAGGCAGATCCTGGATACACATATTCTTCCATAGTTACTCCAGCAGAAAGAGCCCTGTGGCCTTTGGTTCTGCTTCCTTATTTCTTATTCTTTTTATATTCATTTATTTATGTATTTATCTATATATATTTAGTTTATTTCTTACTTTGTTCGTTAGCAGCTGCACGCGCGGTCCGCAGTTTCAAAATTCCCTATGCTGGTCAGACATACAGGAAAGCCGGACCAATTTGGCATTTAATCATCAGCAATGACAAAGCAATCAACACTATAAACCAGATGTGCCTGTGGGAGATACAACGAAAGTTTGGTTGCCTTCAGAAACTTGTTTTGCTGACTGCTTCCTTCCACAATGGCATGTTGGCCAGGGTATAAGAGAATGAGATAACCAAATCCTTCCCGGTGCAAGTACGGAATGAAACAGTCATGCGTTATAAAGCGCACACTCTTCTCAATCTTCTTTACGGCAAGGCTGACTGATGCATTCAGAAACCTTGACAGGGACGTGTATATGTATCCAGAAAATCTCTCGGAGATTCCAAGCTCAGACCAGAGTGCTCAACGCTGTCTTGCAGGAATTTCTCTCGCAGACGATTTCCCGCTGGCTGCACATTAGCATGAGACGTCAAGCGTATCACCGACCAATCTGACGCGGCCTGTACGCGCTATGGTCTTACAGTCAGCCTTAGCAACACAGGGGCTATGTTTCAGCTAACGCCATATCAGGCTTCTGGGTGCTTTACTATCTCTCTCTGTCATCAACAACAAGGTGATTAATTTAAGACAGCAGACAAATTGTGGTGACAGCATCGACCGTTATATAAATAGCACTGGATCTCGTGATGCTAAGGTGGCTCTGCGCATCGCCAGGGTTACCTCTGCCTTTGACAGGTTAACCAAGACGTTGTAGCATGACTGTAGCATCAGCTCACCACAAAGATGGCTGTGTACAGAGCAGCAGTATTCAGCTTTCAGTTTCAGTTTCAGTTTCTCAAGATGACGTCTCCGCGCTTGGAATGTACTCCATATGCGCTAAAGTCAAAGGTGCCATGTGATGGAGAAGATCCAGAATGATCACGGCACAAGACTTAAGCCTGCGCATAAACCCACGAGCTGACAGGTCCTGAGGTCCTACCTAGATAGTTCCATGACACTGAGACTGTAGGGGAGTGAGGTGGCAGAGACCTCAACTTTTCTCAGGGCCAGCACCACAAGGGCGTCGCCCATCCCCTCTCCCTCACTTCAAATTTATATTCATATTTACTTTTTTTTTTTACCAAGACTTCAGAAAGGCAAGAAAGCTAACTGGTCTCCACCCCCACTGGTCTCCAAGGGGTAGGACCTGGGAAATCAACCTATCTCTGCAATGTTTTATATCAAGGCATCCGGGCAATGTCCTGCTTTTCACGATTTTCAACCGCCGTGGGAACTTTAGCGTGCGCAGCCTGAAGGCACACGAGTCCCACTCGTTTTTCGTCCCCTTCCGAAGGACTAGACTTCAGTTCGATTTTCCGGTCAAACTGAGGAGAACAGTCGAGGCCTACACGGGGAGCGATCTCTGGAACCTCGAGTTTAGTTATTGGCAGGCGAACGTCTGAACCATTTTGCCACTTTTCTCCCTATTGCAGTATTGAGCGCCCTGTTGTACTGCTGCAAGACAGGGGCTACTTACCAACAGCGTATTCAACAGTTGGAACGCTTCCAGCAAAAATGTCTACAAGATCTGCAATTTCGCATGGCATGATTGAGTGTCCGACCTTCAAGCTCTGAGACAGTGTGACTTGCTGAGTATACAGCCTTTCTCATAAAACGCAAGCTTCATAGCATTTGACTTTCCTGCATATTGAAGACAATCGCACCCCAAAGGACGATCCTGTATGGAGACCTAAGGGAAGAAACCCGTGACCAGGAAGACAACGAAAGCGATACAAGAACATACCAAAGGCCAACATCATCTGTGGCATCAACACCACCAACTGGGAAGACATTGCCCACAACAGGGTAAGTTAGCGACAGCAGTTCACACAGGGTGCACTCATATCTGAACAGCACAGAACAGCTGCTACTCAACGAAAGAGGGACTGGTGGAAGCAGTGCCTGTGGAAGATCATATGCCTCTGATCAGTCTTCCGTATGCTAAATGCAGACCCATACCATGTGATAGGGACCAGTATGCTACATGCAGACCCATACCATGTGATAGGGACCAGTATGCTACATGCAGACCCATACCATGTGATAGGGACCAGTATGCTACATGCAGACCCATACCATGTGATAGGGACCAGTATGCTACATGCAGACCCATACCATGTGATAGGGACCAGTATGCTACATGCAGACCCATACCATGTGATAGGGACCAGTACGCTACATGCAGACCCATACCATGTGATAGGGACCAGTATGCTACATGCAGACCCACACCATGTGATAGGGACCAGTATGCTACATGCAGACCCATACCATGTGATAGGGACCAGTACGCTACATGCAGACCCATACCATGTGATAGGGACCAGTACGCTACATGCAGACCCATACCATGTGATAGGGACCAGTACGCTACATGCAGACCCATACCATGTGATAGGGACCAGTATGCTACATGCAGACCCATACCATGTGATAGGGACCAGTACGCTACATGCAGACCCACACCATGTGATAGGGACCAGTACGCTACATGCAGACCCATACCATGTGATAGGGACCAGTATGCTACATGCAGACCCATACCATGTGATAGGGACCAGTAAGCTACATGCAGACCCATACCATGTGATAGGGACCAGTATGCTACATGCAGACCCATACCAGGCGACAGGGACCGGTATGCTACATGCAGACCCATACCAGGCGACAGGGACCGGTATGCTTACTCATCTGTAGTGATCATCACCAACGTCGTCATCATGATCACCAGAAAGAAACAACTTACCACAGACGTCCAATTTGGACTTCAACGGCCAAATATCGTAAAATCAGCATTTTGAAAAAAAACAACTACATCATATGATTCTAATTGCTGAAATGGGCATCAGCATTTTCAGAAAACGAATAACTCACGTTGGAATAATTTTTTAAACAGCGAACTTAAGAACGCTGACAGTTTAATGTACGATACACTGGTGTATTTGTATAGTAAGCGTGCACTTAATGACTAATGTGAATGTCAGAATTATATAATTTTTGTCTGATAATTATACGTACCCTATTAGTGTTAATACATCTTGTGTGAAAAGAATATCATTGTTGCAACAAACTGAACACTTTCGAACAAATCATTATGAACATACTAGGTCATGATCCAAAACAAGTGTGACTGCCCGCGCCCAAGCAAACAGGAACCAGAAGAACAAGAAAACCAATGTAAGCGCGTATTTAACAAAAGAAGACAAAACAAGCGCAAATTTTCGGCCAACCGGCCTTTGTCAAGCGCGAACGCACGGTCACAAACAGATCACAAACACCAAACAATGGATAACTTCTTCTTCTTGTCTAACGCCGTCAAACGTGGAGACCAGATCTCATGACGAAATCGGCAGTCTTCTGCAACGCCTTCACACAGCCATGCAGCTTCTCCAGGAGTCCGGCAGGCTCTGGCCAGATCTCGTCCCCCAGCTTCCGTAGACCAGGGCAGTCCTGCAATATGTGCTCGGCTGTCTGCTCTGCCAGTCCACAGGAGCAGAGTGGAGAGGGTGCAAGGCGGAGCTTTCTGGACATGTGGTGATTTAAGCGGTTATGTCCAGTTCGTAGGCGGAATATGGTGACTTGCTGTTGCCTGGACAGCTGGTGGTAACTGTCCTCCGCCTGTGGCTGGTTGTGCAGGACCTGATGATGGTGGTCATCTCTGCAAAGGTCACAGGGTTGTCTTCCTGCTCTTGGCTGGCACCCTCCTTTGCTGCTCTATCTGCTGCATCATTGCCAGCAATGCCGCAGTGTGCTGGCACCCACTGCAGTACTGTTCTTGGGCTCTTGATGTCTTGTAGAGCTTCCTGCAGACGGGGCTGTTTGTTGTTCTGCAGGGCCTCAAGAACAGATCTGGCATCAGTCAGAAAGACGACGGGTGTTAGTTCGTCTGTGATCTGCTTGATGGTGTCGGCAGCAAGAGTCAGGGCCTCCACTTCCGCTCGGTAGTTGCTGCAGTGCATTCCCGTAGGTGCTGCCTTCGTCAACTGCCGTCCATCGGGGAGTTGGATGTTCACGCCAGCTCCGCCTCTTTTGGTAGCGTCCGTGGCAGACCCGTCTGTGAAGGCATGTATCCACGCTGCTTTGGGGTACCTTTCCTCCATCATGGCTAGTGTCAAGGACCTCTTGCTGACATCACTGTGTTCATCCTTGTGGCCAAGGTAGGGGACAGAGGTGCAGATGGTAATGCGCTCCTGTCTTCTCTCCCAAGGTGGTGGTTCACTGGTGGTGTCGAGTGGTTCCACCTTGGTTGGTAGGGAGTCTTTGTGTTTTCTTTGCACAGCTTTTGATTCTCTGACGAAACTGGATCTCTTCAGTCTCCCAGATGTCGCTTCTTGGATTCTTTTGTTCATAGGATGTTCTTTTGAGGCCTGGACTTTGGTGAGGTGGGTCAGGATTTTCTTCTCTCTTCTTTTGCTCAGTGGAGGGATGCCCGTAGTCACCTCCATCTTTTGAATGGGTGTTGATCTCATTGCACCAGTGATGATGCGCAGTGCTTGGTTCTGGACCCTGTCAAGCTTTTGGTGGTGGGTCTGTGCTGCCGTCATCCAGGAGCTGGAGCCGTACTCGAGGTGTGGACGTACGGTGCCTTGGTACACAGTCTTCAAGATGTTTTCGTTTGCTCCCCATTGTGTTCCAGCCAGCTTCCGCATGATGTTGAGCTTTCTCCGGGCTTTTGCTTCTGCTGTCTGAATATGTGCATTCCATGTGAGCCTTTTGTCGAAAGTTACTCCCAGGTATGTTTGTTGGTCTTCAAACCGCAGTGGAGTGCCTCCGAGAGTCAGTCTATGCATCTTGGCTTTGGTGGAGAGGGAGAACAGGGTGGCCGCAGACTTGTCTTTGTTGATGGTGATACACCAGGTGTTGGCCCAATCTGCGAGTCCGTCCAGGGCGAGCTGCATTCGGTAGGTAGCGGTCGTAGCATGCTCTTCAGTGCTCCAAAGTACCAGATCATCGGCGTACAGGGCGGCATGGACACCCTTTGGGAGCTCTGCAGTCAGGTCGTTGATGAAGAGGATGAAGAGCGTCGGAGACAAGACTCCTCCCTGTGGTACTCCGTGTCTCAGTAGCACTCTTCGGCCTTTGTACCCGTCCACAACAACTCTTGCTCGTCGGTTGTGGAGATAGGACTTCGTCCATTGGTACATGTTCCCGTGTATGCCACTTCGGAGCAGTTTGACCAGGAGGCCATCCTTCCAAACTTTGTCGAAGGCCCTCTGTAGATCAATGAAGGCTGACAGAACAACCCTTTGACCTTGGAAGGCATCTTCGATCACCTGGGCAAGATGGGTAGTCTGATCCTCGGTGCTCCTGTACCTCCGGAATCCTGCTTGTTCTGGGACAATGATGCTGTTTGTCTCAAGGTACCACTGCAGGCGCTGATTGATGATGCGCTCAATGGTCTTACAGATGCAGCTAGTGAGACTGATAGGGCGGTAGCTTCGGACTTTGTTTTTGTTCTTGCCCTTCTTCAGGATGGGGATCATTTGTGTGTCTCTCCAGCATTGTGGTACCTCTCCTGTGCGCCAGCTGAGGTTGAAAATGTCCAGGAGTTTCTTCATGGCAGTGTTCCCCAGGTGTTGAAGCATTTCATTTGTAATGCCGTCAGGGCCCGGTGATTTTTTCTTCTTCAACTTTTGGATGGCTGTTCTCAGTTCCTCCAGCGTGAGTTCTTTTGTCATAGCAGGATGGGTGGTGTTGCTTTCTGCTCTGTCTTTCTGTTCTTGTCTTGACTCTTTTTGGGCTTGTGGTTGTATCTCAAGATCACTTTCTTTAGCATATGAGCTTACAAATGCGTTGGCTGCTCTTTTGCCTGTGAGAATTTCCCCAATGGATAACAAAAACAGGACTAAAAACTTCGCTGCCCCCTCGTCCAGTGGATAAAAAACTAGGTCATATATATATATATATATATATATATATATATATATATATATATACCAACGCATATATCACCACATAAATAAATATTTGCAACTACATTCAGTTGTCCATATAACAGGCCGACAAACAAATATCGGAGCATGTGCTGTACTGACAGCCAATGAAGTGTCAGAAGGGTCCAATGAAGAAAGACACACGAAACACCAACAAACATACATGAAATAAACACATATAAAGAAACAAGATGATCCGTGTACCTGCATGCAACTGACGTGCATTCAAAACAAACAAACAGGTAATTAAACAAAACAGACAAACAAAGATTTTCCAACATCACCAGTCGCCGTGGTGTAGTGGTTAACGCAACGGACTACCGACTGGAAGGTTGTGGGTTCGAATCCCCATCAGTACCTTCAAAAATCATTGTGGGATTTTTCGGCTCTAACCGGCTCCTACCCAGAGTTGGGCGTGCTATGGGCTTATTGGGAAGACTGTCACCACACAGTCGAGTCTAATCCACTTCGCGGATGCGTCATTGAGGGTGTTGCTCAAATTTTCTGACCAACACCACAGGTGTTTGTATCTCTCGGGCCTGGTTGACGCCAGGATATATTATGATAGTAAGCGTAGAGTACAACCCTGTCACGCAGTCTCAATCCTGGATAGAACTCCATAGCATCATGATTATCATCCACATCGACATCATCATCATCGCATAATAAAAACTGTTTCAGCTTCTGTGGTCATTAAAGTGGCGTACAAAATGGGACGAGAAAAAAAAAAAAAAAAAGATGAGCACAAAGGTAAACTCCCTGAGTGCAATGATCCTTAATAAAATAAAAAAATTAAAAAAAAGATTTTCCAACATCAGACACAACTGTAAATCCACCAGATCACAATGACAGACATGAACAAGAAACACCACGAGGGTGTGGATGGGACCCGGAGCACCAATGCCTCGCCACTCTCCGGACAATCACCTCCCAAGCTCTCGACGCTACTTGATAGTCATTTCATCAAGCAAAAGGGGGCTGTCCATGGTTTGCATGACCCATTCGGACCCAGTTATCAATTACCTTGTCTACAAACACAAGTGAAAATCCACCAGGAACCAGAAAAACACGAAAAAAGAATCAGAACGCGTATTTAATACAACCAGACAAGACAGGCGCAAATTTTCGGCCAACTGGCCTTTATCAAGCGTAAGATCACAAACGAACAAACAATAAATACAAAAATTAGGAGAAACAGACTTCAACTTCCCTGCTGCTTCGTCCAGTGCTCCTAATTTTTTCTCCTAATGTTTGAATTTGGTGTTTGTTCGTTTGTGATCTTACGCTTGACGAAGGCCAATTGACCGAAAATTTGCGCCTGTCTTGTCTGGTTGTATAAAAACGGCCGTTCTGATTCTTTTTTCGTGATTTTTTTCTGGTTCCTGTTTGCTTGAACGCGGACAGTCACACTTGTTTTGGGTTTGGAAATCCACCAGGTCAAAATGTCAGACATACTCTATCTGGTCAGAGACGTTGAAGGTGACGGTGGTGACGGCGATGGAAGCCTCCTGCAGGTTGTCGGGCAAGTAGGCGATGTTGATCTCGCCATCAGGATCGTTGGTTTCGGTGGCAGCCATGAAGGGTCGACCCGTGCAGGCCACCACAATCCGGGTACATCCCTGTGCAAACTCCATGTCTACCGGTTGCGCTCCCACTGCAAACACAGTTTCAGTTTCAGTTTCAGTGCAAACACAGTTTCAGTTTCAGTTTCAGTGCAAACACAGCCCGTCAACAATGTCTCGGTTCAAGGTTACGATAGTTATTTTCTCTCCTCCCCTTCTCCCCCGACTTATCATCAATACATAATTCCGTGACCAGTGCTGTCACTGGGGAGACTAACAAAACGCAGCAGCAGTCAAGATGACAAGCTTCTCCCTACCCCCACCCCCCAAAAAAGAGAGAATATGTTAAAACAGTCTGTGAGTGAGTGTGTGTGTATGTGTATGTGTGTGTGTGTGTGTGTGTGTGTGTGTGTGTGTGTGTGTGTGTGTGTTTGTGTGTGTGTGTGTGTGTGTGTGTGTGTGTGTGAGAGAGAGAGAGAGAGAGAATATTACAACTTGGGTCAGGAGTCATTCGCCGAATAGATTTGAGTGCACCGCAGCTCAGCATCTTGTGTGTGTGTGTGTGTGTGTGTGTGTGTGGAGAGAGAGAGAGAGAGAGAGAGAGAGAGAGAGAGAGAGAGAGAGAATATTACAACTTGGGTCAGGGGTCATTCGCCGAATAGATTTGAGTGCACCGCAGCTCAGCATCTTGTGTGTGTGTGTGTGTGTGTGTGTGTGTGTGTGTGTGTGTGTGTGTGTGTGGTGTGTGTGTGTGTGTGTGTGTGTGTGTGTGTGTGTGTGTGTGTGTGTGTCTGTGTGTCCGTGTGTGTGCCTGTGTGTCCGTGTGTGTGCCTGTGTGTGTGTGTGGTGTGTGTGTGTGTGTGTGTGTATGTGCCTGTGTGTGTGTGTGTCTGTGTGTGTATGTGCCTGTGTGTGTGTGAGATAGAGGGAGGATGACGGCTTGAGTCACGGGACATACACCTTACTCCCTCTCGTCTTCCTTCCCTCAGTTTGTGTGTGTTCTGTGCTCTGGAGGTTTCGTCGTTTTGTGTGTGATTTGCTTTGATGAACGACGAGTGTGCGCCCTAATTTCATTCTTGAAATCCAAAATAATTGTGACTGCCTGCGTTCAAGTAACACAGGAACCAGGGGGAAAAAAAAAAACACGAAAAAAGAATCAGAACGCGTGTTTAATACAATCAGACTTATAAACGCGTTCTGATTCTTTTTTCGTGTTTTTCTTTTCTTTTCTGGTTCATTCTTGAATCAAGACGTGGCAAATTATAAATGTCATTATTATTATCATTATTAAGACTGACTTGATCTGATACATCAAGATCAGAGAAATGGTGGGAACAACAGTTGTCTTTCATCATATTCAACAACATGAAATAAAGTGGTCTACTATCTGATTAAAAAGCAACCCAATCAGCTGGCGCAACACGCTGTAAGTAAGTAAGTAAGTAAGTAAGTAAGTAAGTAAGTAAGTAAGTAAGTAAGTTACATTATTTATCATCATCATCAAGTGCCTTGCCACATGGCGTTGGCGATCATGGACTTTCATCTGTTTCTATCCCTTGTTGCCTCGAGCGCCTTTTCCACCCTCTTTGTCTTCAGCCACTCTGCAAGTCCGTCCAATATCTTCTCCCTGGGTCTACCTGGTGCCCACTTTCCCTCCACCTTTCCTGTTGTGACCAGGTGCTCCAATTCCCCTTTCCTCATAAAATGGCCTGTAAATGTTGCCTGTATTTTCCTAATCTTCCTTATGAATGATCTTGTGTCTGCCTCCATCAAGACTGTCTTGTTTGTTTTCTTTGCTGTCCGTGGAACTCTCAACATTCTTCTTACAAACCACATCTCGGCTGCCTCAATCTTGTTCTGGCTTTGCTTGTTGCCTGTCCACGCCTCACAACCGTACAACATTATCGGTTCTATACAACATTCAAGGACTCTCTTCCTGATGTTAATTGATAAGCATTTGTTGGTAAGAATGCTCTTCATTTTCTTGAATGCTGTTTTGGCTTAGCCGATTCTGCTGGCAATTTCCAATGTGCATCTGCCGTCTGGTGAAATGATCGTTCCCAGGTATTTAAACTTATCAACCTGTCTCAAGGTTGTGCTGTTTGCTGTTATTTTGCACGATGAGATTTCATGTTTTTTACTGATCACCATGACTTTAGTCTTCTTGCTGTTTAGTTCCAACTCCTTATCTTTGCTTTTTAGTTCTAGTATATTCACAAGGTTTTGTAGGTCCTTTTCATTTTCTGCAATTAGCACGGTGTTATCTGCGTATCGAATGTTGTTTATCATTTTTCCTCCAAACCTTAATCCAGGGTCTTCCTCTAGGATTCCCATGATGTTTTCAATGTAAAGTGAAAACAGATCTGGTGACAAAACACAACCCTGTCTGACTCCTCTTTTGATATTTTGGAAAGAGCTTATATCGTTTTCTATTCTCATTGCAGCTGTTTGTTCCCAATACATATTTCTGATTATTCGTAGATCTTTTCCATCAATATTGAGTCTTTCTAGTTGGTTGATCAATTCTTCATGTCTTACCCGATCGAAAGCCTTGGTATAATCAACAAAGCATAAATATAAATCCTTATTCATCTCGATTGATCTCTCTATGATAGTTCTTAGGATGCGTATGGCATTAATAGTTCCTTTCCTTTCGACAAATCCACACTGTTCTTCTGCTATTTCTCTTTTGATTCTATTCCTTGTCCTCATCATGATTATTCTTAATAAGATTTTTGTTACATGACTCATCAGTCTGATTATGCGATGGAGTTTGCATTCTATAGCCCTTGTCTTCTTTTGAAGTGCAATGAAAATTGATTTTGACATATCTTTGGGGATTTTTCCATTGTCATAAATTTCATTTAGGACTGTTATTTTTTCAATACCAAATTCTTCCAAGGCTTCAATCATCTCAGTATTTATACGGCGCCAAATCTTGACAATTCAAATCAAAGCGCACTAACGCACCAGGCATACGCATACAATCGACAAAGACCACCTTACAATATTTAATACACAGACTGAGGGAAAGATACATACATATATATATGTGTGTGTGTGTGTGTGTGTGTGTGTGTGTGTGTGTGTGTGTGTGTGTGTGTGTGTGGTGTGTGTGTGTGTGTGTGTGTGTGTGTGTGTGTGTGTGTGTGTGTGTGTGTGTGTGTGTGTTCGACTATCGTGGTCGATAAAGTCCATCCTACCACTTTGTTCGTTTGGCGCTAGGTGCCATGCGCATTGGTAAGCTGCTGTTGTTTGCGCAGAGCCTCAGCAACTCTCTCCACCTGCCTCCACAAGTCCAGGGCAAACCGAGGTAAGACAGCTGTTCTCATAGGAGACACAGTGAACTGAATAGTAGATGGCAAGTCGCAGCATGTGGCCCAAACCACTGCACTGTGGCAATGCCCTTTATGCAGTATGCGGCTGCGGGATTTTCTGTCTGGGTTTACTCCCATAGCCTTTCCCCACCCAAGGGGTAACCCACAAGGCAGTGGAGACAGGCGCAGGTTGTACAGTCTACTGTCATACTGTAGCAGAGACTTAGTCCTGACCTGACAACTAGAAAGAAGTTGTAGAATTCATTGTTGGGAAAAGAGGTGTGAGATAAAGCAAGAAACTCTACAAGGAAGAGTTAAATCGGTAGTGTGAAGACGACTTTGACCTCACAGGGCATTTCTTCACTTCAGGCCTTTCAGCCCGCTGCTGACTGTCACGGCTTTCTCCCCAAGACAGAAAACCAACCCTTGCGGGCTGTTTGGTGCTTTTCATAGAGCCATGGAATGAAGATAATAATAATGATAATAATAATAATGGTAATAACAGTAATAGTAATAATGATAGTAATAGCAACAATAATAACATTCCTTACTCCCCTCCTGTTTATTTTCCGTTCGTGGGCTGCAATACCCAAGTACGCACGAATATACGAGTGGGCGTTTACATGTACAGCCGTTTTCTATTTGTTTGGTTGATTGGATGGTTGATTGCTTTACCCAATCATTAAGGTAGCCATATTGCGTTTTCAGATGGTCATAGGCTTGTGGAAATAAGACTTTCCCACGCTGGGGTCAGTGGGAGCACTGAAGCTGTTAACCAACCAACAAAATAAACAACAGTAACAACAACAACAAGCAACAACAAAATAAATAAAGCAAAACGAAAAACCACTAAGCACTTAACCCTTTGACTCCCGCACCCTGTCCACCAGCATCCTGCATTGTCACACTTAACCCTTTGACTTCCGCACCCTGTCCACCAGCATCCTGCATTGTCGACCATGCTAGCATAGCAAAAACTGAACCTTCTGACTCCCTCACCCTATCCACCAGCTTCCTGCAAGAAGTTGATGGATAGGGTGAGGGAGTCAGAAGGTTCAGTTTTTGCAGTCAGTGGATAGGGTGAGGGAGTCAGAAGGTTCAGTTTTTGCAGTCAGTGGATAGGGTGTGGGAGTCAGAAGGTTCAGTTTTTGCAGTCAGCGGATAGGGTGAGGGAGTCAGAAGGTTCAGTTTTTGCAGTCAGTGGATAGGGTGTGGGAGTCAGAAGGTTCAGTTTTTGCAGTCAGTGGATAGGGTGAGGGAGTCAGAAGGCTCAGTTTTTGCAGTCAGTGGATAGGGTGTGGGAGTCAGAAGGCTCAGTTTTTGCAGTCAGTGGATAGGGTGTGGGAGTCAAAGAGTTAATTAAGGCCAAACTCACCAACGAACTCAGTGTATTTGTGAAGAGTGAGGTCAGACAATTTCATTGCCCTGTAGAAATGGACCTCTCCGTCCTGACTTGGGTCATTAGCGGCATTGAAGCTGATGGCCAGGCGCTTGGACTGACCGATTATATTAGACTCACAGAACTCTACGTCCTGAGGCTCTCCTTCAGTGACCGGGAACTTGTGGGTGAACCTCTCCGTTAGTGAACCCTCAGCATCCAGATGGAAGACGGTTAGTCGAGCTGGTTCTCTGGCTGTACAATCGCATGTATACGTACGTGCGCACACGTCAACAAACACACGTGCGCGCGCACACACACACGTGCGCGCGCCGTGTGCATGCGCACACACACACGCACACACACACACCACACCACACACACACACACACACACACACACACACACACACACACACACACAAAACAGATCAGAAATAAGTTATTGAGAGATGAACATGTTTGTGTTGTGTGGCACATATGGACATACGCCGACGCCCGTCTACACACACACACACACACACACACACACACACACACACACACACACACACACACACACACACACACACACACACACACACACACGCACACACACACACACACACACACACACACACACGCACACACACACGTGCTCACACACATACACGCACGTACACATACACACACTCTCTCTCTCTCTCTCTCTCTCTCTCTCTCTCTCTCTCTCTCTCTCTCCCCTTCACCCCTTTCTCTCCCAGTCTATAAATCATTCAAATCCTTTGGAAAGTACGAAAGATACTTTCATTAGACACTGATGACGAAGTTTGGATTGTGAATAACAGACACTGCAGCATAACATAATCGCTGTAAATTCACTGTGCGTTCACTTTGAAGGAATGTAAAAATTACATATATACCTTCACGCCACTGACGCCATGGAATGGAGAAGATCCAAAATGATCATAGCACAAGATATAAGCCGACACATAAGATGTGCATACTGACAAGGCCTTGAGGTAATACCTAACGTATGGGTTTTATGTCTGTATCAACCTGTCTCTGGAATAACCTAGGCTGCAAGGTATAAAAAAAAAAAAGAAAAAAAAAAAAAGAAGCACAACAAGAACGAAAGAACAACGAAACGAAAACCGTGGAAACGGATGAAAACACATCCAGCTCCCTATCATCATCGTCGAGTACAAACTGACATCACCAACGTCTCACACAAACACATCACAGAAACTTAACTCTGAGCAACACGACACACAGCCTCCATCTGCCCATCATCATCATCAAGTGCCCTGCCGCATGGCGTTGCGATCATGGCCCTCCATAATGCATCTGTCCCTTGCTGCCGCAAGCACATTTTCCACCCTCTCTGTCCTCAGCCACCCTGCGAGTCCGTCCAATATTTTCTCCCTGGGTCTACCTGGTGCTCTCTTTCTCTTCACCTTTCCTGTTGTGACCAAGTGTTCTAATTCCCCTTTCTTCATGAAATGGCCTATAAATGTTGCCTGCCTTTTCCTAATCTTCCTTATGAATGATCTTCTTGTTTCTGCCTCCATCAATACTGTCTTGTTTGTTTTCTTTGCTGTCCGAGGAACTCTCAACATTCTTTTTACAAACCACAACTCGGCTGCCTCAATCTTCTTCTGGCTTTGTTTGTTGACTGTCCACGCCTAACAACCATATAACATTATCGGTTCTATATAACATTCAAGAACTCCCTTCCTGATGTTAATTGATAGGCATTTCTTGGTAATAATACCTTTCATCTTCTTGAATGCTGTTTTGGCTTCGCCGATTCTGCTGGCTATTTGTGATGTGCATCTGCCTTCTGGTGAGATGATCGTTCCCAGATATTTAAACTTATCAACCTGTCTCAAAGTTGTGCCGTTTGCTGTTATTTTGCATGACGGGATTTCATGTTTTTCACTGATTACCATGACTTTAGTTTTCTTGCTATTTAGCTCCAACCTTATAATTATTTTCATTTTCTATTTCTATAATATTTACAAGGTTCTGTAGGTCCTTTTCATTTTCTGCTGTTAACACGGTGTCATCTGCGTAACGAATGTTGTTTATCATTTTTCCTCCAACCTTTAATCCAGGGTATTCTTCTAGGTTTCTTATGATGTTTTCGCTGTAAAGTGAAAACAGATCTGGTGACAGAACACAACCTTGCCTGACACCTCTTTTGATATTTTGGATGGAGCTTATGTCGTTTTCTGTTTTCATTGCAGCTGTTTGTTCCCAATACATATTTCTGATTATTCGTAGATCTTTTCCATCAATACTGAGTCTTTCTAGTTGGTTGATCAATTCTTACCCGATCGAAAGCCTTGGTATAATCAACAAAGCATAAACATAAATCCTTTTTCAACTCGATTGACCTCTCTGTGATAGTTCTTAGGATGTATATGGCATTAATAGTTCCTTTCCTTTCGACAAATCCACACTGTTCTTCTGCTATTTCTCTTTTGATTCTATTCCTTGTCCTCATCATGATTATTCTTAATAAGATTTTTGTTACATGACTCATCAGTCTGATTGTGCGATGTTTCAGTGCTGCTCTAACTTCATCTTTCATTATGGGTGGTCCTTCAACGTTCTTTCTTATAATGTGTTCTTCGTTTCTGTCATCTTCAAAAAGGTCTTTAATGTATTCTCCCCATCTATCTAATATTTTGTCTTTTTCCATGAAAAGCGTACCATCTTTCGATTTTAAGCAACCAGTTGATGTGCATGTCTTTTTCCTGTGGACAATTTCTTCAATTCTTCTGTACATACCCTGAGGATCTGTTGTGTGTCTGTCTTTTATTTCTTTGCACTTTGTTTTCAGCCAAGCTTCCTTAGCTTCATTGCACCTATTCCTGATTTCTTTGTTTATCTTTCTGTTTCTTTCCTCCTTTCCCTTTGCCTTTGCCTTCCTCCTTTCTTCCATCAAGTCTATAATGTCTTTTGTCATCCAGTTCTTTTCTTGCTTTTCTATCTACTCTAGGAATTTCTTCACAAGCTTCATTTATCGAGTTTCTCAACTTTTTCCATTGTTCCTCACTGTCACTAACGTCTTCCAGAGCACTGAATTTGTTTTGAACATGTAAGAGTCCAAGATTTAGTTTGATGTTGCTTTTGGTCTGTTTCCTTTTTCTTAATTTCAGCCTAAATCTTCCCATAACAGGATTGTGTGGTCACTGCTGCAGTCTGTGCCTGGTAGCATTTTTGCTGTCAGCAAAGAATTTCTAGATTTTTTTTATTGATCAGGATGTAGTCAATTTGATGTTTGGTATTATCTCCTGGACTCATCCATGTCCATTTTCTTCTATTAGGCTGCTCAAACCAGGTGTTTCCTACCATGAACTCATTCATATGTGTCCTTTCCACAAGTTTCCCTCCCCTTTCATTTTGTGTACCAAGGCCATGAGGTCCAACTATATTCTCCACCCTATCCTGTCCCACTGTCATGCTTGTTCATGTTCACGCATTCAAAACACGCATAAAGCACTCGTCCATCACGCAACAGCACGCTCTCCTTTCAACCAAAAGGCAATAGGCAGATCACAATGTTATTTTGTCTATTTTCCCCCTCCTACTAATTAGGAAGAGATAACATTTATTAATATTAACTTTCAAACATCACACACTGTCATGCTTCTATGTCAAACACAACCCTCATCTTTCAATTAATAAACTAGCTTCCAAATCAGACACACACGTTTCCAAATCAGACGCAATCTTTATACTTCAACTCATAAACAAACTTTCAAGTCTGTTCACAAACCAGAAGTCAGATACAACCTTCATCCTTCTGTTCACAAACTAGAAGTCAGACACAACCTTCATCCTTCTGTTCATAAACTAGAAGTCAAACACAACCTGTGTCCCTCAGTTCATAAACCAGAAGTCAGATACAACCTGTGTCCCTCAGTTCATAAACTAGAAGTCAGACACAACCTGTGTCCCTCAGTTCATAAACTAGAAGTCAAACACAACATGTGTCCCTCAGTTCATAAACCAGAAGTCAGACACAACCTGTGTCCCTCAGTTCATAAACCAGAAGTCAGACACAACCTGTGTCCCTCAGTTCATAAACTAGAAGTCAGATACAACCTGTGTCCCTCAGTTCATAAACTAGAAGTCAAACACAACCTGTGTCCCTCAGTTCATAAACTAGAAGTCAGATACAACCTGTGTCCCTCAGTTCATAAACTAGAAGTCAAACACAACCTGTGTCCCTCAGTTCATAAACCAGAAGTCAAACACAACATGTGTCCCTCTGTTCATAAACCAGAAGTCAAACACAACCTGTGTCCCTCAGTTCATAAACCAGAAGTCAGACACAACCTGTGTCCCTCAGTTCATAAACCAGAAGTCAGACACAACCTGTGTCCCTCAGTTCATAAACTAGAAGTCAAACACAACCTGTGTCCCTCAGTTCATAAACTAGAAGTCAGATACAACCTGTGTCCCTCAGTTCATAAACTAGAAGTCAAACACAACCTGTGTCCCTCAGTTCATAAACTAGAAGTCAAACACAACCTGTGTCCCTCAGTTCATAAACCAGAAGTCAGACACAACCTGTGTCCCTCAGTTCATAAACCAGAAGTCAAACACAACCTGTGTCCCTCAGTTCATAAACTAGAAGTCAAACACAACCTGTGTCCCTCAGTTCATAAACTAGAAGTCAAACACAACCTGTGTCCCTCAGTTCATAAACCAGAAGTCAAACACAACCTGTGTCCCTCAGTTCATAAACCAGAAGTCAGACACAACCTGTGTCCCTCAGTTCATAAACCAGAAGTCAGACACAACCTGTGTCCCTCAGTTCATAAACCAGAAGTCAGATACAACCTGTGTCCCTCAGTTCATAAACTAGAAGTCAGACACAACCTGTGTCCCTCAGTTCATAAACTAGAAGTCAAACACAACCTGTGTCCCTCAGTTCATAAACTAGAAGTCAAACACAACCTGTGTCCCTCAGTTCATAAACCAGAAGTCAGACACAACCTGTGTCCCTCAGTTCATAAACCAGAAGTCAGACACAACCTGTGTCCCTCAGTTCATAAACTAGAAGTCAAACACAACCTGTGTCCCTCAGTTCATAAACCAGAAGTCAGACACAACCTGTGTCCCTCAGTTCATAAACTAGAAGTCAAACACAACTTGTGTCCCTCAGTTCATAAACCAGAAGTCAGACACAACCTGTGTCCCTCAGTTCATAAACCAGAAGTCAGACACAACCTGTGTCCCTCAGTTCATAAACCAGAAGTCAGACACAACCTGTGTCCCTCAGTTCATAAACTAGAAGTCAAACACAACCTGTGTCCCTCAGTTCATAAACCAGAAGTCAAACACAACCTGTGTCCCTCAGTTCATAAACCAGAAGTCAGACACAACCTGTGTCCCTCAGTTCATAAACCAGAAGTCAAACACAACCTGTGTCCCTCAGTTCATAAACCAGAAGTCAGACACAACCTGTGTCCCTCAGTTCATAAACCAGAAGTCAAACACAACCTGTGTCCCTCAGTTCATAAACTAGAAGTCAGACACAACCTGTGTCCCTCAGTTCATAAACCAGAAGTCAAACACAACCTGTGTCCCTCAGTTCATAAACCAGAAGTCAAACACAACCTGTGTCCCTCAGTTCATAAACCAGAAGTCAGACACAACCTGTGTCCCTCAGTTCATAAACCAGAAGTCAGACACAACCTGTGTCCCTCAGTTCATAAACTAGAAGTCAGATACAACCTGTGTCCCTCAGTTCATAAACCAGAAGTCAGATACAACCTGTGTCCCTCAGTTCATAAACCAGAAGTCAAACACAACCTGTGTCCCTCAGTTCATAAACCAGAAGTCAAACACAACCTGTGTCCCTCAGTTCATAAACCAGAAGTCAAACACAACATGTGTCCCTCTGTTCAAAAACCAGAAGTCAAACACAACCTGTGTCCCTCTGTTCACAAACTAGAAGTCGGACACAGTTCATCATTCTATTCATAAATTTGAAATCAGACTCAATCTTCATCCTTCTGTTCATAAACCAGAAGTCAGACACAGTTCATCATTCTATTCATAAATTTGAAATCAGACTCAATCTTCATCCTTCTGTTCATAAACCAGAAGTCGGACACAGTTCATCATTCTATTCATAAACTAGAAATCAGACACAACCTTCATCCTTCTGTTCATAAACTATAAGTCAGACACACAGGGATCTTGACCTTGTCTGGTCCACGAAGATCTAAGGGGGGGGGGGGGGGTCACCGTCTCTCATTCGTTATCTCTCTCCTCTGAAAGTCAAGAGGATCGTCACAGGCCGTCGTCACTTATTTCTAATCTCCCCCGTCTGGTCCCTCGAAAGTCCGGTAGACAACATCAGGCATAGGAAGCTCTAGCGATAGCCTTCACCCGTATCGGCTTGTCGCTGCGTATCTTGTCGTTTTCATTTTATAAAGGGAGAGGAGCGCTCTCAACGAACCATCCAACAGCCCAAAGAAAAAAAAAGAAAACCAAAAATCGTCATTTTATTGGTGACGTCATTTTCCCCCACACGTCATGGAAGGTTCCATGGGGCAATACAAAAAAAACATGTGCACACATTACACTGTGCGCATGACACCCCCCATCCCGGGGGAAAAATTGTGACAGCAATTTTTAAATAGCTACTGCGATAAACAGAGAAATCAAATAATGTTAAAATGACATGCAATCATGTATGCAACCAAATATATTCATCAACTTCTGGATGTTTAGCATATACAATAATTAACACATCCACCAAAATATGATACTGATAAAAAACTACTCAGTTAATTAGATATCGAGCATAACATAATACCCATGAACAAAACAGGGCTTCCCATAGAATATATCACAGTCATTCACCAAAATAGGACATTTCACAATAATATATGACACTCATTCACATATGGCAAATAGTGATAATTTCAGTGTCAAAAAAAACTTCGCCACATGAAATCATGCAATCAACAGCAATCGAATAGTTATATCTTTGTTCACCATACAAATTGTTGCTTCATGTTTCAGTCCAACAATACTGATGAACCATACAAATTCAATAAATCCATCATCAATTCAACATTATCAAGTCAATAATCATGTAAAAGAAATACATGAAAATTGGAAATCAGTCTTCACAATCATACATCAGAAAACAGACTTATATAAATCACATCACATTCTCACATAAAAACAAAACAAAATATGGTTATATACAAGCAGATAGGATATGACTGACTGGCTGACTGACAAGCAATTCACTCCCGTGACAAAAGATCTGCGAATGTATTCGCTGTGTCTGGAATTGGTTGAATATGGAAGCGACATTCCTGCAAGGCAAGGGCCCATCGCAACAGGCGATTATTCCGAGTTTTTTGCAGACTGGAGAAAAGTGAGGGGTCTATGATTTGTGTGCAGAGTGAATTCTCTGTCAGTCAGGTACCTTGCAAATTTCTCACATGCCCAGACAATTGCTAAACTCTCTCTTTCAATTGTGGAATATATTTGTTGAGGCATGGAGAATTTTTTCCTGGCAAACTGGACAGGATGGAGGAGACCATTTTTGGTTTGCAGGAGCACTGCTCCAATGCTTTTAGAGTTGGCATCAGGTTTGAGGAGAAAATCCTCAGACAGGGATGGAAGTTCGTCCAAATATACATGTACAGGAGACGACCGAAAATGGCACAAAGAGACCACAGTAAGGAAGGCCAAGACGTTTGAGCTAACAGAATGTCATCAAAGAAACTGACTGCACCGCATATGCATTTTGAAGACAGAACGGCATACGGGTCCACTGGTACAACCCAAACGGAGTTTGAAATGCGGTCTTTTCTTTGTCACTCTCCTTCATGGGGATTTGCCAGTATCCCTTTGTTAAACAATTTTCACTTTCATTTTGTGTACCAAGGCCATGAGGTCCAACTATACCCTCCACCCTATCCTGTCCCACTTTAGCATTAAAATCTCCCATTGTTATTGTAACCTC
Organism: Monoplex corrugatus; assembly: GCA_030674185.1. Lineage (NCBI taxonomy): Eukaryota > Metazoa > Mollusca > Gastropoda > Littorinimorpha > Ranellidae > Monoplex > Monoplex corrugatus. The sequence goes on from CM060308.1 coordinate 97,318,967, forward strand.
TTATGATTTACATTGAGCCTTGGCCATCTCTAATACTGCGCAGAAGTTGTCAATTTCGTCCCGAGTACTTGCGGATGTTGGTGCATACACCTGGATGATGTTGATATCAAATGGCTTACCATCCAATTTAACCAGCAAAACTCTGTCCGACACAGCCCAGTATCCCTTCACTGCTTTTGATTTGTCCCTGTCAGTTATGATGCCTACTCCTCTTTCATGTTGTTTCCACCAGAATATATTATTGTATGCTCTCCTGATGGTATCATGCCTGCCCCCTTCCATCTTACTTCCCCTAGGCCTGAAATACTAATGTTAAGCCTTTTCATCTCCATTTTGACACTCTCTAACTTTCCTCCTTGCAACAATGTCCTGACATCGCACGTTGCGATTTTGTTTTGTTCTTTTTTTTGTTTGTTCGGTTTTTTGGATTTTTTTTTAGATTAAACGCATTAGCTTGCTGACGGTCTGGTGTCACCTGCGCAGCATGATGGTCACTACCGGACGAAGGTGCTCCATAGGAGCCCCTATTTACGTCGTTATTTTCATTTTTCTTGTTTCTTTCTGGCCATGACTATACTTGGGAAAGTACGAATGTGGTTTCTCGTTACCTTCCATTGGTTTGTGTACGGTCTCTCCGTTAGCCTTTGTCGTTCCCACGACAACCAACAAAGCAGTAGGGGTGATTTTTTTTCAGGTTAACTCCCTCAACCTTATTCTCTTCCGAGATACCCACCAGACACCAATAGCTGAGGGTCTGGTTTCGTGGGCACCAGGACATATCCACACGCCGGTGGGCCTGCGTGCCGCACGTCTGGGGGCAGACCTCCGAGTCCCTCGAGTTTTAGCCTGAGTTCGTGAGGTGCTCAGTTACCACATGTCGCCACGAAGAGGCATAACGTAGGGCTTGCTGATGGAAAAGCTATGTACTGACAGAGAGAGACTTACGCAGATTAAAGTGAGAGGTGACAAGCACGCAGTCACTAGCCGACACACTGGACGCGTCCAATCAGCCCTTTGCCCACCAACACGATTTATCGTGTCCATCACTCATAACCACCACCCCTCCCCCAGGTCCATTCTCCAACCCCTCCCCCAATTGAAATAACACAAGCGACGAACTAAAGCCAAACACTCACAGATGACGTAGAGCAGGTCACTGCCGTCGTCAAAGGCAATGCGGGTGTAGGTGGAAGCGTTCAGGCTGTAGCCATCGTTCTTGTCCAACATACGTTTGTAGTCTCTCTCCATCAGCTGGATGTAGGCCACGCTACAGACTGCAAGGCTCACCAACACATACGCTCGTAACATCATTCTGTGTATAGTATTTGCAGAGTATGCAGTTCATTGCCATCACACACACACACACACACACACACACACACACACAAACACACAACACGCACATACACACACACACACACCACGCACACACACCACAACAATATACAGACACACACACACTCTCTCTCTCTCTCCCCCCTCTCTCTCCCTCCGTCGCTCGCTCCGTTTGTTTTCTTTAAGTAACTGAAAGCTTACTACTGACAACACTTTTCCTGGTTTTGGAAATGTATATTTTTATGTTTTTTTATAATTTTGTCGATGGACAGATGCAGATCTCTCTCTCTCTCTCTCTCTCTCTCTCTCTCTCTCTCTCTCTCTCTCTCTCTCTCTGCCTCTCTCTCTCTCTCTCTGTTTTTTTTAAGTGACTGACAGCTTACTACTGACAAAACTTTTCCTGGTTTGGAAATTTACATCTATGTACTTTCATAACTTTGTCAATGGATGGAGAAGTGGTGTTGGATAATGTTATGTGGTGGAGGTGTGGACCTGTGTTGCATGGGGACTCAGTACCTCGCCGGTAATATCTTCTGCTTGTTCCCCTTTAACTCTGTGAAGAGTCGCTGGGGCGCCGCACTGATGAACTGTTCACCTCCACCTCTGTGGGTTGTGTGCCAAAGCCTAGGTCTCTGCCAATGGTTTCTATGTCCCTTCAGAAATGTTGTCAGTCCATCGTTTTCTCTGTCTTCCTCTCCATCTCCTTCCGTCAATAATTCCCTGGAGGACTGGTTTAGCAAGGCCACTGGATCTTGTTACATGACCATGTTAGTATGCTACGTGATGGTTTGGCGCATTTGTTGAGTGGTTATATGATCGGTGGTGATGGTTTGGCGCATTTGTTGAGTGGTTATATGATCGGTGGTGATGGTTTGGCGCATTTGTTGAGTGTTATATGATCGTGTGATGGTTTGGCGCATTTGTTGAGTGGTTATATGATCGTGGTGATGGTTTGGCGCATTGTGAGTGGTTATATGATCGGTGGTGATGGTTTGGCGCATTTGTTGAGTGTTATATGATCGGTGGTGATGGTTTGGCGCATTTGTTGAGTGGTTATATGATCGGTGGTGATGGTTTGGCGTATTTGTTGAGTGGTTATATGATCGGTGGTGATGGTTTGGCGTATTTGTTGAGTGGTTATATGATCGGTGGTGATGGTTTGGACGTATTTGTTGAGTTGTTATATGATCGGTGGTGATGGTTTGGCACATTGTTGAGTGGTTGTATGATCGGTGGTGATGGTTTGGCGTATTTGTTGAGTGGTTGTATGATCGGTGGTGATGGTTTGGCGTATTTGTTGAGTGGTTATATGATCGGTGGTGATGGTTTGGCGTATTTGTTGAGTGGTTATATGATCGTGGTGATGGTTTGGCACATGTGTTGAGTGGTTGTATGATCGGTGGTGATGGTTTGGCGTATTTGTTGAGTGGTTGTATGATCGGTGTGATGGTTTGACGTATTTGTTGAGTGGTTATATGATCGGTGGTGATGGTTTGGCGTATTTGTTGAGTGGTTATATGATCGGTGGTGATGGTTTGGCACATGTGTTGAGTGTATATGATCGGTGGTGATGGTTTGGCGCATTTGTTGAGTGGTTATATGATCGGTGGTGATGGTTTGGCACATGTGTTGAGTGGTTGTATGATCGGTGGTGATGGTTTGGCGCATTTGCTGAGTGGTTATATGATCGGTGGTGATGGTTTGTCGCATTTGTTGAGTGGTTATATGATCGGTGGTGATGGTTTGACGCATGTGTTGAGTGGTTATATGATCGGTGGTGATGGTTTGGCGTATTTGCTGAGTGGTTATATGATCGGTGGTGATGGTTTGTCGCATTTGTTGAGTGGTTATATGATCGGTGGTGATGGTTTGACGCATGTGTTGAGTGGTTATATGATCGGTGGTGATGGTTTGGCGCATTTGCTGAGTGGTTATATGATCGGTGGTGATGGTTTTAGTATCTTGCGGTAATACTCCATTTGGCCTTGGCTTGGGTTCGTCTTTCCAAATCTGCTGCGAGGGTTCCATGTATCTCATGCATACAGGAAGACGGAATTTTCCAGTGCAAGTAGAGGTTGGTCTTGTGTTTCATGGATATGTTCTTGTCCTTCCATACAGGTTTCAGCCCGGACAGTGATGATGTTGTCTTTGCTGCCCTGAAGGCGATTTCTGTTTCAGATCCCTCATTGTTACTAATGAATTCCAGGTAAGAGAAATTTCGAACAATTCCTCGCTTCAGTCCATGGACGGTTATATCAGTAGTGATGGTAGTACTGTGGCTGGCAATCAATTTGGTCTTCTTGGAGGTGATTCCTTGCCATGTCTTATCGATGTCTCATTTAGTCATTTAACAAAGATTGGCGAGTTCTTGCTCACTGCCAGCCAGGCCGTCAATGTCATCTGCAAAGCGAATGTTCGTGATGGCTCTTCCTCCAGTGCTGACTGAACTGACAGATCTTCAATTGCGTCTGATGTGGATGCATTCAGCGCTTAGATTTGATTTTATCAAGATTTTGCGCTATATAAATATTGTAATTATTATTATAATTATTATGCATTCCAGGGATATGCTGAAAAGTGTGGGAGACAGAAAACAACCCTGATGAACTCCAAACGAAGTTTGGAACCTCTCTAGAACAGCACCTTGTTTAAGTATCGTATTGGTTTCTTTGGAGTATAGCTGCTGGATGGTATTGATAAACTCTGAGTATTATGTAAACCTTGTTTTTAGCTATACGAAATCCAAAACAAGTGTAACTGCCCGCGTTCAAGCAAACAGGAACCAGAAAAAAAAAACACGAAAAAATCAGAACGCATATTTAAGACAGACTAAAAATCAGTTTAGTCCTTTTCTCATACTGGACGAAATAGCAGGAAAGTTGAAGTCGTTTTCTCGTAATTGTTGTATTTGATGTTTCTTTGTTTGTGATCTTACGTTTGACAAAGGCCAGTTGGCCGAAAATTTGCGCCTGTCTTGTCTGGTTGTATTAAATACGAGTTCTGAATTATTTTTTCGTGGTATTTTATTGTTTTGTTTAGTTCTGTTGTGTTGTGTTGTTTTGTTTTGCTTTATTTTGTTTATGATTTTACTTTTTATTTTATTTTATTCATTTTTTTCTGTTCTTGTTTTTAGCTGACTGGCATTTCAGGCTTATGTTGGGAACTCTCATACTGGCTTTATCGGGCTTCTTACGGCGTTACACACCGCCTAACTTTGTTTCAAACAGAGACAACAGAGATACGAGCGTTCAAGCAGAGTCAATAGTGCATAAAACCCATAAGTTAGGTAGAACCTGAAGACTTGTCAGCGCATTGGATTATAAGCAGGCTTATGGCTCATGCCATCATCTTTAGGTATTTTTTCATCACATTACATTTGATGCCTTTGTGCATATCGAATTCATTTCGAGCGCGGACACATTGTCGTAAAAAACCTGAAAATGGAACTTTTGCTTTGTAAACTATGAATGTGGTCGACATTTGACCATACAAGAAATAGAAATACACAAAAAGCAGAATCAAAACGCGTAGTTAAATTAATGCAACAAAGTAAAGGCAGATTGGCCAAAAATGTGACACTATTCAAAACAAATTAATAAATAAATAAAAGATGAAATACGAAAAGGACGTAGGCCTACTATAAAATGACATAATACATTTAAAATGCAGTCATTAAAGTCATATGAAATCTAAACCAACATGACTGCTAGCGTTCAAGCAAACAGGAACCGGAAATACACAAAAATTGAATCAGAATGCGTACTGGACACAAGAAAACAAGACAGCTGTAACTACAGCTGTCTCCATATTTTCTGTACATAACTGACTAACGAAAATAAAAATTTTAAAAAAACGCATTTTTTAAGATTCATTAAATTAATGTACAAAGGCCATGAAGCAATGTAAAAATACATTAAACAATCAAAATCATTCAATACAGTCATATGTGTAATACCACGTACATCTAAGGATTTTAATACATGAGAATTAAGTGCGCGTGCTAACCCGGAATCAGTGCATTAAGTTCATTACTTTGGGAACTGATCTTGGTTTGTTTGGTTTGGGTTCTCTCTCTCTCTCTCTCTCTCTCCCCTCCATTCTCTCTCACTCTCTCTCCCTTCTCTCTCTCCCTCACTCCCCTTCTCCCTCCCCCCCTCTCTCTCTCCCTCTCTCTCTCTCTCTTCCCCATGATTCTGCACATGACAGACTGTTTACGGCAACCTGAAAAACGAGTTACACTTTCGCTGAGAATATGTCTGGTATCCGATTTTAAAATGTGACCCAGACACGAACGTCCGTTCAGTATCTTATTGAAATATTATGTTTTTTAGTCCTAACAAGATAGCCTACATATACATATAGATTAGTACTCTGCATACAATCTTCACTATTGTTTCTCCCGATGATGTGGTTTTTTATTTTTTTTTTTTTTTTTTAGTCGTAACAAGATAACCTATATTAAATAGTCTTCAAGTAATCTTTTCATTGTTGCTTTTTTTTCTAATGCACGATTTCTCTTATCTAATGGGAGAAGATGGGAAACGCGTGGCAGGGAACAATGCTTAATGACACGTGTTCATTTCTTATCTTCCAGCTCCATTTTTAAAGACTCCGGATTCTTCCCCAACCGTTTTGTGCATGTAGCCTAACTGTTCAAATCAGTTGGTTGAATTAATGACATTTACGTGTCCGCGCCAGACAGGATAAGATCGAGTTTGACAAAAACGGTTATTCCTCGTTTTGGTTATGTATAAAGCGAACAAGAAATATCTTTGAATGTGGAGTGATTGGCGCTGTTTTTCTTGCCTATTTAGTTATTTAGTTTAAAGAATAATGCCGATTATCTTATCTATTTAATTATTCAGTTTAACGAATGGCTCTGTTTTGTTTATCTATTTAGTTATTTAGTTTAAAGAATGGCGATGTTTTATCTGTTTAAATATTCAGTTTATAGAATAGCGCTGTTTATCTTATCTAATTAGTTGTTTAATTTAACGAATGGCGCTGTTTTGTTTATCTATTTAGTTATTTAATTTAAAGAATTGACGCCATTTTGCTTATCTATTTAGTTATTCAGTTTAAAGAGTGGCGCTGTTTTGCTTATCTATTTGGTTTTTGTTGTTGTTGTTGTTGTTGATTTTGCTTGTTTAAAGAATGACTTTTGTTTTTGTTTATCTATTAGTTATTTAGTTTAAAGAATGCGCTGTTTTGTTTATCTATCTAGTTATTTAGTTTAAAGAATGGCGCTTTTTGTTTATCTATCTAGTTATTTAGTTTAAAGAATGGCTCTGTTTTGTTTATCTATCTAGTTATTTAGTTTAAAGAATGACTCTTTGTTTTGTTTTTATCTATTAGTTATTTAGTTTAAAGAATGGCGCTGTTTTGTTTATCTATCTAGTTATTTAGTTTAAAGAATGCCTGTTTTGTTTATCTATTTAGTTATTTAGTTTAAAGAATGGCTCTGTTTTGTTTTTTTGTATTTAGTTTGTGTTGTTTTTTATCTATTAGTTATTTAGTTTAAAGAACTCTTGTTCAACTTCGAGTGAATTAGTAAAAATACAAAACTGTTTTAAACATAGATATATATAAACGAATATTTTATGTAAATAAACAAGTCATAGTTAAAGAAAGACATAATTATGCCCTTCTCTCTTCTTCTTCTTCTTAGATGCCTCTTCTCTTTCTCTCTCTATCTTTCAATAGTTAAAGAATGGGCAAATGTGTTTTGTTTGTATCATATTAGTTAAAAATTGATGTATCTATCTAGTTATTATTCAAAAGCAGAACCAGATCTTCGTACAAATCAGTATTGTTTAGAATGCTCTGTTTTGTATCATCTCGTTATTTAGTTTAAGATGGCGCCTTTGTTGATTTTCTAAATATTTAAATGACTGTTTTGTTTACTGATCTGTTATTAGGGTTTAAGATGAATGTTTGTTTTCTTTAGTTATTTGGAAAAGATGACATGTTTGTTTTCTATCTAGTTTGTTAAAGCGACGTTCTGTGAACTTTAAGTGATTTTAGCCTCCTAAAATACTGTTTTTCATCATCATCATCAGGTGTTGACGCATGGGCGTTTGATTATACTTCTAGTCTTTATTTAGATGGCCTCAAGCATCTTTTATCTCTTGTCTTAGCACTTCAAGAACGTCTAGTATTTTTTGGATCTACCTAGTGCTTTTTAACTCCAGTTTGTTTGACTAGGTAGTTCAATTTCCCTTTTCATAAAATGACCCATGATTTTGTTTCTAATCTTCTAGTCATGATTTATTGTGCGCTCTTAGACTATCTAGTTTGTTTATTTTGATGACTCATGGAACTCTAACTATTTTTAGAAACGCACATCGGCTGCCTAATTTGTTATGCTTGCTTGTTATTTAGCTCAATGACAACAGTATTGTTTTCTATTATATAAGTTCAAGAATTCGCTTCTTGTTTATTATTAGTTTTTGGTTAAGAATGCTTTTCCTTCTTTTTGTTTTCTTGCAATTCTTGGCTATTTGAATGAACTGCCGTCTGGTGAAATGATCGTATCTAGTTATTTAATTTAAAAACCTGTTTGTTTTCCATTTTGTTATTAGATTGCGCTGTATGTGTATTTCAGTTTTTATATGATGACTGATTTTCTTATCTATCTGCTGTTTAGTTGCAACCGCTGTATTTGTTTCTATTATCAAGTTATATTCACAAGGATGTTTGTAGTCTCCTGTTCATTTGTTTAAAGAATAGCACGTGTTCATCTGCTGTTTGAATGGGTGTTGTTTATCATTATTTTTAACTTTAATCCTAGGTCTTCATCTAGGTCTCGTTGTTTTCGTTTTAAAGTGAATACGATTGGTGACAAGAAGCACAATCCCTGTTCTGTTCCTCTTTTATTTTTGGAAAGAGCTTTTTGTTTATTTTTTATTCTCATTAAGAAGCTGTTTTGTTAAACATATTTCTATTATTCTAAGATGCTTGTTTTGTTTATCTATCTAGTTATTTAGTTTAAAGAATGGCGCTGTTTTGTTTATCTATCTAGTTATTTAGTTTAAAGAATGACTGTTTTGTTTATCTATCTAGTTATTTAGTTTAAAGAATGACTGTTTTGTTTATCTATTTAGTTATTTAGTTTAAAGAATGACTGTTTTGTTTATCTATCTAGTATTTAGTTTAAAGAATGACTGTTTTGTTTATCTATTTAGTTATTTAGTTTAAAGAATGACTCTGTTTTGTTTATCTATTTAGTTATTTAGTTTAAAGAATGACTCTGTTTTGTTTATCTATCTAGTTATTTAGTTTAAAGAATGACTCTGTTTTGTTTATCTATCTAGTTATTTAGTTTAAAGAATGACTCTGTTTGCTTATCTATTTAGTTATTTAGTTTAAAGAATGGCGCTGTTTTGTTTTTTGTTTGTTTGTTTGTTTTTATCTAGTTATTTAGTTTAAAGAATCTTGCCAACGTTCGAGTGAATTGGAAAAAAAAAAAAACAGAATAAAACACAGAATACAATAAAAACGCGTATTTCATGAAATGAAACAAGTCAAGACAAGATAAATAATTATTTCTCTCTCTCTCTCTCTCTCTCTCTCTCTCTCTCTCTCTCTCTCTCTCTCTCTCTCTCTCAAAGCAGACATGGACAAATAGTGGTTCTTGTTTGTAATGATAGAAAAATTATGAATGTATTCTCTTATTTCAAAAGCAGCAACCAGAAACTTCGCCAAATCAGCTATGCTTCCCGCAGAATCGTCTGTCATTTTGTGAATCAAAACCTCGTCTAAGTTGTCGCCTTTAGCGATATCTAAATGATAATACTGTTTGACCTGACTGAGCAGAGGGCGTTTAAGCATGAAATGTGTCTCGTTTTCTTGTATATTTGGACAAACTGGACATGAAGTGTTTTCAGTCTAGGCGGAAAGCGACGTCTGTGAACGTTTAAGTGGGATATGCCCATCCTAAACTGTCATCATCATCATCATCAGGTGCCTTGCCGCATGGCGTTGGCGATTATGGACTTCCATCAGTCTCTATATCTTGTTGCCTCAAGCATCTCTTCCACCCTCCTTGTCTTCAGCCATCTGCAAGACCGTCTAGTATTTTCTCCCTGGGTCTACCTGGTGCTCTCTTTCCCTCCAGCTTTCCCGTTGTGACCAGGTGTTCCAATTTCCCTTTCCTCATAAAATGGCCTATGAATGTTGCCTGCCTTTTCCTAATCTTCCTTATCAATGATTTACTTGTGTCTGCCTCCATCAAGACTGTCTCGTTTGTTTTCTTTGCTGTCCATGGAACTCTCAACATCCTTCTTAGAAACCACATCTCGGCTGCCTCAATCTTGTTCTGGCTTTGCTTGTTGACTGTCCACGCCTCGCAATCGTACAACAGTATTGGTTCTATATAACATTCAAGAATTCTCTTCCTGATGTTAATTGATAGGCATTTGTTGGTAAGAATGCTTTCCATCTTCTTGAATGTTGTTTTGGCTTGGCCAATTCTGCTGGCTATTCCTGATGTGCATCTGCCGTCTGGTGAAATGATCGTTCCCAGGTATTTAAATTTATCAACCTGTCTCAAGGTTGTGCCATTTGCTGTTATGTTGCCTGAGGGGATTTCATGT
>CM060308.1:97333895-97416395 GCA_030674185.1 Monoplex corrugatus
CATCTTTTTCAGTGCTGCTCTAACATCATCTTTCATTATGGGTGGTCCTTCAAAGTTCTTTTTTATAATGTGTTCTTCGTTTCTGTCATCCTCAAAAAGGTCTTTAATGTACTCTCCCCATCTGTCTAATATTTTGTCTTTTTCCATGATAAGCGTGCCATCTTTCGATTTTAAGCAACCAGTTGATGTGCATGTATTTTTCCTGTGGACAATTTCTTCAATTCGTCTGTACATACCCTGAGGATCCATTTTGTGTCGTTCTTCTATCTCTTTGCATTTTGTGTTCAGCCAAGCTTCCTTAGCTTCATTGCACCTATACCTGATTTCTTTGTTTATCTTCCTGTATATCTCCTCGTTTCTCTTTGCCTTCCTCCTTTCCTCCATCAGGCCCAAAATTTCATTAGTCATCCAACTCTTTTTTGCTTTTCTATTTGCCTTAGGGATTTCTTCACAAGCTTCATTTATAGAACTTCTTGTTTCGTTCTTACTACAGTCAACTCGGAAAACAGGGCAATGCTTCTTCGTCTTTACTCCTCGCTGTCTGATTCTCAACTGACTACAGTATATATACATATCACAGTGAACAGCAATCAGTTATCATTTAAACGAATATCATGCCGTGCTGCTATCCGCACGCTGTTTACTGTTAACACACGTCACATCTCCCTTTCTTTAAGGAAACAAAATCAATCATTTTTCCTATCTTTCAGTCCATACGAAATAAATGTGTTTCCTACCTTTATCACAACATTAACTTAACAAACACTCATTCTCACGCACAGGGCCCAATCATTCATTCACCTCATTTTATCTCTGATCATTATACTATCCATCATCATCATGTCCATATTTCGCAATGCTTTCAGTTTATCTGATTGTGGTAGAGTCTTCAGTTTCATTCGTATTTCAGGAAATCTGGCCTTTTGCTTTGTCTTCCAGATCTTGTTCTGTAAGGAGAACTAACTGGTTCGGGTTGTCCTGTCCTTGTTTGTTTGATAACTTCATCTGGCTCCTTGATGCTGGTTGTCTCAGACATTTTGATGACTGGTGACTGATCAGATGAGTTCTCACGGACAGACGATGCTGGCGTCCTAACATCTGTTCCAGTTCCAGTTTTCTTGTTATCTTCCAGCATCTGTTTTGAGGGAATACTGTTGCTGTTGCTTGCCCGATGTGTCGCTTTCCTGATGTCTTCCAGAAATCATCCTTCTCTGGACCAGTCGTTGAGGGTTGATTGTCTGCTGAAGCTCCGTTTCTGTTGTGTCTCGTAGCTGACGACGATTCCTTCTGTACTGACGTCCGTCCTCTGTGCGAATGTTGTATGACCGGATTTCACCTGTTGGTCTACTTTGGCGCTGATCCACTTTTTGGATCCTGGAGGTTGGAATTTCACAATCTGTCCCGGACTCAGTTCTGTTAGCTCTATTGCGCTTCTGTTGTAGTAGTGCGCTTGCTTCAGTTTCCTTTTCTCAAGTTCTTTCTTGATTGGTACAACTGTAGGTTGGAGTAATGTCTTTGACGTCGGCACTTGTGTTCGTGTTCTTCTGCCGAACAGTCTCTGAGCAGGCGAACTGTTTACAGTCTCTGTCGGGATGTTTCTCAGCTCAAGTAAAGCGAGGAAGGGATCTTGATTGTTGTGTTCTGCTTTCTTCATGCACGTCTTTGCAGCCTTCACCGCGCTCTCTGATTTTCCATTGGACTGAGGGTAGTGTGGTGAGCTTGTTACGTGTTCAAACCCATATATTTTTCTGAACTTTCCAAACTGGTTTGATGTGAATTGAGTTCCACAGTCTGTTGTCAGGCGTTCTGGTATTCCGTGTCTTGCCAAGTGTCTCTTCAGACAGATGATGACCTCTTTGGATTCTCTTGTTTGTAACCGATCAATCTCAAAGAAATCAGAGTAGTGATCGACCGTGACCAGGTATTCATTGCCATTTGTTCAAAGATGTCACAAGCGATGTGTTGTCAGGGCAGGTCAGGGATCTCTGTACTGATAAGTGGTTCCTTCTGCTGACCACGGTGGTATGTGTTACAGGCGCTGCATGTTTTGACAAAATCTTCGATGTCCATGTTCATCCTGGGTCAATAGACTACCTCACGTGCTCTTCTTATGCAGCTCTGAATTCCTGAGTGGCTTGCATGAAGTTTCTCAAGGATGTCTGCTCTTTCGCTTTCAGGTACAATTACTCTGTGGCTTTTGAAGACAAGTCCGTTGTGGACTGACAGTTCCTCCCTGAAAGGAAAGTATTGTTGTAACTGTAATAAAAGTTGTTGTTTCTCCTCTGACCAGCCTTGTAGAATGACAGCTTTCAGGGTTTTCATGGTTACATCTTCTTGAGTTGCTTGCTGCAGACTGTTCAGTCTCTCTTGGCTGATGGCCAGTTCTTGTAATGAGTCTGTTTTCTCCAGGTCTGTGAGGAAAACGGCTTCCTTGTGGGTGACTTGCTGTTCCGCTTTTCCACAGACTGCTCTGCTGAGGGTGTCAGCTAGGTGCATCTCAGATCCACGCTTGTACACTACCGTGTACCTGAACTTCTGAGTTTTGAGTAGCATCCTCTGAATCCTCTTAGGTGCTGAGAGCAGGCTCTTCTTGTGAATGGTCTCTAGTGGTTTGTGGTCGGTCTCCACCAGGATGTCTCTTCCATAGACATATCTCTCAAACCTTTCCAGACCGAAGAGTATTGCCAACATCTCCTTTTCTATTTGAGCATAGCTTTTTTCTGTCTCGGTCAAGGCTCGTGATGCGTACTGAATCGGTTGACCATCCTGCATGAGACAAGCTCCAAGTCCAAACTGTGAAGCATCACACTGAAGGGTGGTTGTACGCTTTCCTGAAGAGTCAAAGTAGCGAAATACCGGTGGCTCAGAGAGTATCTTCTTCACTTTCTTCAGGGCTTCTCCGTGGACGTCTTCATCCCATCTGAAGTGGACGTCTTTTTTTACCAGTTCTCTGAATGGTGTTGCTGCCTCAGACAGGTTTGGTGCAAATTTCTGAAGGTATCCGACTACACCGAGTAGTCTCTGCACAGCTGCTTTGTCTTCTGGCACTGGGAGTTGTTGGACAGCGTCCAATTTCTTTGGGTCGGCTTTCAAGCCTTCTCTTGAGAAGATGTGTCCCAAATATGATATCTCTGTTCGTTTCATCTCAACCTTCTCATTGTTGAGTTTGATTCCAGTCTCTCGGCATCGTTGTAGCAAACGGTTCAGGTTGGTATCATGAACTTGTGCTCCTGCTTCGTCGGTTGGTCCTCTGCCAAAAACAAAGATGTCATCATGAACCGCCACCACGCCTGGCAGTCCTGCCAGAGCGATGTCAATCCTCCTCTGGAATTCTTCTGGGGCTGGTGAAATACCAAAGGGCATTCGTTTCCATCGGTATTTGCCAAAAGGCGTCTCAAATGTTGTCAGGTAGCTGCTGTCTTCGTCCAGTTCAATGTGCCAAAACACGTTTTTCGCGTCCAGGTGTGTGAAGTATTTTGCATCTTTGAGGAGAGGCAGTACGTCATCAATGGTTGGCATGGGGTACTCGTTTCTCCTGAGGGCTTTGTTCAGTGGCTTAGGGTCGATGCACAATCTGACTTTCCCATTGCTCTTTGTTGTTACGACCAAACTGCTTATCCACTCTGTTGGCGTGTCTACTTTAGTGACCACGTCCAGTTTTTTCAATCTCTTCAGCTCGTCCTTCACTTTCTCTTCCACTGCTATCGGCCACTTTCTGCAAGGCATCTTCACTGGAGCAATACTGGGGTCTGTTTCTAGGTGTAATTTCCCTTCTAGTTTTCCTTCTCCTTCAAAGACATCGTTGTACTTTGTGAGCATGGTGTCAGAATCGTGATTACGAACTCTAACAAAAATCCAGAATATTGAAGACTAAAGTTCAACCATGGAAGATGAACAAGAAGAGAGAAAAGCCAGTCGACGACATGCCAAGATTCCCTTGCCTCCTAAACTTGATGTGAATGGAGGAAACCTGCAGAGCAGCTGGAGGAAATTCAAGAGGCTTTGGGACAGCTATGAAATTGTGACAACACAGACAGAAGAAGACTCAACATACAGAACAGCAGTTTTTCTTTCTTGCATCGGGCTGGATGCTATGGACATCTATGAAGGATTGGCATTTGCTAATGAAGCTGAAAGAAATGACATTGACACTGTTCTCCAGAAATTCGAAGAATACTGTGTGGGTTCAACCAATGAAACTTACGAAGCATTCAGATTCAACTGCAGACATCAAGCAGCAGGAGAATCTATCGAACAGTTTATAGCAGAACTGCGGAGACTGATTAAGACCTGTAACTATGGTACACTGGAAGACAGACTGCTGAGAGATCAAATCGTACTGGGTGTACATGACGAGACTCTGCGATCAAAATTACTGGAAGTGCGACAGCTGACATTGACTGCATGTATTGATATGTGCAGAGCGCATGAATCAAGTCAACAACAAACCGTCCAAATGATGAGAAAAACGCAGGACACGCAGGAAGTCCAAGTTTTCAAAGAAAAAAAGACAGCAAAGCAGTATAGCAAAGGAAACAAACCAGAGTACAGAGAGAAATGTGGATATTGTGGTGGAAAGCACCCAAGAGCAAAAGAGAAATGTCCAGCATTTGGAAGAAAATGCAAAGCTTGTGGAGGAAATAATCACTTTGCTTCATGCTGCAGAACACCCAAGAAAAATCAAAAGAAAACAAGAGTTCAGCACTTCGAAGAAGAGGAGACTGACACTGAAAGCGATAATGAAATCCTCGGGATCGAAGACAAAACCAGAAAAAAGGAGAGAAACATACGAGCAAAATTCTGATAAATGAGATGCCGGTAAGATTTCTTCTTGACACAGGTGCAACAACAAACGTGATGTCTGAGAGCCTGTACAGAGAAGTCACAGGAGATGAAAGAAAGTCTGACCTGCAAGAGACGAAGAAGAAGCTGGTGATGTTCAACGGAACAGAAATGAAGCCTGTAGTGCTGCGAGTGAAAAACCCCAAGAACAGAAGGAAATACAAAGTCAACTTCGCGATCACCAAAACGGACTGTAAGCCAGTACTGGGACTGAAAGCTGTACAGCACATGCAATTGTTGACGATCAATGAAGAGAACATTGCAACGATAGCGGCGAATCAGAAAGAGGAGTAAAGACGAAGAAGCATTGCCCTGTCTTCCGAGTTAGCTGTAGAAAGAACGAAACACTTCTTTAGCTCTACAACAAAGTAATTTTCCTAGAAATGGATCAGATTTATAATGAAGAACAAGAAACAATTGGAGTTATGTTGTTGTTGTTGTTGTTGTTGTCGTTATTGTTGTTGTTCTCCTTCTTCTTCTTCTTGTAATAGTGGTGATGATGGTTGTGGGGGAGATGGTGGTGGTTTAGTTGTTGTTGCTATTGTTGTTGTTTGGGGAGGAGGTGTTCTAGTGTTCCTGGTTTTCCTGTTCCTTTTTTGATTTTTCTGTTCCTTTTTCTTTTTTTTTTTCTTTCTTTTTTTTTTTTCTTTTTTTTTTGTAAACATATTTATTTGTTTGTTTGTTTGTTTGTTATATATTTGTATGTATGACTTGTGTGTGTGTGTGTTTCTTTTTGTTGGGAGGGAAGATCGCAATAGAATGTGTCTATGTGAAATGCGCGTAACTTTCCCTAGAGACTACATGTTGCCATAGCACAGCGCCACTCTTTCCTTCTCCCCCTAGCCCCAATTCGTGTGTGTGTGTGTGTGTGTGTGTGTGTGTGTGTGTGTGTGTGTGTGCGTGTGTGTGTGTGTGTGTGTGTGTGTGTGTGTGTGTGTGTGTGTGTGTGTGTGTGTGTGTGTGTGTATGTGTATGTGAATAATTGTTATATTCAATGAACATTGTTTTATGCCTTTACGGTAGCCCGTTTACTACTCTTATAATGTTTTCCATTTAACCCTTTGACTCCCGAACCATATCCACCAACAGCAAAAACTTAACCTTTTGACTCCCTCACACTATCCACCAGGTTCCTGTGTGTGTGTTCGTTATTTCTTTTAACGTCTATTCACATATGTGCTTTCAGATGAAAAAAAAGCCAAAGCAAGTAAGTAAATAAATAAACAAGTAAATGAATAAAGAAACAAATAGGATTTATTTGTGTGTGTTGTGTGTGTGCGTGTGTTTGTTGTGTTTGTTTGTTGTGTGTGTGTGTGTGTGTGTGTGTGTGCGCGTGTGTGCGTGCGTGTGTGTGTAGAGGGTAAGGCACTCATCATCATCTTCATTATCATTGACCTGCCGCATGGCGTTGGCAATCATGACCC
The DNA here is from genome assembly GCA_030674185.1 of Monoplex corrugatus. Taxonomy (NCBI): domain Eukaryota; kingdom Metazoa; phylum Mollusca; class Gastropoda; order Littorinimorpha; family Ranellidae; genus Monoplex; species Monoplex corrugatus. The sequence continues at coordinate 97,340,162 of CM060308.1, forward strand.
TCCATTTGCACATGTCCCTTGTCGCTGCAAGTACATCTTCCACCCTCTCTGTCCTCGGCCACCCTGCAAGTCCGTCCAATATCTTCTTCCTGGGTCTACCTGGTTGTCTTTCCCTTCAGCTTTCCAGGTGTTCTAATTTCCCTTTCCTCATAAAATGGCCTACCAATGTGGCTTGTCCTAATCTTCTTTATCAATGTTTTTTTTTTTGTGTCTGCCTCCGTCAAGGCTGTCTCGTTTGGCACTACTCAAGGTAATATTTAAGTGCAGCGTGTTGACCATAGGAGAACAGACCTCACCTGAAGAAGTTGGAAGAGGGATCCGGCCTGTGCCTGTCAACTGTACCTGTTCAAGAAGATAAAAGCACCACGGACTCCTGGGAAGTGGAACATGAGTGTCAGACAGAAACTGAGTATGTCATCGTGTTGTTGAACTGGGACCATAAGACGGTCTGTCTGGAAACGAACTGAGCAAGTCGATCAATGAAGAAAAAATTAAAGGAGTTCAAGTACCAAGGGCGAAATGAAACGTAGAGGCAAGTGGGACATGACCGGCCCAGTTATATACCAAAGTAGTTTTTTTGGCTCTCCACACGGCTTAACCCTTTGACTCCCGCACTATATCCACCAACTGTAAAAACTTAACCCTTTGATTCTCTCATCCTATCCACCAGCTTCCTGCAGGAAGCTGGTGGATAGGGTGAGTGGAATCAAAGGGCTATGTTTTTGCTTTGATAGCATGATTGACAATGCAGGATGCTTGTGGACAGGGTGCGGGACTCAAAGGGTTAATGTTTTGTTCCTTGCCTTTTTGTTTTTATGAGCAAATGGACTTAGTGTCCATTCTTAGATACTGATAATCCACGACACCACTTGGTAGTTGCTGAGATAATTAACTGATTAAAGAATATTGTTACTTCAATTTTCGTTATTTGTATCTGTATGACCTTAGATTACATAATCTTATAATACATTGGCTGAGGCACTGTATAGTGCGCATTGTCCTGTGGTTTTCTTTTAGGCGTGTGTGTGTGTGTGTGTGTGTGTGTGTGTGTGTGTGTGTGTGTGTGTGTGTGTGTGGTGTGTATGTATGTGTGTGGTGCGTGCGTGCGTGTGTTGTGTGTGTGTGTGTACGTCTGATTTTGTGGGGTGTTGTTTGGGAGGTTTGGGATTTTTTGTTTGTTGTTGTTGTTGTCTGTGGTTATTTATTGTGCTTATGATAGTGTTATAAGCAAACATTGTTTGGATTTGTCAACCCGTCTACTTGGGGTTCAGTTTGCTGTGAGTTGCTGTGTCCGTGCAGTAGTAGGATAGGATCAAATCTTGGGGAGTGTTTCGTTTTTTTTCTCGTGTTTTCTGTTTTCTTTCTTTGTTTTTTGTTTTTTCTTCTTCTATTCTTTTCTTTCTTCTTCTTCTTTGTTTGTTTGTTTGTTTTTGTTCAGGCCTTAGCATGGTCTGACAAAGGAAGATGACACACGCAAAAGCCAACAAAGAACAGATACAGGGAACGTAGCGGAAAAGACAGCAGCTAGGCTTTTCTGACTTCCTAATAATTCGATATAAAAAAATGAAGTTGAAAATGATTTCTACAGAGACGAAAAACGTGCTTAAATTTTGTTGGGAATCACGTTCAGCCCACAATTCATCCTGACTGGAATTCATATCCCTCATTTTTTCCTGCTTAGCGAAACGTCAGGGAAGCCTTGCTATTGTTAAGTTTTGTGATTTATTCTTTGTTGTACATGCTTGACTAAGGTCAGTTAGCCGAAAATTTGTGTCTGTCTCCCATTGGACGAAGCAGCAGGGAAGTTTCAGTCTTTTTCTCCTAATTTTTGTATTTGGTTTTGTTCGTTTGTGAACTTACGCTTGACAATGGCCAGTTGACCGAAAATTTGCGTCTATCTTGTCTGGTTGTATTAAATACGCGTTCTGATTGTTGTTGTTTTTTTGTGTGTGTGTGTGTGTGTGTTTTCTGGTTCCTATTTTTATGTTTTTGATTCCTAAATGATCAGAATTAAAAAACAAAATGTAAATGGTTTCTAAAGTGATGAAACATCTGCATGGAAAATTTCATTTATATTAAATCACAACACATACACAACACCCCACACACACACACATACACACACACACACACACACACACACACACACACACACACACACAACAATATACACACACACATTATGCTCACGAACACACGTACACCACCACCACCGAAATATATCTATTGTTAGTTTACACACACACACACACACACACACACACACACACACACACACACACACACACACACACACACAACACACGCACACAACACACACACACACACACACACACACACACACACACACACAAAATCACACACACACACACACATACATATACACAACACCAATACATACCGTTAGTTACACATTTATTATCTGTTTGTCTTCTATACATCATATCGACAGTATACAAAAACACTGTATTGGTCAAAGGTTGCTGCTTTGGAAGATGCAATTGTTACAACAATTACCACAGAAAGGCATCACAACACAAGATGGACATGGACCAGACATTGGCACATTGACAACACACAACACACAAACAAAAGAAATTGGAAAAAAATAACAGGGACAAAAATGAAATAGAGAAAAAGAGAGAAAGAAAGAATCAAAAAGGAAAAAGACAATGAGATACGACACTGAACATCTACAATTCAAAAACCTTACAGGACCTATTTAAATTTACTCTTATATAGCAGCTCCTTAGGATAGGTGAGGGTGTGAAAGAATTAACTACTCTTCAACAATCCCTACTCTTAGATAAGGGGTGTTTAATAGTGGGGTAAAATAATCCACACTGTATAACTTAACGGCAGTTCCTGAGAAATTTGATTTATATGCACCAACATAACATCACAATGATGGTAAAGTGTTTGGCTCAAGTTTTGATAATTATAAAAGCTACACGATATTCTATAAAAATACTTTATGTTATGTTCCTTTAGTAACTGAAAAGTGGACGATTATTTCTTCATTGTTAATTCACTTACACTGGTCATGCTTTATTTGCCCTGTAAGTAACTGAAAAGATTGGGATTATTTCTTCATTGTTCTAATTCAACTTACACCAGTGTCCATGCTTTATTATGCCCTGTAAGTAACTGAAAAGATTGGCGATTATTTCTTCACTGTTTTAATTCAACTTACACCAGTGGCCCATTAGGTTAGTTGTTAAAGTGACAAGCTTATCATGCAGCAGTTGTGGGTTCAACTCTTGGACGGACCTCCCTTTTTTTCTTTGTAGTGACCCATCAGCCCAGTTGTTACAGCACCATGCTTATAATGCAAGGGTTATGGGTTTAATCCTTGAGTGGGCCAGGGTTCTTTTTTCTTTTTCAGTGGCCGATTTAGCTCTCTTATTTGAAAGCCACGTTCAAAACGCAGCAGTTATCGTTTCAACCCTTGGGCAGCTCAGTGTTTTTTCATGTGAGCTTGTTGGTTCTTTTGAAAGAGCCGTGGATTCAAGATCTGATATCTCGAGTTCAATCCTAGCCTGCAACACTAAAAACTGGTCTAATCGCTGCCCATCTTCACGTTTTCATCATTCTGGTGGTGTCAGCTTAGTATTTCATAGGCGTCTCTACCCTCTTCCCCATTTCAAGACCATGTCAGCACATAGTGTTTTGCGCAGGCTCAGGGACTCTGCCAGATAACTGCTGGTAGATTTGGGTGGAGCACATCTGGAACTGTTCAAGTGTGATGGAACCCTCTTGAACAAACTAAAACAAACTGACAGAAAAAAGGACATGTCCATTTGTTTTAAATTCTACAAACTTGTTACATCGTTATCCATAAAAAGAAAAGATCTCAGCATCAGACCCATAACCAATATCTACATACACAAGAACAATACAATCATGATCCAATCATACATAATCATCTGCATCTATTAAAAAACATACCATCTCCATTTTATAAAAACACCATGTCCTTGAACATCAACTTTGCACATCCATTACATAAACAGAAATGTGAATTTGTTCAAAAATAAAAGAAAAAAGTGTTAGTTCTAAACACGATGGCAGTATTTGTTAAGTATCTTCACAACTTTAAAACTATTTTGCAATAAACGTTCATACTACAACAACAACATGTTCATTTAAAAAGTATTTATACAAATATGTTATATACAAGTCAGTAAGTTAACATCACGTGATAAACAACAAAAGTACAAACATGAAGGCATCAGTTCCGAATATATGTACGATCATACACTTTAATTAAGATGGTCAAAATAAACAAGCAATCTTTCTTCTCTGACACCCTTAAAATGTTTATCAAATTATTAATAAAAATGTGCCCTTGTCAATACACAAATCTGATCTAAACATATATGATTTCTTCTTAGGACAAGTGTTCCACAACATTTGTCTTCAAAAGTCTAAAACAACTGAGAGAAAGAAAACAGAAAAAACTAAAATGATACTACAATGTTTCCCAATCTGTATGATAGGGTGAGTTCAGTTCCAGATCATGCTATAGCAGAATAAGGAAAGACAATCTGTCCATTCCCACAGTCAATCCCCATCATATCTAGTGAAGCCTACACATTTATGAGACATTGGGCAGAATATGTAAACTAAATTAACTGACTGAGCTCTATCCATAAAAAGCTGATAAAACATCATCATACATGGGTGCACAGATACACACACACTCCCTTGCACATGTGGAACATCATACTGATCAATCAAAGGCAATGCCAGACAGAAAAGGAAAAGCAAATCATTACGGCCAAATGAACTACTTAAGGCACCCTGCAGCTTTAAACAACAACATGCATACATGTACACCAGGTTTGTGAACAGCCTTTAAAATGAATGGCACACCAAAACTGGATGACGATCACAATTTCTCAAGAAAGGCATTTGAGGTACTTAAAAGTGTGGCGACATCACCTCACCGAAACTACACTCATGAGAGAAGCAATCTAAAATCAACAATCTAGCAAATCAGGATACCAAAAAACATGAGCAAACCCTGAACCTACCTGTAGCAACGGCAATTAACATAATCATTTGTGAGGAAATTGCCACTGGACGAATTATGTGATAGTACACTGCTTTTCATTTCTAAAATGAGGTCAGTATGCTGTATGGTGCCGAAAAGTGGGTGATTACAAAAACTACCCTCAACAGAATGCAGACTTTTATTAACAGCCATTTGAAAAGAACTCTCCGGATTCACAGGCCAGATAAGATCTGCAACATTTGATCTGTGGAAAAGACACACCAACTGCCAGCAGAAAGCGAAACTGGAAGAAGAAGGTGGGGATGTATTGGGCACACATTACAAAAATCAGCGTCATGCATCACCAGACAAGCCCTGACATGGAACCCCCAAGGGAAGAGAAATTAAGGCTGGCTGTGAATATCTGGCAAAGTGACTTCCAAGCAGACATCGGGAGGATGGGCCTTCAATGGAGAATGCTACAGGCAAAAGCACAGGACAGAGGACTATGAAGGTCTCCTGTTGATGGCCTGTACCCCGAGAAGGTGAAGGGCCTGATAGGTAATATGGTAAACTCAGGCTTCACCATGTAATCACTTACCTCTGTTGGTAATCTTTACACATAAAATAACTGACAGGGCTCACACTGCCAAGACCCATTGCCTGTTGATAATGTCCAGTAACCAACTTGAATTATTTGGCAGTTAAAACGAGACTGACTTTCAAACTCACATCCCAAGTGGTCATTTGGGAATCCTGATGGAGAGATCAGAACGTATTCAAGGAGATAGCTTAACACATCAAAGCGGCAACTCTTAACAAAATTTTGAGGCAGCTGTAAAATACCTTGATCAGTTTAGCTATGTAACACCTTCTGTGGTGGTTAGCCTTTCAACACTGCCTTAGATCTCCTTTCACACACTTTTTTCAAAACATTTAGTTATGTAACACCTTGCTTTGTGGTTAGTCTTCCTTCATTGCCTTACTTCTCCTTTTACAGACTTTGTTCAAATCCCTATCCAACAAAACTTGACATGATGAACTGAATAAAGAGAACAGAACTTGGGGAGTTTTTTTAACACAAGAAATATAAACTGTTCACATCACCATTGTTCATCATATCACATATACAGCTCAGTCTACCATACGGAAATACATCACATTAAAGCTGTTCATATCATCTTTTAACAAACACAACGAAATTAAAGGAAACAAAAATTACTGTTCACGTCATCTTTAACAAATAATAAAAAGAAATGGAAATGAATGTTCATTTAATCATTATCTCATCAGTTTATTGTTAATGTATAATTACAATGTAAATGAAACCATCTTTGTCTACAGAATCGAAACATTAAATACACGAATAAATACATAAACGACATAACTACTTTAGTACAACCCAGTGGTAATATCACAGCCATGTCAAAAAGCCCAGCTACCAGTAACATTCAAACAATTTACAATTAATGGCTACAGTTGAATTCTAACAAAACAAACAGACAGAACAATACATTTTCAACAGATTCACAAAAAAGCAACAAATGAATTATATTTAATTAAAAAAAAGACGGACGGCAACAATGTTTAAGAACTGATACTAACGATGCTCAACCATCCTGCTTCTAAACTAATCTAAATGGGGCATATAAGAGCCACCAATAATATCACAGCTTTTAAAAATTTATTACAAAAACTGATATTCCAGAAAACTGTTTTCCACTGAAACAAAAATATGTAAATGACCTATTTCACTAATATTGATGTCTGTACATACAGCTGAGGATGGGAATCCATGGGACCCGACACTGACAAAAAAGACATTGTACCAACAAAAATCTTATTTTCTGAATCCATCCACACAAAATGAGACTGGTCTGACATAACTACCAGCATCAACAAGAGCACAGAACATGGTTTTGGTTCACGTAGAAACTTCTGTCAGCTGTGTTTATTTGTTACATAAATGGCCTTGTTACTGTAAACACACAGCAAGCTCATTTTACAGTAAGCTGCCAATTCAAGCCACTGATAAGGAGACCACCAAAACAGCCAGTTTTTCAATGAAAAATTGAGGCAAAGAGGAAGAAATGCAGACCTCCAATGATTATACATCGAGAATATAACCAACCCAGTGGCCTAAATATTCAAGAAGTTGTCCACAAAATCAAGACAGAGCAATTTAGAAGTGAGCAGCTGTGTCATGGAGTGCAGTGGACAACATGAACCCAGTGATTGCCGACAAGTGAGACAGGTGAACCATCTTACTGCTTTAATTGTATAAATGAATGAATTTGGGGTTTATCTATGGTGTACGTTTTGGGTCCACATCGTGTCAGTGTCAGATACATGGGTTTCCAGCCTAAAGAAAAAACTTCCATTTCTAAGTTTAAGGCCTCAGGAAATGAGATCATGATAGATAAGCCACAAAAAGAATTCTCTTCTTCATAAACTTGCACAGGAATTTTGCGTCATAATATGTTTGACAATAGACAAAGACAAAACCCTTTCCTTTTAGCTACAATATGTAATACAGTCTTTTTTTTGGTACGATACTCTAAACATAGCAATAAGACAGTAACAAACACTTAATTTACAACTTTGTTATAAACATGGGCATTTTGATAAACATAAGGCATTGAAACAGACATTTATAGAAATATAGTATGCAAATATTTTTGTGTAATCAAGCTACATAAAAGAACATGAATGCTGTTATGTTTTACAATGCAAATCATTGATTTAAGACTGAATAAGGATATCAGTGTAGTCCACCAGGCACTACTTTTATGTCTGATTCTTGTTTCAGAGAGAAAAAATTTTTTTCATTGGGAAGATGACACCTTACAATTAGAGGAAAACTTTATTCTTTTCATTGGGAAGATGGCATTTTACAATTTTGTTCAAATCTGATTTATCATTTAATGTCACTATTTTCTGTTTTCTAAAATGTAGTTCTGAATCAACAGCACAAGTAGTAAACATAATCCAATCACAAGTTAGCAGTCAATCATAACTGTCTTTAATGTAAGTAGACATTATAACTGGCCACATTACTTTTATATAATTTTATGTCACCTGTTCTTATTTCTTAGATGATTAACTCTGCCTTCAGCTGACTGCCTCTGTCTTGTAGCTGTTCTCAAATATCAGTCACAACAGTTATATGGAATTTGATTTTGTCATTACCTGATCATTACATTCCTTTAGCCTCTAATTTTGTTATTAATCACAATTACTTACTATTGATGAATTAATGCCTGAATCTGTTATAGTGCAGCAGCATTCAGATCTTCGCAAGAAGGCAACAAAGACTAAACCAAACACAAAACTATTGCAGCTTAAAGAAGCAACAGCTAAAAAAAAATCAAAAACCTATGTACCTGGTACAACTAGCCCATTTCTAGTTCATATACACGGCTGGTTCCTGACAATAACAGACATTCTGTTTCTAAGCATGATCAATGCTAATTTCCTAGTTACATAAACCAGAGAAAAACAAAAAGACACAAAACAAGTGCCTATAAAATCACCCATACTGGAAAGCAACAACTAGTCTGCAGACAGGAAAAGTCTCCTGTTTTACTGTTCTGTTGTTATGGAAATTCAGTCTTGAATACTTTTGATTGCTAAGAAAAATAATGCCCCCCCCCCCCTCCCAAAAGAACACCCTATCCCGTTAACAAAATTTCAGTCTTGCTTAAAGCTGTGGTTGTTAGGAAAATAACCCGAAAGAAGAGACTCCTATTCGCTTTACCCTTTGACTCCCTCATCCCCATCCACTAGCCTTTGCATTGTCAACAATGATAGCAAAGCAAAAACTTGACTCTTTGACTCCCTCACCCTATCCACCAGCTTCCTGCAGGAAGCTGGTGGACAGGATGAGAGTCAAAGGGTTAAGTTTTTGCAGTGGTGGACAGGGTGTGGGAGTCAAGGGGTTAACAAAAGACTGATGACAGACACAGTTACAACAAGTCAAACGGTTCCTTCCTCCTATGTCTAATACACTCTGGGATCTCTCTTCATAGGAGACAAAGAGCGTGCACGGCTCGAACATGTTCCTCCTCCGCGACGGGATCGTTCACGAGACCTTTCCCGAGATCTTTCACGAGATCGATGTACAACAGGATCGGTGTCCTCCAGCTCCGAGATGATGGGTCGGATGTTTGTGCCGGCCAGGGCTTCTGTCATGCCCAGAGTGCTGAAAGCCAGGCCATTCTGCTGGCTTGATCAGTTTCTCCAGACGCGTGATGATTTCATAATCTGGAACTGCCAGCATGTTGACATCCACCCAACATGCGGGACACCACGTTACGGAAGTCCAGAAGCTGTGGGGAAAAAAAGAGTTTTGATGATTTTAACCCTTTCGCGCCTATATCCTACCCACCAACTGCAAAAACTTACCCCTTCATTACCTCACCTTTGCACCAGCATACACACACATACATAAAACACACATCACCACACGCACATGCACACGCGCGCGCCAAACCCCCAAACACACACACACAGCACACAACACACACATATATTATATGCATATACATACATATATACATATGTATATACATATATATACACACACATACATATATATGTGTATATACATATACACATATACACACACATATACAGATATATATGTATATATGATGGGTCAGAGTTTGTGCATATGTGTGTGAGTGTGTGTGTGTGTGGGCATGCTGGCGGAAAGGGTGCATATCTCTCTCTCTCTCTCTCTCTCTCTCTCTCTCTTTTCTATATATTATATATTTTATATATATATATATATATATATATATATATTCTACATACAACACACACCACACACACACAACATATATATATATATATATATATATATTATATAATATATATATATATATATATATATATATATATATATATATATATTACACATATGTACACATATGTATATATATATGATACTAGCAGAATGACCACAAATTGGGGCAGCAAACAGAACATAATTTATGCTGCTGTTTGGGTTGAACTTCCGACATCAGATCTTGGATCCACAACTCTATCAAAAGAACCATCAACTCATCCCACGCCATGTAAAAATCGTGGCCCAACTGACAGTCGAACCCAGACAAGAAAAGAAAAGAACCGTATACCTAGAACTGATCAATGCATGTCATGTTTGTCACCCAAACAGCAGCCAGCCCTCACCTGTTTTTCTCTGTACTTGAGAGAATCCAGAGCATTCTTGGTGGTGCGCAGTTCGCTGGACAGAGCCTGCACAGCGTTGTCGGCCACCAAACGCTTCTCCTGGGTGTGCGACTCGGAGGAGGCCACCTCCTCTTTCAGCACTGAGATCTTGCGTGCCTGCTTCCGTCGTACCTCTTCCAGCTCGTCCACCTGTTTGGCCAGCTCTTCCACATCCCTCTGCTGCTCTGTTGTCCGCAGCTGAACATACAGGTTAGGTTTAAATCAGATGGTTAGTGTGAATGTTTTTTGCTTGGCATTTATTAGATTTGTTGTCTGTGGTGTGAGGTGTACAGTGTATATATGTTACAGTAAACTCCACTGTTTTCACAATTCATACTTAGCCAGCTCCAATCAAAATAAGTTTATACCTATATACTGACAGGGATGGAAGTCAAGTGGGTAAATGTCAGACTCCCAAATGGAATATCCTGTGTTCGATCCTGCCTGGGTACCTCTGCCTGGTGAGTATAGGGCAGGGATTTTTCTGATCTCACAAGTCAATGCGTGCACTGATTTGCTGGTGCATAAACTCCCTTCATATGTACATGAAAACAGAATATCAAATATGCACATTAAAGATCCTGTAAGTCATGTCAGTGACCAGTGGCTTATGAAACCATGACAACAACCAGCATGCACACCTATCAAAGATGCAGATCGTGCAACAACATAAAGCAGTGTGCTTAGCTTGGTTAACAGTTGAGTTCTCCATGTTCCACAGCTAAGTCCAAATGAGTTTGGGGCATAACACTAAACAAGAATGATTATATATTATTTTATTCCAGCATCATGGTCTCCAACATCTGCAACTTCTGTTCTGCTCTCTGCAACTTGAGGTGTGTATAGGAAATAATCAGTTAAGTCATATTAAGATAAAGCATTTTCCACTGACATCTGTTTTTACATGGCTCTGTTTCACACATCATTCACATGAAAGAAATGAATACAGGAAGAGCTAAACGAATGAATGGATCAATTTAACACACATACAACAAAAGAAAGAAACAAACAAACCAATCCAAACAAACCAGACAACCAACAATAACAACAACAAAAAACACCAAATATCAGCAGAATAACACACACTATATATTACCTGAAGTTCTGAGGACCCCAACAACTGGGCCTTCAGGTTCTGCACCTCCTGTCTAGCGTCGGTCAACTGTAGCTTGTACTTGTCCACCAGACGTTCCAGTTTGCGCACACGCAACGACTCTGTCTCCCTGTCTTTCTCCAGCGTCACCCGCCCGTGAACGCGCTCCTCCATGCCGGTCAGTTTCTTGCGTAGCAGGTCGATGTGAAGTTCTTTAGATTCCAGCTGCTCCTTCAGGCTCCTCACCTACGAAAAGGTGAAGATGAGAAGTGATGGGAATACAGAAAAATGCTGGACAGGATAGGTTGGGATTAATGTTTCGGACACATGAAATTTGTCAGATTAAAAAGGCAGTTGTTCTCTCCGAAAAAAGTGTGCTGCCATAATACAGCACACCCCATTCCCCTCTTCCTCTTTTCTTCACCAGCATGTGTGCATTTTTGTTTACTTATAAAAGGACTTTTTTCCTGGGCTTTTGCCAAGGATAACTCTTTTTTTTTTTCATAGGATCATTTACATGTGCAAGATTCATGCTGTACACAGAATGTCAGTTTATCATCTCATCCAAAAGACTAGCACCCAGATCATCACTCAAGGTCAAGGTCAAGTGGAAGGAAGGGAAAACATCCTGTCTGACCAGAATTGAGCTGGGACCTCTCACATCGCATGCTGTGTGCCTTAGTGTTTTTTTGCTCTCATGGTGACCTAAGTTTAGACAAATTCAGAGATGTGATAGAATGGTGTGTAACAGAGGAGGAAAATATTTGGAAATTACTCGGAAATAGCTTGGAAACATCTTCACATTTGCTTTGTTTTGTTCTTTTTTTTTTTCCTTTTTTTTTTTTTTTGAAAATCGGTCTGGTTTTTTTTTTCACATTTGACAAAACATCTGAAACAAAAGTATCTAAAAAACATTACATACTGTACATCTTTTTTAACTTTCTCTGTTCATTAAATGCAACTAAATTTCTTTCCAATTAAGAAGCCATGAAAAATGTGAATGACCTTTGAACAATGAAAGGTTCACTAGGAGACCTTAGCAGGTTTCAGTTTTCACTGATTCATATTTGCTAAAACAGACATGAAGACTGTACACAACAGAATAATAATGTGTAGCGCAAACAACACTTTTTCTTGTAAAAAAAAAAGAAATTTATGTGTGTCAAGGTCATGCCCTTTCTCATTTCCTGATCCTTACCTTACGTTGCATATTATACAGGTGAGTAGAACGCTCAGCAAGGCTGTCACCCTCCAACCGTATCAACTGCTCTGCCCGAACGATCAGACCGTCTAATGTGGAGTCCAGCCCAAGGTCCAGGGAGATATGATCCATCTTCATCACCTCTCCCAGCTTCTGAAGACCTCTCAAGTACTGTGAACACACAATAAGAACTTCACTGCAATGGATTACCAGCTGGAAGGTTGTGGGTTTGAATCTCCATCAGTTCCTTCAAAAATCATGATGGGATTTTTCAGATCCAGTCAGCTCCTACCCAAAGGTGAGCATGCCATAGGCTTGTTGGAGAGACTGGGACCACACAGTCGAGTCTCATCTACTTCACAGATGCATCACTGAGGGTGTTGCTCAAAATTTCAGACTAACACCGCATGTGTCTGTATCTCTCAGGCCTCACTGATGTCAGGATAGGCTATGATAATAAGCACTGAGTGCAATCCTGTCACAGTCTCTATCCTAGATGGAACTCCATAGCATCATGTCATTCATCCTCATCATCAGCATTGCTCTGTAAGAACTACTCCAGCTTCTGTGGCCATTGAGGTGGCACACAAAAATCAGGGGGAAACAACTAAAAACTTCATTTGATCACTTATTTTGAACATGCACACAAAAACTGTTTCAGAAACTAATGACATAATGTGAACACTATTACAAATAAAAATGATGGGGTGACAACACTGTGGAATGGACAGTGAAACTATTGGCAGAGACCCGGGCTTTGGCACACAACTGACAGCACTGGAAGAATCTGTGAACAGTTTTTCAATGCAGCGTCCCATTGAGTCTTTACGGAGTTGAGGGAGAAAAAAAAGATGACTACAGAATGAAAGTTACTTCAGTATAATGTGAACAACTAATTAAAAACAAATTCAAAAAAGAAACGAAAAGAACATGTTCAATGATTAATACCATGGCCATGCAGACATTATTTTTCAAACAAAACTGAAGCTACAGAAATCTAAATTGGAGAGCACATAAAGATAAAAGAAAATTTGCAGCCGTGTACAAATAACCAGATTAAAAAGCAACAGAATCCTTACCACCAAACTTTTGCCTAATTTTGTCTCATGAACTGCAAAAAGGAAATACATGATTAAAAAAAAAAGAAGAAAAAAGCCAAGTGTCAACATCGATAGAATCCATGTTGCCACACCAGTCGCATGGTGTAGTGTTAGCGCAACGGACTACCGACTGGAAGGTTGTGAGTTTGAATCCCATCAGTCCCTTCAAAAATCATTGTGGGATTTTTTGGCTCTAACCAGCTCCTACCCAGAGTTGGGCATACTATGGGCTCATTGGGAAGACTGGGCCACACAGTCGAGTCTCATCCACTTCACAGATGCGTCATTGAGGGTGTACACCACAATTGTTTGATCTCTCTGGCCTGATTGACGCCAGGACATATTATGATAGTAAGCATAGAGTACAGCCCTGTCACGCAGTCTCAATCCTAGATGAACCTCAACATCATTATGATTATCATCCTCATCGACATCATCATCATTGCATTTAAAAACTGTTCCAGCTTCTGTAGCCATTAAGCTGGCATAGAAAATGGGACGAAAAAAGAAAAAGGTGAGCACAAAGGTAAGCTCTCTGAATGCAATGATCCTAAAAAAAAATTTTTATATCCATGTTGCCCTAAAAAATAATGAGTGAAAACACACATATTCACATGCAAACATACATGAACAAGCAATGTTCAATACCTTATAATGGAAGAAATAAAATACACCCACTGTCTGGGTTATATGAAAAAACAAGTCCCACTACCACTTGCTCACCTTCTCTTTATCAAACTTCAAGCCATCCCTCAGCACATCACCAGCAGCCAGTTCCCCGGCCGCACAGCGCAGTCGGCTGTCCAGATCATGAGCATCTGACTCATATTTCTCAGCCCTCACTGCAAGCTCTCGCTGGATCCCTACCTGGTTGTTCAACTGATCTGACAGGTTCCGGACATGCGCCTCGTACTCTTCAATTTTCTGTAATTAATGGACAAAATAATGTGCAATACTTCAGATTTTCTTATAAAAACAAACAGACTTATATCTTTACAAGGTTGACTCTTAAGATCTCACGTCTTGAATTCAGTCCTATTCTACAGTGTAAAGATTGGCTTGTTTGCTGCTTTGTGTGTTGACTGGGGGTGGGGGTGGGGGTGGATGGGGGCTTTCTGTGATGTGAGACAAGTTTAGACTTAATGGCTAGTTGTGTTATGGTTCAGTCCCTCCATTATGTATTTATTTTATTTTTATTTTATTTTCTTCAAAGAAGATACACATGTACACATGACATTTAAACATAACCAAGATTATTCCAATGATAGACTGATGCAATACTACTATAAGATTTTTAAAACAAAAAACAAAAAAACAGGCTAGGTAGGACCTCAGGACCTGGCCAGCTCATGGATTTATGTACAGGCTTCAGGCTTGTGCCATGATTATTCTGGATCTTCTCCATCACACGGCACCTGTGACCTCACAACACATGGAATTCATTCCGCTCACAAAGACATCATCTTGTGAAATTGAAACTATTTGCTGTCCATTTTAATGCTACAATCATGGTGTCCATGTTTCATGGGTCCCGTTCACCACTGTCCATTTTAATGCTACAATCATGGTGTCCATGTTTCATGGATCCCGTTCACCTCATTTCAACACCTTGCCAGTGCATAGGGTTTTGCGCAGGTTCAAAAAGCTTGACAAATAACTGCTGGCAGATCTGAGTGGAGCGCATATGGAATTATCTGAGTGTGATAAATCCCTCTTCAACAAACACAAAACACCACAAACTGTATGAGTGTGATAAATCCCTCTTCAACAAACACAAACACCACAAACTGTATGAGTGTGATAAATCCCTCTTCAGCAAACACAAAACACCACAAACTGTATGAACACTTCATGAGTCTGTCAAGACAACATAAACAGACAGAAATATTTACCAACTGCATGGAACCTTCCTTATCTGAGTCTATCAAGAACAAACAGACAGAAATATTAACCAGTTGCATGAAACCTTCAATTTATGCGAGTCTATCTAGCAAAAACAGACAGAAATAGTTAATAGATCTTCTAATGAACAGACAAAACAACAGTCACCCTGACCACTTTTTGCTATGAAGTTACATAAAAGTTGTAAACTGTTTCTGTCATTAACCCTTTGACTCCCGCACCCTGTCTACCAGCATCCTGCATATTCAACCTTGCGAGCAAAGCAAAAACTTAACCCTTTGATTCCCTCACCCTATCCACCAGCTTCCTGCAGGAAGCTGGTGGATAGGTGAGGGAATCAGAGGGTTAAGTTTTTGCAGTTGGTGGTAGGGTGCGGGATCAAGGGTTAAGTTATCAGGCTCATGTTCTGTAAGGCCCTCCTCAAACAATAGATAAGTCACAAGAGTACAGAAAAAAAAAAATTTATCACATGAGTTAAAGAGAACAGAAAACAGTTCTATACGAATGATTCACAAAAACATACATAACAGGGAAAAGCTGAAGAATTAAAAAAAAAATACAAATGATGTAATGACTTAATATCAATCATTATACACCTTATACTATGGCCTATGCAAACACTGCACTACTCACAGACCTGACCTCACTGCCTTAGTGCATAGCCATTAAATGGGGATCCAAACAAGAGTGGTGTGTGTGTGTGTGTGTGTGTGTGTGTGTGTGTGTGTGTGTGTGTGTGTGTTTGTGTTTGTGTTTGTGTTTGTGTTTGTGTTTGTGTTTGTGTTTGTGTGTTGTGTGTGTGTGTGTGTGTGTGTGTGTGTGTGCCTGTGTGTGTGTGTGTGTGCATGTGCATGTGCGTGTGTGTGTGCGTGCGTGCGTGCATGCGTGTGTGTGTGTGTGTGTGCAGTAGTAGTATTCTGCTTAGGGGTCGCCAATTGGCACTTAAAGTAATGAAAAGAGTTGTCAATTTACAATGTCCTAGTGTATGTGTGCCTGTTGGCAGGTACAGTTACTGCACTCTGCTTACCAGGCACCAACTGACAGCTTAAGTAAAGAAAAATATTATATGAAAAAGCTCATAACGTAACGATGATACATCAGGTATGTGCTCATATACATACTCAGGCACACGCATATTGAATGTGTGGTACACTCTCACAAACAAACAAATATATATTGTAAACACAAATTTAAAAACAGACATTCAAAGAAGAGTTAAGAGAGAGAGAGAAAAGAGACAAAGAGAGAGAGAGAGAGCGAGAGAGAGAGAGAGAGAAAGAGAGAGAGAGATACAGCAAGAGACAGAGAGAAAGACAGAGTGTGCGAGTGAGGAAAACCAACCAGTCTATGTTCCTGAGCGTTGATGGTCAGTTTCCTGACAGCTTCCTTCAGGGTCTCCTCACTGGTGTCCACAGTCTCGAAGGCCGTACCCAACAGGTTGGCCAGCTGTTCCCGGAACAACTGGAATGCTGTGGCCGAGCTGTGCACGCTGTGTGATGTCACACGCATCTGAAATCAGTCACAAACACAAACTATCAGTTTATTGGTTTGAAAAGTACGTCATAAACATAAAATTAACCCTCTGACTCCCATACCCTGTCCACCAGCATCCTCCATTGTCAACCATGCTAGCAAAGCAAAAATTTGATCCTCTGACTCATTTAACCTACCCACCAGCTTTCTGCAGGAAGCTGGCGGATAGGGTGAGGGGGTCAAAGGGAAAAGTTTTTGTAGTTGGTGGATAGGTGCAGGAGTCAAAGGATTGATCACTGTATAGTACAACATGAGATTATGATATGGTGGTGTATCTGATGTGTTATGGCACGATATATGTGACTTCATACACATCTGAAATCAGTCAGACACAATCACAAATTAACACTTTATTGGTCTGAAAAATATTCATATTGATTTCTTTTGTCACAATGGATTTACCATGTGAAACACAGGCTGCTCTCCCGTTGAGAGCACATCACCGCAATGCAGTACCACCTGAATTTTTTTTTCTAAGACTTTAAGAAAAGCAAGATGGCTAATTGGCCTTCGAGAAGAGAGACCTGGGAAAGTAACCTACCTCTCCAATGATTTATATTCTCACACTGGACAGAGCAGTAGTGAAGTTTCAGTCTTTTTCTCCTAATTTTTGTGTCTGGTGTTTGTTTGCTTGAGATCTTTCGCTTGACAAAAGCCAGTTGGCTGAAAATTTGCGCCTGTCTTGTCTTGTATTAAATATGCATTCTGATTCTTTTTTTGATTTTTTTCTGGTTCCAATTATTATGGGATTTTTTTAGCCCTGACCAGATCCTAACCAGAGTTAACCCTTTCACTCCTGCAGCCTGTCTGTGTATATGTGTGTGTGTGTGTGTGTGTGTGTGTGTGTGTGTGTGTGTGTGTGTGTGTGTGTGTGTGTGTGTGTGTGTGTGTGTGTGTGTGTGTGTGTGTGTGTGGTGTGTGTGTGTGTGTGTGGTGGTGGTCTTTGATTTAATGTCTATTCACTAAAGTGATTTTAGACAACAACAAAAAACAAAAAAAAAAGGGGGGGTGATAGAGGAGGAGTGAAGAGGATGTTTGAAAATTGTCAATTTTGGTTTTGAGAAAAGATGATCCAGAAAACAACTGTTTCGAGGAGGGGAAGGTAAAACTAACAAATAACGTTACCAGAATTAACGATTTAAATAAACTAAGTAACAAACAAAATTGATAATTTCAGAAGAAATGAATAAAAATAAAACCAAGAATTGACTAACTATAACAGTGAACAAGTGAAATAGCATTTTAAAGGTAATTCGCTATAGGACTTTTTGACAGGCTAACAAAAAAATCATATAGTAATGATGATGAGGCAAATATGTCAGAAACTGTACTCATAGATAGTGTAGGAATATGTCGTTTTACCCTAACGCAAGAAAGAATATGACTATGTGTTATCTTCTTTCTACACAAACACACTATGTTCGTGTATTTTGTTTTGAATGCATCAAGTTTCCATCTGTACATAAGAGATTGTATAAGTCTGTTGGCAGGAAGCTGCTTAAGTATTTTGTTGACTTCAAAGTTCATGTGACATTTATCATACTTTTTCTGTTTTAATTGGAACTGCTTCCAGACATAGTTGTCCACTAAAGTGTAAGTCTCGTGCAATGAGAGAGAAAGCTGGATATTGTTTGAATCTGGTGAGTTATTAGCTCCCGTTTGGCAGCCCTATCAACTTTATCATTATAATAAAAAGAACTATGAGAAGGTATCCAGCAGAAAGTAATATCTGTGCCTCTTGAAGATAAACCATGAATCAAGTGACTAATTTCCAGAATCATTTCAGGTCTTGTTTGTAATTTTGATAATTTAAGAGCCTGAAGTACTGATTTTGAATCTGTGTGTGTGTGTGTGTGTGTGTGTGTGTGTGTGCGTGTGCGTGTGGTGTGTGTGTGTGTGTGTGTGTGTGTGTACGTTTGTGTGTTGTGTGAAAACAGACAGAAAGAGAGAGAGAGAGAGAACATAATTAAACACATACACACAAACATACACACAAATACAAACACACACATACACACAAAAACACAACAGCACAAACACACTTGCACACAGTCTTACATGCACGCACTGTACAAAACCATGCATACATACATTCAAATATTATATCATAAATTTTGAAAGAATGTGTGGAGAAGCAGTTTGAGAATTTAACCCTCTGATTCCTGCACCCTATCCACCAACTACAAAACCTTAACCTTTTGATTCCCTGCAGGAAGCTGGTGAATAGGGAGTCAAAAGTTTATGGTTTTACTTTGCACAATGCAGGATGCTGGTGGATATGGTTTTACTTTGCTAACATGGTTAACAATGCAGGATGCTGGTGGATATGGTTTTACTTTGCTAGCATGGTTAACAATGCAGGATGCTGGTGGATAAGGTTTTACTTTGCTAGCATGGTTAACAATGCAGGATGCTGGTGGATATGGTTTTACTTTGGTAACATGGTTAACAATGCAGAATGCTGGTGGATATGGTTTTACTTTGCTAACATGGTTAACAATGCAGGATGCTGGTGGATATGGTTTTACTTTGCTAACATGGTTAACAATGCAGAATGCTGGTGGATAAGGTTTTACTTTGCTAGCATGGTTAACAATGCAGGATGCTGGTGGATATGGTTTTACTTTGGTAGCATGGTTAACAATGCAGGATGCTGGTGGATATGGTTTTACTTTGCTAGCATGGTTAACAATGCAGGATGCTGGTGGATATGGTTTTACTTTGGTAGCATGGTTGACAATGCAGGATGCTGGTGGATAAGGTTTTACTTTGCTAACATGGTTAACAATGCAGGATGCTGGTGGATATGGTTTTACTTTGCAAACATGGTTAACAATGCAGAATGCTGGTGGATATGGTTTTACTTTGCTAGCATGGTTGATAATGCAGGATGCTGGTGGATAAGGTTTTACTTTGCTAGCATGGTTAACAATGCAGAATGCTGGTGGATATGGTTTTACTTTGCTAACATGGTTAACAATGCAGAATGCTGGTGGAAAAGGTTTTACTTTGCTAGCATGGTTTAACAATGCAGAATGCTGGTGGATAAGGTTTTACTTTGCTAGCATGGTTAACAATGCAGGATGCTGGTGGATAAGGTTTTACTTTGCTAGCATGGTTAACAATGCAGGATGCTGGTGGATATGGTTTTACTTTGCTAGCATGGTTAACAATGCAGGATGCTGGTGGATATGGTTTTACTTTGCTAGCATGGTTAACAATGCAGGATGCTGGTGGATAAGGTTTTACTTTGCTAGCATGGTTAACAATGCAGGATGCTGGTGGATATGGTTTTACTTTGCTAGTATGGTTAACAATGCAGGATGCTGGTGGATATGGTTTTACTTTGCTAGCATGGTTAACAATGCAGGATGCTGGTGGATATGGTTTTACTTTGCTAGTATGGTTAACAATGCAGGATGCTGGTGGATAAGGTTTTACTTTGCTAGCATGTTAACAATGCAGATGCTGGTGGATAAGGTTTACTTGCTAACATGGTTAACAATGCAGGATGCTGGTGGATAAGGTTTTACTTTGCTAGCATGGTTAACAATGCAGGATGCTGGTGGATAAGGTTTTACTTTGCTAGCATGGTTAACAATGCAGAATGCTGGTGGATATGGTTTTACTTTGCTAACATGGTTAACAATGCAGGATGCTGGTGGATAAGGTTTTACTTTGCTAGCATGGTTAACAATGCAGGATGCTGGTGGATATGGTTTTACTTTGCTAGCATGGTTAACAATGCAGAATGCTGGTGGATAAGGTTTTACTTTGCTAGCATGGTTAACAATGCAGGATGCTGGTGGATATGGTTTTACTTTGCTAGCATGGTTAACAATGCAGGATGCTGGTGGATAAGGTTTTACTTTGCTAGCATGGTTAACAATGCAGGATGCTGGTGGATAAGGTTATACTTTGCTAGCATGGTTAACAATGCAGGATGCTGGTGGATAAGGTTATACTTTGCTAGCATGGTTAACAATGCAGGATGCTGGTGGATAAGGTTATACTTTGCTAGCATGGTTAACAATGCAGGATGCTGGTGGATAAGGTTTTACTTTGCTAGCATGGTTAACAATGCAGGATGCTGGTGGATAAGGTTTTACTTTGCTAGCATGGTTAACAATGCAGGATGCTGGTGGATAAGGTTTTACTTTGCTAGCATGGTTAACAATGCAGGATGCTGGTGGATATGGTTTTACTTTGCTAGCATGGTTGACAATGCAGGATGCTGGTGGATAAGGTTTTACTTTGCTAGCATGGTTAACAATGCAGGATGCTGGTGGATAAGGTTTTTCTTTGCTAGCATGGTTGACAATGCAGGATGCTGGTGGATAAGGTTTTACTTTGCTAGCATGGTTAACAATGCAGGATACTGGTGGATATGGTTTTACTTTGCTAGCATGGTTAACAATGCAGGATACTGGTGGATAAGGTTTTACTTTGCTAGCATGGTTAACAATGCAGGATACTGGTGGATATGGTTTTACTTTGCTAGCATGGTTAACAATGCAGGATACTGGTGGATATGGTTTTACTTTGCTAGCATGGTTGACAATGTAGGATGCTGGTGGATATGGTTTTACTTTGCTATATGCTTGACAATGCAGGATGCGGGTGAATAAGGTTTTGCTTTGCTAGCATGGTTGACAATGCAGGATACTGGTGGATATGGTTTTACTTTGCTAGCATGGTTGACAATGCAGGATGCTGGTGGATAAGTTGAGGGAGTCATGATTCATGAGTGGAGAAATAGATCTCAATCAACCGATAGAAATACCTCATGTTCCAGACATGACAAACGGTTGCTGCGCAGTTCCAGTTCAGCGTTGGTAGCTTCCAGCATTCTCTGACTGGCCTCAAGCCTCTCCTTCAACAGACTCACTTCCCGCTCCAACTCCAGACGAGATGAAAGGGCATTTTCACGTTCCTGCAACATGAAATACACTTCTTAGTAGCAGATGCGCATCCAGGAGTCACCACCTGGATATGGTCTGGCCCCCTTAGAGTTAAGGACCGAAACACTTGCTTGACAGGGGTTTCTCCTCTGAGGACTTTCTGCTGTATGGTTCTCCAGAGTTTCTTGGTACTAATGCAGTATGTACAAAACTACTGAATTAAAGTGTGTGTGTGTTGTGTGTGTGTGTGTGCGTGTGTGCGTGCGTGCGTGGTGATGTGTGCGTGTGTGGTGTGTGTGTGTGTGTGTGTGTGTGGTGTGTGGTGTGTGTGTGTGTGCGTGTGTGGTGTGTGCTGTGCGTGGTGTGTGTGTGTGTGTGTGTGTGTGTGTGTGTTGTGTGTGTGTGTGTGTGTGTGTGTGTGTGTGTGTGTGTGTGTGTGTGTGTGTGTGTGTGTGTGTGTGTGTGTGTGCAAGTACATGTGAGACCTGGACTGTTTACAGTAGACACGCAAGGAAATTGAATCATTTTCACACCGAAAGCCTCAGAAAGATTCTGAATATCCGATGGCAAGAGAAGATCCCTGATACAGAAGTACTAGAGAGAGCCAATCTCCCCTCCATCCACACTTTACTTCAAAAGAGTCAAGTTCGCTGGGCTGGCCATGTGTACCAGATGTCTGACACCAGAATTCCGAAGCAACTCCTCTACGGGGAACTAGCGTCTGGCAAGAGAACAGTTGGAGGCCAGAGAAAACGGTTTAAAGACAGCTTGAAGGCATCGCTAAAGTCCCTCAACATAGACTGGGAGAATTGGGAAAACCTTGCCCTCGACCGTAAAGTCTGGCGTAGAAGAACAAAACCGGATGTACCACTTCAGAAGTGTCTCGTTTCCAATCTGCACAAGAAAAACGAGCTGCACGGAAAGCTAGGGCTGCAAACCCTTCAACCACAATAACCGACCATAGATGTCCAACCTGTGGACGTTACTTCTGTGCCCGGATCGGATTGATCAGTCACCTCCGGACACACTGACTCAAAGCAACTTCATGAAGCCGTGGTCATTGTCGACGACGACAGACAAACACCACATGTGTGATGTAGAAGGCATTTGCAAAAGAGATCAAGTATAAATGGAAACATCAAAATTTGTTTATACAAAAGAATGTATCTGACTAAAACAGAAACAACAACATGTTCAAACATTTCTCCGTAAGATATTCATCAAATTAATAACTACACCCCAAAACTCAGAAACAACAATAT
The DNA here is from genome assembly GCA_030674185.1 of Monoplex corrugatus. NCBI lineage: Eukaryota > Metazoa > Mollusca > Gastropoda > Littorinimorpha > Ranellidae > Monoplex > Monoplex corrugatus. Next base: position 97,363,382 of record CM060308.1, read on the forward strand.
GTTCAAACATTTCTCCGTAAGATATTCATCAAATTAATAACTACACCCCAAAACTCAGAAACAACAATATGTTCAAACATTTATCCATAAGATGGTCATCAAATAAATAACTGCACCCTAAAACTGCCTCCCATTTTGCAAATTAAAAGATTGTTTGGCGCATACATTTTGCGTAGTCTTCATCTACTTTGTCCAGCATGTTGTTTTTGGCTGAGGATTTCCCCATTTTCTCCATTCCACTGTTGAATACAAGACACAAAACGCATATTGATCCAGTCCTGGTTTTCCATCCAGTTTTAAACTTACACTACAGTAAAACAAAAACATTGGTTTGGAGTCTGGAATCTGGAGATAACTGTCGTATTCAGACAATTCCAGGTGTGTTCCACCCAAATCTACCAGCAGTTAACTGGCAGACTCTTTGAGTCTGTGCAAAACCCTATGTGCTGGCAAGATCTTGAAATGGAGATAAGCACAGGTCCTATGAAACAATGACACCACCAGAATGACCAAGGCTGAAGATGGACAGTGAGACAGTGAACAAGCCAACATTTTATGTCGTAGGGTGATACTGAACTCAAACCTCACTACAAAAAAAACAACAACACCAAAACCAAAAATGCTCAAAGCCATGAAAGTTTGTGAAACATAATATTTTATGTCAAAGACTCAATATATGAAAATAAATATTTTGCATTATTTTGACCCTTGTCAGCAATTTGGGGTCATACCCAGAAACAGCTGGCTGCATCTTTAGCTGGGTTTCTGAGTGCTGCATCACATGGGTGTTTTCATCATCATTTACCACGCCACATGGCGTTAGCGATCATGGCCCTCCATACAAATCTTATCTTTTGTCACCCAAAGTATATCTCCTACCTCCTCTGTCCTCACCCACTTTGCAAAACTGTTTAGTATTTTCTCCCTGGGCCAACCTGGGGCTTTTCTTCCCTCTAGCTTTCCTGTTGTGACTAAGTGCTCAAATTTCTCTTGCTTCATAAAATGTCCTATAAATGTATTTTAGAAAAATGAGTGGAAATCACAATTATTATATGTTCAATGTTGACAGGATGAGGTGTAATGGCCCCTGAGTTGTGGCTATAGCCATGTTCAGAAGTGAAAGACTTAGAATAAAGCCTCCATTGAGTAAAAGATTAACAAGGCAATTCTCATCTTCAACGCTGAAGTGGGTCTGTACAGCCACCAGCATACAATGTGACCCTGAAAGTATAATTTCTTTTTCATTACTGTTTACAACGGCAGGCTCAAGAAACAACCTTCATGACAACAGAAAAAAGGTCATAAAGAAAGACAACTCACAGCACGCAAGGCTTCCATTTCAGCAGTGTATCTGGTGGTCACTTTCTGTTCCCGGGCCATCTCCGACACCAGGCGCATGATTGTGTCCTGTCTGGCTTTGCCCTCCAGCTTTGTATCAGCCAGTGTGTCGCTCAGCGTCACCAGCTTCCCCTTCAGCAGAGTGTTCTCCTGCACCAAGTCTGTCAGCTGGAAATGAAAATCACATGACTGTTGGTAAACATCTGAAACTGCAACCAGAAAAAACATGAAAATAGATCAGAACATATTTAATACAGCCAGACAAGATAGGCGCAAATTTTTTGGCCAACTGGCCTTTGTCAAGTGAAAACGTAAGATCACAAACGAATAAACACCAAATACAAAAATAGGAGAAAAAGACTAAAATTCCCTGTTGCCTCTCACACTGGACGGAGCAAAAGGAAAGTTTCAGTCCTTTTCTCCCAATTTTTGTATTTGGTGTTTATTCGTTTGTGATCTTATGTTTATGCTTGACAAAGGCCAGTTGGCTGAAAATTTGCTCCTGTCTTGTCTGGTTGTATTAAATACGTGTTCTGATTCTGTTTCCATGTTTTTTTCTGGTTCCTGTTTGGTTGAACGTGGCCGTTGCACTTTGTTTTGGATATCTGAAACTGCACCGTGTTTATTCTGTATCCTTCCATCATGTGGTCAGGGCCACAGTCTTCCAGTCTGACCACATAGGTTCAAGTCTGACGCAGGAAAAAAATTCTGTGTTGTCCTCCAGTCTACTCAGGTACAAATGGGCACCTGAGCCTGTTCTGGGTTAGGGAAGGCAAAACACATCCATCATGATGCGGCCCAAGGAAAGTTGAAATCTCTAGTGACCAACTCCCCTAATACATCAGGATCACGATAAATTGTTTACTTTTCTATTACGTGTATTTGCAGTATTAGCACTCACATTAAATCATCCAGGCATAACAGCACCATCCACAGAAAACTGAAACTCCAAAGAATCAAGTATACAATTCTATGAATAGAAACATTCCCGTATTAACTACTTCATTAAATGAACAAACAGAATCTCTTTTCCTTCAGCATAAGTTTTATTTATGAGTTGAATTTTCCAAAAGTATTTCATAGAAAAAAGGATCGGCACGCAGTTGTGTGTGTGTGTGTGTGTTGTGTGTGTGTGTGTTGTGTGTGTGTGCATGCTGTGTGTGCTTGGTGTGCGTGTGCAGTGTACAAGTTCACCCTCCATAATTTTTTTCCACTCATTTAAATCCTTTGACTCCCACACCATATCCACCAGCTGCAAAAAAAAATTAACCCTTTGACTTCCTCACACTATCCACCTGCTTCCTGCAGGTCAGGGAGTCAAAGGGGTATGTTTTTACTTTGCTATCATGGCTGACAATGCAGGATGCTGATGGACAGGGTGCAGGAGTCAAAGGGTTAATCAAAACCATCAAGTACTGGCAGGTACTGTCAAAATTAATCATTTCACTCCTTCTGGAAGCTGCTGGATTGGGTGAGGGAGCTAAAAAGTTCAGACAAAAAACCCCATGAACAAGAGCAGGGCAGACGTAAGCCAACGTACCCTCATAACAATGGCATCAATGGTGGACGGCGCTGTGAAGTCAATGTTTTCTGAGATGTTCAACATATTTGCCAGCTGGGACACAAGACCTCCCAGCCGCTGTTCTGCTGCTAGGGCCGCTCTGGATGCTCTGAGGTCAATCTCCTCCCTAAGACACAGGAAGAATCAATCAATCAGTAGGTCAGCCAGTCAGTTAAACAATCTTTAACCATTAATCAATCAATCAATAACATCAATCATCAGTTAATCAATCAATCAATCATTCAATCAGTCAGTAAATCAATCAGCAAGAAAATTAGAAATCAATGCATGTACAATCAATCAATCATTCATTCAATCAATCAATTGGTTCATACTCTTATAGCCCAGCCGAGTACCAGAACCATATCAGGGCTAAATCAATCAATTAGGAAATCAATCAGTCAAACATATCAGGAAGCAATCAATGTACAATAAATCTGCCAATATACACAAAAGACAATGCCAACATATTTATCAGACTTCCTCCTGCCATACAAACTTTCCAAAGCTCTCAGGTCTCAAGAAGCTTCTCTCTACACTATATCTTGGTTCTCACTAACAACTTGTGGAAAGAAATGTTTCTCTGTTTTTGGCCCAACAACATGGAATTCCTTCCTAGTATCTTCACAAAGTACAATTGTCTGCTTACTTTCCAAAAGCACCTCAAAACACATCTCTTTCAGAAGATTCTCCAAAAATCATGAATTAATGCTTGTGGCCCCTGTAAATCCAATGGTACTACAATTTGTCTTTGGAATGTGTGTGTGTGTGTGTGTACGTGTGTATGCCAGATGTGTGTGAGTGTGTGTGTGTGTGTTGTGTGTGTGTGTGTGTGTGTGTGTGTGTGTGTGCGTGCGTGCGTGCGTGCTGCGGCGTGCGTGCGTCCGTGCGGCGTGCGTGCGTGCGTGTGTGTGCGGGTGTGTGTGCATATATGTAAGTATGTACATGTGTATACATGCTGATATGTATGTGTCTGTATTTTCATGTGCTTGATTGTCACTGATGAATTCAAAAACATATTTGTTGATATTTTTGATGGAAAAACTGAAAAGCATATTTGTTGTTATTTTTGATAAACCATGTTTATGTCGCACTGATGTATTGATGTATACATGTATCCCATATGATCATCATATAAGCATTAAGTCTGCACATAAGCCCCATGTGTTGGCAAGATCTTAACTGGATTGACAGAAAAGCCATATTAACATGATAACACTAAATCAAAACAACTGCAAAAAGACATACTTGTATGCCTGTCATTCTGCCTACACCTCAAGATGTTATGAAATTACAGCTCAGCCTACATGCTCCATCTCCAGTGGGCAGTCGTTAGACAAACATCGACAAAAAACAAAACAAAACAAAACAGAAACAAACAAACAAAACAAACAAACAAGAAAAATCAGGTTTTTTTCAATATGTAAAGGTGAATGGACCAGTAAGGCAGAAAAAGTTCCGCAATACAAAAAAATCAATGCGCTGTTTTCTTGGGTGAAAAATACAAACAAAACAAACAAACAAAACCCCAAAAATAAACAAAGAGAGTATGGCCATATTTACCTCATTCGGGCTTCCAATTCCAAAATTTTATCACTGGCATCCCGTAATTCCCGTTGCAGACTGGAGATGGTCATCTCTCCCCGATTGAGCGCTGACTGGGAGGATTCTAACCTACTTTCCAGGTCACGCACATGATCCCTCATGGACTCGCTGACCTCAGCAAGACGAACTTCACTGTCTCGATTGGCATCCACAAACGTCTGCAGTTCCCTGATTTTCAGTTCTTTAGCTTCCAGTTCCAATTCACAATCTTTCAGCTGGAAACCAGGATAACACAATTCAGTGAAAGGGGTTGTATTTGTCAGTATGACTTTACTCCTGTCTCTAGCTGTTCCAGGCAAAATGTGGAATAGTGAAGGCAAATTTGAAAAATGGCTTTTAGATAATAATTTCTACCATTGGAAAGCAAAGTATCACTGTTGTTTTCGGTGTCACTGACTTTTACATACAGGACTGGTCTATACCTTACACGATATGAGCTATCCCCTCCTCAACCCCCACCCCCTTACAGACACACTACCGTGCATATGCACACAAATGCACACTCATAAATACAAGCACACACACCAAGTGTGTATGTATTTAAGACAATCTGAATTTCTCCTTCTTTCTCAAAAGAAGATGGAAAGCAAACCAATAATGAGAACCAACAACCAATAACAGAGGAACTGTGTTTGATGTCTGAAGAGATAACACACACACACACACACACACACACACACACACACACACACACACACACACACACACACACACACACACACACACACACACACACACACACACACACACACCTCAAAAGAAAAACATCAACAGCTACACAACAAAATCACCGTCAATTACTGAACAATAAAGGATCATGAAGTTATATTCAATGGTTTGACCCTTGAGATAGAGAGGATTTTTCTACAAGCATCTAGAGTACAGCTAAAGGAACCTGTCCTTGAGACAGATTAAAGTGAAAGTGTCACTGCACAGCAATAAAATCATGCTCTTGACTTTGACAGCCGGACCCAGTGGTGTCCATCTCCATCTCTCTCACACACACACACACACACACACACACACACAACACAACACAACACAACACAACACAACACAACACAACACAACACAACACAACACAACACAACACAACACAACACAACACAACACAACACAACACAACACAACACAACACAACACACACACACACACACACACACACAATCTTCAGCTACTCTCTCACTAAATACATATCTGTCGGATTCTCTTTCTCTCTCTCTCTCTCCTTTCAGTTGCTCAACCAACCATTTACATTAACACAAAAATACAAACACGCTGAGGACTAAAATTTTGGATATCAATCAGTCAATGCTGAAAATTTATTAATGCAAAAGACTACTGACTGGAAGGTTGTGGATTTAAACCCCAATCAATCAAAGAAATTAATGTGGGACATTAATGTGGGACGTTTTTTACTTTAATTAGCTCCTACCCAGAGCTCTCTGTGCTATGGATTCATAAGATTGGGAACACGTAGTTGAGTCTCACTCACTTTATGGAAGAGTCATTGAGAATGTTACTCAAATTTCCTGACCAACACCACAGGTGTCTGTAAACCTCAAGCCTTGTTGATGCCAGGATGTAATATGAAAGTAAGCTTAAAGGATAACCCAATCAAAAGTACAACTCTGTCACACAATCATCGTGCCATAGCATCATCCCTATTATCTCCATACTCATCATCATAGCATGTGAAAAGTTGTCTTAGAATCTTTTAACTATGTCGGGTCCACACAACTGAATGACTCCCAGTCATTGACATCATGTCCTCTGTCATACTGAATGATCTCCCATCTATTTGACAGTCATGTCTCTTTCGTCTGGTCCACACAACTGGAATGATCTCCCCCAGTCTATTTGACAGTCATGTCCTCTTTCTGTCTGGTCCACACAACTGGAATGATCTCCCCCAGTCTATTTGACAGTCATGTCCTCTTTCTGTCTGGTCCACACAACTGGAATGATCTCCCCCAGTCTATTTGACAGTCATGTCCTCTTTCTATGTCTGGTCCACACAACTGGAATGATCTCCCCCAGTCTATTTGACAGTCATGTCCTCTTTCTATGTCTGGTCCACACAACTGGAATGATCTCCCCCAGTCTATTTGACAGTCATGTCCTCTTTCTATGTCTGGTCCACACAACTGGAACGATCTTCCCAGTCTATTTGACAGTCATGTACTGTGCACAAAAAGTTGTCACTGTTTTTTCATTCACAAATGAAAACAACAGAAAGAAACTTGCAATAGTACTAAATAAAACTGTAAAAAAATTATGATGAGCTTACATCACAAAATCTAATCCGTGTTATATTTGTATGTCCATGTTTGTCTAAGTTCATATCTGTAGACATATGAGTGCATGTTTACGCATAATGTTCATACTCCTCCTTAAGGAACTATGATCTATGTCAATAACAAATCCAGTTTCAATAACAAAACCATCTTTTTTTGTTGTTGTTGTTCATTTTGTTTTTTTTTTGTTTGCTTTGTTTTCTCTTCTGTTAAGATTTTTTTTACTGAAGAGAACACATACCTGCTGGGTTACCCGTTCATATTTCATCTGCACTGTACTAAGATCTGACCGGTTTCTGTCCAGAAGCTCATGCTGGTATAATGGGTCTGCCTGAAAAACAATGGATGTACATTCTTAAATATAATAAATCAGAATTCATCATAACACACGAAACAGCATTAAATCTTTCTTTAATTCTTGGATCTTCATTCTGAGTCTGTGTAGTCAAATATCCACTTAAACTGCCACAAGTTCTGTTACACTACAAATGAAATCTTGTGTACAAGTTATATGTATATCATGGCTTATAGTTTATCTCTGGCCTCTAAATCAACGTCAGTTTTTTTAACCCTTTGACTGAACCCTGCAGGATGCTGGTGGATAGGATGGGGGAGTCAAAGGGTTCAGTTTTTGCAGTTGATGGATAAGGTGTGGGAGTCAAAGGGTTAAAAAATGTCCTTAAACTGAAGAACCCACAGTGGGGTACTGTGGATGCAGAAATTAAAGTCTTATCTCTCTTTTGGAACCACAGGAGCTGTCTAGTTTGCTTTTAGGCAATTAGGGGTTCTTCCTTCCTGTCATGCTCTCCTTTCCTCACACAACACTTTCCTTATTTCTGCCTTTCAGGTCATTCACCTGTATTTCTTCAAACTTCTCTCCACAGCTCCCCAAAGACAGTATGACTGCCTGTAAGGTGGATAACACAGAGTCATACATGTAAAAATCCACTCCTTCTGTTAGACAGGTACTAGGTAGATTTGTATGAATTTACATGTTTAAAACAGGGAGTGGTCACAGAAGCTCTAGCCTGTGGAAGAAGAAGAAGAAACTAAAGAGTTAAAAGCACTATCCACTGCCTGCTGCCTGAGTGATCAATAAATACATTGTAAAATGCTGGCTGGGGAAAATAAAGCAGGCGGGGGTGACACTCCTGTTCCCTTCAAAGAGCTGACCCGTCATTAGTAGTCTGTGACACCTCAATATATCTTAGGGTTAACCCTTTCACTCCTGTGCCCTATCCACCTGCTGCAAAAACTTAACCCTTTCAATCCCTCACCCTATGCAGGAAGCTGTGGATAGGGTGAGGGAATGAAAGGGTTAAGTTTTTTGCTTTGCTGTCATGGTTGATAATGCAAATGATGACAGACAGGTGAAGGAGTCAAAGGGTTAAGTTTTTGCTTTGCTGTCATGGTTGTAATGCAAGATGCTGACAGACAGGGTGAAGGAGTCAAAGGGTTAAGTTTTTGCTTTGCTGTCATGGTTGATAATGCAAAATGCTGACAGACAGGGTGAAGGAGTCAAAGGGTTAAGTTTTTGCTTTGCTGTCATGGTTGATAATGCAAGATGCTGGCAGACAGGGTGAAGGAGTCAAAGGGTTAAGTTTTTGCTTTGCTGTCATGGTTGGTAATGCAAGATGCTGACAGACAGGGTGAAGGAGTCAAAGGATTAAGTTTTTGCTTTGCTGTCATGGTTGGTAATGCAAGATGCTGACAGACAGGGTGAAGGAGTCAAAGGTTAAGTTTTTGCTTGCTGTCATGGTTGTAATGCAAGATGCTGATAGACAGGTGAAGGAGTCAAAGGTTAAGGACAACTTTGTGACTTATTCAGATTGGATTGGAATGGATTGATATTTGTGTCACAGAGGATTTCTTTTTTTCTGTGTGAAATGCAGTCCACTCTCCCTAAAAAGCATATCACCACAGCACAGTGCACCTGCCCCCCCACACATCCCCCCCACACACACCACACCACCCACACACACACACACACACACCCTACAAAAAAGCCTGAAAAACATTATAAATAAAGAAAATTCAATACTTACCCTAACAGTAATAGTTTCTTCTACAGGAATAAGACGTCGTCCCGGCTCTTTCCTGTTGAAATAAAGACAAAAAAACATCATTAATAAAAACATCATTAATAAAAAGATACATACACCAACGAGAGAAACTAAAGACAGAGAGAGAGAGAGAGAGGGAGGGGGAGGGAGAAAAGGAGGGAGGGGGAGGGAGAGAGGGAAAGTAGAAACATTTTTAAAATTATAGACCATCTGACTCACTACATTTTGCTTTATCACCTTCACTCTCTTTCTCTTAATCATGTGGGTACAAATAAATGCTCACACACACACACACACACACACACACACACACACACCACACACACACACACACACACACACACACGCACACATGCACGCACGCATGCACGCGCACACACATTCTCTCTCTCATACATACACACAGATGCACATACCGATATGTTCACCCACATGCTCACACACATAAATACATGCATGTATGAACTTGGCAAAAGTCTTTCCTGATATTTCTCTCTCTCTCTCTCTCTCTCTCTCACAGACACACACACACACACACACAACACACACACACACACACACACACACACACACACACACACACACACACACACACACATGCACACACACATGCGCATGTACACACACACACACACACACTTACACACACACACACACACGCACGCACGCACACACACGTGCGCACACATAGAAATGGATATTTTTTCAACAATTAAACATATACACAGAGAGAGAGAGAGAGAAAAAGAAAGAGAGAGAGAGACACAGACAGACAGACAGAGAGACAGAGACAGAAACAGAGACAGAAACAGAGACAAAGACACAGAGTGAGAGAAAGAGAGAGAGAGAGAGAGAGAAACATAGACAGAGAGAGAGAGACAGACAGAGAGAGATGGACAAACAGAGAAAGAGAGAGAGACAGTGACAAGAACAGAGAGAGACAGAGACAGAAAGAGAGCGAGAAGGGGACAGAAACAGAACAGAGAATATCACAATATTCACAATAAATGGACAGATCTTAAAATGATGAAGAATTTTGACTAGACAGGTATTTTCATGACAGACTTTAGAACAGAGACAGCCCAAAACTGAGTTTAGAACAGTCAAAGTACAAAACTAGTAATTCAACACATATCAAAAACTTCGGGCTATCATTCTATACACTGTATGTTCAGATACTTACGCCTGTTTACGAGCATGAATTTACATGAGACATTCATGCAAATGGTCATTTCAGCATTAATTACCATCTCCCCTGCCCTCCTTGTTTGTTGTTTTATCCTTACTCTTCCTTCTTCCTTTGTCTAATTAATGCCATTTAATTCTCTAATAAAATGCCATTTACATTTTATGCTTGTATGCTTTTGTAGAACAGCAAGGTGTGACTGTAAGACAACTCCATTTGAACCTATACTAACGCTATCCTTGAATAATATTAATAAACCGCTTTTAAGTTTCAAGTTTAAATTATGTATATGTGCAATTCACATCTCCAGTGATAATCAAATTACATGACCTGAAATTTTTCACCACCCAATCCAATCCAAATCATATCAAAACAAAAATGTTTCTCATATCATGTGTGTGTGTGTGTGTGTGTGTGTGTGTGTGTGTGTGTGTGTGTGTGTGTGTGTGTGTGTGTGTGTGTGTGTGTGTGTGTGTGTGTGTGTGTGTGTGTAGTGTAGTTAGTGTAGTGTGTTGTAGTGTATGTAGGTGTGTTTTGTGTGTGGTGTGTGTGTGTTGTGTGTGGTGTGGTGTGTGTGTGTGTGTGTGTGTGTGTATGCGTATGTGTGCATGCATATATGTGAGTGGTTTAAACAATGTTTTTCCACATGTGTGTCACTGTGTGTGAAGGATGTTTAGTCCACATGATGTAAGTGTTAAGTTGTTGCACAGTCTGTGCACAGAGTGGGTGTGAATGCTGGTATTTTCAGGTTTCCATAGCCACCAAAGGCTGACATAGCTTATAATATGATCTGTGACATGCATATTTGATGTTCTGTGAGCGTACATATATGCAGACGAACACAACAGGTTCAGGCACTAACAAGCCTGCACATATACTGTCCAGGGAGATTGGGAAATTTTCTAACCTTTACCCACCAGGTATGACTCGGGCAATTGAAAGTCTGACATCATGATCATGTTGTTATCACACTTATTTACATCCCATTCAAACCCCTCTTTTCTGTGCACAAATGCACATAGACTACATACCCAGCAAGATGTTGAATCAATGTATCTTTCTTTCTCAGTTCATCACGAAATGTTCTCACTTGATCTTGCAACTGCAACAATACATGTACAAATTTTAAACTTCAGACTCAGAGACATATGCATATATACATGCACACACACACACACACACACACACACACACACACACACACACACACACACACACACACACACACACACACACACACACACACACACACATATCTAATATCACTAATATCACTCATATGAAAAGACGTTAAATCAAAGAACGAACACACACACATAGAAAATGCAAAACATAACAAAAAATCTCAAGTCCTGTAATGATATGCTATCATTTTATGTGTAATGAACCAGAATATTTTCCATGATACTCAATTCTACGATCATGTATAATGAATTCCTCTTTGTAAAAATGAGGTGTTGTTTCCCAAAAGCCCAGCTTGCTGTGTATAGTCTTCCTAAAACAAATAAGTGCTCAAGACTGGTACAAATGTTCAGCATCGTACACTGCATGCATAGCACAGCATTCAGCATTGTGCATCTTCAAAACCACTTTGCCATGCCAGTGATGTAACGCCAGCAGTGATGTGTGTATGCCGTGTGTGTGTGGTGTGTGTGTGTGGTTGTGTGTGTGGTGTGTGGTGTGTGTGTATGTGTGTGATGTGTGTGTGAGTGTGTGTCTTGTGTTGTGTATGTGTGTGTGTGTGTGTGTTGTGTGTGTGTGTGTGTGTGTGTGTGTTGTGTGTGTGTGTATGTGTGTGTGTGTGTGTGTGTGTGTGTGTGTGTGTGTGTGTGTGTGTGTGTGTGTGTGTGTGTGTGTGTGTGTGTGTGTGTGTGTGTGGGGTATGCGTGCGTGTGTGCGTGTGTGTGTGTGAGTGCATGCGTGCATGTGTGTGTGAGTGTGTTTGTGAGTGAGTGAGTGTGTGTGTGTGTGTGTGTGTGTGTGTGTATGTGTGTGTGTTGTGTATGTGTGTGTGTGTGTGTGTGTGTGTTGTGTGTGTGTGTGTGTGGGGTGTGTGTGTGTTGTGTGTGTGTGTGTGTGTGTGTGTGTGCTTCTTTTTGGAATCTTCAATAACTGAACCATAAAACTGACTGCTAAATACCACTGATGACCAATAGAATAGAGGATGTTGTGAACGGCATCTGATGTCCACCAGCAAGGCAACAAAATAATCATGATATGTAACTATTGTAAGGTCACTGATTTTTCTTACTTGTCGTTACTATGAACTACTGATATGATGAACACGTATCCATTTCCCTTGAATATCATTACAGGCAAACTCCATTGTAAGTAGATCTATAAACACACACCACACACACACACACACACACACACACACAAAGAATGACTACATGATGCCACATCATGGTATTTAAAAATGGATGCACATATAGATGGTGCAACCATGGTATTATGACAATAACAGCACATTTTCATATGCGACTAACTCCTGCCCCCTCCTCCTCCAACTCCTTGTTCTAAATAATCAGTTTCATGAAATAAAACATCTGCTAATTTACTCTTACATCCATGGCTTTTATGTTAACTGTGTCAGAGGGAGTATATGACATAAGTTCCATCCATTTCAATCAAAAACCTGGACTCAATGTAGGACTCAAGGCTGATCAAAATTCTTTTCAGCTAAACATGTCAAAAGTCGAATGTCATGAAAGCGTTGTAGCAGATAGCCGGCAGCACAAAAATATACTACCATAAGTCAAAGCATGTGGCACTTCACCTTTAACCCTCTTTCTCCTTTCGAAAGATTGAAAACAAACATACAAGAAAAAAATTGAAACGATGCTGCATCTACAACCTCCCCCAACAAATACTGACACACAATGTCACACACACACACACACACACACACACTGACAAAGTGCTTCAAGTTCTAGCTCCATTTAATATACAAACGAGTTTTGGCATGCTCAAATTTCGGCACATTTGTTTGAGTGTCAAAAATCGCAAATGAAATTTAATGTTAGAACCACAAGAAAGAAGCATGGAGTTGATATTTACCTCAGAGACAATCCGTCGGGAAGAACCGTTGTCATAATCGGTGTGTTTGAGAATACCAGCCCGCGGTATATTCCCACGTCTGTAAGCAGCAAGCTCTTCTTCCAGAGCCCGGATCCGACGGGCACTTCCAGATCCATCGCCGTTCAATTGCGGCAGGCTGTCGGTCTCCAAAGGTCGGAGATAGCTCATGTTTTCTTAATTAAACGTCCTCCTTCTTTGTACAGCCGTTACAAGGAGAAAACAGTGATAAAACCGGCGTTTTACCACTGTCTCTAAGATCTGAACACCAAGGTGTGCCCAAAATATTTCTGTAAGCGCGCTGAGCACGAAACATAGCAACAATATCAACACACTGAATCCATTCAGCTTAGCAACCGCCCTTCTTAAAAAGTGACAATAGCCTGCATTAATGCAAACGGGCGGCGTGTTAACAGGAAGTCGATTTCTGGGCGAGACTACACGAGGTTTGTATAGCGAGACGAGATTCCGTGAGAATTGTTTGACTCAAGGTCATTAATTACACTTGTGGCACGTGGGACATTATAGTGCGACCGTCAAACGACAAAAAAACACAATGTTTTATAAATTTAGCAACATAACCGGCCGGATAGCACCATCTAATCAGGCAGCAGCGTATTCTCCACAGGTATGCTGACTTTCAGTAATAGTTTCATTCAAAACTGGTGATCGCCATCGTTCGATTGGAGAGAAGGTCGCGACGTCAGATGTGCTTCTTGTGTAACCTAGTTCCGCCTTGCTCATGAGCATGATAGCATAAAATTAAGTTTTATTCCCCTTTCTTTTGAGAAATGCTTTTGCTGATTTCTTTTAATCTTTTTTTTGTGTCTTTTTGTTTTTTCTTTTCTCAAAGTAGAAGGCTGTCAGTCTCAGTCTCAAGCTGTGTCAGCAGTAAAGCAAAACTGCCCATCCCATATTGAGTCGGATTGACTATGTATCCACAGTAAGGGATGGTTGCAGCAAAGCTCTGAATAAAAAATTCTTGCACAGAAGAGCAGGAAGCTGGTAGATAGAGTGAGGGAGTCAAAGGGTTACAGAGTTATTTACAACCACACTCACAAATTCAGGAAATAATTTTTGTATCTTCCAAGACCAAGATTAAACATAGCCTATTTAAAGCAAACATCTTTTCTGTTACATATCTCAAGATTACATTCATTGCCCAGCAAGATCAAGTTACACACATCACTAAACGGCTTTAATTGAAAGCTTCACAAGTATCTACCTGAAATGGCGCAAACAATTATTCGAAGTGAATGTGCTTTTCTGCCAAATTCTAGTTGTACACACACTGTGATAATAAAACCTTTAGTCGGCCTCATTACTACACATGGCATATTTTTGTCATAGTTTTAAGCTGTTATGATGTAAATAGCATTAAACTACTGACTCTCTCTTTCTTTCTCTGTGTCTGTGACTGTCTGTCTGTCTCCCCCCCCCCCCCCCCCCCCCCCCCCCCCCCCACACACACACACATCTTATTCTCTCTCACTCACACAGTCGTCAATCCTTCTTTACCAAATTCTGTCGTTTTCTCGGCCGACGATATAACCACTCCCATCCCAGAAATCATTTTTTTATTTGTGTAGGTTCGATTCATGTATTTCACTTTTGTGGGTTTTTGTTGTTGTTGTCATATATAGAGCAGCAAGGACTATAACTAGTATAAGACCAGTCCAGTGGGATGTTATGCTACTATTCTTGAGTAATAAAGTGGCTTGAAGTTTGATGCAGGCAAATGCATGATAGCTGGTTCCAAACTCAAAATTACGTGAAAGAAGAATAAGAACACGTATTTAATTGCAGAAAATGAAAGGGACCTACAAAACCTTGTGAATATACTAGAAATAGAAAGCAAAGGTAAGGGGTTGGAACTAAACAGCAGGAAGACTGAAGTCATGGTGATCAGTAAAAAACATGAAATCCCCTCATGCAAAGTAACAGCAAATGGCACAACCTTGACACAGGTTAATAAGTTCAAATATCTGGGAACGGTCATTTCATCAGACGGCAGATGCACGTCGGAAATAGCCGGCAGAATTGGCCAAGCCAAACCAGCATTCAAAAAGATAAGCAATTGAAGCATTCTTACCAACAAATGCCTATCAATTAACATCAGGAAGAGAGTCCTTGAATGTTATATAGAACCAATACTGTTTTACGGATATGAGGCCAGAGCAAGATTGAGGCAGCCGGGATGTGGTTTCAAAGAAGAATGTTGAGAATTCCATGGACAGCAAAGAAAACAAACGAGACCGTCTTGATCGAGGCAGACACAGGTAGATCACTCATAAGGAAGATAAGGAAAAAACAGGCAACATTTAATTATAGGGACGGACTTGCAGAGTGGCTGGGAACGAGGAGGGTGGAGGAGATGCTAGGGGCAATGAGAGATAGAGACAGATGGAAGTCCATGATCGCCAACGCCATGCGGCAGGGCACCTGATGATGATGATGATGATTTAATGCAACAAGACAAGACAGGCAAATTTTCGGCCAACTGGCTTTTGTCAAGTGTAAGATTACAAACAAACACACACCAGATACAAAAATTAGGGGGAAAAAAAGACTGAAACTTCTCTGCTGTTGGGTCCAGTGTGAGAAAAAAATATCATATATATGGCATTAAAATACTGCTGCTGGGTCCAGTGTGAGAAAAAAACATCTTTTTTTTTATAGCATTAAAATACTGACTTTCTCTCTCTCTCTCTCTTTCTCTGTGTCTGTGACTGTCTGATCTGTCTGTTATATCTGTCAGCAGGGAACTTTCAGTCTTTTTCTCCTAATTTTTTGTATCTGGTGTTTGTTTGTTTGTTTGTAATCTTACGCTTGACAAAGGCCAGTTGGCTGAAAAAGTTTGCGCCAGCCTTGTCTTGTTGCATTTAATATGTGTTATTCTTCTTTCATATTTTTTTTTCTGGTTCCTGTTTGCTTGAACACGGGCAGTCACACTTGTTTTGGATTTCAAAATTACATATTTCAGTTTTCCATGTTATAATCAGTATTGTAGATTTGACTGTGTCATCATTCAAGCTTTTGGGGGAAGTCAGAGCTTGTGACTATATGTGAGGCTAGTGAATTCTGTTGAAAAGTAGTAATGGGAGCCTTGAGACTAAATTATTAACCAAGCTAACCATGTTCTGATAACCATTATTTGATGTCTTTTCTGTTGTTGTTTTTTTGGGTTTTTTTTTTTAACATATATCGGTTTGATCATTAATTTGATTTTTAAACATCTTTGTTGACAATCAGGGCATGGCACCACTGGCTCGAGAGCCATCCGTTTTTACGTTTGACTCCAAGAAGACCAAGCCTGTCCAGGAGCCCACAATGACAGGAACAAGACCGGTCAGCTCTTCCCCTTCTAGTTCTGCAGGCTCTGCTGCTGCCAAAGCTGCAGAGCCTTTGGGAGTGGTCCCTACACATCCACGCTATCAGAGAATTGTGGAAATGCAAAATATATTTTTGGTGAGTTTTTTGTTTTTCTGTTTCTCCTCTTTTTAAGAACTTGTTTGTATGCAGGACATAGAGCATCTTGATCAAAAACTATCATGAATTCATGTTTTTTTACCATGTATGTATCATATGTATGTATGAATATTTCTTACCGATACCTATCAATATCGGGAAGAGAGTTCTTTAGGACCGATATTGTTGTATGGATGTGAAGCTTGGACAATCAACACGCAAAGTCAGAACAAGATAGAGATAGCTGAAATGTTGTTTCTAAGAAGAATATTGAGAGTTCCATGGACAGCAATGAAAAACAAGACAGTCCTGAAGGAGGCAGACATCAAAACAACATTAATGAAAAAGACTGGGAGAAGACAAGCACGACTTATCCCTTTGATTCCAGCATCCTGTCCACCAGCATCCTGCATTGTCAAACTTATAAGCAAAGCAAAAACTTAACCCTTTGACTCCCTCACCCTATCCACCAGCTTCCTGCAGGAAGCTGGTGGATAGGGTGAGGGATTCAAAGGGTTAAGTTTTTGCAGTTGGTGGATAGGATGCAGGAGTCAAAGGGTTATAGGACATTTTATGAGGAAAGAGAAATTAAGAGCACCCAATCACAACAGGAAAGCTGGAGGGAAAAGAGCACCATATAGACCCAGGGAGAAAATATTGGACGGACTAGTGGAGTGGATTTAGACAGAGAGGGTGGGAGATGTACTTACAGGGACAAAGGATAGATTCATATGGAAGGCCATGATTGCCATTGCCATACGCAGAGCACATGATGATGATGACCATGTGTGTTAACATATGTTATTCATGTTTCATTTACATTCCAATGATACTTACTCATATTGTGTTCAGATGAACATGTCTGTTGTACTGATTAATTATAATATACATCAGAAAGGTGACGTGTTCACCCAGAGCTATTGATCCCAAACATGGGTGACAAGGGTGTATTAAATTTACATGTACACACAGTTATAGTTCTGTGCATTATCTTAACTGTCCAAACTGGAAAATAAACTAAATTTTGCTAGCAAATTCAGAAATGTCACAGCGACTAATGTTGGGCATCTGCTACTTGATCATGTCACACACCACAAATAAATAACCGATTGTCCATCTAGTTACCATACTTCTAGCACAGCTGATGATGTTGGAGATAAGTTACAAGAAATAGGTCATAAAGACATCTGCCTTTGCCATTGATTAACTGATGGAAACTGATCATTTCAACTTCAAAACTAAAAATGGTGATGTCCACAACTATCCACCCATCCACCTCAAAAGAGATCCTTAAGATTGATTGATTAATTGATCATCTTTATTTTCTAATTGTGAAGACAGTGACGCAATACAGTATTCAGTTTTCGATGTCTTGCATTCCTGAAGTAACATTCAATTGATAAAATCAATTCTATGTTACAAAAGAACACTTTTACACCAAAAGACTAGGAATACATAAGTTTACAAATAATTATTACTTACTAACACACAAACATTTCACATAATAGATAATGTCATTACACACATACAGTATATACACTAGAGATATTTTTATATTACAAATGTTCAGAAAATGATAAAACAAATACATCAGTTGTACCACACCCATTTTTAATCATCATGCTTATGGAGATTTCCTTTCTTCATGCATACCTTACACCACCTTAATAGCCACAGAAGCCGGTACAGTTTATACATTGTGGTGATGACAATGAGGATGATAATCATGATACTATGGAATGCCATCTAGGATTAAGACTGCATGACAGGGCTGTACTCTACACTTACTATTATAATATATCCTGGAATCTATTAGACCTGAGAGATACAAACACATACGGTGTTGGTCAGAAGATTTGAACAACACCCTTGATGACACGCTCAACTCTAAGAAGAAGCCGATAGGAGCTGAAAAATCCCACGATGATTTTTGAGGGGATTCATGGGGATTCAAACCCACCCACCATCTTTCAGTTGGTAGTCTGTTGTGCTAACCACTACACAGCAATTCATTATAACTCACATATTTACTTGCATTCACGCATGCAGCATGGCTGCAGGGACATACTCGTAGATTATGTGTGCACATGCATTGTGATGTGTACTTGATTTTCTTTTCCGGTTTGTTGTTTTTTCCCTTGGTCATTGAGGTGTTGGGTACATTTTGTGCTAGTTTTATCCCTGATATGGCTCTGCGCAGTCGGCTGGGCTGTATACGGTAATAATAATGACATGATTTTGATAATATCTAGAAGGTTCCATTTTGACTGATTTACAGATAATAATGACATGATATTTTGATAATATTTACAAGGTTTCGTTTTGACTGTATTTACAAAGTTCCATTTTGACTATCGGTTATTAAATCCAAAACAAGTGTGACTGCCAGCGTTCAAGCAAACAGGAACCAGAAACATGAAAAAAAAATAAGAACACATAATAAATACAGTGGAAACCTGATATAACAGGGATGATGGGACCAAATCAAAATCCCTGTTATATCAGATCCCTGTTATATCAGATATCAAGGGAAATAAGGACTGATCAACTAACTCTTGATAAACAGTAGATCTAGGCCTAGATCTGGTCTGGTGTAAGTGTGCAGTAAGCTTACAAACTGAATGATGGCGCAGTCAGTCACTGACTCAGTGGCCTCAGGCCTACACGCTTGCGCGCGCATCACACTCGCATTGCGAAGCGTTCTTTCAGTGTACAGTACACAGTATACCAAGGCTAGCCTAGATCTAGATCTAGGCCTACTGCGTGGCGTGCTGAGTCTAGGCCTAGGCCTTTCTGCTGCAGAGCCCGTCTCGGCATCCCTGCTATAACCGATCAAGCCCTCTTGTCTCCCTGTTATTGCCGATAAGTTTTAATAGAGACAAAGAGGAAGAAAAAATGGGGATTGAAAAAAGCCCTGTTATATCCGGATTCCTGTTATAACCGGTCCTGTTATAAATGGTTTCCACTGTACAAGACAAGACGGGCGCAAATTTTCGGCCAACTGGCCTTTGTCAAGCATAAGATCACAAACAAACAAACACCAGGTACAAAAATTAAGAGAAAAAGACTGAAACTTCCCTGCTGCTCCTTCCAATTGGCCGAAAATTTGCGCCTGTCTTGTGTATTGTTGTATTAAATACGTGTTCTTATTCTTTTTTCATGTTTTTTCTGGTTCCTATCAGTTATTAATTCATGTTATTCTCTTTTTTTCCAGAAACAGGATGGGAGACTGGTATGGCAGAAATTTGGCAAAGACCGTGCTTTTTACTACGCTACCATTGGTTTGCTTGCTGTGGGCTCTGCTGTCTTCCTGGGACAGTTGTACAAGATGTGTTTCCCCAAGAGATCTCAGGATTGACCATGGCTTTTTTTTAGCATGTGGGTTCTCCTTTGCAGGTTTTTTGGTTGTAGTGGTCAGCTGTGTGTGTGTGTGTTTGTGAGTAGGCTATGAGTGTGTGCATGTGTGTGTGTGTGTGTGAGAGAGAGAGAGAGACGGAGACACAGAGAGAGAGGAGTATATTTGGTTTTGTGACAAGGAGAGAGAGTGGCCTAGGAATGAGAGGAGAAAGATTGTTATCCTCAGAAGGGTCGTTTATAAATGATTTCCTGTGTACTAAAACTTGACAAGCAGTTGCAAATGGGAGACAACTTTTTTTCTGAACAGTAATCTGAGACAAGTTAGCATAAATAATAGTTTGAAGACATTTCTTTTGAATGTTTTGTTGTTTCACATCATCTTGCAGATGCTACATTATGAATTAATATAAAGTGGCTGAAAAAGACAGCCTCAAATAGTTACTTCAAGTAGACCTAAATGTCACAGTTTTGGTTAGAAAAGTTCCACTTTGACATTTTAGGATGTAAAATTGTAGTTAGCCTGACATGTTTAATTGTAGTTCTTTGTGTAATTTTGTGTGATATTTAATATCTGTGTTGCTTTTTTTTTCAGAAATGCCCAGACATCTGACTAGACCAAGGAATGTGATGTTTCTAGACCCAGCAATGTGATGTTTTAGATCTATTTTGCAATTCCTGTAAAAGCGTGACTTGATTTATTGCTAGAGAGCTCAGGACATGTTTTATGTACTTTGTTTTATAACATGTAATTCTTAGTCATGGAATCTCAGGACATTTTAGTGTTTTCTTTTTGTCATGCTGGTGCATAATATTAAATATGAAGATTCAGTTTTGTACTTACCTCGTTTGTAGATAGTAACACAAGAATCAGTGCTGTTTCAATCATGTTATTTGTGAATGTAAATGAATGAATTGATGAATCATGATATAGAAACTAAGATAGTATCAAATCTTTTGTTCCGGTCATGATAAATCATGATAATTGATAGTATCTGTTTACTGGTATACAACGTTTACTCTTAGAGTTCACAAATAAATTCAGTTACAGTTTTATTTCTCCAGTTTCCTGTATTACTGTATTTGTGTTTATTCTTTGTGCGTATGTGTGTCAGTGAGCGTGTTTATGTGCATGCATGTGCGTTTAAAAAGTGTGTCTGTCTTCAAACAATATTTGTCAGCAGGGATTTATTGACATCATGGGTGGATCTTTTTTAAATCATAGTTTGGTCAGTTTTCAGAGGAGATGTTTAGTTATGTATACAAACATTTCTAATTCTCTTTAACAGAAGATGATGTATGTAGCATATTCTAGTGCACATCTCTAACAGTATTTTCACTTTGTGCCCTTCACAGAGTGTATAGAAATAATGTTAAAAATATATAAGAATAGTATTATCAGTGAAAGAAATGATAAAGAAACACAAGTATATATATACTCATACATGCATACCTACACACCATTCACAGTCTACACAACATGAGCTCGCTTTCTCTGTCTCTCTGTCTCTCTGTCTCTCTCTCTCTCTCTCTCTCTCTCTCTCTCTCTCTGTCTGCATGTCTCTCTTCTCTCTCTGTCTCTCTATCCCTTTCTTGCACGTGCTCAACCTGTCCTTATACACAGCCATGAATTTTCAGTTTTGTTGATCCATAATCCTCCATTTGCAGCTAGACACTGAGAGAATGTAAAAAGAAATTTGACCTGACAAACAACTCCAGGAGACATGTAAGGTATTGGAAATTGTGCAGCATAGTCCACGCTTGAACAATGAAGGTGGAACTTGAGCCCCCCAATGCTTTTCACCAAGCAGCATTCATGTCCTATCATAACACAAACAGAGTGTGTGGCCTTGTGGTTAGAACATCCACCTGAGATATGAGAAATCTAGGTTCAATTACTGGACAAGATTTTTAAATAATGGTGCAGACCAGTTCTCTCTTGTTTCCTGATAATGTGAAAGAAGATGATGCAGTTTAGGTCCCTAACGTCATGTAGAGCTAAACTGCGCTCTTCCTGATTTGTTAGGCCTTCAGTGGTGGTCTGGGTACTTGTCTTTTGGATGAGATGACAAAATAAGGTTTCATGTGCAGTATGCACATAGTATGTGTTAAAAATCCCATGACAGAAAGAATTGTCCCTGGCAAAATTCTGTGGAAAAATCCACTTTCATAGATAAACAAAATGTGCGTGTACAAACACATACAGGAAAATAGAAAAATAGGTTGAGACATGTGTTCACCAGGAAAAGCTGCTCACATTTCATATAGAAATATTCTGTCATGAACGAAACACTCAACAACAACAAAAATTGAATCCAGTCCAATCCAGTCAGACAAGTTGCCATGGCTGACTGTTACCAAACCAACATAGGGCCTGCATGTCTGAACAGGCCTTGGGAATGGGTTATGAGTCGAGTGACAAGAGCTGGGAATGAGAATGACTCACTATTATAAGTGGCAGTCCAAAATCAACCTTTATGCTTTGAACTTGTAATTCATTTATTATTTACTGTTGTAAATGGCAGAGTCAACATCAACCAGTGTGCTTTGTGATTCATTTAATTACTGAGTAACTGTCCATTTCTTTCCCCTTTTTTGTTTCATGAGCCATTTTATAATCCACTACAGGCTTGACAGGCCCTTTGTTGCTTCACCAATGCCCTGTTTGCCAGACTTTGTCAGTTTTTCACGTCCCGTGATGATGATGAAGAGTTGGACTGGCTCAACAAGCATACAACAAAAAATGTGGATTTAGGAGAGATCGCATAATTTCTGTTCCAAGAAAACTTCCTTTGAAAGGAGATTCCATGGTGTAATGGTTAGCATTCCCGACTTGGAATCCAGTGATCTGAGTTCAAATATTGGTGGAATCAAATAGGATTTTGTTAGTTTGTTTGTTGTTGTGGTGGTGTTTATGTTTTGGTCAAAGGTGGCTGTCGGAATGATGGATATGGTAAATCATATTGATGGGCGGGTGGAGACTATGTGGTGTGTTGTTAAGGGATGAATTTCTGTGATGTGTGTCACGTAAGTGTGGTTGGTTTGCACTTGAAGACTAGATATGTTTTCATTTAGTTTTTTTTTCTTCTATTTTTGGGAAGGGGGTTTGTGATTGTTGTAAACATTGCGCATGGAGATATACATTTCATTACAATGTAGACTAGTTTGTTCCTAATGACAGACTTATAAGTTATATAAAGATAAACATAAAATTCATAACATCTTAGATAGGATACATTTCACTACAATCAGGCAAGGTAACCTAGTCCTAGGTTATTCCATGGTCAGTCTGCCACCTCTTGTCTTAAATTAATGCTCTGATGGCTCAAGTGTTAATCATTCGTTCTTCATGTGTGTTTCTGCTAATAAAATGAAAACCAGTCATCAGGATTCAGTAATCCTTTACATAAAGACTATCACTGTTCATTTTCACACACACACACACACACACACACACACACACACACACACACACACACACACATACATACATACATACATATACACACACACACACACACACACACACCATTCGCGCGCCCGCATATTCTGATACAGATATCATAAATTATATGCTTTTTGTACACATGCTGAAGATTTGCCAACATGAAAATAGACTAAAACCCACATGATAGACAGACTTTCAAGAGCTTGCCAGTGCATAAGGCTTATATTTGGATATTTTCCGTCATACGGCAACAACAGCGTCATCGCATGTGGAATTTATTCCGAACATGCAAATGCTACAATACTTTTTTTTTCTACAATACTTACTAAGAAAACAAAACTGAAACGGAATGCCTTGGAGATTATCTCCCTCTCATGAGCAACTTCCGTTCATCTTCATCCGTTTCGTAGAACGCCGCAAGCAAGGTAAGGACATTCGTTTTGTCCAAGAAACACAGTGACATAGCTTTCTTTCTGTCATACGACTGATTCCTTGGTTTTGTATTGCTTGCTCGTTTAGCATCATTGTTCTTTTGTCTTGGACAAAGGACGAAAAATAATTGACTTTGCAGCGTCCTGAGTACACATGAAAATGAGTTGACCTTCACAGGTCGCTTTGGCAGCCCGTACGTGACCAAAAGCAGATGACGATCTTTTCAACTTTTCATTCAATTTTTAAAGATCTGCATATATATTCAGTTTTTCACCTCTGGCTCTGCCTTAATGCTTTGGTAGCTCTGTTCATTCTCTAGATGTTTTCCCTTTTAAAATTGTTTCACATTGATTGAGTGTGGCCTGTGGGCCTTCACTCGTGCGCTCGTCGTGTGTGTGTGTCACTGTGTGTTTCTAAGGTGGATACACACACACTGTGACACACACATGTAGGCCTATATATAGGCCTACATAGCCTACTTTCTGTACACTTGTGTCAGGATCTTGCCGGCATGAAAATTGAAATGCTGATTCATATATTATAATTTATATACATGTGCACATATTGGGCTTATGGACCTTATCCATCACATTGCATCCGTAGAGTCGGTGCATATGGAGTTGGTTCAGAGCATGGAGACACCATCTTGAGAAAGTGAAACTGAAACTTCTGCACACATACTTGTGAGTCTATAGCATGTGCAAGCCCGCATTTATATATATATACACATACACACATTGTACACACAAACACACACATTCCCCCGTGGGAATGCCAGGGGCTCTTTGAGTATAAATAGTATCCCCACCTTCTGGAAATTGTGTGCTAGAAATTTCCTCTTTTCTGTCACTCTTTGTTTCAGCCTTGTTCCTTCACTTTTCGTCATTTCTTCTTATCATTTTCTGCCTTTCTGGTCCATTCACCTGTATGTGTTCGATAAAGTCTTATGTACTTAGGATCGATAATTGGGTACATGTATTAAGTGTATTTTTGGCTGTATCGAGGTAAGATATTCAGAAGCAATTTTAGGTAATTTATGCCTGTTTTGGATATGTTTTGGTGTCCTTAGGTATGCTTAAATTCGTATTCAGGTGTGTTTTTTAAATTCCCTGTGCAATAAGTTGGACGGAGTGGTCAACGCTGGAGGCATATCCTTAGATTATGTGCGCAAATGCATTGATATGTGTACTTAATTTTTTCTTCTCTTTTTTTTTTACCTGTTGAATTTTTGTATGTTTTGAAGCGGTTATACTTATAGTCCTGATATGGCTCTACGCAGTTGGCTGGGCTTTAAACAATAACACACACACACACATACATACACACACACTTTGTACACACATGCGTACATACACACACATGCTTTGTGTACACACAGCATATGCGTGCACACAGAGTATTTGATGTATACAATACATTCGCATTCTAAGCTGACAAGAATGCAAATGTCTTCTAGTTCTACTGAAAGACCGCCATCTCAAACAAGTTGCATTACACTTTGTACAGACCAGTGGTGTAAAGTAGGCCTACACATTATACCAAAGGCCTCACATG
Organism: Monoplex corrugatus; assembly: GCA_030674185.1. Classification (NCBI taxonomy): domain Eukaryota; kingdom Metazoa; phylum Mollusca; class Gastropoda; order Littorinimorpha; family Ranellidae; genus Monoplex; species Monoplex corrugatus. Next base: position 97,388,766 of record CM060308.1, read on the forward strand.
TCAAGATCTCAGCACAAAAAAAGGGTATCCTGCCGATTCTCATGTTGCTTACAAATTTATAGTCAGAGGCATGCTGCTTTTGATATAGACTTACAAGAACTTAGTACTAATTATGCAGAGGCTGAAAGGTCCCATGATTGTTATTTGTGGTACTGCTCCAGTTTATACAGATCTCTGAATCTTTGCTCTTCTTTTGTTGCTCAGCTATTCAAAATCCCTTGATACAGATGCAAGACTCTGTACTTTTTGACCTTTCGCTCATTTTGAACCTCTTTTTTGTGCAATAATCTGCTCTTTTATCTGAGAAATTTGCTTAATCTTACCTCTTTTAAGACACAACTTTAAGCCCATGTGAACAGCTCAGATCATGGGTACATCAAATGTTTACACACATGGCCAAAATTAAAGTACAAGAGATTGCGCTCTAAGTGGTATAGTCTTGTTGTTTAGTGTCTGTAGGATGCAAGAAGGTGAAGTAGCGAAAAAGAAAAAGTGATTTCAGACTTTGATGGGCTTCCTCTGTTGGTGACCACAGATTCTTCTGCTCATAACATTGTGTCCCATTATTGTGTTTTTAAAGCAGTGATTAAATTTGTTTGAAAGAAACAAGTTTACAATAAGAATCTAGAGACCTGTATCAATGTATGGATAGATCATTAACTGTGGTAAAATTAAGGAATTATGAATGTTCATTGAACGGGACACTGTTATGCGCAGAAGAGTAGTCGTACTTGTTTTCGTTTTTGACACTCACTAAGACCTTTCTAGCAAGTAGTATGCACTGAAAAGCATTAGCTGTGGCAATGTAAATAGTCTTAAAATTGTTACCAGTAATTCAGCAAGAACCCTGTATAATTAAATGTTGAATTTTACTTTTCCGCATAACAGGGACATCAGGACAGTTTAACATAACCACAAAAACTCAGACTACACTGTATTATAGTTTCAGCATATTTTATTGAACCATTCACGTTGGCAGCATATTGTGTTTAATCAAAAAAATGTCTGCCCCTTGAATCTATTGTTGGGACAGACATCATTTCAACAATTTCTTCGTGGAACACGAACGCTGTCATCAAGTCCTGAGAACATGTAGTGCCTCCCAACACCCTTCATAAATCGGGCCACGACACCTTCATCCTTCAGCATGTCAATCTAGAACAAATACATAACATGCTTGCTCAGACCTAAACCTATTAGTGTTGTGTATTTACTACCTTGGGAATCGAGATCAGAGACACCAAATTTTAATTAGTTACCAAGAGACGAATTGCTGCTGACCCACAAGTAAGATGTAGAAGAGTGTTAATGTGGACTGTGCAAGCACTTGTTAAAAATGAAGACTTGTTAATGGAAGTAGGCCTACGTGTGATGAGTGAGGAAGAGTGAATGTGGAGCAAATAAATTGAAAGGAGTGCTCTCTCCGAGTATACAGAGAGAGAGCATTCAGGTAGGCCTACTGCATGCCACAATTGTCCAAAATTTTGGTTCTGTTAATTAACTGGAAAAACTCATTATGAAATGATCCGTCTTTACAGTGCTGTACATTAATCAGCTCTACTGAAACTTACCATTGCATCAAAAATTCTTTCCTTCAGCTGCAGTCCCATTGACAGGCAACATGGTGGCACAGACGTAGTCCCCAACTCGCTTGGGAATTTTGTCTTGTTTTGTTGTACTCAATTCAATTGTTAAATGAATGATTTTTGGTGCATATGAATAAGTGTGATCACTCGTAATCACTTCTGTAGAAAGGAAGTTCATTATCATCATCAGGTACCCTGCCGCATGGCGTTGGCGATTATGGACTTCCATCTGTCTCTATCTCTTGTTGCCTCAACTTGGCTCTAGCACCTTTTTCACTCTCCTTGTCTTCAGCCACTCTGCAAGTCCATCTAGTATTTTCTCCCTGGGTCTACCTGGTGCTCTCTTTCCCTCCAGCTTTCCCATTGTGACCAGATGCTCCAAATCCCCTTTCCTCATAAAATGGCCAATAATTGTCTGTTTTTTCCTAATCTTCCTTATGAATGATCTACCTGTGTCTGCCTCCATCAAGACATTCTCGTTTGTTTTCTTTGCTGTCCATGGAACTCTCAACATTCTTCTTAGAAACCACATCTCGGCTGCCTCAATCTTGTTCTGGCTTTGCTTGTTAACTGTCCATGCCTCACAACCGAACAACAGTATTGGTTCTATATAACATTCAAGAACTCTCTTTCTGATGTTAATTGATAGGCATTTGTTGTAAGAATGCTTGTCATCTTCTTGAATGCTGTTTGGCTTGGCTGATTCTGCTGGCTATTTCTGATGTGCATCTGCCGTCTGATGAAATGATTGTTCCCAGGTATTTAAACTTATCAACCTGTCTCAAAGTCGTGCCGTTAGCTGTTATTTTGCATAAAGGGATTCCATGTTTTTTACTGATCACCATGGCTTCAGTCTTCCTGTTGTTTAGTTCCAAGCCCTTACCTTTGCTTTCTATTTCTAGTATATTCACAAGGTTTTGTAGGTCCCTTTCATTTTTGCAATTAGCATGGTGTCATCTGCGTATCGAATGTTGTTCAGGTGTCGCTGGCTTGTCTAGTTGTCTCCGTCTTGCCGGTCCAAGCTGTGACACTGACCACTCTCCAGCAATGTCAGCATTTTCACAGTCTGCATCTTCTTGGCAGCCCTGACAAAAACAAGAGCGCTGTCTTGTTGCAATCACAAAAGGTTGGATCCCCTTCACGCATTGAATTCTCTGGGTGTTCTTCAGTGGTTTTGTACCGGTGCACTCCGGCCTGTATCTGTTAACATCGTCTGCAGGCACATAAACAAACCAACGTGTCATGTGGTCATCAGTTCCTGCATGTGGTAGACTCAAGCGCTGGGCACAGTACTCATAGAAGTCCTTCAATGAGAGAATCTCGGCCCTTCCTGCAGCAGCATCTCTGTTTACTGACTTCTTAATGACCCCAATTTCTCGGTCACAGGGACTCTTGCCATGCCTGCTGCCAAAGAAATGGCGCTCCAATTTGACTCCTATGTCAGACTGTACATAGCTACAATCAGTAAATCCAATTCTGTTCTTGTACTGTGTGGGGGCACCATCAGAGAATGCAATGACTCTGTTGATCCTCTGCCAGCAACAGCTCTACTGACTTTGTCACATAATGTTGCTTTCCATGGTGATCATGAGTGAGGTCGTCACTCACAAACACTATGGAGTCTGTAGTGATCAGATCACGCTCAGGCTGTGTGCACTTGTAGGTTGCAACAACAGGATGAAGTGTAGTCTGGGTGTTGTTCCAATGGAAGCCTTGAAGTGCATCCTGTTGTTTGGCTGTGTAGTTCTGTGCATAGTCCGTACACAGAATGACAGATTCCTTTGGAACAGACCTGGTGATGCTGCGACACTGCTGGAACTGCCATTTAGCATTGAATAAATGACGGGAGAAAGGAACAAGGTCAGACTGGAGAGCCCCAACGAGGCCTTGAAAGCTGTTTTCTTTTCGTACTTTCATCATTCAGTTTGAAGTCTTTGTGGTGGCCACATCTTCCCACTGGTACCAGGTTACAGGAGAATGCCGAAGAGTTGCATCCTCCAGTGCATGACGAAGATGCTCATGAAGGCATATACCTAGCAGTACTACTATGTTTCAGAAAATAGTTTGTTCCAGTTTGCTGGAACAATTTAGTACACAGACTAGATAAGCCTTCATATTTTAGGCCTCCATTGCTTTGCTTTGTCGTGTATGAAAGTACTGGCCTGGGTGAATGTAACAAATCGGTCGCCATTTTCCACCATATTTTGTGTGCAACACGTATTAACAACCCACAAACATAAAACAATGTTGTTGGTTCTATCGATTTTTTTTTTATTGTTCATTCCAAGTACAGTACGGTAGAGTGCTTTCTTTTTATGAAAAATTGAATAGATGGCTGAAAAATAACTGCTTTAAATCTGGAGGTGCCAACTGTACCCATGATCTGAGCTGTTCATCCATCTTTCCTATAAATCCTGTTTAATTAATGTTGTTCATGTTGACCCTATCCCCATCGTATTTTAATGCATTCAGTAGTAGGTTGTCTGTGGATATTATTTAGAATGTGTGCATGATGTTAATGGGTAAAAATAGAATTGTAAGTGCATAGAGCACTGTTAGTTGCACTATAGCTGTATTATTATTATTATGATTATTATAATTATTATTACTATTATTCTTATCACTTTATGTCATATGCATGACTCACACTTTACAGGTAGGCTGCATCTCAGATAGTGATACTATTTCAGGATATGGGAAGTCTATGTAAATAGCCGATATTATGAAATTTCCACCTTTAAACAGTATATATATATGTATGTATGTAGGCCCTATATGTGTGTGTATATTTATATATTAATATATATATGTGAATGATATGTTATTCCTATCTGTTGCACAACTGTAGGTACAGTGCAAGTTGTTACCTTTTGTCTCAGGCAAATGTTGACCAAGTGAAATGCAAATTCATTTATGTTGGTGCAAGCAAGATGTTTGGATTCAGCTTCCTCAGGTTAAAACCTCATGTGTGCCTCCATTTAGTAGAGAAAAATGGATGTACCTTCTTTGTGAGGCTGTTTTAGGATGTGTAGCTTCAAAACATATTTCTGTACAGTATGCATGTTCATTTTCTGTCCACTTTTGTTGTCATGTTTGATGTCACTTTAATATGAAAATCTCAAAAACAAACAAACACACACACAAACAAAATCTCAAAAACAAACAAACACACTCACAAACAAACAAAATATTGAATATATTGGTTTGGGTTGTATCTATGCTGGATTTCTTGTTTTGCTTGATATAAATTATATCAGTATATTTCACATTCTTTCCTTTCTTCAGATGTTCAGTAGAATCTTTGTTCGTCGCTTCACTGCTTCTGCCAGGGGCCAGTCTGCTGGCATCGTCCCAAACAACGCCCGCTACCAGAAGATTCAGGAATTGCAGAACACCTTCTGCGTAAGTTAGCTCAGTTTGTTACTTGCATTTGAACACCTTAAATATCTGTGAATATAGCAACAGTCTTTAAATTTTCTTTTTGATAACAGAGCAAAATCAGTGTACTGTTTTCTAAAAGTGGTTCCTTTCATGTTTTTATGCTCTTGTCAAGGAATTTTCTTTTATGCTTTCTTTCTGATCTGTTGAATTAATGTACACAGATTTTGTACAGAAGTCAGCAATACCTAGTACAGATCTGAGTAATGATATGTCAGCTTAACCAACTCACGAACCATTTTCAAAGCTGTAAAATTGTCCTTGTTTTCCATATCTTATGACTAGTACAACGGCTTTCTAAAGTTAGCTTTGTGTTTCAGTTTGGTTTGTTGTTGTTGTTGCTATGCTTTGTATGTTTTTAAGGATCATCACACCGTTTGTGTTCACCATTTTAATTGCTGTCAGTGTCATTGCGCAGATAATGATAAAAATAGGGATGATAATGATGATGCTTTGGGATTCCATCTAGAATTGAGGTTGCATGACAGACTTTGTGATCCCAGTCCTCCAAGTGAGCCGATTGCACACTCAACTCTAGTTGGAGCCAGGTTGGCTGGAAACTCCCACATTAAGTTTGACAGAACTGATGGAAACCAGAAAAAAACATGAAAAAAAATATATCAGAACACGTATTTAATACAACCAGACAAGACAAATTTTCGGCCAACTGGCCTTTGTCAAGCGTAGACAAAAGATCACAAATGAACAAACATCAAATACAAAAATTAGGAGAAAAAGAAATAAATCCCTCCTGAATACTTTGTTACATAACCTTAAAATTATGTGCTAAGCACCACCCATACACACACTTAAACTAGTTTCATATCAGATTTTGTATGATGGGATTCAGACCAACAACTGTCCAGTTGGTTAGTCTTTTGTGTTATCACTTGTTTGGTTCAGTTTTCTCAAGATATTGATTTTTAGCTTTTTCAGTACAATATGAACATAATTGATATTGATATATATCCTGCATTTTTTTGCATGCAGTTTGATAATGAAACTGTAACTATGCGGTGTTTAAAAAGCTGCAGTAGTGTGGCTTGTGTCTGTGTGTACATGTCTGTGTTGTGTATGTGAGAGATGAGAGAGGGAGTGTGTGTGTGTGTGTGTGTTGTGTGTGTGTGTGTGTGTGTGTGTGTGTGTGTGTGTGTGTGTTTTAACTGTTTATTGATGGCTGAAGTATAGGTCCATAATGCAGTCAGTCTGACATGGTACAGTATAGTTTGCCAAACGTGTATTTAGATAAAAATACTGATTTTTTCCCCTCCTTCAGTCAGATAATAGTTTATCTTTATAAAACAAGCCTACATGAGAGTTAAGAGGGGAAAAAATTGTTATTTTAATGCAGTGAAGGAAAGATTTATCAAAGAAGAAAATACAAAAACAAATCTTCTGTTTGTACCATTACCTTAACCCTTTGGCTCCCACACCCTGCCCACTACTGCACTAGCATCCTGCATTGTCAACCATGCTAGCAAAGCAAAAACTTAACCCTTTGATTCCATCATCCTGTTTACCAGCTTCCTGCAGGAAGCTGGTGGATAGGGTGAGGGAGTCAAAGAGTTAAGCTTTTGCAGTTGATGGATAGGGTGTGGGAGTCAGGGTTAAAGAATATGTATTTAATTTTGGAAAATATTATGATATATCCTTATTTACATCCGGAAAATGCATCAGGAACGTAGAATTTCTTAATTCCTCCTCCCCCCACCCCCCCACCCCTCCTTTTTTTTTTTTTCCCCTTGATTTTTTTTTCAAACTTCAGAGAAGTGCTGCTCTGGGTTTTTTGTCCTGCTAACTGTTTTGTATTTATTCTTTTTGTATTTTGTATTCACTTGGCAAAGACAGCTGAAATTTACGCCTGTCATGTTTTGTGTATAAATTTGCTTTCTTACTCCAGTTTGTGTGTGTGGGAGGAGGGGTTTGTTTGTTTGTTTGTTTTTTATTAATGTTATTTTTGTTGTACATCTATATGTCCTGGATCATTAGAGTATAATCACAGTGTGATGTGTCGTGTTTCAGCGTGATGATGGACTGCTGGTGTGGCAGAAGATGGGCTCCAAGGACAAGATGCTGTACTACACCACTGTCCTCATCACTGTTCTAGGCTTCATCCCAGCACTAGGCACCATCGGCAAGATGTCCTTCCCCAAGAAAGGATAATAATGTCTTGCTTAGCTAAAGATAATTCAATATGGCATTTGCCACTTAACATTGACTTTGTTTATAGTGTGGTCATTGACTTTGTTTATAGTGTGGTCAGCTTTTAATGTGTGCAAGATACACCACGCGAGAATGGTATGTTAAATTAACACAAATTGTTTACAAACAGGATCACGTTTACTTTGTGGTTTTCAGAGTCTTGATTACACACTGATTCAGACGTTTTCATTTGAAAATTTGTAACGGTTAAAACCACCGGCCTGTTTCTATCAATTCAGTAAACTCCTGATTGTGATCCTCATGGAAAACAAGAAATACTTCCATCTTGATTTTAATGCATTCATTTGCATCAACTCAGATTTGAAGTTAGAATGTTCCTGTGTGGTGCTCGTGACTGACTGACTTTCAGTTGTGAAAATGGGAGTGTCTGTCACCAGAGTAAAATCTCTTGAACTGATCTGATTGACTTTGGGTGTTTAAATTTGTGCATGAGACGTGTATATATGCGTTATTTCAGTCTCTGAAGTGATTGGGGATTAGAGAAAGAGAGGTTAATGATTTGGGGTGGGAGACCCAAAGAAAACAAAGAAAAAGGTACAACCAAACAAAACAAACAAAAAGTACAACCAACCAAAAAATTCTCATTTTGTTGGAATGAGTTTAATTCAGTCTCTGAAGTGGCAGGGCATTAGAGAAAGAGGGGACTGTGATCTGTGCAGGGGGAGACACCCAGACAAAACAAACGGTACAAACCAACAAAACCCTAACAAAACAAACATCAAGTACAAAACCCAAACAAAACAAGAAGTATGCTACAGCCAAACAAAACACAAAACAAACAGTACAAACCAACAAAACCCAAACAAAACAAGAAGTATGCCTACAGCCAAACAGTACAAACCAACAAAACCCAAACAAAACAAACCAAGTACAAACCCCAAACAAAACAAACATCAAGTACAAAACCCAAACAAAACAAACATCAAGTACAAAACCCAAACAAAACAAACATCAAGTACAAACCCCAAACAAAACAAACATCAAGTACAAAACCCAAACAAAACAAACCAAGTACAAAACCCAAACAAAACAAACATCAAGTACAAAACCCAAACAAAACAAACATCAAGTACAAAACCCAAACAAAACAAACATCAAGTACAAAACCCAAACAAAACAAACATCAAGTACAAAACCCAAACAAAACAAACATCAAGTACAAAACCCAAACAAAACAAACATCAAGTACAAAACCCAAACAAAACAAACATCAAGTACAAAACCCAAACAAAACAAACATCAAGTACAAACCCCAAACAAAACAAACATCAAGTACAAAACCCAAACAAAACAAACATCAAGTACAAAACCCAAACAAAACAAAACATCAAGTACAAAACCCAAACAAAACAAGAAGTACTGCCAAACAAAACACAAAACAAAAAGTACAAACAAAATACAAAGCAAAAAGTGCAAACAAACAAAAACTTTTTCATTTTATTGGATTGAGCTGTAATACCCTGACAAATATTCCATATGTATCCAAAAAGATTCAGTCATCAAGTATTGATTATCACTGTCAATAACATCTTTACTTCTCTTCCTGCTTTATTGAACCCTTGTGTGCACTGAAGTCGTCTTGTCATGATCTGTCAAAAACTGACCACTTCTCTGGTTACTTTCTTTCAGTTTGATTGCATAAGTTCAACCTGACTGGTCAGAAACTTTCTACAACAGCCTCCAGTCCATTTGGTTGTAAAATGGGTACTTGACCCTGTAGCCTCCAGTCCGCTTGGTTGTAAATGGGTACTTGACTCTGTAGCCTCCAGACCACTTGGTTGTAAATGGGTACTTGACCCTGTAGCCTCCAATACACTGGTTGTAAATGGGTACTTGTACCTTGTAGCCTTCAGTCCACTTGGTTTGTAAATGGGTACTTGAGCCTATAGCCTCCAGTCCATTTGGTTGTAAATGGGTACTTGACCCTGTAGCCTCCAGACCACTTGGTTGTAAATGGGTACTTGACCCTGTGGCCTCCAGTCCACTTGGTTGTAAATGGGTACTTGACCCTGTAGCCTCCAATACACTTGGTTGTAAATGGGTACTTGACCCTGTAGCCTCCAATACACTTGGTTGTAAATGGGTACTAGACGACCCCGTAGCCTCCAATACACTTGGTTGTAAATGGGTACTTGACCCTGTAGCCTCTAATACACTTGGTTGTAAATGGGTACTTGACCCTGTAGCCTCCAATACACTTGGTTGTAAAATGGGTACTTGACCCTGTAGCTTCCAGTCCACATGGTTGTAAATGGGTACTTGACCCTGTTCAGGGTCAGGGTGGGTAAAGCAGCGAGGAAGAGGTTAAGGGCACTGCCCTTAGTGCTGGGAACTGGTTATATTTTAAAAATAAGATGGCCAAGCCACATTAACAATCTCCCCATTTTCTTGTACTTTAATACTTTACCAACCAAATGTGTTGTCTACTCAAATAATACTATCATGAAACACCTCTAAACCCGCTCAGCTCAGCTGTAGACGTGGATATGGAGACAGGCAACTTGGTTTATCACACTCTGTGATATGATTACCTTGCTATGCCACAGACCTCACAAGCACACAGAGCTAGATGATATTGATGTATCATTCCATTCACTTTGATTCAAATTTTTGGCAAAATTCTGTTATTAGAAGAAAGAAAACAAACAATTGGCTTACAAACCATTCTGAACGGATGTTTTGCTTTTTAAAAAGATTTTATTTGTTTGTTTTTGTTCCACTTTCTATTCCAACTTTGTTGTTATTTCACTGCATAGAGCCATATCAGAGCTATAACCATTTCAAAGCATACACATTACTTCAACAGGAAAAAAAAAAGAAAATTACACATATCAATGCATTCACACATAATCTAAGGAGATGCCCCTGGCACTGACCACTCCCAGTTTATCGCACAGGGGATTTAAAAAACAATCTGAATACAAATTGAAACATAACCAAGGACAATAAAACATAGGCCTACATAAAAACGGGCCTAAGTTACCTAAAATTGTTTCTGCATATCTCATTTCCCTTGAGCTAAAAATTCTCTTAATACATTTACCCAGTTATCAGTCCTAAGAGAAAGTACGTAAGACTTTATCAAACACATACAGGTGAATGGACCAGCAAGGCAGAAAATGATAAGAAGAAATGACAAAGCAAAGGAAAAAGGCAGAAACAAGAGAATGACAGAAAAGAGGAAATTTTTAGCACAAAATCCAGAAAGTGGGGATGCTATTTATACTGAAAGAGCCCCCAGCACCCCCACGGAGGATACACTTCCTTGATGACCACAGAAGCTCAGACAGTATTTTACAGTGCTATGATGACATGATGGACAAGGTTTATAACCATAATGTTATGAAGTTCTATGTAGGATTGAGACTGCATGACAGGGCTCTACTGTACACTTTCCATCATAATATATCCTGGCATCAACCAGGCCCAAGAGATACAGACATATGTGGTGCTGGTCAAGAGATTTGAGCACATCATCGGTGATACATCCATGAAGTGGATGAGACTTGACTGTGTGGTCACAGTCTTTCCAATGAGCCCACAGCATGTTCAATTCTGGGTTGGGGCAGAAAAATCCAACAATGATTTTGAAATATCTGCAATGGATTAAAACCCATAACCTTCCAGTCACAAGTCTATTGGGCTAACCATACACTATGGTAACTGCTCTGAATGGAGAAGTCTACGATATATATAAAAAAAAAAGGAGACTTTCAAGAGAAGAAGCTCCCATTTTGATCAATAATATGCAAACAGAATATTATCTGTACTTTGAGTGATTTCAAGGTTTAAAGGCATTAACCTGACAAAACAAGTTAGAATTAATGTTGAAGCTATCATGAGCTGGAAGTTTACTGATCTGCCGTTTCAAGATTGAGAACTTGATGTTTTGTGGGTAATTTCTCTTCGAGATGTCATCAACAGTCCTTTAGTTCAGTTTATTCTACAATTAATGAGCCTAATGATACTTAAAAACATAACTTCCCCTTTGTCTTAGGAACTGTATCTGTCACTGGAAACTGACAATTAGGCAGAAAAAGCCTTGGAGAAAGAAAGTCCACCAAAATGCCAATGCTTTGTCCTTTCTCATATGTTACGCTTTTTCAGGTCCCTTTCTTCTGAGCAATCTTATTAAAAAAAAAGATATGTATATACAGTATTTCTTATTCTATCCCTTCGTTTTTCTCTTTCTTACACCTACAACTTTTATCATAAACAGGCGACGTCTGTTAATCTACACACAGACGTGACTGAGATGTCTGTTGCAACTCGAATGCATCAAGTCACAGACGGTGTAAGGGAAACAAGCCTGTAGGTCAAATATCTTAGAACCAGAGTAAGAGTTACTTCTCTTGTACCACTCTTGTCCTATTGTATTCTGTGGTAGCCATTCTTGTTTCTTTACCATCATTATCATCATCGTCATTCTTCTTTTTATTCTTCTTCTGATCACCATCATCATCATCACCACCATTATCGTCATCATCATCATCATCATCATCATCATATCATCATCATCGTCGTCGTCGTCAATGTTCGATTCTGTTCACTCTTGCACTATCATCTCTTTTTGTTTGTTTGCATCTATCCGCCAGCTTCCTGCAGGAAGCTGGTGGATAGGGTGAGGGAGTCAAAGGGTTAAGTTTTTGCAGTTGGTGGATAGTCTGCGGGAGTCAAAGGGTTATTAATCTACACACAGACGTGACTGAGCTATCTGTTGCTACTCGAATGCATCAAGTCACAGACGGTGTAAGGGAAACAAGCCTGTAGATCAAATATCTTAGACCCAGAGTAAGAGTTACTTCTCTTGTACCACTCTTGTCCTATTGTATTCTGTGGTAGCCATTCTTGTTTCTTTACCATCGTTATTATCATCGTCGTCGTCATCATCATCATCGTCATTCTTCTTTTTATTCTTCTTCTGATCATCATCATTATCATCATCATCATCACCACCACCACCATCATCATCATCATCATCGTCATCATCATCATCATAATTTTATCATCGTCGTCGTCGTCGTCGTCGTCGTCGTCGTCGTCGTCGTCGTCGTCAATGTTCGATTCTGTTCACTTTTGCACTTCATGTCCTCTTTTTTTTTTTTTTTTTTTTCTGGCCCTAATCAGGGTCTGCTGTCTAATGCATGTTTTTGCCAGTCACACAAGTCTCTGCCGTATTTCGAATAATAATCATAGCATCATCATGAAGAGAAGGGGATCAGGGCATGAGACAATATATGACCAAAAAGACGAAGCGGCATAACAAAACTGTTCACTGTCCATTTCACATTGGTTATTCACTAAACTGTTGATGAATATGTGTGTGTGTGTGTGTGTGTGTGTGTGTGTGTGTGTGTGTGTGTGTGTGTGTGTTGTGTGTGTGTGTGTGTGCATAGTATGTTAAAACCATTCATTATGTTAAATTAGAAAGTGAATGGGCCCACACTGCTATCATGTAGGTATTTTGCATGCGACTTTTGTGCATAACAAAGAAAGACTATATATATATATATATATAATATATATATATATATATATATTATATATATATGTATATATATATATATATATATATATATATTATATATATATATATATATATATATATATATATATATATATATATATTAAGTTCTGTTCATAACGTCTTTGATAATAAATCTTTTCAAGTACAGAGATACTGACTTAAGAAAACTGAAACTGTGTGTGAACTTGCACCATCAACATGCTTGTATTTAACGGTTAGGAAATTAGTTTATTTCAGAAAAAAAACACCTAAATGAATGTAATAAAATGAAAATGCATGGTCAAAAAAAATCACACAAGAAAGAAAAAGTATACAGAAATTTGAGAGACAGAGGGGGAAAAAATCACCCTACAAAAGCGTAAAACATAATTACGTATCTTGCTTTAATTTGAAATCATCAATGTCAATAACAATAGATCACAACCAAACAAACAAGACTTTCAAGAGAGATTGAATGATCTGGTCTATGACACAGAATACCTTTAAGACAGAATTAACTCTCTGGTCGTTAATTAATGACACATCCCCCCCCTCCCCCCTTTTAAAAAAAATAGAAAGAAAGAAAGAAACCGAATAACCCATTAGTTTAGTTTAGTAATAGGGACATAACACATTAGCCGTTTGGCTATTTCAAGTTCCATCATTTTTATTTTTATTTTCTTACACTCGTAGTCAAGGTCTGTCGTACGCCCAGTTTTTTTCATGATTCATTCATCATATTCGTATTTAAGTTCAATGTAATGTTTCCAATGCTCAAGCTGGTTTTTAAACGAGTTTGTGTTTTACCATACCATACCATACCGCTGCAGACTGGTTTAGGCTATTCAGCCTTTAGTCTGGTCTTTTTCACGAAAAAAAACAAACTTGGTTATTCATACTGTTGAAAAACTTCTTGATGGCGCAACCGTCTGAAAGTCTACCTAATCAGATACATGCGGTCTGCCCAATAGCGATCCAGACTGGCCTTGAAGCTGTCAAGAGATGATGCATTGACCACTTTTTCTGGGAGCGCGTTCCAGGGATTCACCACTCGATTGAAGAAAAAGTGCTGGCGCAGTGAACTATTGCAACTCCCTTTCTTGAGCTTTAGACTATGCCCACGGGTCTGCTTAGCACTGTTTTCAGGGACAAGGGGACTCTTCACGTTGTACAACTCGTGTGTGAACTTATAGGTTTCAATCATGTCGCCCCTGTCCCTTCGGTACTGCATGCTGGGTATTTTCATTCTGGCAAGTCGCTCTTCATAGGGATAGTCAACCAAACCAGGAACCAACTTTGTTGCTCGCCTGAGAACGCCTTCGATGATGTCCTTATCTTTCTGATACCTTCGTGACCACACACTGTTGGCAAACTCCAGGTGAGGGCGTATCAGTGCGATGAACAGCTGTCGCATGGTCTCAGTGTCGAGGTACTGGTAAGTGCGCCTGATCAGCCCTAGAATTCTATTAGCTTTGTTGACCTGTGTCTCAACATGCCAGCTGAATTTGAGCTCCTGATCTACCAATACTCCCAGATCTTTCTCTCCCCTTGATGACTCCAGCAGCACTCTCTCTTCGCTGTTGTGTAGTCTCATGCTATACACTGCCTTGGGGTTCCTGCGTCCGAGGTGTAGAACCTTATATTTTGTCGCATTGAACCGCAGCTGCCAACAATCTGCCCAGTCAACGAGTTTATCTAAGTCCTGTTGAATCCTTTCCCTCTTGTTTTGCTCCTCTACTGTGTCAAACATTTTTGTATCATCTGCATACATCTGACAGATGCAGTTCACCACCTCTGGCATGTCATTGATGAACACAACAAACAACATTTGCCCCAAGACACTACCTTGAGGGACTCCACTTAACACCGGCTCCCAACTGGAGAAACTCCCAGTGATCCCAACTCTTTGTCTTCTGCCTGTCAGAAAGTCTGTAATCCAGTATAACACCTGTGAAGTGACTCCATAGGATTCAAGCTTGGAGATTAACCGCTGGTGGGGCACAGAATCAAATGCCTTAGCGAAATCCAAGTAGACTACATCTACAGGCTTCCCCTCATCTAATGATTCAGTCCATGCATCCAGTACACTCAGAAGGTTCGTAACACAGGATCTCTGTCTGATGAAACCATGCTGGCATGGTGCGAGAAAGTTATTGACTTCCATGTGGGTTATCACTTTGACCCTAATGATGGATTCCATAACTTTGCAGACTGTGCTTGTCAAACTCACTGGTCTGTAGTTGCAGGGCTGGCTCCGATCTCCTTTTTTGAACAAGGGAGTGACATTCGCCTCCTTCCATTCTTCTGGCAACTTTCCTTCTTCTTCTGACTTAGTGAAAATAATAGAAAATGGCTCTGCCAACTCTTCGGCAAGTTCCTTCAGAACACGTGAATGAACACCATCAGGGCCGGGAGACTTCCCAGGGTTCAGGCACTTAAGTTTCTTCAGTACCTCATTTTTGGAAAAGCTAATCCTTTCTAACTTTTCTGAACACTCTCTTTTCTTACATGATGGCATCTGATTTAGTCTCTCCTGTGTAAAAACACTACAGAAAAATCTGTTCAAGGTTTCAGCCTTATCCGCATTACTGGTTACTGTCCTACCTCTTTCGTCTACAAGATCTGCTACACCTTGCTTTGTCTTCAATTTGCTGTTAGCGTAAGCGTAGAAAGATTTAGGATTTTTCTTTGCATCCTTGGCACAGATCTTTCAAAGTTCCAAACAGCCTTTCTACATGCTCCTTTGGCCTGGTTCCTTGCTTTTGCATAGGCCTGGTAATCTTTGCCTTCTCTAGTCTCCATGTACCTCTTGAAGCATTCCCTTTTCTTCTTGAGCTTAACAAGTGCGTTCTCATCCCACCACAGTGGTTTTCTTTTTTTCGCATTTCCATTACATCTTCCCCCAATGTTGATCTTAGGAATACATTTGTCCATTTCCCCCACTAGCGTTTTTTTGAAACAGTCCCATGCCTCACCAATGCTAAGATCCTTAACTTTCTCAGACAGGTTTACCTCTCTCAAACCCTCCCCCAGTTTCTTGTAGTCTCCTTTAGCATAATTGTACTTTGTCTGTTGCTCCTTAGAAATGTTCTCTGTGTAAACTAGAAACTCGAAGTGAAGGACATGATGATGGCTCATTCCAAGTGGAGGATTGTGGATGACGTTTCTGACCATACCTTCTTCACTGCTAAAAATCAGGTCAATCAACGAAGGTGCGTGATTTGGATGAGTATGAGTGGGAAGCTTGACATGTTGAGTCAAAAATGTCTCCCTCACAAATGTCTCCAAGAACACTGTAGCTTTATGGTTGGACTAGGTGGGGAGGTCTCATTACTCCAGTCAATTTCCTTAAGATTAAAATCTCCTGTTATTAACACATGGGATCTGCCAAAAATCATATTCTTCATAAAACTGTACAATGTTGCATTGTCCTCTGCAGAATTGCTATCAGATCTGTACACACAGCCTACAAGGAGTTTGTCTCCCTTTTTCAACTTGATCTCTACCCACACAGTATCTTTAGATCCTGGCTGATCAGAGACTTTCACTTCCTGCGCTGAGAGATACTTCTTTACATAAATCAAAACTCCTCTCTCTACATTGTCTTCACCGACATTGCAGAAACAGTCATAACCTTCTATGTTCAATTCTACTGTCTGAACATCAAAATGAAAGTTCTTTGGCACCACTTCAGTTATACAAATGATATCTGGATTCTCATTTTCCACTATAAATAAAAGCTCTGTGCGTTTGTTTAAGAGGCTATCTACATTTGAGTATGTACACTTCAACGTTTTGTCATCTATCACTGTTGGTCTCGCTCGACCTCCATGGTACGAGCATCCTGTCTCCTTGCTACATTGACTACCCTGTTCCCTCTGATCACCCAGTGTTCTGTTTCTCCCTTGGTTTTTGCCTCCTCTCGCTTCTGATTTCTTACAGATACCAGGTTTCTCATTCGGTCTCGCTGTAAAGGGGTCAAGTCCTGTTTCAAGCTGAGTGAGCGGAAGGTACAATCCTCATGCTCTTTCAGTTTCTTTGAAGCCTTGAGTTTTGTGCTCTTTTAATTTCGTTTGGTAATTTATTCCATACATGTGCAATTCTATTTGTAAAATAAAACTTTCTAATGTTAGTCTTGCAATATTCTATAAATATTTTATCAGTATTATTTCTTGTTTTGTCATAATTTGTCAGTTTGAAAAATTCTGTTCTATCTACGTCATCTATATTGTTAAAAATCTTGAAACTTTGGATCAGATCTCCCCTCATTCTTCTTGCTTTTAAACTGGGTAAATTGAGTAATTCTAATCTTTCTCTATATGAATAATTTTGAAAACCATGAATTAATTTAGTAGCTCTTTTTTGTATCTTCTCTATCAATGCTGACTGTTTTTTAAGACGTGGAAACCAAATAATGTTACCATACTCCAAATGAGGCCTCACTAAGTCTTTGTACAAATATAAAAATGTCTCCCTGTTTATGTATGAAAATGTTCTTTTTTTGATTCCAAGCAACATTTTTTTTTTTTTACACGACTCGTAAGAAAAGGTTCTGTTTAAATGTTATTATCTGCTTCCTCGCTTTAATGCAATCATCAATTCCGTAGTGTCGGAGAACCGATCAAGTTCAGCAAGGATGAGCAACTTCACGCCGATGGCGTCTTTTCCTATTCATAGCATGAATATTTTAACCTCTGGACAACTAATCCGCTGCCAGCTGGGAATATTAGCTCCCTTGGAGGAAGTTAATCTCAGCTTTTTCTGTCACCTTGGTCACGCATGAGCTTCACAAAATGGCGTGAAGCTTTCCCTCAACTATAGAAAAGGTTTGTAAAATAGTGTCCGTGATTTGGCTTCTTGCTGGTGTCGTTTCGTAAACTCTAGACAGTTATCAGTTTATTTGTATTGATCAATGTGTGTCGTTTGTTTGAAAATCACACACACTAAGCACAGATCACCAGAATAAACACAACAAATTCAGGATTACCACACACACAAAAATTGATTATGATGATGTAAATCGTCGCTGATAAAAATAAATGAACAAAGAAATATAAACATAGGCGCAAATATGTAAGCGAAGCAGCGTATACAGTTGTTTGTTAACTTGTAATTTGTTTGTGTGTATGAAATTATTTATTAGCTTTTTAGTTCAAAAGGACCCAATGATTAAGCCTGGGAAAAGAGTTTTACTAAGGTGATCAGAGGAAAGATAATAAAGACCCTTGGTAACATTAGATAATCGTGTACGTATATATACATATGCACACACACACACACACACACACACACACACACACACACACACACACACACACACACACACACATATATATATATGTGATAGATATGATAGTGTCAGAATAATCAACGTGTTGATTGTGGACACTAAACAACAAGAACAAGAACATATATGTGTGTGTGTGTACCAGGAACCAGAGCATTTTTAGTTTGAGTGCAGAAAAGGGTAGAAAACTTGACAAACATACATGAAATCTCTGGTTATGCTGGGGAATAAAAAGGATAATGTGGGAAACTAAAAATGCATCCAGAAAATGGACAGAGACACGTGTAATGCCATTATGGGTGTGGGTTTCTATTGAATCTGGATCAAGTGTTTGACTGTAGTGGTCATGGGTGGAAGCATGCATTTTGATAGATCTAACAACTGTTTTTGGAGTCACATTGATCAAAGAACCATGGAATCAAGTCAGAATCCTGTGTAGCAAGTGCATTCTCAGCCAGCAACATATAATTCCTACCTGTTTGCTGTCCATTATAACCTGATTACTGCCAAGGAGAATAAGTCAGCTTCTACTGGATCTATGCCTGGGATTTTCAATGATAATAGCATAGATTAACAAAATATTCAATGTCTATAGGTTACATTTTTTTGTTAAAAATATACAAACCATTTTTTTTCGCAGAAAGGAAATTAAACAAAGTTTTTGTTATGTTCTGCTTACCGTTATGCCTCTTCTCTCATTGTGTAGCACTTTCAGTCAGTTGTTGAATATCCAGATCACCTGTTCTCACAGTGTCTTAGACATCCTGTTCCAGATGCAACAAATCTTCAGATGTGTCGTTGTTTTCATCAAAGATAGGATCATTGAGCATTTGAAGCACTTCTCCTGCTGGGTAGGAATACCAGTGCTTTTTTACTCAGTTCTTTTTTGTATGCAAGAGTTTTACCCAACCATTTTGTCATCTGATCATGTGGTTCTCTGATTTGCCAGCTAGTGGGTCAAAATTTTGTGCAACAGACAGTGCCATATACCAGTTTAGGAATGTGATTTGTTTGTTCATCATGGAGAGACCGTCTTCTGCTGGATTGGCCAATAGTTATGAAATTATTTCTATTTTGTGCTGAGGAAAAAAGTTCCATGACGTGTATACATGTAGGCAGTCAACAGCTTAATGCTTCAGTCGTTTATATTGATATTTATATTCATATTCGTTTCTTTCGTCACGGTAGATTTACCATGTGAACCTCGGGCCTCTCTCCCCTTTAAAAGTGCATTGCTGCAGTGCAGCGCCACCCTTTTTTTGTTTGTTTGTTTGTTTGTTTTTTGTTGTTGTTTTTTTACCAAGACTTCAGAAGGGCAAGAAGTCTAATCGGTCTTCAAGGGGAGGTACCTGGGAAATGAACCTTTCTCTCCAATGTTTTACACTAGCGCAGCCAGACTCTTCACCATTTTCATGGGATATTTAGTTTGCACAGACCAAAGGCAACGGGTTTGACTCCTTTTTCATCCTTTCCTTATGACTGAAGATTCAGATCAATTTTCCAATCAGACAGGAGAAAAGTCAAGGCCTCAATGGGGAATGAACCCTGGAACCTTGAGTTTAGTTATTGGCAGGTGAACATATGAACCATTCTGTCACTCTTTTCTCCATTCTGGTGGTGTCAGTGTTTTATAGGTTTTATTTTACCCCTGTACCATCTGATATCAAAACCTTCTCAGCATGCAGGCTCAAGGAGTCTGTTCAGTGATTACTGGCTGGTTTGGGTGGAGCACACATGGACTTGTCTAGCGCAATGAATCCCTCTGGAAAAACTTAAAACTCCAGACTTATTTTCTGGGTCAAATGCTTGTTTGGTCAGAAGATTTGAGCAACACTCTCAATGAAGCATACATGAAATGGATGAGATTCGACTGTGTGGTCCAAGTCTTCCCATCGTGCCCATATCATGCCCAACTGTGGGTAGGAGCCAGTTAGAGCCGAAAAATCCCGCAATGATTTTTGAAGGGGCTGATGGGGATTCGAACCCACAGCCTTCCTGTTGGAAATCCATTGCACTAACTCACTACACCATTGCGACTGGTGCATAAAGAAGTTTTGTGGACGAACTGTGAAAAGGTTATGTAACATTTGAATGTGCACAACCTGTTCACAGATCAGGTGTGAACAATAACACCACAGACAGGTGGTCACCATGCCCAAAGCGGTGTCACGCCTGGAGATTCTGCAGGTGTGCAAACTCCTGCAGTGTGTGCGTGAGAAGGACAAACATCAGGTGGAAAAACTGACCACCAGTGGAGTGCCACACCTGATCAACTATAATGACAGTGATGAAGGCAAGGCTGTGATTGTTGTTGTTGTTATGTGTGTGTGGTGTGTGTGTGTGTGTGTGTGTGTGTGTGTTGTGTGTGTGTATGTGTGTGAATAAATTAGTATTGTTGTGTGTGTGTTGTGGTGTGTGTGTGTGTGTGAATAAATGTATGTAAGTGTGTGTGTGTGTGTGTGTGTGTGTGTGGTGTGAATAAATGTATGTAAGTCTGTGTGTGTGTGAGTGTGTTATGTTTTTGTGTGTGTGTGTGCATTGTGTGTATGTGTGTTTATCAAGTATATATTTAATGTGCTTGTCATGAGCATAGTACACTTATATTTATAAAAAAACCACATATTAGCAAGGTCTTTTGTTATATGTTCTTCTTGTGGTTTGGGTGAAGGTAAGGAGGTAGTGGTCTCTCAGTATGTATGTGTGTATGTGTGTGTGTGTGCATGTGTGTGTGTGTGTGTGTGTGTGTGTGTGTGTGTGTGTGTGTGTGTGTGTGTGTGTGTGTGTGTGTGTGTGTGTGTTTGTGTGTGTGTGTGGTGAGATAGTTGTTAGGTCTTGTTGCTGCTTGAAACCTAAATCAAAGTGACTGCTACTGTTCAAGCATACAATTTAGGAATAAGAAACACACAAAAATGAATTGTAAATTACTGGCCTCCAAGGAAAGTTGAGGTGTATACCACCTGATTGCCCGACAACTCTAGTGTCTTGAGACATACTTTGTCATTTTGTGTACATACAACTTAGTACACAAGTCTCTTTTAAGATGTGCCTTGAGCTGTTTTTGATTGAGATCATAACTTTGCAATCTTTCCATTCTTTCCAGGTAACACAGCGCTGAGCATTGCAGCCACTGCGAATGACGATGACATGATTGAGTTCTTGTTGGAGCTGGGAGCTCACCCTGATGTCATGGACCTGAAGGGCCGTACAGCAGCCATGCGTGCAGCTGAGTATGGCCATGTGCAGTGTCTGGAAAAACTGCTGGCTGCAGGGGCTGACATGACCCTTAATGATTTGGAGGGCAAAGGTTAGTGATTTATTTGTGTCCTTCATTTTTAAAATCCATTTCTTCAGGACATGTTAGAAATTTAGAGACAGGACAGTTTTCTAGACTTTTAGTAGCCCTACTGGAAAGTTGGGGGAAAGAGAACATCAGGTTGGACCCAGGGAGAAAATATTGGATGGACTTGCAGGGTGGCAGAGGACAGAGAGGGTGGAAGACATGCTTGCAGCGACAACGGATAGATGCATGTGGAGGGCCATGATCGCTAATGCCATGTGGCAGGGCTCATGATGATGATGTATTACCTGGACACTTACAAAGGGGAAAATATGAACACGTATTGTGTTAAATTTGTGGATATTGCCCTCCATATGAAACTCAAAAGTGCTGCAGATTCTGTGGATTTGGTTTCATGGTTTTGATAGTTTGTTTTTAAAACTTTAAAAAGTGCTGGTCTCTTTCTATGGTTGTTCTCAAGCTGTATCATTTGTTTCATTGTATTACGTTTTATGATGATTTTGCTATCTCATATACTCTACCAAGACATTGCAGGATTAAACATTTTAAACTTTTGGAAGAAGAGCCTATCTCACATATACTTTGCAGCTTCCTGTCACCAAAAATACGTTTCTTCTTATCTTTGTGTAACACTTTCTTGTACTGTGCTATCATTGTCCCTTCTTGGCTACTGTACAGGAATACTGTGCTATCATTGTCCCTTCTTGGCTACTGTACAGGAAATACTGTGCTATCATTGTCCCTTCTTGGCTACTGTACAGGAAATACTGTGCTATCATTGTCCCTTCTTGGCTACTGTACAGGAAATACTGTGCTATCATTGTCCCTTCTTGGCTACTGTACAGGAAATACTGTGCTATCATTGTCCCTTCTTGGCTACTGTACAGGAAATACTGTGCTATCATTGTCCCTTCTTGGTTACTTTACAGGAAACACTGTGCTATCATTGTCCCTTCTTGGTTACTTACAGGAATAACTGTGCTATCATTGTCCCTTCTTGGCTACTTACAGGAAACATGTGCTATCATTGTCCCTTCTTGGTACTGTACAGGAAATACTGTGCTATCATTGTCCCTTCTGGTCTTTACAGGAACATGTGCTATCATGTCCTTCTGTACTTACAGGAAATACTGTGCTATCATTGTCCCTTCTTGGTACTTACAGGAAATACTGTGCTATCATTGTCCCTTCTTGGCTACTGTACAGGAAATACTGTGCTATCATTGTCCCTTCTTGGCTACTTTACAGGAAATACTGTGCTATCATTGTCCCTTCTTGGCTACTGTACAGGAAATACTGTGCTATCATTGTCCCTTCTTGGCTACTTTACAGGAATTATCTTTTATTGCATCTCCAACTCGGAACGTCATGCCAAATGCCTGGAGTTGGCGCTAACTCAAGGAGCTGATGTCAACAACAGGGCGAGAGATGGCACACCTGTGTTTTTGCTGGCCTGTGAGACAGCTGTGCAGAATGAGCAGATGTGTCTCACATTGCTGGAACAGGGTTCGGATCCCACCTGCAAAGTAGAGGTAAGATTTTGTGTGGTCAGGTGCAAACTTCTGTAGTCGGAGGTTCATTTTCTCATCCTGTTCATTAGGTTTCTACAGCCTGGAAAAAAAGTGTACATGCAGGTGTATACATGCTTGCGCACACACACACAGCACGCACACACACACACACACACACACACACACACACACACACACACACACCACACACCACACACACCAACACACACACACACACACACACACACACACGCTATGCCTCAGGTCACTCTTGACAAAAACTACAATTTTAGCCCCTCCCCCCTGCCTCTCTGAGTCTCTCTGTCTGCCTCTGTCTGTCTCTGTGTTTGGCTGGCTGGCTGGCTGGCTGGCTGGCTGGCTGGCTGGTTGGCTGGCTGGTTGGCTGGTTGGTTGGCTGGCTGGCTGGCTGTCTGCCTCTCTCTTTCTGTCTCTCTCTCTTTCTCTGTCTCTCTGTCACTCCCTCTCTTCCCTGTCTCTTCCCTGTTTTGGTCAGCTTTTGACACAACTTTTTACAGTAGATTGATAATGTCTTCATTTTTTGGGTCACAATTACTGTGTACAGTTTGCCTCAGTTCAAAATAATAAAATACACTTTACAATGTTTCATATGTTTTGTTTGCCAGTTTTCACCTTTCTTCATTTTCTTTTCTTTTCTTCTCTCTCTTTTCTCTTATTTTTTTCCGTCTTCTGTTGACTTTGCCATCTGTCCAGATTGTTCATGGAACAGTAACAATGACACAACTTTGACGAATCTGACAACTTTAACATAAGTGCTGATGGTTGATGTCACAAAATCAACAGAGATACAAATATAATCAAAGGACACAACTCTCGAGAATTATCTCCCATGTTGTATAGAACTTCTCAAATTTAACACAGCCTACGCCACCCATTCAGCTAGCATAGAAGCAGATACAAAGTACAAAAACAGCAAGCTCAGAACACTCCTCAAAAAAGGAGCGCCCAAGCCTACCTTTATACTCTGCAACTACCCTACACACAACTATGAGAGAGGAGAGAAATACATACAATATATTGGTCTTATGTTCAAGATTGACATTTCTTTTATTTTTGAACTGACCAAACACACACACATAGACAAGACAGAACATATACATGGTTGCTTCCAAGGCAATAAAGAGATACAAATGACAATTTAGTTTCAGTTTCATTCTCTCCAGATAATGTCTGCATGCTCGGAATTAATTCCATATGCACTGACATCACTGATGCTGCATGATGGAGAAGATCGAAAATGATTATGGCATATGCTTTGGAGGCCTGCATATAATTCCTATGGGTCACATGAGATCCAAAACAAGTGAGACTGCCTGCGCCCAAGCAAACAGGAACCAGAAGAACAAGAAAACCAATGCAAGCGTGTATTCAACAAAACAAGACAAGACAAGCACAAATTTTCGGCGAACCAGCCTTTGTCAAGTGTGAACGCACGGTCACAAACAGACCACAAACACCAAACAACGGATAATAAAAAGAGGACTAAAAACTTCCATGCCGCCTCGTCCAGTGGATAAAAAGGGACCAAATCATTCTTCATGTCAATAACTTTTTGATTCAAAATTGTTTGTATTCATTTTAAAGAAAGAACACTTACATCTATCATTAGCAAAAGCTTAGTTGCATTATTACAAAATATAGATTTCAATATATGTGAAAGTCATCAGCAGGTTTTGAAGAGATGTACACATATTTATAGTATGCCATCATTTTACAAAGAACATAAACATACATGGATAAGTTAAAAGAACAACAGGCATTTTTGATGTTACAAATACATGAGATCGCCTTACATCTCAGTTTCCATCAGCCATGTACCTATAATGATTTGAAGAACTTGCCCAGCACATAGGGTTTTATACAGGCTCACGATATATGTCAGATAATTCCTGGCAGATTTGGGTGGAGTGCATATTATGGTAATTTCTGAGTGTGACATATCCCTCTTGAACAAACTCCAAATTCTGAACTCAACATGTAAGTAGGTATGTATCTTCTAGAACTGCACTCAGTGGTCAGTAATGGGTATTGATGAAGAAATAGTCCATCAGGGGTGAAAACTATGAGTAAAGTCAGTGTCAAAATGAGGGATCTCTAACCTTTTCATTCTTTCACCCTGTCCACCAGCATCCTGGTGGAATCTGGTAGATAGGGTGATGGTGTGTTAGGGTTTAAACTCCAGAGTTGTGGGGTAATGGTGTGGTAAGGTTTAAACTCCAGAGTTGTAGGGCGATGGTGTGTTAGGGTTTAAACTCCAGAGTTGCAAGACTGGGGACTGGGTAGAGGTTTTCCTTGCTGTAGAGCGGTGAAATAGTAAGTGATGTGTGTTTTCAGACTCCACTTCCTCCACCTGTCCAACCTGGTAAACATCTTCTGAAGCATACCTTACCTCCGGTAGTGGATTAGTTGGGGGCTTTCATTTACCACTGTTCACTTCACATCTTTGCATTTCTGTTTATTTATTGATAATGGTTAAGTTTCTGGTTAGATTTCTTTGTTTGGTCCTTTTTTTTACAATCTGTTCATTATTTGATTATTCTTTTGGTCCTGTTTATTCTTCTGTCCTTTTTTGTTTATTTGCTTGGTTTTTTTTTGTTTTTTGTTTGTTTTGTTTTTTGTTTAATCTCTGTTATTTGATTTTCTTTCCAACTGGATTTTTGTGTTCATTCTTTTTTCTCCTAATCTCTCTTCAATATTTGATTGTTATTTTGCTCCCGAATATGATTCTTCTCTTGTAATTATTTCCTTTAAATTTGCAGGCCATGATGAATGGGTATACTTATGTAAGGAAAATAAATAATCACTTTTGTTTTTGTTGTTCAGAGCAATTTTTTTAGATCATCAATGCACATTGTTTTGCCCATAATGTGCAGGCATTGTGCTGCTGCACAGTCTGCATACTTTATCTCCAGCAGGGATGTATGCATATTTCTATAAGCCACCAAACATTGTCATGGTTTACAGGATCTTTAGTGTGTCTGTTTGATGTCTGTATGCCTGTTCACATGCAAGGGGTTCAGGTATTAGCAGGTCTTCTCATATTTTGACTGGAAGATGGGAAAAGATCTCTGTCCTTTACCCACCAGGTGCCACTCAGACGGGTTTGAACTTGATTTTCTGACTGCGAGTCTGATGTCCTGATCACTTAAGCTGTCACACCCATCAGAAATGAATTACGGAAAATGATGGGGATTTTGTGATTTGGTGCTTTTTTTTCTCCTTTGGTGTTTTATTGATTTTTTTCAAAATCGGTTTATAACATTCAGATATGTTTTTGTTTTATTTTGTAATGTTTGTTTCTGAATATTATTTTGAATTCCTTTGCAAGTAGTCATCAAGCCAAAACACTGCAGTTTTTTTTTCCATTATTCTCAAGGGTAAACTGTGATTTATATCATTGGTGTCTGTCTCTGTGTTTCCCTCTGTCTCAGTCACTCGCTGTCATTCTCTCTCTCTCTCTCTCTCTCTCTCTCTCTCTCTCTCTCTCTCTCTCTCTCTCTCTCTCTCTCTCTCTCTCTCTCTCTCTCTCTCTCTCTCTCTGTGCGTGCATTCCTCTTCAAATTTAATTTGTAACTTTTTTTTTAATCTGCTGCTCAGATAATTTATTACCTATCTTGTATATTTTTATTCACCGCTTTCGTTTAAGTTTTCTCTTGATTTTGCACACATACTGCATTTTGGACCGTATACCATGCATAACAAGCACATTGGAGTAGTTAATATTCTTATCGTCACTCTGCTAACATTTATTATAATGTTTCAGAAATGAACTAATCGCAGATTCTATATGCTAAGCTGACAATTTTGAAAACTGCTTTGCTTTCTGTGCTAAAACTGAAAACTGAAATGGAATAAATTAATGATCTGTTTATCACTCTGCCAACATTTCCTGATTATAATGCTTCAGAAATGAACTAACAGCAAAATCTGTATGCTGAACTGAAAATATTTTGTAATCGCTCTCACTGCTAAAACTGAAAAGTAAACTGGAATAGGTTAACCCTTTGACTTCCGCACCCTGTCCACCAGCATCCTGCGCTGTCAGCCTTGCTAGAAAAGTAAAATCTTAAACCTTTGATTCCTTCACTTTATCCACCAGCTTCCTGCAGGTAGCTGGTAGATAGGGTGGGGAAGTCAAAGGATTAAGTTTTTGTAGTTGGTGCATTGAGTGCAGGAGTCAAAGGGTTAATGATCTTTGTATTTTGAAGTATGTAGATTGACATCTGACTTGATCAGAAATGATTTGATCCTCAGGAAAATCCATTGTTTGTAGAGTTGTCATGTACAATTCAACCTTCATATTTCTGGTCTGTGAAAGTCACAGTTTATGAAGGAAAATCAGTGAAGGATCCATTGCCATATGCAGTGGTTTACATGATGGAATGCAGACGAAAGGTTGAGGGTTTGACTTCTATCAGTCCTGTCAAAATCATTGTGAATTTGTCAGCCTTAAGTGGCTCTTACTTTGAGTTGAATGTGCCACTGGCTCACTAGAACTGGGACCATACAGTTGAGTCTCGAGGGTATTGTTCAAATTTCTGACCAACACCGCAAGTGTTTGTATTCATGGAACCTGGTTGATCCCAGAAAACATTATGAAAGTAAGCATAGAATGCAGCCTTGTCATGCAGTCTCCATCCAGAATGAAACATCATAGCATCATGATTATCATCTCAATCATCATCAGAGTATTGTGAAAAATTGTCACAGATTCTGTGGCCCTTAACCCTTAGACTCCCACA
>CM060308.1:97421395-97423895 GCA_030674185.1 Monoplex corrugatus
TGTTGGACTACTGGACAACAATTTTTCTACCCACCCTCAGATCTTGTGTGGTGGCCTGATTGCTAGTCTTTCAGATGAAATGATAAGCCTGTCCACTTTGTATACGCAAAATAACACATGGCAACAATGAGGTTATCCTCAGGAAAGTCCATTGTGATAGGCAGACAGAAATACGTGGATACAAATAGTCATTGTGGTGCAGTTGTTAGTGCAGTAGACTACTGAAAGGAAGGTTGTGGGTGTAAATTCCTTCAGTGCTGCCAAAACCATTGTGGGCTTTGTTGGCCCCAGACGGCTCCTACCCAGAGTTGGGTGTGCTGTGGGCTCATTTATAAGAATGGGACCACACAGTCCAGTCTCATCCACATCACAGATACGTCATTGAAAATGTTGTTCAAATCCCTTGATCATGTCACAAGTCCCTGTGTCTCTTGGGCCTGATTAATGCCAGGATATATAATGGTAGTGAGTATAGAGTACACCCCCCTGTCACACAATCTCAATCCTAGAAGGAATTCCACAGCATCATGATTGTCATCCCCATCATCACGTGAAAAATGGTCCGAGCTTCTGTGGACATCAATGTGGCATAGAAAAGAGACTGCAAAGAAAAAAAAAAGAAAGAAAACGTAAAAAGAAAAAAGAAAGAAAGAGAGAAAGGAAGAAATACATGGATGCAGTAAACAACAGATTGCACTGTTATGTTGGGGCATACTTTCCCCGGAGAGAGCAACCCATATTTAATGTGAAAAAAATAAATAAAAATGGGACAGCAAGAAAAAAAAAAAAAAAAAAAAGAGAAAATAAGAAAGAAAGAGAGAAAGGAAGAAACATGATGCAGTAAACAACAGATTGCACAGTTATGTGGGGACACGCTTTCCCCAGAGAGAGCAACCCGTATTCAGTGTGAAAAAAATTTGTTGTGACGAAACAAAAATCCAACCCTGTCTGTGGTGAACTTGTTTGTTGATGATGTGTCACTTGTGTCATTAGGTGGGCAAGAATAACGAACCCTGGGCGCTGACGTTTTACGACTGGCTGGTTCAGCGACAGCAAGACGTTAAGGTGCTGCTGAAGGAGTTTGACCCCAGTGAGAGTGGTACTGTCACCAAAACTGATTTCTGTGACACGGTTCAAGGAATGAGTGCTCCTATTGATAGTGAGGAACTGAGTAAGGTATGTGCACATTTTATTTCTCTCTCCAGTGATTAACCCATTCACTCCCTCACCCTATTCACCAGCTTCATACAGGAAACAAAATGGATGAGACAGAAAAGATTGTCCTGTTAATGAGTATATTCTCTTTTTGGGAACAGTGAATATTGAGAGGGAGAGGAGTTGGGCGCTGCCTTCGTAATGTTGGCCCTGGGAAAAATTGAGATCTCTATCTACTCAATTCCCTATGACCTGTGTAAATTGCATGTGTGCATCCTCCTCCTCCTCCTCTTCCTTCTCCTTTTCCTCCTTATCGTCATCATTATCATCACCACCATCATCGTATCATCACATCAATAATGACATTCTGGTTTAGTGCTATTCTCCATGTTCATTCAGACTCGCTGCACATTACACGTTTTACAAGAGTGTGATATACATATGGAAGCATTAACACGCACGCACACACGCACGCATGCACGCACGCATGCACGCAAGCATGCATGCACACACACACGCGACACACACACACACACACACACACACACACACACACACACACACACACACACACACACCACACACACACACACACACACACACACACACACACACACACTGACTTCATAATGCACATTAACAAACATATGTAAATGAACATATATACCACAATGTCCAAGCATACACATATAGACATCTATGATTACAAATGCACACACAAACACACGAACAACCACCACACATCGTAATACACATTAATAGACATGTGTAAATGAACACATACTACATTGTCATAGCACACACATACAAAGACATCTATGGTCACAAGTATACGAACAACTACATGATTCTACACAGTGGGTAATTGATATCCAACTTCTTAAAACTTGCACACATCCTGATGTTACAGCTGGCAGCAATGCATGACAAGTCTCGAGAAGGCAAAGTGGACTACAACGACTTCTTTGCAGCTAAAAAATGGATCAACAAAAACTACCTGATGAGCGCCTTTGAAGGCAAGAAGAAGAAGAAGGGCAAGAAAGGCAAGAAGGGTGGCAGGAAGAAGGGCAAGTTCAAGTTGTATATGCCCATCTGTACGCAAGATGAAGGTCCCAGGACGTTTGGTGGAGGTCCGCCAGAGATGTACATCCCTCGACACATCCATTTTACAGACACAGGACGCTTTGACAGAGACCGCCCACCTAAACACCCCTTACAGGTGAGTGTTTTACCTGGTTTTTGTTAACCCTTTGACTCCCACCACCCACCTAAACACCCCTTACAGGTGAGTGTTTTACCTGGTTTTTGTTAACCCTTTGATTCCCACCACCCACCTAAACACCCC
>CM060308.1:97428895-97463895 GCA_030674185.1 Monoplex corrugatus
TCCAATATTTTCTCCCTGGGTCTACCTGGTGCTCTTTTTCCTTCAGCTTTCCAGTTGCGACCAGATGCTCTAATTCTCCTTTCTTTATAAAAAGGCCTGTCTATAAATGTTGCCTGTCTTTTCCTAATCTTCCTTATCAGTGGTCTTCTTGTGTCTGCCTCCATCATATCTGTCTCATTTGTTTTCTTTGCTGTCCATGGAACTCTCAACGTTCTTCTTAGAAACCACATCTCGGCTGCCTCAATCTTGTTCTGGCTTTGTGTGTTGACTGAGTGCAATACTGCATCCATTTATTGAGAACATTTAATATTTGTTTTATACATGATGGATAAGAAAATTGGTTGTTGTGTAGCTCTTGAAATCAATTAGTGTTACAGATTGCCAGCTGGTAGGTTGTGGATTCCAACATGCATTAGAGTACAAAAAAATGTTTTGGGATTTTTCAGGCTGGACCAGCTTCTACCCAGGATTGAGTTTGTTATGGGCCCATTGGGAAGACTGGGACTTTATGTATCTATCATTGAAGGTGTTGCTAAAGTCTCTTGAGCAACATGATTGATGTCTGTACCTCTCAGACCTACTGGACACCGCGATATATTGTTAAAGTAAACATAGAATACAGCCCTGTTGTACAGTCTCAGTCTAAAATAGAACTTTATAGCAACATCTCTTCCCTGGCAGTTATCTCAGGTGGTATATTGCTGCACAGTCAGCCTCTGCTTCAAATCTATTGAGTCTTCCTGTCCTGAGTATCTCACCCATCTGTTACATCTCTACACGCCATCTCGAGCTTTGCAGTCCTCATCTGATACCCGTCTCTATAGTATCCCCATAGTCCGCACTAAAAGGTTTGGGCAGCGTTCTTTTTCCTATCAAGCTTCAACCATCTGGAATCAGTTACCTCGCTCTCTTAGATACTCACCCTCTCTGTCCACATTCAAACGCTCCCTCAAAACTTACCTGTTTCCCAAAACTGGTAATCTCTGCCCCCTTCCCCCCATGTAATGTAATGGTGACATTATAGTGTCTTAGTGTCAATGTGTCATTGTATTTGCATGTCATGCTGTGTGTGTGTTTGTGTGTGTGTGTGTGTGTTTGTGTGTGTGTGGGTGCTTCTGTGGGTGTGTGTGCTTGTGATTCTGGTTATATGTTTTGCCATTGTAAACGCCTAGGGCATTAATTTGATTAGGCGTACTAAATGTTCATAATAATAATAATAATAATAATCCATCTTTGGTGGGCATGCGTGCTGAATGTTTTCATGTTTCCATAAGCCACCAGACTGTGACCTGACTCACAGGGTTTTTAATGTGCATATTTGTTGTTCTGAGTACATATATATATATATATATACACAAAGGGCAGTGGGTGGTGGGGGTGGTGGTATATTCAAGTTCAGGCACTAGCAGGCCTGTACACATGCTGATCTGAGAGATCAGAACTATCTCCACCATTTACCCACCAGGTACCCTGCAGGATTGAACTGAATACTTCTGATTGGAAGTCCGATGTCTTATCCTCTTGACTGTTGCACCCATCATTAGTGTGTTCCTCCTTTTGAACAGGAATGAGTCCAATGGATATAGCGCAGGCATGGGCAGACCCGCGGGTAGTGACCATCGTGCAGACCAAGTGGGAGACCCTGCCCTCTCTGGACAAGAAGAAGGGCAAGGGAGGTAAGGGTGCCAAGGGCAAGGGAAGTGCCAAGGGCAGGCGACCAGTGTCTGCTCCTGGGGAAAAGGAAGGGGAGACGCAGGTGAGTGTCCACTTTCTGTGTGTGTTTTTTTTGGGGGGCTCATGGGTTGTAGCTTCCATGGCCATAGGCACTTGAAAATATAAGTGGGGTTTTATGTATAGAGCCCCACCTTTTTTTCTTACCCTGTTTGTAACCCTTTGACTCCCACACCCTATCTACCAGCTGCAAAAACTTAACCCTTTGACTCCATCACCCTGTCCACCAGCTTTCGGCAGGAAGCTGGTGGATAGGGTGAGGGAATTAAAGGGTTAAGTTTTTGCTTTGCTAGCATGGTTAGCAATACAGGATGCTGGTGAACACGGTGTGGGAGTCAAAGGGTTAAAGCAATCATACTTGTATTTTCAGGTGTGTTTTCATGTGTCCTTAAGCCCTGAACACTTGCGTGGCTTACAGGAACATAAACTTGTGTATTTGGTGTTATGCTTGTGTATACACACGAAGAGAATGACAAGCTCCACCACAAGACCAACGCCTTCCAACAAGTCAGAAAAAACAAAAGAGTGGTCCTTCAGTGGATCCCCACTAACTGTAGGATACTAGGAAACAAGACAGTAGATAAGCTGGCAAAATGAAGAGTCGTGGAAGACCGTGAACAGCAACATCAGCTACAGCAAGAAGAGAAGCATCATCAGCTTACTTCTTAAGCTGTGGACAGAAAGGGATAACTACCATCTTCTGCTCTGAGAACAGCAAGTGGCCCTGATAAGGTTCTGCACTCACAACAAAGTTCAAACTGTCTCTTTTTCTTTTACCAAACAGTTGAACAAATATCATTGAAGTCACCTGTATCAAGTGGAGAGGCAGGTGTGTCAGACAGGCCATCAGTGCACACGTTATGCAGATATAAAGTAAAATATATTGTTTTGAAAACAAACCAAGTTCACATAAGTTCAGTGTAGGCTACTATTCTCTCTTTATCTTTCTCCCACACACTCTCTCAGACAACCTCTCCCCACTTAGCAAACACATGCATGTGCTGTGATTATTATTATTATTATTATTATTATTATTATTATAACCTCCCACATGTGTTGTTTTCCAGACGGCAGTCAAGCAAACATCGTATGATGACAGCCTTAACTTACATCGCAAGGGTTCAATCCTACGGGCAGCGTCAGCACTGGCCGGAGGTCTGGACGAAAATGAAGACATCACGTACACCCCACTCAAGGCCTGGACAAAGCAGCCCACCACACAGGAACTCATCCATGAGAAGGAAGTCAAACGAGAGAGGTTCGGCTGGGAGGTGGACTTCCCTGATTTCCAGATGCCTTTCCAGAAGAATGTGGGCACCAAACTGTCTGGCATGGACGATGACTAAGACAGTACTGTCTTTTTGTGGGACTGATGTGATGAATGTTCAGATAAAACTCATCTTTCCAGGTTCACGCTGTAGATTTATGTAAAACCCTTTCCCTGTCTCACCCTGTCCGCCAGGAAGGTGTGGATAGGGTGAGGGAATGAAAAGGTTATGCACAGATCAGGGAGCTGGTGGATATGATGAGAAAGTCAAAGAATTTATGCTCTATTGGCTGCCCAACATACTGTGATCATATGGCAGAAGGGGTGCCTAATTTTTACGCAAAAGCCGTTTTACAACTCAGCCCATCTCGTCCATGACTTTGTTTCCACTCCATAGTCCTCAACGGTCAGTCATTGCATGGAATGTGAACAGTTCCTTCATCATAAGCAGTAGATTTTGCATACTTCACTGGTCCATACAAAATACTGTTATCAGAATGTCCATAACCTTGATTTTGCTCTATAGTCGTCAACATTTTGTCATGATAAACAGCTTCCTGGATGTGTGTAGGTATTCATTCTCATATTAATTTCTTTTGTCACAGTGGATTTTCCATGTGAAATTTGCTGCTGTCCTCTTTGAAAGCGCATTGCCACAGCGCAGTGCTACCTTTTTTTTTTAAAATGTTAACTAAGACTTCAGAAAGGAATGAAAGCTAATTGGGCTTCAAGGGGAGAGACCTGGGAAATCAGGGCAACATGTGTATGTGCATGCACACAGCTGCTGTAAATGAGTGGATAAAATGAACATGGAGGTGGGGATTGGTGTGGGATTTGAAAACAATGGGAGGATAAGTCGTTAGAATGCCATTCCGATAATTATCAACAAGCTAATTAGCTATTTTGGACTGAGCACACGGCTCTGTCGTTAGTGGCCAAATAGCTGTTTGAATTGTTTTTGTAGTCACATACAGGACTTTACAAACATGGTAGCCTCATCTTGAGAAATGTAAAACTAAAACTGGGGGATTCCATATCCTATGGGGACTGGCTTGTTCCTTTACATTGTCCATTTTCACTTTGTCAGGTGGTGGTTGAAAACAAGCCAGCATTTCTTACACTGTCAAATTCTCAAATTCTAAAGAGTCAGTCAGGTCTTACATATGGTAAAGTTTCTGCCTGAAAAAGCTTACAGACAAAAGTGATGTTCTGATGTAAACTGTTTATCAAAATTATCACGAGTGTTGCAGTTTTTGGACACTTCTGATGTTAAGACAGTAACAACATCTTCAAGGAATGGTTCTGAATGTTTGTGCCTCTATATTTGAATAGTTAAGCAGTTCAGTCAACATTTGTAACTAATATGTTTGTATG
The DNA here is from genome assembly GCA_030674185.1 of Monoplex corrugatus. Taxonomy (NCBI): domain Eukaryota; kingdom Metazoa; phylum Mollusca; class Gastropoda; order Littorinimorpha; family Ranellidae; genus Monoplex; species Monoplex corrugatus. Next base: position 97,433,268 of record CM060308.1, read on the forward strand.
CTGCTGAAGCGAGAGAGCACAGCTGTTGGACTGTGGACATGCTGTTTTCAAGTTGGATGTTTACAAATATTGGAAAATGTTGATATATTGAGAATCATGTGCTGACATTGGATATTAACAATGCTAGTGAAACATACATTTTATTTTAAACCAAAGATCTAGAGAATGATTTCTTAATCATGAGACAAGTATTACATATTCAGTGATAGTATTTGTATTTGTGCCTGTAATTTTACCTTTATGTGTGGCACCATCCCTTCATTAGTCAGATTTCTATTCATATCACCATTTGATTCCCAAGAAATGTCAGTCAAGGAATGAAAATGACAGGCCAGTGAAGTCATTTCACCATTCAGGCAGCAGGTAACCCTGAAGCAGCTTTATAATGATGTCCACATCACCTGTAGACTTACTACATCATTTTATGTATACATTTATATGCTATGTATACATTTACTTTTTTTACAAGCTTTTTTTTTAGTATTTAATAATGGTGTATTTATTTGTTCCATAGCATGAGACTTGCAGAATTTTTTGAAAGGAAAGCTCATAAAAAAGCGTTTTACATTAATTATCTATATAAAAGTTTTTATATAAAGACCTTGCTGATATTTATATATTCATCTTGTTCATTTATCTATGTCCTTTAATCATGTGTATTTTTCTACAAGTATGAAACTAATCTATATTCATTTCTTTATTTATTCCATTGTTTTATCTTTATTTATTCCATTGTTTTACCAGTTTTACTTGATCAAATGAATTTTCAGCACAATCTTTCTTAAACAACTGGAAAGTTATTACCATATGAAGTTGAATCCTTAGAAAAAGGCTGAGCCTGAAGTTGCCACCATAAAGAGAATTTCATCTTCTTGTGGATGTTAGTATCCTAGTTTGTGTGCCCCGAGTGTTTGTGTTGTTTTTCAGATTGTTCAGAGTTCCATGTATCTCATTTGAATATTCTCTTGTTTGCATATATCATTCAAGTGTGCTGTGTTCCGTTAGATCATGAGCTGTTTGTGTATTCCAGTTGAATTCTGCCTGTGTCTGTATCTCATTTGAACATGCCATATGAGTGTTCCATGTAAATGTGCTGTTTGTATTCCATTTGAGTATATGCACCATTTTTGTATTTCCCTGTGATTGCCATGTTTGTAATGTTCCTTCCATTTGTAGTTGTCATGTTTGTGTGTGTCATTTGATTGTGCCCTTTTTTGTTGTTGTTTTTAACCCTTCCACCATATTGCACCATATCCACCAACTGCAAAAACTTCACCCTTTGCCTCCCTAACACTATCCACCAGCTTCCTTCAGGAAGGGTAGGGGAGTCAAAGGGTTAGTTTTTGCTTTCCTAGCATGGTTGGCAATGCAGGATGCTGGTGGACAGGGTGCGGGAGTCAAAGGGTTAATGTGTGGTTTTTGTTTCATCGCATTTGAATATGTGACAGTACATGTGAAAAATCATGGATATTTTGCAGTTTTGACAAAAAGGATTTTCTTTTCTTTTTTTAAAAAAATAAGATGAGATAATATTGAACTAAAAAAAAAAATCACTTGTCTTTATTACTTTCTGATATACATACATTTGAATTGCTGGATTAGCAATAATTGGAAAGTCAGCCAAGTTTGGCAATATTCACACACGTGAACCATTTCCCATGAGAAGAAAGACAAATAAGACAACTGTTTCAGACTTATATTTTACCTCTGAATTGAATAGAGCTGAGGTTGCAGAATTCACTTATTACTATTGGTATTATCATTAATAATAATAATAATAATAAAGATAATAATAATAAAAATACATATCAGTTATTATTGTTGTTGTTATTATTATTGTCATTATTATTATTATCATTATGATGTTTACAGCCCATCCAGCTGCTCAGAGCCATACCAGGGTTATAACCAGAAATCATTCATGGAAAAAAAGTCATGAAATTGAGTATTCATGACCAGGGTGGCGGTCCCAGCGTAGCTCAGAACTAGGGCCTTTGAATTATCCATGACAATTGCATGCAGCGTCACTTTATATGTATCAATCATATACACCAATTGAACGTGGCCTGTTTCTTGCACTGCTGTGATCAGACGTTGCCTTTGATTGGTGGAAGTTTTGGACCAATTTTTGCATTTTTTGATGGCCATATACAGTCTCGATATATTTTTTCATGTTTATGTGTTTGTGTCAAAGCTGGTCAAGTTTTTTTAATTTTTTTTATTGTGTGTGAAGGAGAGGGTTGGAGGAAATGAGAGGGATGGATTTGTAGTGGCGAAGACTTTTTTCCCCTTTTTGTATTGATGGATATATATGAAAATTATATATTGCCTTGTGGCTTATATGATTGATTTAAAACTTTGTCTGTGTGTTATAATTGGGTTGTACTAGTGTGTGCGTGTGTGTGTGTGTGTGTGTGTGTGTGTGTGTGTATGTGTGTGTGCATGTGTGTGTGTGTGTGTGTGTGTGTGTGTGTGTGTGTGTGTGTGTTTGACCAAACTGTGTATCTATGAACACATATACTCCTAATCATAATTTAAGGGCCACTTCTTCCTTCCTCTCTAATTTTAAGTTGAAATAATTGACAATGTTTAGAATTGATTCTATGTTTTATTTCATCATTTCCACACCTGTTTTGGAAAAAGAAATTAGCACAATGACCCATTAGTGAACAGCACATGCATTTAAAGGAACATCCCCCCCTTTTCAAAAAACAGAAAGTGTCAGATTTGGCCAATCTGTTTTCAATATCGCGTGTGTCCGCCCCGAGCCTGGATGCATGCTTCACAGCGCCGATGCATCGACCCCACAAGGGTACGGAGTGTGTCCTGAGGGATGGCCGCCCACTCGATCTGCAGGATGTCGACCAGCCTGGCCAGGGTGCCCGGTGGGGGGTGGTTGTCCCTGATGCGCCTCCCGAGCACATCCCAGAGGTGTTCAATTGGGTTCAGGTCAGGTGAGCACGCTGGCCAGGCCATACGGACGACTTCATGCTGCTCCAGGAAGTCGGTCACAAGGCGTGCTCGATGCGCAGGTGCATTGTCGTCCTGGAAGATGGCGCCTTGACCAAGGTCCACAAGCGCAGGCAGTGCCACGGCCGCCAGAACCTCGTCCCGGTACCGGACCCCGTTCAGGATGCCGTCAATGGGGAGCAGGGGGGTCCGGGTACCACGGCTCATGCCACCCCACACCATCACCGACCCGCCGCCGTACCGGTTATGCTCTTGGACAGTGGCGTCAGCGAACCTCTCCCCTTGACGTCGCCACACCCGAGCCCGGCCATCGTTAAAGGTCAGGGTGAACCTGGACTCATCCGAAAACAAGACCCGGGCCCACTGTTGCCTTGTCCAGGTCACGTGCTCCCTGGCCCAGGTCATGCGGCACAATCTGTTGACCGGTGACAGCACGGGTCGGACGGCCGGTCTCCGTGACCTCAAGTTTGCCTCATGTAGCCGTCTTCTCACCGTGCTGCAGCTGATGTTAGCACCTGTTGCGTCCCTCAGCTGACCCCTCAAGGTCACCGCAGTGGATGCCCTTTCCCTCAGGACGGAGAGGGCAAGGTAGCGGTCTTGCTGTCTTGTCGTTACTCTGGGTCGACCCGTGTGACGCCTTTCCTGGACTGCTCCAGTCTCATTGAAGCGCTCCAGCAGTCTCTGGATTGTGGAATGCGACACTTCAAGTCGTCTAGCAACTTCCCGCTGCGCTAGGCCTTCATCAAGCAGAGCGAGGGCTCTCCCCCGCTGCTCATCCGTCATCCGTCGTCTTGCAAGCATGGTTAAAACGAACCAAGAACGGGTCCTTTTTATCCTCGTCTGCGGGCAACTTTGGCTGGAGTAGTGTTCAAAAAGGGCTTGCCTTGCACGTGCAAAGCGAATTTTGTCGCTACCTTGCCTGCGTCGTCAGAGAGACCCTGCTGAAGATTCGACAATTTCGTGTGGAAATTGTCTTCCTTGGGCCGCCCATTGCAAATCGGCAAATCCCCAAACACGTGCCAAAAGGAAACTGCAATGTTGTCTGAGCTCTTATCCATTCAGTTACGGCAACGAATTGGAGAAAAGAGTAAGAGAAAATAGGTTATTTCTCCTTTCAAAAATTGACTCAAAAACGTTCCTGGCCCTTCAATAATGACGTGTAGTATATGTACATATAATATATATATATATATACATATATAATATATATGTAATATCCCTCCACCCACATTGTCAGCTATGATAGCAAAGCAAAAACTTAACCCTTTGATTTCCTCACCCTATCCACCAGCTTCCTGGATAGGGTGAGGGAGTCAAAGGGTTAAGTTTTTGTGGTTGGTGGATACGCCTATCTGTAATCTTGGATATGGTAACCCATTTTCAGAGAAAAACAGATCTAAAAGATGAGGGTTTGGGGTAAGGTTAGGGTTAGGACACAGTGATCCACAATGACGATATCACCACACACAGCCAATCACAGACACACAAGTATGAGTACAGGACTCTGTTTAGACGAATGTCATTGACAGAGATGATAGACAAGAAAAAGAGGTTTACAATATGAAAATCGGAAGAAGAGAAATACACATTAAAAATTCTCTTTATTTGGTTCAAGTTGAACAAATGAAATCAGCAATATCATTTCTGATTGTACACAGGCGAAAAAGCAATACAGTATTATCAAAATGACTACATAAACAATGTGCCCAACAAAGCATCAAATACAAGTGAACCTCTAAATGACACTTTTACCAACCATGCTGATCAAACATACGGTCCCTGTTATGTGCCAGTCCACAAAAACACTGCTGTATCAAAGCAATTAACCCGATGACTTCCGCACCATATCCACCAGCTGCAAAAACTTAACCCTTTGACACCTTCACCTTATCCACCAGCTTCCAGCAAGAAGCTGGTAGATCAGGTAAAGGAGTCAAAGGGTTAAGTTTTTGCTTTGCTAACATGGTTGACAATGCAGGATGCTGGTGGACTGTGTGCAGGAGTCAATGGATTAATCTCTTGTTTGTATCATATAAAATTTGGTCGACAATCTTTCAGTCTTGCTGAGGATGTTATAAAACATGGTCTCACACAACGCTTTATGACTTTCAAGTCAAACTATGGTGGAGGTCAAAATACTGCACAGACTTGCTTACACTCAAATTATGACACAATAACACAAAAACCACCCTGGAAATTCCTTTTTTTGATTAACACCACACAACAAGTCAACAACAGACATAGTCTTCAAAATAACATGTAATCTTGTTTCTGCGTAGATGGTCACAGACTGTTAACAGTGAAGTATTACTTATACTGAAAGTCACTGGGTATATTTATTCTTGTTGGTAAGCAACATAATTAAACACACTTATCTTTAATTAATATGGAATTATAGGTAACCTGCAAAGATCAACATTTATATATGTGCCAAAACATGCTGGTTATACATACGCACAGAATTCATGCAAAAAAAACCCCAAAAAAAGCATGCAAACGATATGCACATATGCACAAAAGTATAACACAAACTGAGCAGCAAGCAGACATAACACTGGCATGCACGCAACTGTCAATTGTTTGCTATTGGTTTTGAAGCATTCTGAAACCATCAGTTAGCATAATGTTCAGTTTTAGCCGCTAACAACGTACCTACAGTAATCCAAGCTGTTCAAAATAGCTACAGGTATACATCATAGTTTATGAAAAGGAGATCTGTTTTACACAACTTAGGACTGGAAAACAGTTGAAACTTGACTGCAGCTGAGAAGTATTTGCCAGTCCTAAGGTAAGTACAGTACATTTCCTTTTCATCAACTATTTCTCATCTCAAATGCAGTCACTCATCTTTTTCTTAACAATAATTATGGTTTTAGATGTTAACTCACAAACTGTGACAGCACCAACAAGTGGGCTTTGAGAGTGAAAGAATGTTCAGGGGAACTACTGTCAAGTTATCAACCTCCATCACATACAAACCGGGGTGTCTTTCCAAAATCAGTCATTATCTACAAAACATATTGCACTTAAAACGTACCAAGCATTCCCACCCAACTCTGCGTCCTTGTAGTCAGTCATTCTGAGCACTAAAGTAGTTGGTGACTAGCATCAGGTAAACTGGCCTGGCTTAACCCTTTCAATCCTAAGTACTTCTAGACTCTGATACCCTCATCCCTGAGTATTTTTAGAGAAATTCTAGCAAAAATCGGTGTCTCAGAATAAATCCTTCTAATGCTTAAAAAATTGCCAGGAATAAAGTATAGGGTGTCTGGATTCGGTAATATAAACAGGATGTGGCAGAGGAGAGTAGGTGCCGGTAGTCGCATACTGCACGCCAGCACCATACAAGGCCAGGTCAACCGGACATGTCAGGCCGCTCCAGCGGCCTGTCGGGTACAGAGGTATTAATCGCGCTGGCCGCCGCATTGGCCAGCCAGGTTCAAAGGGTTAAGTTTAACTCACTGGGTCAACATCATTCATAACAGACCTTTCCTGACAGTAAAAGTTTGAAGTTTGGAGTTTGTCCATCTTAATGTCTCCATCATTTTGGTGGTGTCAGCTTAATGTTTCACACCTACTCTCCCTCCCCATGTCAAGGCTTTGCCAGTGTGTAGGGTTTTGCGTAAGCTCAGGGAGTCTGTCAGATAACCGCTGGCAGATTTGGGTGGAGCACATGGAGTTGGTAGACCCCTCTTGAACACACTTCAAAGTCCAATACAGCGTCCTGAAGTTTGAAGTCTAAGTGTATCAGTCTGTGTACAGAACAAACTACAATTTAAAAATTATTGCAGTGCTGGCTCCTCTTGGTCCTATTGCACTTCTTGTAAAACAGGAAAAAAAAAAAGAAAGTGATTTCCTGGTCCTCTTCCCCGACCAGAAGAGGTAGTTCTGGTGGTTCATGAAGGGGCCAGCAACTCTGAGGAAACCATCAATCAGCAGCACGAACAGAACATTCAGTGGGATTTATCAACATGAATTTGTTAACATGAATAATCACTATTCATATCAAACTATACTGACAGCAAATGAAGTCAACTGAAAAGAACGAACAGGTGTTAATATCATCAGCAAGGGATACGAACATTCACCACTCACATCAAACTATGCGAGCAAAGGCCAAATGGAGAAAGTCGGGAGTGACATTGAGGATTTCATCTAAACCAAAACAGGCTGTTTATGCCCTTTGTCTCCCGCACCCTGTCTACCAGCATCCTGCATCGCCAACCATAATAAGCTCCCTTGACTCCCTCACCCTATCCATAAGCTTCCTGCAGGAAGCTGGTGGATAAGGTGAAGGGGTCAAAGGATAAGTTTTTGCATCTGGTAGATAGGATGCAGGAGTCATAGGATTATACCCACTCTCTCTCTCTCTCTCTCTCTCTCTCACACACACACACACACACACACACACACACACACACACACACACACACACACACACACACACACACACACACACAATTCAGACTACTCTGATAGCAAAGAAACGAAAAGGAAACAAATGAAAGGTAATATCATAAGCCTCAGAGACTGATAAACATTTATCAATTATTGGCTAAAAATTAAACAGGACGTATACTTTGAGCAGCTCGGTAATCTCAGCGTTACACTAAAAAAATATATCTGATCTAAAATCAGATGATGCTTAAAAATATATTTAATTCAGCACTGGACAATGTGCCAGAGCCTCAAGTGGAGAAAAAAATAATCCATAATCCATATACTTTCAGTACACAGATGTCAAATAATACCAAAAGATTCATTCATTAATATCAAGAATAACGTCACAGTCACAATGAGTATCTGCCTATCTAAATAAGCTACATACATCAGTGAAATCAGTTACGATAACACAAAGCATCAATGAGTATCATCTGCCTGATTTAAGTAAAGTATATAGGCATCAGCAAAATCAACTACAGCAATATATAGCAGGCAAATATCTAGAACCATAGCAGAAGTGGATGGCCATGACTGACAATCTTGAAATCCATAAAAATGGGTGGAGAATATGACACAGCAGACAAAAATGATATAATTTCAAATCAACAGTCTTGGTCAATAATACAATAATCTTAGAAAAAAAAAAAGAAGGAAAAAAAAAACCCCACAGTACAAACCAAACCAAACCATGCATCCTGTGTTCTCTAGACACAATGGTGCATTACAGTGAACAACTGGCACAACATATCTCTTTGACTCCTGCACCCTATCCACCAATTGCAAAAACTTAACCCTTTGACTCCTGCACCCTATCCACCAATTGCAAAAACTTAACCCTTTGATTCCATCACCCTATCCACCAGCTTCCTGCAGGTATGGTTGACAATGCAGGACGCTGGTGGACAGGGTGCAGGAGTCAAAAGGGCTATATAATATACACTCAACATCTGAAGGCTACAGATTGAGGCTGATGTTGAAACGATTCCTGTGCTGTAGTCACAGAGCAACAATATGGCAAACAGAACCCTCTCCCAAGGCAAAACTTCCCTGCGATCAATACATACTTTCAACAGGTGTGGCTGACAACTTGATTGCACATACCTTTGTACAGGTGATTTTCACATTATTGCTTTTATTTATTTATTTATTTTTTTGTCTTTTCTTTTATTTTTTCCCCCCTTTTTTTCTTTGATTGATGGTCATTTTTTTCCACATAGTAATTCTGTCATCAGCTCTATTTATATCTTCTACATTTCTAGGCAATGTAAAATGCACCACACATAGTGGGTCCAAATGATTTTGGAGGATAACATTTTCACAAAATTTATTTATCATTATAATTATTATTCTTACCACCACCAGCCCAACCTTGTTTTCAATATCGCAGTGACTGTATTATGTTTTTGTTACACTGGTTTGTTATCTCCCTTCCCCCTCCTGACCATCACCATAAATCCATTTAGCATATTTGTCTGATTGTTCATCTCCCTTTCTGTTTAAAAACATGCCCACTGTATTATTTCCCTTTCTGTTTCAAAATCATGCCCACTGTATTATTTCCCTTTCTGTTTCAAAATCATGCCCACTGTATTATTTCCCTTTCTGTTCCAAAATTATGCCCACTGTATTATTTCCCTTTCTGTTTCAAAATCATGCCCACTGTATTATTTATTAATTATTCTCTTTCAAGATCAGCCACTGACTATATTTTCAACAAACTACTGACAAGCATACATGCTCAAACATTGTATGTGTGAGTATGTGTGTGTGTGCGTGAAAGACCCTGTAAAGAAGCATCTTCTTTTTCATACTCTGACTGATGTATTTGCTAAAATTGCAGAACTGACATCAAATCAATAATCTTGTCAAGGTAAAACAGCCCCATGACAGAACACCGAACTTTGCACACTTGTTAAGGAATCTCTGTCAGCGAGTATATGTTTATCTATAGAGCTGGGAACTGAAAGCAGAAAACCCCAGTTGGGCATTTAGAAATACAGTTATTTCAAAAAGGATGTAAAAAACAAACTAAAAAATAAAAGAAAAAAATAGGGGGGAGGGGGGGGGGGTGGCATTTAAAGGAAAAGGGGTGATAAACATTTTCACTTCCAAAACTTTATTTATCAGCTGCAAAAATGTAACCCTTTCATTTCCTCACCCTTGGGTGATGAAGAAGTGAAAGGGTTTTATGTTCTTGCTTTGCTAGTATGTGACCTCCCAGCACCAAGTCAGTCTTGACTACCATTTTGGATATTCTGAGACACACACATCACTGGAAAGTGTACATTCTGCTGATTTTTTTTTTTTTTTTTTTGTACTTGAATAAGCTAGTGCTAAAAAAAATGTAGATGTTGTGTGTTTAAAGTCATTTCAGTTGTATGACAGCCATTTTGAGAAAACGACCTCTAAAAGTTTTTATGTACTCTCCTACACATTTTCCTTAAACTTCTTTGTTTGGTGGCTTTGACCCAGTTTGTTTCTAATTTTAGTTGTCATTATCCAAACGGTGCACCAAAGAGCTTTCTGTCAGTATATTATATGTGGGAGGTCTGTACAGGTTATGGTTTGCAATAAGAGACAAAAATAGGTACTTTTGTTCAGACATTGCATTTTTTCTGCTACGATCAGTGCATTAAAATTTCTGTGGGGGATAGATTACAGTCCACAGAAATCAATTTTCAGAAAAAGTCAAAACACCCCAGATAGACCTCAGCCAGCTTTTCAGCTCCTGGTGCTGTTCGACTGATTGCAAGTTAAGACTGAATTGGTGGTGGGAGGTCACATATCAGAAGTCTGTGAATAGAATGCCAGAGTGAAAGAGTTAAAAGGACTGTTGGCACAAGTGTTTCTGACAATGAAACACTCTTGAGTTGAAGTTTTCAGCATGCACAACTTACTGCACAACAAAAACTCCTGACAATACCTGCATACACATATATACTTACATGTTGCACTGTATAGACAAACAAGCAGATATAAAACAAAAAATACTGGCATTAACACTCTGACTCTCTCTCTCCCTATCCATCAACTTCCAGTATTACAAGCCAAGATAACAAAGCCAAAAGTCAACTCCTTCATTCTCTCACACTATCCACTAGCTTCCTGCAGGAAGCTGGTAGACAGGGTGAGGGAATGACAGGGTTAAAGTCTTGCAACTGATGGATAGGGTGAGGGAGTCAAAGGGTTATGGTTTTGTGCTTGAGCATACAGATGGCTGACTACACATTCATTGAAAAAAAACACCTGTAGTTGTACATATTTCATTTAACCCTTTGACTCCTGCAGCCTATCCACCAACTACAAAAACTGAACTCTTTGACTCCCTCACCCTATCCACCAGCTTCCTGCAGGAAGCTGGTGGATAGGGTGAGGGAGTCAAAGAGTTCAGTTTTTGCTTTGCTAGCATGGTTGACAATGCAGGATGCTGGTGGACAGGGTGAGGGAGTCAAAGAGTTCAGTTTTTGCTTTGCTAGCATGGTTGACAATGCAGGATGCTGGTGGACAGGGTGAGGGAGTCAAAGAGTTCAGTTTTTGCTTTGCTAGCATGGTTGACAATGCAGGATGCTGGTGGACAGGGTGAGGGAGTCAAAGAGTTATAATGACAAAATGATCAAACACACATACTCAAATGTGGAACGTTCTGCAATATTTCATAATAAAGTCCATTATGCATATATCATGCATGGGTTTGTTCACAAGGGTTCTGTACAAGAAGCGAGCAGGGAGAAAATCATAAACCATAAAGGCCACAGCATATAGTATCACTGAGTTGTTCCAACTGATTATTCTACACATTGTTAAACAGACTACACACATATGTATGGCACGCACAAAGGATTTCAGCAAGATCTGTTCTTTTTTTTCTTGACAGTACAGTAATGAATGGCATTATACAATCTGTCGCTCAAGGATTCTTGAGTCCATCACACACGCTCGCACTCTCACACACACATACATGCACAGAGACACACACACAGATACACACGAAAACCAAGACAAATCCATTTTGCTTACACCAACACCTTGAAAGCTTTGCAATGATACGGAACTACCGGAACTAAAACATTGCTAAGCACAGAAGATCCCTTACACCTGAACAGATATAACTAAAGCACTGGAAAAAAACAAAACAAAATTAAAATCTGGTCACTGATATAGCTATTATTGTAATTAACCCTTTGACTCCCACACTGTGTCAACTGTGCTAGTAAAGCAAAACTTAACCCTTTGATTCCCTCACCCTGTCCACCAGCTTCCTGAGGGAGGCTGGTAGACAAGGTGAGGGAATCAAAGGGTTATGTTTTTGCAGCTGGTGGATAGGGTGCGGGAGTCAAAGGGTTAATTAATTAATGGACAGTATGGCTGAAACAAAGGCTGTCCTATAACCTAAAGGTTGTTGGAGAATGAGGTGGTAGGGACCTCAACTTTCCTTGCAGCCAGCATCATGAAGGTGCTGCCATCTCTTCCTCCTTGCTTCACTTCCCCTAACTGAACAGGGTCAGGTATCTATTTGCAGCTGGATAAACTGGAGGCTGAATGTGCAAAGCCCCTTTTAAGCCAGGCTCAAATCTGTGCAGTCAAGACCGCAAGTTAGATGATGTGCCTCAGCACAACCAGGCCTCACTAGAAGCTAGTCAGCCTGTTATTATCTAATAAGCAGCTGTGATTCATGCATTGTAGTGAGGTTAAATTGTTTTCAGTCACCTGAATAGGTTATGCTGAAGGCAGAGACTTGAAGTCAAGGCAAAAAACAAAAACAACAACAACAACAAAAAAACACTGGCTAAAAATGGTCCCTTGTGAAAACACACACCTTTCATGGAATCATTACCTTACAAATTACCATCCTTTAAAAACCAAAACCAAAATATAATCCTTATGAAACCCTCTTTAAAATATTTGTTAAAAATCACAAGCAATGTCTTGGCATCCATCGCAATAACCAGAAAGAGCTCACACACACACACACACACACACACACACACACACACACACACACACACACACACACACACACACACACACACACACAACACACACACAGCATGCATGCATGAACGCATGCACACATGCATGTATGCATGCTCATACACACACACACAAGAATGTAGAGAAGTGTAATGTAAAATGAAGAAAACATATTTCAATTTATTGCATGGATCACAAGACAAATGTCTTAATTATAGCACACTAGAAGTGACTGGGGAAAAAAAAAAAAAACCACCAACAAAAATGTATGTTAGCACAATGGATTTTAACCCTTTGATTATCGCACACTATCCACCAACTGCAAAAACTTAACCCTTTGATTCTCTCACCCTATCCACCAGCTTCCTGCAGGAAGTAAAATCTAGATATCAAATATAGCCAGTATTACTCATACAAAATCCACCATGAAGAATAAAATGAAATACCCTGCTGATGATCGACTAGAGAAATGATAGCAAAAAAACAAAACAAAACAAAAAAACCCTGATGCTTGATAACTGTTTGTGCATGGATCAGACACAAGGCGCACACATGATTTACTGCAATGAACTTTTGTATTTATAATGAGAGACAGCGAAAGAAACACAACGAGAGACAGCGAAAGAAACACACACAACTGAAATGTTTTGAGAAAGAGACAGACAGATAGACAGAGAAACACAGGGGAAAAAACTGACCAGTTTATCTGGCCGCCTATATCCACACCAGAAAAATGGTTATCTCACACACACACACACGCACGCACGCACGCACGCACGCACACGCACACACACACACACACACACACATACACACACACACACACACACACACACAAAGAGGACATAGTCATTGAATGACACAATAACAAGTCAAGTCTGACTTAAAAGAAAAGTTTCAGCAACATTAACTAGTGCACCCCATGTCAAAATTATCAGTTCTGGTCAAATTTTAACAGGATTATCCTCACACGAAATGAAATCTAAAAAAATGCATATGTAAAATGAAATTGTACTATGCAAATCATGTAACATATGTGTGTATAAGCGTGTGCTTACACACACACACACACACACACAACACACACACACACACACACACACACACACACACACACACACACACACACACAACACACACACACACACACACACACACACACACACACACACACACACACACACACACACACGTACACACACACACATACACAAATGAAGTGGAATTTTCAAAATACAAATGAAAAGACTCCAAACAACACTTACTGGTACAATCAAGGTACATGTTCAAATGTAATTAACTTCAGAAAGAAAAAACAAAATCATCTTCGCATGACCTGCTCGTCAATGTGAAACTTGCAAAACATGACACACACACACACACATATGCATGGTGCGCACGCACACACACACACATGCAGTTATTTACAAAGAAAGAAATCCACCGACAACCCAGAAAACTTCAGTCAATCGCACAACACTCAAAACAAAACAAAAATATTGCTATAGAACTGGATTACAAAAGTCTATGATGAATTCTCTTCTTTCTTTTTTTTTTTTTTTTAAAGAGGGAGATACAAAACACACCACACACACACACACACACCACACACACACACACACACACACACACAGTGACACACACATACACACACACTCTCTCTCTCTCTCTATCACTTCCAGCAAAGTACAGTACAATGTGACATCTACAAGGTAATAACACAAGAATAATTGCACTCATTCCTCCTGAGCACCAATGGCCCTGTTACTGGCAAATGTTTGCTCCCAACGCTGTATAAATGTGTGGTAATAGATTATACCATGAATTTTATAGGTGAATGCTTTAAAAAAACTAGAGAGAGAGAGAGGCAGACAAGAGAGAGAGAGAAAAGAGACAGAGAATGAGAGAAAGAGAGAGAGAGACAGATAGAGTGAGAGAGAGAAAGAGAGAGAGAGAGAGAGACAGAGAAAGAAGAAAAGACTGTGCTCCATGTATTTACATGTAACTGAAGTCCATAAAAATTTCTGCAGCAAGTTATTTTAATCCTTTCAATCCCACAACCTATCCACCAGCATCCTGCATTGTCAACCATGCTAGCAAGCAAAAACTTAACCCTTTGATTTCCTCACCCTGCCCACCAGCTTCCTGCAAGAAGCTGGTATGTAGGGTGGGGGAGTCAAAGGGTTAAGTTTTTGCAGTTGGTGGATAGGGTGTGGGCTTCAAAGGGGTTAAAAAGCATCTGTGCAAAACACTGATGGGGTTGAATCAAGTTTTGCCAATCCTCTCACACCCAGTTAAGCATGCGTAACCGGATTTATCTTACACTTAACATGCCCTCTCAATGTGTCTAATTCTGGCTTTCAGCAACTGCTGTGAAATTTCACTGCCATATTATCTATAATTATCATCATTTTCCAGATAAAAAAGATGTGTGTGTGGGGGTGAACAAGAGTTGAATGCCTACATGACGTTTTAAAGATAATTTCAATCACAAGGACAGACAAGAATAAAGAGTATCAGGAAATTATCATGGCATATATGTCCTATGTGCAAATAATTCACTCCTACAACGTTACATTAACTCTCATTCCATTTTGTTTTTCTCAGTAGTCTATCTGGCATACGTCTGTCATAATTTCCAGATAATTCACTCCCAGATGGTCTGTCTCTTTCACATGACTTTTGTCCTGTCAGGGCTAGTTTCTTTTTTTATTTCCGTTTTACTTTTTCCAATTTTGATTCATGTCAAGAAAAAGGCAGCAGATGACAGAGGTGAGTTTGTTTGATAGAAATCTCTCCAGTAAATCATGCAAACTGTGCACAATCTCTCCATTATGGTCAACCTGTCTCTGATCACTTCTGAGGCAGTCTCTTCAATACAGTCTGTCTCCCTGAGTGAAAATCTCTCATGTTATTATGGTCCACTGTCTCTTATCCCTCCAGAGGCAGTCTCTTCAATAAATTCCATCTCCTTATTGTGGAAATCTCTTTATCTTTGAAATATCTTGTGTGGAAATCTCTCCATTACATGGTCATCTCTCATACCTTGTATGAAAATATCTCTATTATATGATTTATAATCAAAGATACTTATGCTGTGTTAGAAATATCTTCATCATAATCAGTTGTAGTGCCTTTCACCTTGTTTGGGAATTTCTCCATTACAACCCATTGTATGTCGCATCCTGTACGGAAATCCTTCCATGACAATCCACCTTTTGTCACGTCCTGTATGGACATCTCTACAGCAATCATAATGGTGCATATTTTGCGTGGATTACCTCTCCACTACCAGCAACTATGTGTCATATCTTGCGTGGCAATCTCTCCATATCAATCAAATTATGTCGCATCTTGCACAGGAATCTCTCTATATCGCTCAACTGTACGTCACATCTTGTGTGGAAAGATTGTACAATTGACTTTATGTCACATCTTAAGTGTAATTCTTCTATCTACTATATGTCACATTTTGTATGGTAGCCTCTCCGTTACAATCAACTTTATGTCACATTTTGTATGGTAGCCTCTCCGTTACAATCAACTTTATGTCATATTTTGTATGGTAGCCTCTCCGTTACAATCAACTTTATGTCACATTTTGTATGGTCATCTCTCCATTACAATCAACTTTATGTCATATTTGTATGGTAGCCTCTCCGTTACAATCAACTTTATGTCACATTTGTATGGTAGCCTCTCCATTACAATCAACTTTATGTCATATTTTGTATGGTAGCCTCTCCATTACAATCAACTTTATGTCACATTTTGTATGGTAGCCTCTCCATTACAATCAACTTTATGTCATATTTTGTATGGTAGCCTCTCCATTACAATCAACTTTATGTCACATTTTGTATGGTAGCCTCTCCATTACAATCAACTTTATGTCATATTTTGTATGGTAATCTCTCCATTACAATCAACTTTATGTCACATTTTGTATGGTAGCCTCTCCATTACAATCAACTTTATGTCATATTTTGTATGGTCATCTCTCCGTTACAATCAACTTTATGTCAATTTTGTATGGTAATCTCTCCATTACAATCAACTTTATGTCACATTTTGTATGGTGCCTCTCCATTACAATCAACTTTATGTCATATTTTGTATGGTAATCTCTCCATTACAATCAACTTTATGTCACATTTTGTATGGTAGCCTCTCCATTACAATCAACTTTATGTCATATTTTGTATGGTCATCTCTCCGTTACAATCAACTTTATGTCAATTTTGTATGGTATCTCTCCGTTACAATCAACTTTATGTCATATTTTGTATGGTCATCTCTCCGTTACAATCAACTTTATGTCACATTTTGTATGGTCATCTCTCCGTTACAATCAACTTTATGTCATATTTTGTATGGTCATCTCTCCGTTACAATCAACTTTATGTCACATTTTGTATGGTAATCTCTCCATTACAATCAACTTTATGTCACATTTTGTATGGTCATCTCTCCGTTACAATCAACTTTATGTCACATTTTGTATGGTACCTCTCCGTTACAATCAACTTTATGTCATATTTTGTATGGTAGCCTCTCCGTTACAATCAACTTTATGTCACATTTTGTATGGTAGCCTCTCCGTTACAATCAACTTTATGTCATATTTTGTATGGTAATCTCTCCATTACAATCAACTTTACGTCACATTTTGTATGGTAACCTCTTCATTACAATCAACTTTATGTCACATTTTGTATGGTAACCTCTTCATTACAATCAACTTTATGTCACATTTTGTATGGTAACCTCTTCATTACAATCAACTTTATGTCACATTTTGTATGGTAACCTCTCCATTACAATCAACTTTATGTCACACCTTGTATGAAAATCTCTCCACTACAGTCAACTGTACATCACATCCTACATGGTGTGGAGATCTCTCCCTTGTTATGAAGGCCATGTCAAGCTGAATGTGTGGTAATAATAAATCCATCACAATCATTCAAAAAACAAAGTCACAACTGTTTTGTTTGTAAATCAGTGTGGACCAGGTATGATATCACAACAAAAAACTTCTTTACATATTTCCTTTCCCTGCAATGAGCTCTCTCTTTCCCTCTCTTTCTCTGCAAGTGTAATCATTTTCACCTTGCAATATCAACTCAACATTTGTAACAGACTCCTATACAAAACTTCAATCCATAACAATATTTCTCATGTACCAAGTCAACAAAAGGCCTCCAGGTAGCAGAACCAGCAAGTAACTACACAGTCTATACTACACATACTGACCATCGTTCCATCACCATGTGAGGCAGCATAATGCCTGTACAGGATCAAAACATCCCTTGACTCTGAAAGGATAAAGGAGTAAAGTCCCTTGATCCAGTGGGCCTTCCATCCCCCCGTAAACCCTCTATCTCCTGCGATATAACAGTCTCTCTCTCTCTCTCTCTTTCCTCACTTCACTCTGGTAAAGAAACTCATAACAGAAAGAAAAAACAAAACACAAGAGTCCTTAATCCCAAGCAGCTTTGTTCACACAGCCTTAAGTGCAAAGTGCTAGCCTCTCCTTTTAACTCCAACATTGAAACAAGCAGCAGCTTCAATCATCAGGGTTTTTTTTTTAACCCTTTGACTCTTGCAGCCTGTCCACCAGCATCCTGTATTGCCAACCATGCTAACAAAGCAAAAACTTAACCCTGTAGGAAGCTGGTGGGTAGAATGAGGGAATCAGTTAAGTTTATCAATTGGTGGACAGCATGCAGAAGTCAAAGGATTAACAAAAACCTGAACTCAGGATACAGATGTTTGACCTGCTTCACTCCCTCAACCTATCTACCAGCTGCAAGAACTTAACCCATTCACTCCCTTATCCTATCTCAACAAGTACTGCATCTAGCTAATTGTTCACTCAATTTGACTGTCTGTCTGCACAGTAAGAGGCCAAATCTTCTTTTTGTTTGCCGTGACACTTGGAACTGAAGTCTCAAGGATGATGAAACATAGCTTTTGCAGTCCTGGAGAATACGTTCTGCTGTCTGGTCAGTTTCTCACAAGGCCAAATCACAGCATTACACATTGACATGGCCACTTGGCTCCAAAGACCTGAGCATTATACAGGCTAAAACATCTTAAGAACAAAAAAAAACAAAAAACAAAAAAACCTATGCAATGAAATGATGCAAATCCAAAACTGATACAGGTTGAAATATCTACAAGTAATCAAACGAACCCAACCACCATATATGTAATGCGATCATACAAATCCCAAATTAAACCAAACCCAATCAGGTGATGATGTAATCCTCTCTCTGTAGATCTCACACTTTCTCTCCACTCTGAACACAAGCCCCTTGTTTACCTTTCCCCTCCAATGTAGTCATCACTACACTGTAAGACTAACACCAGCTGCATAACACAGACAAAAGTTGACTAATGTCAAATTCTTAGTAAAACACTGAGTTGCGGGAAAAAAAAAAAAAGTTGCAAAGTACACAGTCCCCACTCATTCTAACAAAACTAGCGAACCTGTTTATGAGCACTACACCTGCTTTTCATACTGATATATGACTGCATTAAGTATAAACACAAAAGAAAAAAATTCCATGGCGAGGGGACAAATAAGAGATACTGAAACCACCCTTTTCAAATTTGAGCATCATTCATTACGTTCAAACCGTAAAATATAAATAAGGAAGAAACATAATGAGGAACAGTAAAACAAGAAGTTAAACCCCCTTCCCACTACAAGTGAATATAAAAGATCCAAGGATTTTTACTCAATTTGTGGAAGATGTCTGGGTGGTAAATAAAGGAAGCAATCCTACCCAACCACAAATCCAATCCACACACAAAAATATGCATGCGAAATAAAGTAAGCAAACCCTCCCACCACCCCAAAACAATACACAATTTGAACTATATAAGTTCTGACTGAAAACAGTCTCGCACACACACACATACATACACACACATAACAGCAGGTTCAAGTTTAACTTTCACTGCATATAGTCTTAATCCTTTCACACCCTCAACCTATCCACCCACTTTCTGTGACTTTACTATATATGTTCTTAACCTTTCTTTCCTTCACCCTACCATGAAGTGGTGGAAAGAGTGAGAGACTGAAAGTGTTAAGATTACATATAGTGAAACTGAAAGGTGGAGCAAAATGGCTGAAGAACAATTAGAGTAGATAGTCTTAAGCCATGTCATCCCTCTTACTGGGAGGCACCAGATGGTCGGGCAGGTTTTGGGGCAGGTCGTGTCCCTCCAGCTTGATCTTGATGAGATGGTTGGCCAGCGCCCATTCATCCGCATCCAGCATCCCATCCTTGTCCACGTCGGCCAGCTTCCACACCTTGCTCAGCACGGAGTTGGGCAGTTTGGACTTGACCATCTCTGACTTGGCCGCCGCGCCAGAAATCTTCCCGTTGATGGGGTTCAGCTTGCTGAAGCTGTCGTCGTATTCGTACTTCTCCCGGCTCACCACCCACTCCTCAAGCTCCCCTCGCCCCTTGTCCACCCCCTCGCCCCGACCAATACCGAAGGGGGATTCTGTGCAGCCCTCGAAAGCTCCTCCCTGCACGGTGGCCTGATGGTCAACACTGTTCTCATCTTCGTGTGGGATCATCTGCATGAGCCGGGCGATATCTGCGGCCAGCATGTTGTCCACAGCCTCCAGCAGTTTGGGTTTCAGGGCGTGGAACTTGGTGAAGTCATGGAACGCCAGCTGCTCCTGCATGCGCTTCAGGTCAGGGAAGTCGCCAGGAGATATCTGATGGTCACGCTGGATGGCAGCGAAGGTGTCGCCCAGCTTGCTGATCAGCTCCTTTTTCTTGCTGTCCTTACCAAACATGGACGGCATCTCCTTCTTCAGGTAACTGATGATGTAGGCATGAACCTGCACACACATAATGAACACACACACACTTTTAAACTTGTGATTTTCTCATTATGAAAGTATCTAACATAAAAGGTAAAAACTGACTCACAACCCTGAGGCTGAAAGAAAGTGAAATAGTTAAATTAAAACTATTCTCAAGGCCAATATCATGAGTGAGTTGTATATCTCCAACTCTTTGTTGTTTTACCTTTCCAAAATCTGAACAAGTCAGGCACCCATACACAACTAGCTGAACAGAAGGTTACACACAAAGCTTTTTTCCTTGAACCAGTCTCAAACCTGTGCAATCAGACTGATAGATGAGAGCTCTATCTCTACACCAACAAGCTGCAGATTTTAATACATGTATGTTATACATGATAAATTCACCTATGCAGGTTAACATACGCTGCCATACAGATTATACTAAGTTAAACACAAGATAAGAGAGCATCAGAAGCTAACTCACAGTGAGTGTAACCTTGCTTACAAACTGGGAAATTCATCAACATCAATCCAACATGTACAGTCACACCTCTCTCTTATTTCCAAGAGATCAAAGCTACACAGTACAAGTCAAGTTGTGGTCCGAGTGGTAGGTTTTCACATTGTTTTTTTTTTCTCCCCTACAATACCAAAGTTTCCCCTACAATAACAAAGCTTTGCCTACAATACCAAAGTTTCCCCTACAATAACAAAGCTTTGCCTACAATACCAACGTTTCCCCTACAATAACAAAGCTTTGCCTACAATACCAACGTTTCCCCTACAATAACAAAGCTTTGCCTACAATACCAACGTTTCCCCCTACAATAACAAAGCTTTGCCTACAATACCAACATTTCCCCTACAATAACAAAGCTTTGCCTACAATACCAACGTTTCCCCTACAATAACAAAGCTTTGCCGGTACCAAAGTTTCCCCTACAATAACAAAGCTTTGCCTACAATACCAACATTTCCCCTACAATAACAAAGCTTGCCTACATACCACGTTCCCCTACAATAACAAGCTTGCGTACAAGTTTCCCCTACAATACCAAAGTTTTTAATGCAGCATGCAATAAATGAACAATGAAAGAAGACTGACAAAAGTGTTGTGAAGGGGCAGGGAGTACTTTGTACTTTAAAAGGTCTTCGAATCTCAAACCTTTTTTCCCCCAAGAGATCAAAGGCTACCTGCAGCCTGAGTACTAGGATTTCAGATATGACAGTTGGTGTGTATATTACAACACCAAGTTTTCATTACTACATGCTAAAAATCCAAACATCTGTATTAGAGTTGGGTTTATGTTGTTTTACTGCTGTTTTAGTTAATTTTTCCAAGAGGTTTTGCTATTTTTTCCCCCTTTAATTTTCCAAAAGAGAGTGTAATATAGATGTATAGAAACGCTACACATACACACATTCATCAGAATACACACGTATACAAAGCACATAAGAGACAAATACATACCATTAATGTCAAACAGTACATCCCCATATAACATTTATGGTCATAAACACACACACAACACAATGACTACATGATGCCATACGACCGACATCGGCAGTTAGAAATGGCAGCACATGTTGGTGGATAAACAATCATGATATCATCAATGGAAGGCTTGGCTGTATAAAAGGGTGGACAGATCCCTCACAGCAGCTGCCAAAGTTCTGTAGAAGAGCTATTTCTGGTAAAAATCTATGGAGGAAGGAAAAAATTGTGTAATTTAACAAAAAGTAAATAGACCTTTCTACATATTTATCCCCCAAAATATGCTGTTTTGGGTATTCAAGGGGGAGGGGGGGGGAGGAAGATGGTTTTTTTTTTTTACCTTTCGTCAAAATGATGTAGCTTTGAATATTCAAAAGAGAGGGGTGGAGTGGGGGATGCTTAAACATATCTATCCCAATGATGTTAGAAATATAGCATCTTTGATCTACCCACAAAATGGGTTTTTTGTTAAATTACACAATTTTTTCCTTCCTCCATAGATTTTTACCAGAAATAGCTCTTCTACAGATCTGTATATGTACCTAATCACTGTTTCTTCTCTCTCTCTCTCTCTCTCTCTCCCCTCTCTCACACACACACACACACACACACACACACCAAAACACACACACCAAAATGGGTTTTTTGTACACAGGTGGGATCTGCACACATATCTATCCTCCAAATGATACAACTGCGGGGATGGTGGTGATGTGGTCAGGTGGGGTGGGGGGATTCTGCACATTTCTATCCTCGAACTGACGCAACTTTGGGTATACAAGGGGGATCTCTCTCTCTCTCTTTCTGTCTGTCTGTATATATCTGTTCAAACTTGTGCTGTTTTGAGTATTCAGGAAGGATCTTTTTAAATAAATAAATATATATATATATATAAAATATATGTACATATATGTATATATATATATATATATACTATATTATACTCAACTGATGCAACTTGGGGAATACAGGGGGATCTTTATATGTTTATATCTTCAAAATGATGCAGCCTTGGTATAAAGGTTTATCTAACCTCAAAATGATGAAGCTTTGGTATTTGTCAGAAGGAGGGGGGAGAACATTGCCAATAAAGCAATACTACCCCCCCCCCCCCCCCCCCCCCGAAAGCCTGTTTTCTCTGAAAGCAATCTCTAATCACATAGAAGCAGAAAACGACAAGTAAATTATATTACTTGTACAATGTTTATTTGCTAGTTTGCTGGACCCTACAGTGTAATTTTCATGGTAATGAATCATTCAAATGATGACGACGCATATTAAATTAATGTCCATACAATTGTGTTGTATCAATAAAAAGAATGTGGATAAAAGTAGTAAACTGCAAAGGATATTTCATTCGCGTTAAAGTGTGTGTGTGTGTGTGTGTGTGTGTGTGTGTGTGTGTGTGTGTGTGTGTGTGTGTGTGTGTGTGTGTGTGTGTGTGTGTGTGTGTGTGTGTGTGTGTGTGTGTGTGTGTGTGTCTGTGTGTGTCTGTATCTGTGTGTGTGTCTGTGTTTCAGTGTGCTTTGGTTGTGTGTTTTGTGTGTGTGAGTGGAGTGTGAGTGTGTGTGTGTGTGTGTGTGTGTGTGTGTGTGTGTGTGTGTGTGTGTGTGTGTGTGTGTGTGTGTGTTTCAGTGTGTTTTGGTGTGTTTTGGTGGTTGTGTGTGTTGTGTGTGTGTGTGTGTGGTGTGTGTGTGTGTGTGTGTGTGTGTGTGTGTGTGTGTGTGTGTGTGTGTGTGGTTTGTGGTGTGTGTTTGTGTGTGTGTGTGTTGTGTGTTTGGTGTGTTGGGTGTGTGTGTTTTTAGTGTGTGTGTGTTGTGTTTGTGTGTTTTGGTGTGTGGTGTGTGTGTGTGTGTGTGTGTGTTTTGGTGTGTGTGTTGTGTGTGTGTGTTTGTGTGTGTTTTGGTGTGTGTGTTTTGTGTGTGTGTGTTGTGTGGTGTTGGTTTGTGTGTTGGTGTTGGTGTGGTGAGTGTGTGTGTGTGTTTTGTGTGTTGTGTGTGGTGTGTGTGTGAGTCGTGTGTGTTGTGGGTGGTTGTGTTCTCGTGTGTTTTGTGGTTAGTTGTGTGTGATTGTTGTGTCTGTGTACACAGTGATTGGTACTACACCTGCAAACACATAGCTCAACAGGGCACTGTGTAATCTGTGCCATGGACTGTCTTCTCTTCTTTCCTAATTAGCCCTCTATATCTGCACCTGCACTCTGTCACCCATCCCACTTATTTAGTACTTGTTGTCGCCTTAACTATTGTAGGCTATAATAAAAGTTGTGAGTTCTGAGTTCTCTGTCACAGAGAGAGAGAGAGAGAGAGAGGAGAAAAAGTGCCCATCTGGGAATGAGAGAAGCAGAGGTCTTGGGTTCAAATGCAAGTTGGACAGAGATTTTTATTTGATACAGAGTGGTGGTCTGGTTGCTAGTCTTTTGGAATGGGATGATAAACCGAGGTATTGTATGCTGCAGTATATACCTAGCACACACAAAAATAAAAATCTTCTTAGCAACAAAGATGTTGTCACAGACAAAATTCCACAGCTTTAATCCACAGACACTCTGATACATGACAGATAAAACAAAATGGCTCGGTGTCCCACCTGGTCTTACTGATGTTGCATTCTATTGTCGTCAAGCAATGCTGAAACTATCTCTCAAATCCATAGTGGAGGAATACAAAGTTGGAAAAGCAAGACTGTTGAGCATGCTGGAGGAATCGAAAGACAATATCGTGAGATCAGTTCAGCCAAAGCTGAGAACTGGCAAAAAATGGAAAGTCCAAGAGGCTGTAAACAATGCCAAGCGAAACCTCAGCATCAAAGAAATAATTGGACACACGCAAACCAACAGACAGGGACTGGGAGCAACAAAAATGCAGTGGTGGTCCAAAGTCAAAGGGAAGGAAAAAAGAGACATGATCATACAGGAGTTGAAGGAAGAAGAAGATGTCAAAAGAGTGCAGAAGGCAGTCCAGCAAGGTCAACAGGGGCAATGGACAACATGGGACAGTGCACTCCAAAGAAGTCTCAGCTGGAACGATATGTGGCACATGGCTCCTCTAAGGATAAGCTTCCTCCTCAGATCTGTATATGACCTGCTCCCCTCGAATGCAAACTTAGTGAAATGGGGGAAATCAGACGACCCAGCATGTCCGCTCTGTCAGAAGAAACAAACAGTGGAACATGTCCTAAGCTCTTGCAAAGTAGCGCTAGCCCAAGGAAGGTATACATGGAGGCCCAACCAAGTTCTGAAAGTGATCACAGACGTGGTTAGCGAAAAAATCTTGACCCCAAACGCACCAATTGCTATGACAACGTTCTACAAAGCAGGAGGGAAACAGGTCTGGCCCGAAATTGCTATGACAACCAGCACATTGCCAAAGGGTCTTCTGGATGGAGCAGTCGACTAGGAGTGTACAGCAGACCTCCCAGAGTGGAGAAATTACCCAGATGTCATCAGCAAGACAGGCATGAGACCAGACATCGCTCTCCACTCTGACTCCTCGAAACAAATGATTCTGATAGAACTCACTGTGCCATACGAAAGCAGAATGGAAGAAGCACATATCTACAAGACCGAAAAATACGCCGGTCTTGCCAGCACCCTGAAGAAAGCAGGTCTGCAGGTCAAAATCTTCGCCATAGAGGTCGGGGCAAGAGGGTTTGTGGGCACCTCCGCTTATGATCTCATGAAACAACTCGCCATTTCTGGGAAGAAGAGGACTAGAGCCCTTAAAGGGATGGCAGAGGCAGCAGAAAGGAGCTCAAGCTGGATCTGGGCAAGGAGGAACCAAAAATGAACTTTATAAGGATTAAATTCCCTACAGATGATGTGTGCCCCGTTAGCACATTGGTAAAACCGCGTACCGCAGTTCTGAAGCGCAGAATCGCCCAGGTTCGCTCCCCGGCGTGGGAAAAAAAAATAGACAACAGCAGAAGGGCATCCATGACCTGGATGTGGCCCGGCCCCCCGAGAGTGTAAGGAGTTCAGGGCTGAAACACTTGTCTAAAGGGGGTTACTTCTCTGAAGACCTGTTGTCTAGCTCTCCCTAGAGTTTCTTTCTACCTATACCTAGCACACACAAAAAAAAATAAAAATCTTCTTAGCAACAAAGATGTTGTCACAGACAAAATTCCACAGCTTTAATCCACAGACACTCTGATACATGACAGATAAAACAAAATACAAGCATAAGCAACAAATAAACAAAGAAAACAGAGAGAGAGAGAGAGAGAGAGAGAGAGAGAACAGGAAGAACAACCCAAAATTTCACATGGACAACTTCCGCTGTAACAACAACAACAACATCAACAACAACATCAACAATAACAAAAACAAAGTCTACACTCAATCCAACCCATCCCTAAACAAGAGTCTTCAAAGCAATAACATTAATGAAGAGTAAACATGGAACATAGGACCACTGACACACTACAACACCATCAACAAAATCACAAGACCCCCCACACGACCAATTAACATGGAACATAGAACCACTGACACACTACAACACCATCAACAAAAATCACAAGACCCCCCACACGACCAATTAACATGGAACATAGAACCACTGACACACTACAACACCATCAACAAAAATCACAAGACCCCCACACGACCAATTAACATGGAACATAGAACCACTGACACACTACAACACCATCAACAAAAATCACAAGACCCCCCACACGACCAATTAACATGGAACATAGAACCACTGACACACTACAACACCATCAACAAAAATCACAAGACCCCCCACACGACCAATTAACATGGAACATAGAACCACTGACACACTACAACACCATCAACAAAAATCACAAGACCCCCCACACGACCAATTAACATGGAACATAGAACCACTGACACACTACAACACCATCAACAAAATCACAAGACCCCCCACACGACCAATTAACATGGAACATAGAACCACTGACACACTACAACACCATCAACAAAAATCACAAAACCCCCCACACGACCAATTAACATGGAACATAGAACCACTGACACACTACAACACCATCAACAAAATCACAAGACCCCCACACGACCAATTAACATGGAACATAGAACCACTGACACACTACAACACCATCAACAAAAATCACAAGACCCCCCACACGACCAATTAACATGGAACATAGAACCACTGACACACTACAACACCATCAACAAAAATCACAAGACCCCCCACACGACCAATTAACATGGAACATAGAACCACTGACACACTACAACACCATCAACAAAAATCACAAGACCCCCCACACGACCAATTAACATGGAACATAGAACCACTGACACACTACAACACCATCAACAAAATCACAAGACCCCCCACACGACCAATTAACATGGAACATAGAACCACTGACACACTACAACACCATCAACAAAATCACAAGACCCCCCACACGACCAATTAACATGGAACATAGAACCACTGACACACTACAACACCATCAACAAAATCACAAGACCCCCCACACGACCAATTAACAGAGAAAGGACAGATAGGGGCTTGACACTGGTGACACCAACACTGATAATAAGATCAATCATACACCATCGTGTTGCAGTAACATTAATGTTTATCTGAGGCTGTAGCTCTATTCCAGGCCAAAGGGCTGTGTCTGAATCTGATACTGTACCTGTAGTACTGATACTGTGAAACAGGTCACAAAAGGTACATGTATATATATGTCTGCCTGTCTTGTTTCTTGTGATCTAGTGGGTCTTGATTCGAGCAGGAATTTATCGTATCCTAATGAGCATCACACACACTATGTGTGTACCAACTTGTTGGGGTTGGAAAGAATAAGACTCCCATCAGCAAGGGAAAAAAGAAGAAGAGGAGGAGGAGAAAGAAGAAGAAGAAGAAAAAAGAAGAGAAGAAGCAGAGGAGAAGGAGGAGGAAGAAAAAGAAGAATTAGAACTTGTAGAAGAAGAGGAAGAGGAGGAGGGGAAGAAGAAGAAGAAGAGGAGGAGGAGGAGAAGAAGAGGAGGAGGAGGAGGAGAGGAGGAGGAGGAAGAGGAAGAAGAAGAAGAAAAAAGAAGAAAAAGAGGAAGAAGAAGAACAACAACAAGAGGAAGAAGAAAAAGAAGAAGAAGAGGATGAGGAAGAAGAGGAGTGGAAGAAGAAGAAAAAGACAAAGAAGAAGAAGAACAACAACAACAAGAATAAGAGGAATAAGAAGAAGAACAAGAACAAGAAGAAAATGGGGCTGGACGGGACACACTCTTCACAAATCTCCAAACAAGATCATACACACAGAAAAAAAAGCACTGTAGAGGAAACCACCACCACCCCTCCTACCTAGAGGAGATGAAAGTGAGCAGATCAAGGCAGACCTGTAGAAGGTACATGGAAAACCAGAGGAAGGCAGCTAGGTGGACATAGGTCTAGTTGATGGGACCAAGCCTAAACTGAGTCTGCCTGAGGATGGATGTTGCGGACTTATGTTTCCCAATGAGTGAATCAGAGTTAAGAGGTGTGTGTGTGCATGTGTATGTGTGCGTGCATGTGTGTGTGTGTGTGTGTGTGTTGTGTGTGTGTGTAAGTGAGTGTGTGTGTGTGTGTGTGTGTGTGTGTGTGTGTGTGTGTGTGTGTGTGTGTGTGTGTGTGTGTGTGTGTGTGTGTGTGTGTGTGTGTGTGTGTGCGTGCGTGCGTGAGCGCATGGGGGATACCTCTGTGCATGTTATACTTTCTACACAACCGTTTATTCTTATTACATTGTACATTGTAGTACCTATTATCAATTAAATAAAAATAAAAACTTTTTACAACAGCTGGCGTACCTTCCAATTCTGACATCAGTGTTCCCCAAACGATAATGGTTAATAGGTTATACATGGACTGAAAGAGTGATACCTGTAATGTAAGCCTGGTGGACACACAATGTTCATTTTCTGTATAAACAGATATTGAGCAAGCAGTGTAGTGTAGTGTAGTGTAGTGTAGTGTAGTGTAGTGTAGTGTAGTGTAGTGTAGTGTAGTGTAGTGTAGTGTAGTGTGGTGTGTGTGGTGTAGTGTAGTGTAGTGTAGTGTAGTGTGGTGTAGTGTAGAGCAGTGCAGTGTAAGTGTAGTGAGATAGGTGGTGTGGTGTGGTGTAGTGTGTAGTTTTGTGTAGTGTGCTATAGTGTAGTGTAGGGTAGTGTAGTGTAGTGTAGTGTAGGGTAGTGTAGTGTAGTGTAGGGTAGGGTAGGGTAGGGTAGGGTAGAGTAGGATACTGTTTATGTTGTGTTGCACTGTACAGTGCTGTGTTGTGTTGTATTTATTGTAGGCTTTTGTACTGTATTTTAGTGTATTTGTATTGTATTATACTGTACTGTACTGTAAATACTGGACGCTAAATCATTAACAGCAAGACAAACAATGTCACAATACCGTCACAGCACCAAGTTAACCCTTTGACTTCCGCACCCTATCCATCAACAGCAAAAACTTGATCCTTTGATTCCCTCACCCTATCCACCTGCTTCCTGCAAAAAGCTGGTCAACAGGGTGAGGGAGTCAAAGGGTTAAGTTTTTGCTTTGCTAGCATGGCTAACACTGCAGGATGCTAGTGGGAAATCAAACTCTCTCTCCAATGTTTTATACCAAGGCAGCCAGGCAATGCCCTGATCTTCACAATTTTCAACTGCCATGGGATTTTTAGCATGCGCAGCCAGAAGGCACACAGGTCCAACTTGTTTTACGGCCCCTTCTGAAGAACCAGATGTTCAGTTCAATTTTGCAGTCAAACTGAGGAGAAAAGTTGAGGCCTCTACAGGAAGCGAACCCTGGAACCTCGAATTAAGTTATTGGCAGGCGAACATCTGAACCATTCTGCCACTCTTCTCCCTAAAAAAATACAACAAATACTCTACTCTAGCAAAATGCATTTCTAATTGCAAATCTCTGTGCAGCTGAAAAATAAACAGCACAGTTAAAAAAAAAACACGTAAGTATTACAGTAATATTCAGACAACGGTAAAATTTGCTGTATTCACATCTATGGAAAAAATGAAGAAGAAGGAGAAGAAAAAAAAGAAAAAAAAAAGAAGGGGGGGAATCATGGGCCATGGGGAAAAGGTATATTATATGTGTGAAAAGCATTATAATAATTAATATATATCATTAACTAATGATATTACTATCATTAGGCAGTGAACTGGTCACTGTGAATGTGACCAAACTGTGGGTCATAATACTCAAAGGTTTTAAATGAAGCTTACGTTTGTATGTCTGTTTCCTCAAAGAAGTATTGTAATACTGGCAAAGTGAAATAAATCCCTGAAAATTAATACAAATGTAAGAACAATAGATGTTTGTGTGAAGAGACTTACCTGAAATGTCAGTATAACTGTATGCCTGCATGTGTGCTGTTTTCAGCCACTGAGTCATGTCTACTTGTATTACAAACAACAACATAACAAATGCATTGTAAACTGTAAAAAAAATGCATTCACTGGTTTTTAAATGAGTAAGCATATTTTGAAGCATGTGTAATAACACCGTATCTGAAGCAATATAAACTAACTTTACAATCTATACCTGTGGATGTGATATATTCAGCTTTTACGGCAATCAGAAAAAGCTTAACACCATAGCATTTCAAATTTTGAGAAATTCCTTTCACTGCAGATGCCAAACCTTGTGCTAATGTTCAGCTTTTACTCGAATCGAACACATAGAGATGAATGGACCAGCAAAGCAGAAAATGATAGGAAGAAATGACAAAAAGCAAAACAGCAAGAAAGAAACAAAGAGAGTGGCAGAAAAGAGAAAATTTCTAGCACACAATTTCCAGATGGCGGGGATACTATCTATATACTGAAAGAGCCCCCAGCATTCCCACGGAGGGTACACTTTGAAGTAGCTCCAGATGTAATGAATTAAACTTGACATGCAGTAAGGATAATGACAAATTGT
>CM060308.1:97471395-97473895 GCA_030674185.1 Monoplex corrugatus
TTTCCAATATCATTTCAGATCTTGTTTGTAATTTTGATAATTCAAGAGCTTGAAGTACAGATTTTGAATCAACGCAAAAAAGTATCTGGGGAATTGTCCTAGGAAGATTTATCATATAATTCAAAGCCATTAAGATTGCAAAGAGTTCTGCAGTAAAGACAGATTTATTAAGTCCTATATAGAAAGATTTCTCAATTTTGAGAGCAGGTATTAAAAACGCTGAGCCTGCTTGTCTTTCAATTATTGAACCATCAGTGTAAACTTTCAAGTGATCGGAATAAAAGTCTTCTATATGACATTTAACATGACTTGCCAGTAAGTTGATATTATCTTCTTTTTTTAAGTCAGTGTGGTGTATGTCAAATCGTGCTCTTTGGAGTTCCCAACTGGGTACTGGTGAAAACGAAGGTCTTAAAGTTACAGGACCTGTGTCTAAATCAATTCCAGAGCCTTTCATAACTTCAGCTGTAAATGTTGCAAGCGTGACCTGTGAGGATATTGATTTAGCTCTTTTTGGAAAGTCAGTATCTGATCTTACTTTTGTCTCTGTTTTGATGCTATTTTCTATGGTAGTGTTTCTTAACAGAAATTTAGTAGAAGCGACTTTCCTTTGTTCATCAAGTGGCAACAATTTGATTGCATTGTATGTGCGATGGCAACAGGCATGCATTGGAAGACCCAGCGCAAGTTTGAAACCTTTACAATCTATGCTCTGCAGTTTTGTGAGTAAGTGTTTTGGTGCACTGAAGAATATTTCTTGGGCATAGGTTAATTTAGATCTAATAAGCGATTTACTGAGATGAACAAGTGTTGATGCATCTTGTCCCCATATCTGTTTGCGAACTATTTTCAAGAAATTTAAACTTTTTTGAGCTTTTGTTAATAAGTATTCAATATGCTGATTCCAAGATAATTTGGCTGTAAGGAAAACCCCTAAGAATTTAATTGACTCATTATACTGAAGAAGAGTATCTCCCAGTTTGAACGTGGGAACATTTGCTGGGTTAGCTCCACTGTTAAACAAAACTATCTTTGTTTTTTCCACGGATAGATGCAGTCCATTTTCTACCATATATCGTGCTATTTTATCGAGTTCTAATTGATAACATTTACGCGTATAATTAAGACAGCGCAAAGGAGTTTTTCTTTTCATATTTACCTGCATCCACATGCATAAATCATCAGCATATTGAGCTAAAGTTACATGTTTAGAAATTTTACTGGGTAAGTCATGCAATAATATCATGAAGAGAAGGGGAGCAATAACGGATCCCTGAGGGATACCCATTTGAAGAAATCGTTTTGAAGAATACACATTTTCGATCCTCGTTTGAATTACACGGTCTTCTAAGAAGCATTGGACATAATCAAAAATGTGACCTGTTAGCCCAATATTTTTCAATTTGAGTAATAATCGGGAGTGCCATACCTGGTCATATGCTTTAGTTATATCAAAAAATGTAGCTAAAACACATTGGCGTCTGGCAAATTGTTGTTTGATATTAGTGGTTAGCTTTGTTAGGAGTTCCACTGGTGACCTGCCTTTTCTAAACCCTGCCTGATTCACTGGTAATATGTTGTTCTTTTCACAGTAGTACATCATTCTCTTTAGAATTATTTTCTCCATAAGTTTACATACGTGCGATGTTAATGCAATTGGCCTATAGTTTTTCAAGTCAATATTGCATTTACCTGCTTTTAGTACAGGAACCACTATTGATTGTTTCCAATAGTCGGGCAGTTTGCCGCTATTCCAGCATTTTTTAAACATATTATGTAGCAAGATTAAAAAATTTTCTGGTAAATTTTTCAACATCTCATTGGAAATTGCATCAAATCCTACTGATGTCTTTTTATTTGGAATTGATTTAATGGCATCTTTTAATTCTTGGAGCGTGATTGGTGCATTTACATAGTGCGTATTATCTGGGACAGGATCCTTGTATGCGTCGGTCTTTTCTTCCTGTACCCTATAATTTCTACTAGAGGCAGGAAGTCCTTCTACTCGACAGACCTCAGCAAACATGTCTGCAAAAGCTTCTGCTTTCTCCTGTGAGCTAGGTAAAGGGTTGTTTTCTAGCTTTACTGGAATTGATGGCAACTTGATCCCATTTTTCATTGTTTTCAGTTTTTCCCAAATCTTTTGCATATCTTTATGGTCACTTACTTCATATGTACAAAAAGATGTCCAATATTGTTCTTTAGCTTGTTCTATGACTCTGTTACAGTTTATGTTCGCACTTTTCATTGCCGTATGATTTTGAGGTGACCTATTAGCTATATATTGTTTGTATTTTTCTTTCTTTTCGTTGACTGCCTTTTCACAATCTTTATTCCACCAGACTTTTCCATGATGTTTTCCTGTTTTTGATGCTTTAAGTTCTGGAATTGAAATTTTTGCAGCCCTTAAGAGTGACTTACAGAAATCTGCGTACATATCGTTTAAGGTCGTTGTTTCAGATAGATCTGTTCTTGTATTTCGTAGGAAAGCTTTAAAACT
>CM060308.1:97476395-97533895 GCA_030674185.1 Monoplex corrugatus
TGTTGACCAAAGAGATGGTGAAAACCTTCATCCTTTAACCATTAGGGTATATGATTTTTCATCAGTTGCACTACTAGCACTGTTATCGTTTAAACATTTGGCATTAGTATCAGAAAATCATGAAACACAAATAGTGATAATGAGCACATGACAACTTGTACTAATACTACTATCTACTACTAAAGTAATGATGTCTAGATAACACATAAAATCTATGAGTACTTTATTACAAAAGTATTGTGTACGTTTTGAAATGATTATAGCCCTGATGTGGCTCTATGCAGTCAGCTGGGCTTTAACCCTTTGACTCCTGCAGCCTGTCCAACATCATCCTTCTTTGTCAACCATGCTGGAAGAGCAAAAACTTAACCCTTTGACTCCCTCACCCTATCCACCAGCTTCCTGCAGGAAGCTGGTGGATAGGGTGAGGGAGTCAAAGGGTTAAGTTTTTGCAGTTGGTAGATAGGGTGCAGGTGGCAAAGGGTTAAACAAAAATAGTAACAGTATTACAAGCAACAGTAATCATGTAAGTGACAGGAACACCACCCCTTTATCAATTTATGCCAATGAAGGTGTGTTTGAGTACAGTATGAACCTTTCCCAGTTACATATCATAATCAGACATGGTATAACTGTTGTCTAAGCTCGAAGTGCTAACTCAGTTGGTTGATAAGATAAAATATGTAGACTTCAGAACGAACATCACTTGTTGTTGTTGTTGTTTAAAGCCCAGCCGACTGCGTAGAGCCATATCAGGGCTACAACCATTCAAAATATACAAAACTTCAACAGGAAAAAAAAAGAGAAAAGTACTGAATATCAATGCATTCATGCACATGATCTAAGGACATGCCTGCGGCGTTGACCACTCCGTCCAATTTATCAAACAGGGCATTTAAAAAACACACCTGAATACAAATTTAAACATACCTAAAGACACCAAAAGATAAATAAAAATGGGCACAAATTACCTATAACTGCTTCCACATATCTCACTCCTCTAGAGCCAAAAATGCACTTAATACATGTACACAATCACCAATCCTAAGAAAGAGTATGTAAGACTTTATCGAACACTTATACAGGTGAATGGACCAGCAAAGCAGAAAATGATTGGAAGAAATGACAGAAAGCAAAGAGCAAGGCAGAAACAAAGAGAGTGACAGAAAAGAGGAAATTTCTAGCACAGAATTTCCAGAAGGTGGAGATACTAGTTATACTGAAAGAGCGCCGGCATCCCTATGGTAGAAAAACACCACTTAAAAACCTGTCTACTGTCTTAGGAGGTTCAGTATGATTATAAGAAAAATCTGACAGTACAGCTATAACAATTATCACTTATTCAATGTTGTCGACTGATGTATAAAAATCTGACAGTAAAACTATAATAATTATCACTTGCTCACTGCTGTCATCTTGCGTATAAAAATCTGTCTGATCTTCTTTATCATTTGTTCATTGCAGTCTCCAGATCTGCAAAAAACCATTAACAACACAGCGATTAAATAATTTCACTTGTTCAATTTTTGTCACCAGATCTGTAAAAATCTAACAGCGCATGAAAATAATTATCACTTGTTCATTGTTGTCACCTGAGATGTAAAAATCTAACAGCATGCAAAAATAATTATCACTTGTTCATTGTTGTCACTTGATGTGTAAAAAATCTAACAGTACGGCTACAATAATTATCACCTGCTCATTGTTGTCATGTGTAAACAAATAACAGCACAGCTCATCTTCCAAAATCTGACAATACAGCTATGATAATTATCACTGTTCTTTGTTATCATCTAATGTATAAAAATCGGATAGTACAGCTATAATAACTATCATTGTTCATGTATCATTTATGTGTAAAAATCCAACATCCAAATCTGACAAGTTTTTACACTTGTTCATTTGATCTGATAGTAAAAACAATTATCACTTCTTTGTTGTTATCACCAGATATATATATGTAAAAATCTGACAATACTTGTTCGCTGTTGTCATTTGATGTGTAAAAATCTCACACTAGAGCTCTAAGTTTAACCCTTTGAGTTTGACACTGGCACCCTATCCACTAACTGCAAAAACTTAACCCTTTGACTCCCTCACCCTATCAGGAAGCTGGTGGATAATGCTAGGGAGTCAAAAGGTTAAATTTTTGCTTTGCTAGTATGGTTGACAATGCGGGATGTTGGTAGAAAGGGTGAAGGACTCTGAGTCAAAGGGTTAAGCATAAAAATCTGACAGATGTTACAACAATAACAATTATCACTTTTGTTCATTGTTATCACTAGATGTGTAAATTCTGACAGTACAGTAATAAATTATTAATTGTTCATTTTTGTCACCTGATGTGTAAGAATATGTAACAGCACAGCTATAATAATTATCACTTATTGTTGTCACCATTTGTATTTGTACAAATCAGAAAGTAAAGCCATAATAATTATCACTTGCTTACTGTCGCCATCTTATAGAAATCTAACAGCACAGCTTTAAAACCATCACTTGTTCATTGTTGTCACCTTATGTGTAAAAATCTAACAGTTGTTACAACAATAACAATTATCACTTTTTCATTGTTGTCACTAGATGTATAAAATCTGATGGTACAGCTTTAACCCTTTAACTTCTGCACCCTATCCTTTAACCCTTTAACTTCTGCACCCTATCTGCCAGCTGAAAAACCGTAACCCTTTCACTTCTACTCTTGCACCCTATCTGCCAGCTTCAAAACTTTGACCCTGTCACTTCCTGCAAGAAGCTGGTGGATAGGATGAGGGAGTCAAAGTATTAAGTTTTTCATTTGCTGTCATACTATATAGCTGACAATGCGGGATGCTGGTGGACAGGGAGCAGGAGTCAAAGGGTTAAAAGCATTTAAAAATCTGACAGATGTTACAACAATAACAAAATTACATTTTACCACTTTTGTTCATTGTTGTCACTAGACTGTGAAATCTGACAGTACAGTTATAACAAGTATCACATGCTCATTTTTGTCGCCTGTTGTGTAAGAATCTGACAGCAAAGCTTTAACAACTACAACAAGTTTGTTCAATGCTGTCACCTGATGTGACATGTCCATACAGACAATAGAAACTTAGCATCCTGATCAATCATGATACTGTTACTGTTACTGAATTAAGAACAATCACAGCATTCAAACATCAGGGAAATTATGTCTGTCTATACCACTTTTACCACAGCACAAACGTGCACACACACACACACACACACACACACACACACACACACACACACACACACACACACACACACACAACACACACAAACAAACAATGAAAGCTTACTACTTAGTTCGATTTGTGTGGTGCATGAGTGTACTATATCAGTCGAATCAGACGAATTTTTGTGAACTGTGGATATAAACTGACAACACCTTTAGGAAAAAAAAAACAACCAAACAAGCTGTTATCTATGAAACAGAATCTTTATATCTGAATGACTTCCACAATAGAAAGTAACAATTAAGTTTATTATGATTTACTCCTGTGTCACTGTGTGTGAGTGAATTCATAGCTGGCCTTTTGGGTTTCTCTGTGTGTGCATGTGTGTGTCCCCTAATTTTTATTAATAATAATAAGAAGAAGAAGAAGAAGAAGAACTGATTGACACTTGCTGAGTGTGTCCATCGCTAGTATTAGTTGTCTATTATTAGTAATACTAGTACACTTAGCCAAACACACAGTGTACACCTGTGTGTGTGTGTTGTGTGTGTGTGTGTGTGTGTGTGTGTGTGTTGTGTGTGTGTGTGTGTGTGTGTGTGTGTGTGTGTGTGTGTGTGTGTGTGTGTATGCATGCACATGTATGCGAGCTTGTGTGTGTGGCAGATTAAAATATGGAGTCAGCACACGTCTGGACAATTCATCATGAAATTGAAGCATAAAGGGAGCGTAAAGAATCTACCAGTAAACCCTTTGACTCTTGCAACCTATCCACCTGCTGCAAAATTTTAACCTTTTGACTCCCTCACCTCTATCCACCAGCTTCCTGCAGGAAGCTGGTGGATAGGGCGAGGGAGTCAAAGGGTTAAGTTTTTGCTTAGCTATCACTGAAGACGATACAAGATGCTAGTAGACAAGGTGAGGAAGTCAAAGGGTTAACAGTGGAAAAGTGGGAGTCAAAGAATCCGGTGCTGGGAGTGGTAAATTCTAACTAGTAACAGCCTGATGTTCAGCAAAGAAGTCAGCCTGGTCCAGGCATGCTGTCTGAATTATGCTAAACAGCTGCAGCTGCTAGTTGTCACGCACTTGAAAGCACTAAACACTCATAACAGGAGGGTTATCACTCCCATGATGACCCCAGCATGAAACTTTTGGCAGATTCCAATTCCCTACCATGGCACAATGCCAGTGATAGTGGCCTCATACTTCATTCAGCTTCACTGCACTTTCTGGCCACAAAGCTGGTCTTTTTTTCTGAGAATGACTAACAACTCCAGTCATCATTAGCATCTGAAAACTTTGCTCTTTTTGTCATCCTTGGTCTCAGAAAAAGAATGGAAACTCAACTAGAAAATAAAAATAAAACGACAGGGTGGGGGTAGGGGAGGGGAAGACAAACCTAAAAATACACAGAAATTATACATCCCAAAAATGTATTGTGGAATACATTCTTGAAGAATATAAACACATAGATATTAAAAAAAAAATTTTTTTTTTAAATTAAATGCCAAGAAACAAAATATGACTCCTGATTTTTCCAGTCATCAGGGGTGGAGGGAGGGGGTGTGGGTTACTCAGCAGGGCTGAGTAAATTTCTGTCTTCTGACAGAGAAATAAAAACATAGCAAATGGTACTTTGAGGAATAAAAACGCAGCAAAAGGTAATTTGCCACACATGTACATATATAATAATGTGAATCAAAACAAATATGATATAACCACTCCTCCTGGGGTGACTCCAACATGAATGCTTGACAGATTCAAAATCCTCACCACCATACTGGCATCATTCACACAACATGGAAAAGTCAAAGTGCCAGCAGCAGTGACCTCATTTTTCCCCATGCTTCACACCCTCTGACCTCAAAGCCAAAGCTAAAGAATTTCTACAAATTATGAGTTACCATCTATCTATACAGTTACAGCACTTAAGTATGTTTCTCACTCTGTCATATACATGTACAATCTTGTCTTTCACATGAGATTTAATCTAGAACACTGTACTTTAATCTTTTAAATTGCAGATAATGTATTACAATCATACATATTCTACACACACACTGTATGTAGCAGAACTTTACAATAGTTTATTATCATTTCTCCATATGAAACATATACTGATATAGAATCACGATTTCATATCCAGTCATATCAAGCTCTGGCCTAGTCAAGTTTTCTGAAAAAGGCAGAAAAGCAGGGATAGAAAGGGAGTACGCAGGCAGGAAGAGAAGGGAGGAGGAATGTAAGGGTTTATGTGTGTGTGTGAGTGTATGTGTGTGAGAAAGAATGAGCACTTTATAGACTCAAAGCGAGAAAAAGAGAGAGGGGAGGAGCAGACAGAGAGAGAGAGAGGAGAGAGAGGGAGGGGGGGGGGGGGAGAGAGAAATACATCACATGTGAAAACTGAAACCCTTGTGACAGGGGGAAATTTTTCAAAAATTATGTTAATTAAACCGCAGTCCATCGTCAGTTGATGCAAGAGCTCACTTTTCAGCTTTCTCATTATATAATTATGGTGAAGTCTAAATATTATCAATAAGTTTTAATCACTGTCAGTTTATTATACAGTGCAAACTTGTCAATACATATGTCAATACAAATCACTGTCAATACATATGGTAGATTGATATTTCGTCAATACATACCCTTGAAACGTGCCCGGTTTGGTATAAAAATCTATCTTTGCTGTGAGTCCGACGGCGGTGTCAGGGGAAGTGGTGGCTACTGCTACCGCTTCAAGGTGTATGCTGGAAAGGAGGACCCCATCAACGAGGTGCAGCCTGTCCTGGAGTCTGTGAATGCAGACAACCCCACTCTCTCGACCAGCGAGAAGATGGTGCTGTACCTGGTAGCCCCTCTCCTGGAAAAGGGCTACCATGTCTACACGGACAACTGGTACAGTAGTCTGAGGCTGTACCTCTACCTCCTGGAAAGGAACACCTTGGCCTGCGGCACCGTCCGGGAGAACCGGGGTATTCCAGAGGAGCTACGTGGTGTGAAGCTGGACCCCGGATCATCAGCTGCTCTTTGTGGTGACAACAAGATCATCGCCACAAAGTACCACAGCACAAAAGTGGTGCACCTGCTGTCCTCTGCGCACGGCCACACTGAGGCACCGATTCCAGACCGGGGACGATGGGGAATCAACATTCGTCTGTCCGTTTCATCGCATTACAACAGGAATATGGGTGGAGTCGACAAACAAGATCAGCTGCTTCATCCATATGACTGTACATGGAAGTCGATGAAATGGACAAAAAAATTGTTTTTCCATTTTCTGCAGGTTGCAGCCTGCAATGCCTTTATTTTACAAAAGTCAAGAGGTGATGACTCCTGTAAAACTTTCCTAGGTTTTAGGAGAGTATCATCATCTCTTGGATTTGGCCAGACCAGGTGCCTGCTGTGGAAGAAGGCAAAACGGATG
This sequence comes from Monoplex corrugatus, assembly GCA_030674185.1. NCBI lineage: Eukaryota > Metazoa > Mollusca > Gastropoda > Littorinimorpha > Ranellidae > Monoplex > Monoplex corrugatus. The sequence goes on from CM060308.1 coordinate 97,482,999, forward strand.
ACGAGGTGAGGATGGGTGCAAACCACTTTTTGTTCCCACTGCCACCAACACCAAACAAGGTTGCCCCTACCAAGCCATGCCGGGTCTGCACCAAAAAGCTGAGAGTGCGGAAGGAATCCCGCTACCATTGCCCCTCCTGCCCATCCAAGCCTGGATTGTGCTTAGGCCAGTGTTTCAAGGACTATCACACCAAGTTTGCATATTGGCAGTAGGATAATCTGGTTTTTTTTGTGTTTTTTTTTTCTTAGTTACACATTTCATTCTCTTCTGCTTTTTTGTTTTCTTAGTTTTCCATTCTACAGTGTGTTTTTTTTCCTCACCTGTGCGTGTGTTCACTGTTTTGTGAATGCTGTGACCAGACCAAGTGCCATCAGTGAAAGAAGACCAAGTGGAGTATAGAATGAATCCCCTTGTGTGTTTCTTTGAACCACAATTTGGACAGACAAAAAAAAAGAACACCATCTCCTAAAGTTATGAAGCAGGGAATGCAGACAAGCTGAGGATTATGTCCAAGCGCAAGTGCTGGATTCCTATAGAACAGCATGGCAGTAATGTGAGTAGGCCTACACTATGTTCAGAAACACTAACACAGTTCCTACAGTGTTTTGTGTAATAACAAATGGATACCATGTGTGTGTGTATGTGGGGGGGTGTCTTTGTTTTTATCAGACAATTGTTTATTTTTTTCTTCAGACTTTTTTTTTCCATAGTTGTCATTTTGAACACTTACCAATATTTATATACTATAGTATAACAATTTGGACCACACTGTGTACTTACAGTGATGTTGAGTAAACACTAACAGAAGTTTTTGTCAGTGTTTTACAGGTTTTATGTGTTGTAACATGTGTATGTTTTTAGAAACTTTTATTTTTTGTAAAACCACCATCCGTTATAACTTATATCCCTGTCCATCTTCCTAATGGCTAATAAAATTACACTATTGTTACATAGCATTATAGCTTGGGGTAACAGGAAAGAGAAGCCATAAAATCTAAGTCATATGTCAACAAATGAATAAGCAGTGATTGAGGTACTGAACCTACCCCAAATAGTAAAATTATGCCCCTTTCTAGTAGAATTGGGGTACCCCCAGTAACATACAGATTGTTACACAGAGGGACATTTATTGACAACAGTTTGAATCCCAGGTGTTTGTAATGTTGTTGAGCAAACACCAAAAGGTATTTTTGCTGTGTTTAGTGGGCTTTTATGTGCTGGATTGTTCTAAAACTCTCAAATTGAAAACAAAACAAAAATTGTTTTATCACATATTGTTAGTGTGAACCATCATCATTACCAACAAAATCAAATTAGAATGATGTGAAATTGTAGACAAGGGTATAAGGAAGAAATCCACAAAAAATCTAACAAATAACTCAATAAATGGATGAGTAATGTACATGTTAGTGAACATACCGTGAAAAGCATGATTATGCCCCTTTTTACCTAAAAAATAGTACCCCCAATTATGAGCAGATTATAATCAAGAACAACATTCCTTGGGATTTATATGACTGTCATGTGTTAGTGCTGATGTTGAATAAATAGTAAGACCACTTTTTGAGTGTTCTGACTCATTTTGTTTGGCACAATGTGTTTGTGTATACTTGAAAACTGTTATTTTTGGTAAAATTTTTATAATTATGTCAGTTTCTGCTATACTAATTATCAACATAATCAAGTTTTTGACAGGACATTGTAGACCAATGCATAACAACAAAACATACAAAAAATCAGAGAGATCTGTCAAGAAATAAGTGAGCAGTAACCATTTTATTGAACATACCCAAAAAAGCTAAATTTTCACCTTGGCATACAGTTATTCAAATGTGCTATTATTCTGAGCAGTGAAGGGGTTAACCTCTTGCCATTTCAGACAGAAAGAAAGACTCAGACTCAGAGAAACTTAGCTGGGTCTTCTTTGTTAGGTGACCCTCAAGGTGGCATTAGACTTAGAGACAATAAAACATCTCATGGTGACTGACATGGTCTGTCCCTCACCCTTAGCTGCTTGAACAATTTTGTCTTTCACAACACGAGAAATCTAGGACAATCTGATTTTACTGTCAATTTCTGCACAAGAATACATGTGTACTAATACTTGGTATCGCACACTGTGTACATTATGTATACAAATGTGATATGATGACTGCTCCGTCTGCCTGATTAAACAATGGATGTGTCTGGCTGAGGAGTAAGCTAGATGTAGACAGTACCAGCTGTGGCTGAACAAGCCAGTTTTTGAGTGGCAGTCCAAGCTTGGCACAGCTGCCGTACGAGAAGGCTAATGGCCAAAATGTCTGAAGCAGTCCGTTTATATTTGTATACAATAATAAATCAAATGATAAAATTCATAATACAGTGGTGTCCTGACTACTTACTAAATGAACTGAAACAGACACTATTTCATAATCCAGTAAATTTACAGAGGCAAGTCTGCTGCACAGAGCATCACTAAGCTTCAAAGTCTGAAGTGATCTAACTTTAATGCTGAGCGCTGAGACTCGTCTGCCAAGGGGCAACTTGACATAACATTAACAGTGATCTGTCCTAAAAGGCAACGTCAGTTTATTATTACACACTGACAGAGCCAGTTACTTCCCTAGAGCTTCTTGGGACTCCTATTGCGATGAAATGAAACCCGATACACATGTAAGAGAGACAGGGAGATTTAAGTTCAAGGAACATGTGCCATGAGGCGAAGACTAGTAGAGTCTGAGTTTGAGAAAAAAGAAGACTCATTCATGATTAATTATCTTGCTACCTACTGATATTGATAACCACCCACTGCTGCCTGCTGATGACTACCTCAGTACTGTTACAAAAGCAAAGTCTGCAGGTTGGGTTCCATCTCTGTAAAAGAAAAAAAGAAAGAAAAAAGTAGCAAAAAAATCTTACCTTTGCCAGCCGTGCTCTTTTGATAAGGTCGTTCAGTTTTCGAAGAGCAGCATTTCGTGGCAGACTCTGGAGATCTTTGAAGAGATCTTGTTCTTCCAATTCAAACAGACGACGATTCATGTCAAACTGCAGAGGCTGGTCCCAGAAGGAGCCAATGTAAACACGTGCTACTTCTGGTGTGCTCAGTACTTTCCCTAATGACCACATGAGTGCTCCATACACACGCATGAGTTGTTGGTGGTCCACCATGTCCGCTTTATTCAGTACAATCCTGATTTTGTCATCATAGCCCTTGATTGCTTCAATTGCTCGGCGAAACTCATCCGAAATGTCCAGCTTGTGTGCATCAAACAGAAGGATGATTCTGTCTACACGTTCTGCAAACCATTCCAATACTCCTGTAAACTCATAGCCTCTGTCAATCCGCTGCTTTTCTCCTGACAAAATACCGGGTGTGTCAACGATAGTTATGCTCTGCAGCACTGGGTTTGATAACTGCGAACACTGGAATCTGTTCAGAAAGGCGTTTCCGAATTTTGACAAGGGGCGAAACTGTTTCTTTGGATCCACAACCAAAGCATTGCCTGGAATCACCCCTTCTGTGTTATTGTGCATGACAGTGATGAAACGATCTGTTGTGGGTTCTGGGCCTATTCTAATACCAGGAAAATCCTGTTCCAACAGATACCTGATAAATGTTGTCTTCCCAGTGGAATACTGGCCGATAAGAAGAATCATAGGCTTTGAGTCAAAATCAGGATCATCGAGGGAGGGGGAGTGGAAGTCGTGAAACTTGTACGTCTCCTCCAACGGGTGCAGCTTTGTCTTGTAGATTTTTTTCAAACCCTCAACCACGGTCTCAAAAACCTCTGGTTCTTTCTTACGTCGATCATCTGATAACCACTTCATTTTGATCGTTGAACACCGCTACCTTCTCCAGAAACGATGTCTCCACACCGGCAGCCTGTCTAATCTGTGTCTGTCGCGATGGGCAGGTCTCAGGAAGTGTGATGCAAGCAAGAGACTGCGTCGACGCGAAAACCTTTGACCTTACTCCCACAAGGCATGGATGTGACGTCAGCCACAATATTTTGGTTTACACTTCCAGTGAAAGAAAGATAGTTAACATTGTTGGACGATAGAAGTATTTGTGTATTTCTTTTATACAATTACGGAAAGGCGAGTTTATAATTATTTGTTGATTGTATGTGAGTTGTCAAAGCACTTATACGAGCTTTCTTTTTATTTTGTTTTTGTGTAGAGTAAACAAAACTGTGAAATCAGTGACTATTTTTTTAGAATCGTAGATCTTGGTGACTACCTTTCTGCTTTATAAATTCAGGGTTGAGCTTACATATGCTTCTCAAACACTTTCTGACATATCAGCTATCAAAATGGAATTTCTGTGGAATGTTGTCAGGGACAACCTCAGTGTGTATCATCACATGCAGAAGACTTAGACTAGCACTCAGACCATCACAGGACCTGTGTCTCGTGCCAAAATTAGTTACTGGTGGAAGGAAAATCTAAATCGGCAAGGTACGCAGATAGAGTTTGGGGTCCCCAATTTTTTACTGATTTTGAACATGATTTTGACTATGGATGGATTATGTATAGGCTACATGTATACTTTGTCCGGATTGACTGCTAGCAGTGTCCGGATTGACTGCTAGCAGTGTTAGGCTAAATTTCACACTGCATACCAATTGCCATGGTAACTCTTGCAGTGCAAGTAGGCCTAACCTTTTGAGTTGTGATTTTGCCACATATGGTTTCTAGCTACGACGTATAGATCGCGGCCTATATCAACCAAATAATAAAGAATTTGAAGTGACCTCTCAGGTCAGGTTTCTCCAGCATTTGTTATCAATTACAAACAAAGTTGTGTCATGTGGCTGTTCCACGTCTTCATCAAGGAGGAAGCTAGCTAAACTGACTGTGACCATCAAGAAGAAGAGGGGAACAAGAATACAAAAAAATGATACATATTATTTTGAATTAATAAAGTGCTAGTCATGGTGTTGACCTAAAATGAAGATATCAATCCATATAAAAAGAAGGAAAGAAGGAAAGAAAAAGTGTGAAAAATAGGGCCACTAAACTGCATCTTTGAACAAAACTGTTTAACTGGGGCTTAAACCCCGGACATCTAGCTTCTGCTTCCCAGGTGGGCACTTCATCCAAGGGCCACGATTTCACCACACATCAATGTGAAGTAAAGGCTATTCAGATCTCACTGAGGCAGGGAGATGCTGAAGAATCTACTTTGATAGGGTTGGTCACATCCATTCAGCAATGGTTTACTGTTTATCATGCCTTGCCCTTTGTTCTCTGACCACTCAGTAATGACTGGACATTTTCTGAGAAAATGAGCAGGCTGAGGTTATTCTGATTTAGAAAAGACACTTGCTTGTCCAGCTTGGATCAGCCTGAATGACTGGTTTTTAATGAATGACTAGATTTTTGAGAACAGTGATGTAAGGTGGATTTTCCACCTGTTGGCATATTCAGACAGTGAATGATGCAATCTGATGCAATATCAATTGCAGTGTGAATGTTATGTGACGCAAATAATTGATTTGTGCTTTTTCTGTGTGTACGTACATGCTTGTGTACATGTACATGTGTGTGTGTGGCATGTGCACGTACACCTGTTTCAATACTTGTGGGCAATATTACAAAAAAATTGTAAACAACAGCAAACAAACATAGAATGTGTAGAATGAATAAAAGCTACAACATCAGTACCTTGCCAGTGATCTAGAGTTTATATACAGGTTTATGGCATTTCCCATAATTAGTTTGGATATAACACATATTCTGCCACGTGGCATTTGTAGTGTTCATGTTTTTGGTATCTTTCAGGCATTTGAACTGTAACATTGTCTTAACACTGTTAGATTGACTGTAAACAGAGTGAAACTGAAGTTATAAGCCACATAATAGTATAGTTTTACCTGCTAGTTCATGTCAGTATTTCATTTCCCTTTACACCAGATGTGTGGGAGACTAGATTGATGTGACTTTGTAAACTTTTGCAGCTGACTGCTACCTGTGCTTTATCTTACCAATGTGAGCTTACATCATGCTTTCCCCTTTTTAAAGTCAGTCGTGAGTCTGTCAGGATGATGGCATGACTTCCCATATATTTGATTTACTTTCTTTTCAGAGCGTGCCTGTGCTTCGGCTCACATTATTAAGCTGGAAATTGTGTTTTATGTGCAGAAGTCTTCTTGGTCCAACTGATGTGAGGACCAGTATTTTTAGTAATGTTACTTATCTGTCATACTGACAAGAGTCCAGTATTGTGCTTGTGTGTAAGGCCTCTGTACATTTTCATTTCACAGTCGTGCTCCTCATTAGGGATATTCTGTTTTTACTGCATCATCTGTGTAAATGATGGCATCTTGGGAATTGCTTGTGAGAAGTTTGATCTCAGCATAACCATTGTCACTACTCATTGAGCATTGAGTCTTTGTTAAGATTTTTTATGTGACAGTTTCATAATCTGTGTGTATGAAATGACTAGGGCATTTTCCAACTCCTTCCCCCCTCCGTTTTTTCTTTTTGATTTGGGCATTGTTCTTTTTTTCAATTGTGTGCATATGGCTTCACCTACACAGTATGAATGAATGAATGAAAATTTATATCGCGCAACAAAAATCTCCATGTTATAAAAGCATGCTCGCAGTACTGTCATTATGTCGCTGCACAATTACATACACACTTGTATGTGCGCGTGGCACACACACACCACCACGCACGCACGCACGACACACACACACACACACACACACACACACACACACACACACACACACCACACACACACACACACACACACACACACATTGTTTTTTGTGTTTATACATGCTGAGTATTTTTGTGTGTCCATAAACCCCCAAATACTGACATGGCATATATGGGCAGGTAAGGGGTTGGGAGAAGCGCACTATGGACTATGGTGATGTGATTTTCTTGGGCAGAGCAGCTTGAATTTCAAATGGAGAGTATGTTTTGACAAAAAAGAAAAAAAAAAAGAAAGGAAAAAATACATGTATTATTATACAATAAATAACTGCACTGATACTTTCGGGGAGGGCTGAGGATTGCAGCAAAAAAAAAAATGGCCATGGTGTTTTTTTTAATGGCATAGCTATTCCAGTGACTTGTCCTTCACCTACTGCATGCAGTATATTTTGTATAGTACTGTCACCAAAAAAAATTAAAACGTCACAATGTGCATTCCAGTTGTTACTTGGAGTTATTGCCAAAATCTGATAAGCTAAGCAGGAACAGAGCAGAAAGTTGGGAAAGGCACAGGGAGACGAGCCATGCAGTGTTGTCACCGGGTTAGATCAATGACAAGAGCTGTTTTATGATATTGTGGAACTGTTCATGTTTGTTTACATTTGTGATCACAGCTGTGTATGTGTACTGTGTATATTATAGATCAGACACTGCTAAAGTATCATGTGTGCCTGTAAATGTATAGTCTGATTTCTTGTGTGTGTTATACATATAATGCTTCTATATATTATATGTCTTATAAAATGTGTAATGTGCAGTGCATTTAGGTGAGTTTGAATACTAGAGCTAGATACAACTTACAAGTATGATTGTTATTATTAGTATTTGTAGTAGTATCATCATTACTAATACTATGATGATGCTAGTGCTGTGTACACGTGTGATTATTGTTAATAGTATTTGTAGTAGTATCGTTATTATTATTATGCTGATGATCAATATGCTTGTTATCATTATTGTTGTTATTATTCAGTCATGACTTTTTGTTGTTGTTGTTGTTTAAAAAATTTCTGGAAGACGTTGGGCAAGCAACAGCAAATCGTCGTACCATCAAAACAAATGCTGGAAGATAATAAGAAAACTGGAACTGGAACAGATGTCAGGACGCCAGCATCGTCTGTCCGTGAGAACTCATCTGATCAGTCACCAGTCATCAAAATGTCTGAGACAACCAGCATCAAGGAGCCAGATGAAGTTATCAAACAAACAAGGACAGGACAACCCGAACCAGTTAGTTCTCCTTACTACAGAACAAGATCTGGAAGACAAAGCAAAAGGCCAGATTTCCTGAAATATGAATGAAACTGAAGACTCTACCACAATCAGATAAACTGAAAGCATTGCGAAATATGGACATGATGATGATGGATAGTATAATGATCAGAGATAAAATGAGGTGAATGAATGATTGGGTCCTGTGCGTGAGAATGAGTGTTTGTTAAGTTAATGTTGTGATAAAGGTAGGAAACACATTTTTTCATATGGACTGAAAGATAGGAAAAATGATTGATTTTGTTTCCTTAAAGAAAGGGAGATGTGACGTGTGTTGACAGTAAACAGCGTGCGGATAGCAGCACGGCATGATATTTGTTTAAATGATAACTGATTGCTGTTCACTGTGAAATGTATATATAGTCAGTTGAGAATCAGACAGTGACGAGTAAAGACGAAGAAGCATTGCCCTGTCTTCCGAGTTGGCTGTAGAAAGAACGAAAGAACTATCTATGATTGGAGATGCTTTCCTTTTTGTTTCAGTAGTAAGAGCAAGCAAGATGGGGCGCATCTTTCTTCAGCACATCGGTGGTACGCGGGTGTTTTCGTGTGCCAGCTGTGACACCCAACTGACCAACCGCTCTGAACTGATCTCCACACGCTTTACAGGTCAGCTGCCAGTGCCAGTACTTAAGACTGTTACTGTTTTCTTCATGTTCGTGGGCTGGTTGGTTCTTTTGATAAAGCTGTGGACTTAAAACACAGCATCTTAACCCTTTCACTCCCGCATCCTCTCCATCAACTGCAAAAACTTAACCCTTTGATTCCCTCACCCTATCCACCAGCTTCCTGCAGGAAGCTGGTGGATAGGGTGAGGGAATCAAAGGGTTAAGTTTTTGCTTTGCTAGAATGGTTGGCAATACAGGATGCTGGTGGATAAGGCGCGGCAGTCAAAGGGTTAAGGTGAATCTCAGCCTGCAGCATGAAAGTAACTGGCTTGTGTGCTGCCCATTTTAATGTTTCCATTATTCTGGTGATGTCGGTATAGCATTTCGTTCGTCATTCCCCACCCCACCCTCCCTACCCCCCCACCCCCACCATCCCCCACTCCCCATGTCAAGACCTTTCCAGTGCATAGGGTTTTGTGCAGGCTGAGATAATTGCTGGCAGATATGGGTGGAGCACATATGGAATTGTCCAAGGCAGGGTTGGTCTCGGACCTTTCAGTTGGAGATCTTGCAGCTGAAAGTGTAACATCGTAAGTGGCTCGGCCCCTGTTTGAATGAATATGATTAACTGACTTTACCTACAGTGAATGAATATGATTAACTGACTTTACCTACAGTATAACTTACTGGCTAAATATTACTGATAGAATTGTTTTATTATTGTATCCTTTATATCGGGCTATAAATTGATGGGCCTGTGAACTAAATCTTGTACGGTCTATGAATTGGTCTATAAATTGGGTGGTTCTTGTGCTATATATCTTGTAGCCTATAAATTGGATGGGTCTTTGTGTTAAATCTTGTAATGTTTGAATTAGGATTTAAATTGAGTGTGTCTTTGAGCTAAGCCTTCTACTAGTTCTAGTTCTGTCCTTTAAATTTGGCTAAAAATTGGATGGATCTGTATGTTATATCTTGTAAAGAAATGTCTATAAATAGGTGAAAATTCTTTTCAGGCTTATTTTGTTCATAGGTTTAGAAAATTGGTCTCTTGCACACATGCAAGCATGCACGCATGCAGTCACACACACACACACACACACACACACACACAACACACACACACACACACACACACACACACACACACACACACACACACACACACACACACACACACACACACACACTCACACTCACTCACTCACTCACTCACTCACTCACTCACTCACAGTGAGATCAGTATTAATCTTCTCAGGACATAACATACATACACACACACACATATATAATATATATAATTATAATGTATGTATACACTTTTTAATATTTACATATAGCATTTCATGAAGCTGACTGAATCCGACTGATCTCATTTTCATACCCAGGTGCCACAGGCCGAGCGTTCCTTTTCAACCGTGTGGTCAACCTCAACTTCAGTGAAGTACAGGACCGAGTTATGCTGACTGGACGTCACATGGTGCGGGACGTCTCCTGCAAAAAGTGCGACACCAAGCTGGGATGGATTTACGAGTTTGCCACGGAGGAGAACCAGCGGTACAAGGAAGGTCGTATCATCCTGGAGAGAGCGCTGGTCACAGAGAGTGAAGGGTTTGACGAGCCGACGCAAAACCACAATGACAGTTGATGGGTCACCGATGATCTCCTGTGGTGGATGAACCTTGTACAGAATGGCTTTATACTGTCTGCACTGATGTACAAAGTTCTGTGCCCATGTACAGAATGTTTACATGGATGTACAAAAACTCTGTACAAAGTGGATTGTGTACAGTCTGTGCTGGTGTACGAAAACTTTGTACAGAGTGGATTTGTACTGTCTGTGCTCTTGTACAAAAATTCTGTACTGAATTGACTTGTTGAGGTGAGAACTGACCAGTGCTATCTATATCTGTCAGATGTCTGTGCTCTTCGTATTTCCTCTGTAACTTATGGAGATGTGGTGTATGTGGGGTACTGGTCAGTGGTCAGATGTTGGAAGAATGCTGTACTGCAGTGATCTGTGTCTGAGAAAAGACTGCCTGTCTTTGTCTTTGAAGACAATAGCGGGAAATTGAGGACAGTGGTTAGGAATCAAGGATAACCACTGGGAATTGAGAACAGTAATTGAGAATTGGGATAACATCTGGAAATTAAAGACAACAGCTAGGAATTAACTCTTTCATTCCTATTTTGTATGAATCATTACTTCCCCTTGTTTCTGGATTCTTATAGGATTGTATTTCCTTCACTTCTGCATTTAGAGAAGAGGCGGAAACAAAGCAAAGGATGTGGTGCTAACCCATTTCCCATGCTGAGGAAGGGGGGAGAGTTTGTCTAGCACGTGACTGATTGATAAACCTGTGCTCCGTGACTGACTTGGTCAAGTACTGATGATGCTTATTGATGATATGACTGGCACGAACTTCAAAGTGAGCACCGCAAGAACAGTTTCCCATGCTGCAGGAAAGAAAGAACGCACTTGTTCTGCCCAGTTTTCTGCTTGCAGGAAGGAAGGGTAAGAATGCTACAGCATGGAAAACTGTTCTCCAGGAATGAAAGAGTTAATGACACTAGCTGGGAATTGAGGATACTAGTAATTGAGGACAATAGTTGGGAATTGAGGACAACAGTTGGGAATTGAGGCCAACAGCTGGGAGTTCAGGACAAAAGCTGGAACTTGAGGACATAGGTTCCAGTCTGTGACAAAGGAACCTGTTGACATGCATTCTAGTCAGGAGGGGGTGCCTTTTGAACTGAAAAAAACCCTGCTTAACTCAAACCTTTCACTCACTCCTTTACCTATTCACCTGCTTCATGATAGAAGTTAAAGGAGTTAAATTTAAAGCAAAGAACCCAAAGCGAAAGAAAAAATTTGGTGTATGAAAGTTACATGTAATTTGAAAGATGATCCTCCCTTCCTCCTCTTCCTCCTTTCGCTGTAATCTCATAACTGCATAGCTGCTGAAACTGTTCATCAGCGAAGAGGTTGTTCTGCAGTTGCAGTGAATCTGATGAAGCAGTTGTCACTGACCCCTACTGTTGGTCTGTGACCAGTGAATTGCCTGCATTGCTTTGCATGGAGATAATGAGCACACCTCTGGAAACTACTTATTTTCCTTCTCATTGGTATGCAACATGTGGTGTTTATTTGTGTCTGAAAAAGTTAAGTAGCCGGTGTAAGTGTTCTCTCAATCTCTGTGGCACGAAATTCATGATATTTTCTTGTGACAGTGATGCATTGGTTTACACCTGAGAAGCTGCTGTAAATATTATGGCAGATGCAAAATTTGATATTGATTTGGACGGTGACTGGCTGATTGAGTTTAGCGTGCATTCTTCCCATCTGCCTTTTCGTGAATGCATTATCAGCATTGGGCTATTGACCTAGTTCAGACAGCCTAAGCAGTCAAGGGGTTAAATCTTTTAAATGTTACTTTTCAATGCAAAAAATACTAAACGTGAATTTTTTTTCAGATAAATAGGTATTCAAGTTTAATTTATTTGAGTAAAACAAATGTAAAAATTTAACCGTTGTTTTCAAGGCCAAGAATATCATGTATGAACCAGAATGTAAAAAATTTTATAAAAAATTGTACAATTTGGGTACAGATTTTAAACAAAAAATGTGATTTTTATACAGTTGATTAATACAGAAATTCTTAATGCAAGGAGCTTTGGAAACAGTACTGCTTTTGATAAAATGTACAGTACTATATTAACCCTTTGACTCCCACACCCTATCCACCAACTGCAAAAACTTAACCCTTTGACTCCCTCACCCTATCCACCAGTTTCCTGCAGGAAGCTGGTGGATAGGTGAGGGAATCAAAGGATTAGGTTTTTGTTTTGATCGTATGGTTGACAACACCGGACGCTGGTGACAGGGTGTGGGAGTCAATGGGTTAATTAAGTGAGAAAACCTCCCATGATATTGTGTGTATTATGCTTATAGCTCACTCTAGTCATAGGTGTTCATGTCAGCAATGAAGAATGACTCTTCTTCATGATACAACAAATAAACAAATAGAACTATTGATAAGTAAGTAAATAGACTTTTGATACAACAATTTCCACTGTATTTGATCTCATATTTTTGATGGATAATTTCCTAGGCAGAAAATAGATAAGAAATACTTTACATGTTCATGTACATAGCAATTACTGGAACACAAGTACCTGTATAAATAGATTTATGTTTGCTTCTGTGAAAGTTGTTATGGTTGCTGGGACTGGGTTAGAATTTAATTTATGACATTCAGATGTGAAACTGATGAAATGATCTGCAGAAACTCACATATATATATAAAATTATACAACACACACACACACCACACACACACACACACAACACACACACACACACACACACACAAAACACACACACACACACACACACAACACAACACACACACACACAAACACACACACACACACACACACACACACACACACACCACATAACTGTGTGTGAAAATGATGACACAATCAACATACACACACATAGAGGCACTGTACATTATGATACACTTCAGACTTTACATCGATTCTAAGATTCTGGTTCTTTTGTACTGTTTTGTTTGATGTTACAGCTATTCATGAAATGGCTGTTTGTAAATGATGTAATGTATCATTGCTGTTGTTCCTTTCCTTATTTATTATAACTGTTTACATTTAATTTATATGTTTGCTTTTGTTGTTTCTTTTTTTATTTATATTTTGATCTGTTTATTTGAACATATTTGATTCATGTTTGTCGTGATGCCTTGGGGCCTCATGACCATAAGGATTGATTTGAATTGAATTAAATTGGATTTTTTTTTTGTTAGTGGTATTTTTCCACATGAAAATGAGAAATGTTGGCTACTATCCCCAGAACCAGAGCACCTGGTCACAACGGGAAAGCTGGAGGAAAAGAGAGCACCAGGTAGACCCAGGGAGGGAATGCTGGACGGACTTGCAGAGTGGCTGGGGATGAGGAGGGTGGGGGAGATGCTGGGGGCAATGAGAGATAGAGATGGTTGGAAGTCCATGGTCGCCAACGCCATGAGGCAGGGCACCTGATGATGATGATGATGATCCCCAGAAAGATCATGTTGTTATAGTACAAGCCACCCATTTTTTCCCTGTATGTATGGGTTTTTTTTTCATATGGCATTGGATTTTCTTTTTTGCAGAAATTTGCCAGGCACAACTCTTTCCTTGTTTTGGAATCTTTTATGTGCTGTAACTTACTCTAAGTGTATGCTGGTCACAGGACATCAGTGTATTAACTCATTTGAAAGACTAGCACCCAGACCACCACTGAATCTTGAGATCTGGTAGAGGGAAGAGAAAATTCCTTGTCTGACTGTGAATCGAACCTGGGTTTCTCACATCATAGACAAGTGCTTTATCCAGTAGTCCACACACTTCACTGGAATTGGTGACAATGACTGACGGGGACAAGTGTTGTGGCAGACATGCTCCTGGTTTAGTACAATTTAGGGCTGGTGCTTGATAGGATGATGTTCCAAGCCGAGTAGTGTGATTTCCATGCTATAAGGCGGTTTTGTGTATTGTGAGGCTCCCCAGTTTTTAAACAAACTTCTGAAAATCATCGTACAAGATGCTTCTGTAAGTAAGGTGCTGTCAAGCTTTGTTAACAAGTGAGACTGTTGCACAGTGGTAGTGTAAAGGTTATATTTTAGCTCAGCTCTGCGCATGGGCCGTGAAGTGTTTAGATTATATATATATATCAGCTGCCAATAATTGGATGAATTCTGATAATTTTTTAACCAATTCTAAATGATAATCAAAGTAATGCTTCTAGTTATAAAGCAAGTGCTGCCAGTTTTTGAATGAGCATGTTTTTTTTACTATGGTAAATCTTGAAATTCCCATCATTTTGTTTCTGATTTTTTCTACGAATAAGGTGTGTATGAATAAGACATGTCCAGTGTGGGAGGGGTGGGAGAATTAAGATCAAGGACAAAATGTTGTTTTATAATCTAAAATTTCCTTAGTCTGCAAAATGTTTTAATGTCAGGTGGCTATTGTAGATGTATTGTATACAGGAATACATGTATAGACCAGGTGTGTTGGTCTTTCAGTCAGCACATTTGTATTGTATTCATGTATAGACCAGGTGTGTTGGTCTTTCAGTCAGCACATTTGTATTGTATACATACATGTATAGACCAGGTGTGTTGGTCTTTCAGTCAGCACATTTGTATTGTATTCATGTATAGACCAGGTGTGTTGGTCTTTCAGTCAACACATTTGTATTGTATACATACATGTATAGACCAGGTGTGTTGGTCTTTCAGTCAACACATTTGTATTGTATACATATATGTATAGACCAGGTGTGTTGGTCTTTCAGTCAACACATTTGTATTGTGTACATACATGTATAGACCAGGTGTGTTGGTCTTTCAGTCAGCACATTTGTATTGTATACATACATGTATAGACCAGGTGTGTTGGTCTTTCAGTCAACACATTTGTATTGTGTACATACATGTATAGACCAGCGTGTGTTGGTCTTTCAGTCAGCACATTTGTATTGTATACATACATGTATAGACCAGGTGTGTTGGTCTTTCAGTCAACACATTTGTATTGTATACATACATGTATAGACCAGGTGTGTTGGTCTTTCAGTCAGCACATTTGTATTGTATACATACATGTATAGACCAGGTGTGTTGGTCTTTCAGTCAACACATTTGTATTGTATACATACATGTATAGACCAGGTGTGTTGGTCTTTCAGTCAGCACATTTGTATTGTGTACATACATGTATAGACCAGGCGTGTTGGTCTTTCAGTCAACACATTTGTATTGTGTACATGTATAGACCAGGTGTGTTGGTCTTTCAGTCAACACATTTGTATTGTGTACATACATGTATAGACCAGGCGTGTTGGTCTTTCAGTCAACACATTTCAATGTACATCTATGTGTTGTTGAAATTTGGATACATGTCTTATGTTGTCCATTACGTAAACACATGACTGAAACTGTAAGTGTGCACAGTGATTGTTCAGCTGGCTCATGGAGATATTAATCACGGTCTGTCGAAGATCACTGTTGTACACTGTTGGTATATGGTCTGATGGAAAAGAGAAATATTTTGTGATATATTTTTAACATTTTGATGTGTGCTTACTGAATGGAACTATTATATAAACTGTGATGTAACTGTTTGCATCCCCACCCTTATATACAAGTACCAGACCTGGATGCTGACCAAACCATTGGAGCACTTAATTATCACCTGAGAGAGGCGTTTAACAAGGGCTGTCATTATGAACAAGACCAGACATGATATGATCAGAAACACCAAGATTACAGAAATCATGGGTGCAACACCACCATTTTTATTAGCAGAGAATAAAGTAGTTTTTTTCATCTGATCACAATGGAACCTCACCAGCTGGCCTTACAACAAAAAGGTATCTGGATTTAAAGCGAGAAACATCCAAGGAAGATCTGCACTAATGGCATCGGGGAGAGTTTGACTTCTTTTGGTGTTTCTCTTCATCATGCCTTTCAGCTTGCTGACTGTTGTCTTCTTGCAACACCCATGACAGTACAAGCTTTGTCAAGTTCAAATTGCTTGTTACATAGCCAACTGCTAGAGCCATATCAGAGCTGACATCATGTTAAAACAGCTCCAAGTTTACTGAAAAAGACAACAATTAAAAAGTCTAAAATACATTTAAAAATCTGTCCTATGTGTGTGATCATATGAGATGATTCTCTTGATCTCATAAAAACTTGAAAATTGTATCTGGAGGAACACCTTTAAAGAGGTTCTTTAAGGAGTCTCTGTGACTGTGCTTACATCTCACATTGTACAAGTACAAGCATTCAGTAAGGTATACCCCATGGTGCTTCATTTTTTAAAATGTGTGATTTGAAATGTATTGAGTATAGAATGTGTGACACGTGTGTAAGCTACGTAACCCTGTTTCCTGCATTTCTCAAGAACAGATGAGAGAATGTTTAAAGTTGAGGAAAGTTTGGAAAAGTATTTTGTCTTTCTGGTCGCTCCAGTTGAACCTATAGAGAAGAGATAGGAAGAAAAGTATTTGAACAAACCAGTGGCATGTTTATTCTCAGTACAAATGAGTGTTGGTTGGAAGATCAGTGTCATACTCATTGATACGGCAGAATTCAATGGTTTTTGAAAATAGCAGTAACTTGATGAGGTGACTGTTAAGAACTTGTTTGTGTCAAAACAAAAGTCAAGTTATTTAAGGTCATCATCGCCTTACATTCATTCATCTCCGAGTGAACTGTTAAAAGATGTTGCTTTATTTTCTTGTTTTTTCAAATGCAGAAATGACCTTTAAAAAACTGTATTAATGATAACATTTGGTATTTCTAATGACCTCTTGACTGATGTTTTGTGGCCAAATTTTCTAACTTTTGTCAGTTTTCAGAAAGTGACATGATTGGGGGGGGAAAAAAAACTTGAATTGAGGGATTGCAGCAACTCAAACAAACACAACTAAGTTGAATTTAATTCATGTTAACTTAGCTCAAAAGAGCAACCTTGCATTCATGATAATCTGTTTCACATGCCATTTGACTATGTGATGTACATCTTTAAAACATTCCCAGACAGGTAGGCCTAAAACAATAAAAAAAAAAATCAGATTTGGTGAAGATCCGTCCTTAACCTCAGAATCTTAAATATAAAATTTGTTTTTTGTCTAAAGAGGTAGTCGGTCATTCTGGGTCAAAATGAATCAACTATCTTTATTGTTTATAAAAATTTAAAAAGCAGATCATGCAAGTTCACAGACATCAACTTGACGTTCATGGAGTCCTCTGCCTTACACATCCTTGGAGGTTTTCTTACTGAGGGAGGTGAGGTAGACTGCGTGCATGTAATAAGAGTTTTACAAACACTGGACAGAAGATTATTACGATGACAGCTCCTAATGTCCATGACAATGGATGTCCTGTTTAAAATTTTGCTCTATCTGGTGACCTTCAGTGTGCATTACTAATATGTAAATTCTGGACTGTCTATCTCTGGTCATTGTGCTGTGCTTCTGGCAAGCTGTTACTGCTTTGTGAAAGTGAATAGCGAGGAGAAAAAAATAATATGGAATGAAATTTAACCTTTTATGTCATGACTTTGCAGCTATGTCCGGTGTCATCAGAGTGACAGAAGTCAAGCTAGGTTAGTGCATGTGCATTTCGTTGTTGACTTGAAAGACCCTGAATAACGCATGGCCAACCTTCAGCAGTAAACATGGCCCCATGTACATTTTGCAAAGAATGTGCGTCTGACAGTGAGAGCAAATAATAATGATGCGCATTTCCGTGCACCCAACATCCAAAGGGTTTACAGATGTTATCTTAAGCACATTGACAACTGAAACACAGTGCACATTGTTTTGCTTACAACAGCTAAACTGCTAGATCCTTCCTTCTTTCTTTTGAAATATGCAAACTGCAATGCAAGAAAGTGAGAATGTTCAGATTGAATGTTTGCTTTCAACTCCTGTGGATAAGTTGTGGGGTGACTACATTTTATGTACAAGGCCTATGTAAATAAACATTACCTGAAATCCTGTTTGTCTGTCTGTATTATATCACAGCGTGTGAAAGTGAATTTTGTGAAGATTTCTGTCATATGGACATTTTTGGCAAAAAAGTGTACAGAATTCCTCAAGAATTGCTCTTCATGTTGCTTGGTGTTATGCAAACATCAGCTTCTGTCTCCCTATCAGTTTTTTTCCAACAGTGTCTGGCAATGTTTCTTTTGTATCGTTACAGCCCAGACATCTAATCCTGAAAATAGGTGTCTTTTGTAGACTGGGTGGATGAATGGAAACTAGTAGATCTACACAGAGGTAAACTGTAGATTACTGATAAGTTTGCACATGTACAGTAAGTCATAAACGTTCGAGTAGATGGGTGCGATAGTTGAGTTCAGTCCTTCCTGAATTCCTCCCACCAGGTGAGTAAAGAGGGCGATTTTTACATTCTCCCGGTCGACGTGTGGCAGGAAGAGATTGCACAAGGCAGAAACAGAGTGAGTGACAGAAAAAAGGATTCTAGCACAGAATTTCCAGAATGTGGGAATAAAAATGTAAAAGAGCCCCTGGTATCTCCACAGGGGATCAGTAGTAAAAGTTGACGTCTTTAAATCTACTTAACCACTAAAGAACAATCAGCCGTACAGTGACATATGTGCGCGCGCACACACACACACACACACACACACACACACACCCACACGACACACACACACACACACACACACGCCACACACACACACACATGCACGCACACACACACACACACACACACACACACACCACACACACACACACACACACACACAATAAGTGAATATATCTTTAATTCAAAGCATATTTTTCTGACACAACTATATATGTGAAAATAGTAACAATATTGTCATGTACATATACAGGCAGCAATGTTTAGCACACAAGACGATAAGTTATCACAGAAAAGGAAGAAAGACCTTACCAGGAAGCCACTTTCCGTATTGTTGTCAAGAGCATTTTTCCCCCTCGCAACTTCAACAAACTGGTCACAACACTGATACATCAGGTCACACAGAGTACTGTTCTGATACAGAGTGAAAAAAGGAAATGTTTTCGATACTGAAAATTTCTCTGCATCAATAAAAAAAATTTTTTTTAGTTGAAACACAATAAAACAATCCTTATGAAAGTCCATCTAGGGCTAAGCAGAACAAGCAATAAAATCAACCCACTTAGCCTGATGAAGACCTCTGATAAGGACCGCTTTATTCTACATAGTATGGTGGCTTTGACTATCAATCTAGAAAAGGGAAGAGTTGAATATGAATCTGCATTTCCCAAAACAAGTAAGGAAAAGGTCATATTATTATTATAAGGTATACTATAACACTTCACAGTTTGCAGTGACATCTTTAATTTGATCATATACTGGTAGAATATAGACAAGCATCTGAAAGGGGCATTTGAGAACACCAGCCATCTGGTAGCTTGGTGCCCACACCGCTTAACCCTTTCGCTCTCTCACTCTACCCACCAGATTCCTGCAGGAAGGGAGAAGGAATGAAAGGGTGTAATGAAGCATGGAACAACCAGTGGTATATCAAATGCATGCATAGCTTATACTGCCATCAGTTCATACACAGCTATATGATATGGTGGAAATATTTTCATAAACAAATCAGTTTTAATAAATGAATTCATAATAAGAATGTATAAAAACAGCCACACTAATAGTTACATGCTACAACAAACGCAGGTATAAACATAACTTCTAGTCTACCTATTTGTAAACTTTTTTCTAGCAAATAACTGCTAAAAAGTGACTGTACAGGCACACAGACATAACCATCTAGCTCTAAAAGCTTATTTCAAGCAGCTAGATCTGTGAAACTAACAGTAAATAAAGACTCCTTTGTTCCCAGGTTTTCATGGTAAATATGCTTTCCTGCATATTAACAGAAACAATCAAAGAACATCAAACTGCTTTATGCAAAGGCCAAGCACAGAAATTTTTTATACAAAAGGTTGCTACAGAATAAACGCTATGATGATTCTGCCACAAGAATAGAAACGAAAAAAAAAGTAAATGATATTGCACAAGCAGTATGAAATGTTCAAATGTTGAATTTGAGTGTACACAGATTTTTATTCACCCCTTGATGTAACTGAGGTCAACTACATCAACTATTTAACAGCAAGAACTAAGATGCTTACACCATGCTAAATCATGGGGATGCTCTTCTCCAGCACATGTGTTCAGTTTTGTGTAAAGATTCTGAAAGATACAAGTCAACCTGGCTGCAAATCCCCACTGGAATCAGGGAAAAGAACATATCAAAGTGAACAGCAAATCCATGGATTTGTGGACATAATTTGTTTTCAATGCTAAACTTGAGATTTTAAACATGTCAGATACCTTGCAAGTTGGTGCTGTTTGAAAAAACCTGACCTGCAATTCATTGCTGTTTGAAAATATCTCCTTTTACATTTCTGTTTAACGAGAACATCTCCTTTACATTTCTGTTTAACAAGATCTTTTTTTCCATTTCTTTTTCCTCCACTGAAAAAGTTCCAAAAGCCTGTTTATTGTCTAAGATGGACACCTTTTGTCTAGCACACAAGTGCTAAACTATTGTTTTGAGAAATGTATGGACTGCAAAGTTTTTTTTTTTTTTTTAAGTATACTTGTTAGTTAATTCCAAACCACCTTTATTAGTTCATTTAAAACCACCCTCTTAAACATAACAAAAGGTGTAACAAACAAAATTATTGGACCAGCACCTCCTTCATCTTAAGAACTGATCAAGCAAAACAAGCAACAATGACAGTAACAACATCAATAACCAAGATCACACTGTAACAAAGGCAAGAGAAACAAAGTGACAGAAACAAAGGCTGAAAGTTCCAATGGTCCAAAGTATATTTCCCTTGTGACAAAGCGAAGACAATGCTCGTCTGTGCTTCATCTTCATCGACAAGAAACCTCAAGGGCAGGCAACTCAATGAGTAGATGGGGGTGTCACAAGGGCCATCTTGCTGAGTGATGCAGGCATCACAAAGGTTGATGTAAGCCACATTAAGTGACCTAGGAGCAGACTACTCCTCCAGCAGCTGGAACTTCACGTTGTGTTTGTCCAAGCGCTCGATGAGAGACGTATTCCCAAAGACGGCGCCTGGCGTGTACACCCCTCCCCTATTCACACACATCAAACACATGATTTTCATCTTACACATCTCAATGACTAAACACCTTTATACACACAAACAGTGTAAAACAAACAACAACAAAACTCTGACCAACCAACCAGCCAACCAACCAACCAAACATGTACACGATCAGAAGCATCCACAACAGCATCACGTAACTTTTAGACTTCAGCTATGTTCGTACAACCAACCAAACAGGTCATCAACCCAGAAGCATCCACAACAGCATCACATAACTCAAAACTCTGGCTGATGTTCATGTAAATATGTGAACACCACAGAGATCCAACGCATCAGAAGAAGCATACTGTGAACACTGTTTGCCGACCTTGCTATCAAAATCAAATTCTCAGTTTCAAGGTCAAAACTGGTTTGTTCAGCCATTAGCTTTCAGCTTCTTTGAGGGTTAAATGGTTTTAAACGGTCCTATGATCTCCAAACTATAACCGAATGAGGTGGTACAGACCTCAATTTTTCTTGGATCCACTGTTATGAGAGTTATGGGAGTAAACCCTAACAGGAAAAAAAACACCCATTGCCTTGTGATTATCTCAGGAGAGACTTAAGGCTAAGGGAGTGAATCCTGACAGAAAAACACCCCTATTGCCTTGTGGGTACTCGTGGGAACGATAAAGGCCGGCGGAGAGTGTACAAAAACTGATGGAAGGTAACAGGAAACCACCAACGTATATTCCCAAGACTGTCATCATCATCATCATAATCAGGTGCCCTGCCGCATGGCGTTGGCGATCATGGACTTCCATCTGTCTCTATCTCTTGTTGCTTCAAGAATCTCCTCCATCCTCCTCGTCTTCAGCCACTCTGCAAGTCCGTCTAGGATTTTCTCCCTTGGTCTACCTGGTGCTCTCTTTCCCTCCAGCTTTCCCATTGTGACCAGGTGCTCCAAATCCCCTTTCCTCATAAAATGGCCTATAAATGTTGCGTGTCTTTTCCTAATCTTCCTTATCAATGATCTACTTGTGTCTGCCTCCACCACAACTGTCTCATTTGTTTTCTTTGCTGTCCATGGAACTCTCAACATTCTTCTCATAATAATAATATATTTTATTTATATAGCGCAAAATCTTGACAAAATCAAATCTAAGCGCTGAGCGTATACATGCATACATACCTACATACATATGAGCGTATACATGCATACATACATGCTTACATACTTACATACATAAATCTAAGCTGAGCGTATACATGTATACATACATACATACATACATAAATCTAAGCGTATACATACATACATACATACATACATACGCACGCACATGCATACATAATAATTACAATATTTATATAGCGCAAATCTCGACAAAATCAAATCCAAGCGCCGAAAAGACACACACGCACACACGCACGCACGCACGCACGCACACACACACACACACACACACACACACACACACACACACACACACACACACACACACACACACACGCACACACACATGCATGGCCACAAATGGGGAGAAAAGAATAAAAGCAATAAAAGCAAGAATAAAACCAATGGAAAACCACAGAGAGCACATCATATACAATTATATATTAAAACAAAGTGATTCCCCTCCGAGCGGAGACAGGCTGCAGAGGGGGGTTGAGTGAGGTTAGGATTTTATGCAGAGGAGAAAAGGTGAGTTTTGAGAGCGGACTTGAAGGAGGCAAAAGTAGGTTGCTGACGGACTGAGAGAGGAAGTTTGTTCCAGGAGAGTGGACCAGAAACAGAGAAGGCTCGTGGACCATAGGTATTGAGCTTAGTGCGTGGAAAGCGAAAAGTCAGAGGATCGGAGGCAGAGATGTTGTTTCTCAGAAACATCATCTCGGCTGCCTCAATCTTGTTCTGGTTTTGCTTGTTGACTGTCCACGCCTCACAACCGTACAACAGTATTGGTTCTATATAACATTCAAGATTGTCATGGCCAGCCAAAATATGCTCTAAGAAGAATGTTGAGAGTTCCATGGACAGCAAGTTTTTGCTTTACAAGCAAGGTTGACAATGCAGGATGCTGGTGGACAGAGTGCAGGAGTCAAAGGTTTAAGGGCAACAACCTCCTTACACCTGAAGAGGGCTGCACGATTATGATTATATCCGGCCAGACAATATAAAGAAAGATGTCAGACTTACTCTTTGGGAAGACGAGCCTTCTCCTTGATGAGGACCAGAGCAGCCTGCACCATGCAGATTGGGGTGGTCACATAGCCGGCCTCTGTTGTCACACACAAACACAGTTTGAATGAAAAGACATTAAATCAAACAATGAACACTGCCATTTAAAAGAAAATTAAGCACACATACAAAAGCATTCATGCTCATAATCTAAGATGATGCCCCTGGCGTTGACCACTCCATCCAATTATCACACAGGAGGTTTAATAAACATACCCGAGTATAAATTTAAGCATACCTAAGGACTCTAAAATATACATAAAAGTGGGCCTAAATTACCTGAAATTGCTTTCACATATCTCATTTCCCTACAGCCCCAAATGCACTTAATTCATGTACCCAATTATCAATCCTAAGAGACAGTGCCTAAGGCTTTATCAAACATATACAACACGGCTGCATCTATCACTCAATATAATGGTTACACACCAAAGTAACCAGACTGCATCTATCACTCAATATAATAGTTATACACCAATGTAACCAGATTGTATCTATCACTCAATATAATGGTTACACACCAACATAACCAGACTGTATCTATCACTCAATATGTTACACACCAACATAACCAGACTGTATCACTCAATATAATGGTTACACACCAACATAACCAGACTACCTATCACTCAATATACTGGTTACACACCAACGTAATCAGACTGTACCTATCACTCAATATATTGGTTACACACCAACATAACTAGACTGTATCTATCACTCAATATAATGGTTACACACCAACATAATCAGACTGTACCTATCACTCAATATATTGGTTACACACCAACATAACTAGACTGTATCTATCACTCAATATAATGGTTACAGACCAACATAACCAGACTACCTATCACTCAATATAATGGTTACAGACCAACGTAACTAGACTGTATCTATCACTCAATATAATGGTTACAGACCAACGTAACTAGACTGTACCTATCACTCAATATAATGGTTACACACCAACGTAACTAGACTGTACCTATCACTCAATATAATGGTTACACACCAACGTAACTAGACTGTATCTATCACTCAATATAATGGTTACACACCAACGTAACTAGACTGTATCTATCACTCAATATAATGGTTACACACCAACGTAATCAGACTGTATCTATCACTCAATATAATGGTTACACACCAACATAACTAGACTGTATCTATCACTCAATATAATGGTTACACACCAACGTAACTAGACTGTACCTATCACTCAATATAATGGTTACACACCAACGTAACTAGACTGTATCTATCACTCAATATAATGGTTACAGACCAACATAACCTGACTGTATCTATCACTCAATATAATGGTTACACACCAACATAACCAGACTACCTATCACTCAATATAATGGTTACACACCAACATAACCAGACTGTATCTATCACTCAATATATTGGTTACACACCAATGTAATCAGACTGCATCTATCACTCAATATAATGGTCACACACCAACATAACCTGACTGTATCTATCATTCAATATAATGGTTACACACCAACATAACCAGACTGTATCTATCACTCAATATAATGGTTACACACCAACATAACCAGACTGTATCTATCACTCAATATAATGGTTACACACCAACACCAACATAACCAGACTGTATCACTCAATATAATGGTTACACACCAACATAACCAGACCAAATCTATCACTCAATTATTATAATGGTTACACACCAACATAACCAGACTGTATCACTCAATATAATGGTTACACACCAACATAACCAGACCAAATCTATCACTCAATATAATGGTTACACACCAACATAACCAGACTGTATCACTCAATACCAATGGTTACACGTCAATGTAACTGGATTGTTTGAGTATGCTAAAAGAAAAAACTGAAACTACAGTGTGGATTTTTTTTTGGGCGAGTTTTTCTCTTTATCAATCAAAATCAAAGCAGTGTGGGTCTAGCCTCAAGTATTTTTCAGGGTTGAAAAAGATCTGCAACACAAATATATAAAACACTCAAAAAGCAACAAAAAAAACCCCGACTCTTGACCAGTTTCTTGTGATGAGGTCTCTGTCATCAACCTTCATCTCTACAACAGCAGACACCCACTCCCATTTGTCATGGTTCACATAGCCACTACAGTTATACGTTTTGCCATGGTCGACTCCACGTACGATGGACAACACATTTACAATAAAATGAACCTGTGAAAAGAAAATAAGCAGAAAAGATCTAGCAACTGTGTTTTACACTGTAGCCTGCTCATGACAGTTAGCCAGCTTCAAACGACTGAAACATGAACAAAGCCTCTGAGTTTTTGCTCATGAAGAATTAAACAAGTGCTTTTTTTTGGGGGGGGGGGGGGGGGTCCTAAATTATTTTTTTCTGTGGACCATTTTGTTTACACTTGTAATAGATTTTACAGCTGCATAAATATGTGTTTTCATGGTCAATTCCTATGCATGTCTTATTTATCATCAACATAAATTATCATCACAATGTAATCAGATTGTATTTATTGTTCACACCAACAGCTGCACACCACAGTAACAGCAAAGATCTGCATCCTTACCTGGTCCACTGACTCTGGTTTTCATTGTCTGGTCCGGAGCTTCTTCATGCTGGGCCTCACTGTCCTCCAGCTTCTGGCTGTAGCCACTGGCCAGGAAGGTCCAGGAGAAGGTGGTGCCCTTGATCTGTGCCAACAAGACATGTAAAATTGACCAATAACCCAAAACAAAAGTGACTACTCGCATTTGAGCAAGCAGGAACCAGAAAAACACAAAAACAGAATCAGAACGCATATTCAGTTTAACAAGACAAGACAGGTGCAAATTTTCAGTCTATTGGTTTTTGCCAAGCATAAATGCAAGACAACAGTTTCAGTTTCTCAAGATGACGTCTCCATTTTCGGAATGAATTCCATAAGTATGTACTAATGTCAAGGTGCCATGTGATGGAGAAGATCCAGAATGACCATGGCAAAAGCCTAATGCCTGCATATAAACCCATGAGCTGGCCAGGTCCTGAGGCCCTACCTAGCCTATGTTTTTTTTTATAGCGAAAAACAAACAACAAATACAAAAATTAGGGGAACTGATTTCATATGTCATTTTCTCCTACTTGATGAAACAACAGAGAAGTTTTGTTTTACCCCTAATTTTGGTACTTCTTGTTTGTTACGTGTTCTTTGTTGTCTTACGTTTCTGTCTGACAAACACCAGCTGGCCAAACATCTACGCCTGTCTTGTCATATTATATTAACCCTTTGACTCCCACACCCTGTCCACCAGCATCCTGCATTGTCAACCATGCTAGGAAAGCAAAAACTTAACCCTTTGACTTCCTCACCCTATCCTCCAGCTTCTTTTAGGAAGCTGGTGGATAGTGTGATGGAGTCAAAGGGTAAAGCTCTTGCAGAGAGTGGTTTGTTAAGAAAAACATGCCCCCCACTGTGGTCAATCATACACATCTGAGCTTGTTAAAAAAAAAAAAAACACTCCCACGTGGTCACTCATACACACCTGAGCTTGTTAGACAAAAAAAACCCTCATGGTCATTCATACACACCAGAGCTTGTTTAAAAAAAAAAACATATCCCCCTTGTGGTCATTCATACACAACTGAGCTTGTTTAAAAAATATATATTATATATATATATATATATACATACCCCCCACATGGTCACTCATACACACCTGAGCTTGTTAAAAAAAAAAAAATATCCCCCACGTGGTCATTCATACACACCTGAGCTTACTAAAAAAAAAAACAACCTCCCATGTGGTCATTCATACACACCTGAGCTGTTGAAAAAAAACCATACCACTCATGTGGTCATTCATACACACCTGAGTTTGTTAAAAAAAACACAAATACCACTCACTGGTCATTCATACACACCTGAGCTTGTTAAAAAAAACATACCACTCATGTGGTCATTCATACACACCTGAGCTTGTTTAAAACAACACACCACTCGTGTGGTCATTCACACACACCTGAGCTTATTAAAAAAAAACCATACCAGTCATGAGGTCAGTCATACACACCTGAGCTTGTTTAAAAAAACAAGAACCATCATGAGGTCAGTCATACACACCTGAGCTTGTTTAAAAAAACAAGACACCATTCATGAGGTCAGTCATACACACCTGAGCTTGTTTAAAAAAACAAGATACCACTCATGAGGTCAGTCATACACACCTGAGCTTGTTTAAAAAAACAAGACACCACCCATGTGGTCATTCATACATACCTGAGCTTTTTAAAAAAAACAACAACATACCACTCATGTGGTCATTCATACACACCTGAGCTTGTGTTGGTCCTCCTTTCTTGAATGCACCAGCCGTGAAAAGCGCAGGGAACTGAAAAAGAAACATTCCATAAGAGGCGAAGTTAATGTGAGCAACAATAATTCAATTTATAAAACTGAAAATGTAATGACTACCACTCACTGGTCAGAAGACAACCAAAGAGGAAAGCAACACAATAACAAAGGTAAGGAAGTCTGATCATGCCTAACAATAAACACAGAATTAAAGGTGTGACAAAGGAAAGAAAGTCTGATCATGCCTAACAATAAACACAGAATTAAAGGTGTGACAAAGGTAAGAAAGTCTAAACATGCCTAACAATAAACACAGAATTAAAGGTGTGACAAAGGTAAGAAAGTCTAATCATGCCTAAAGATAAACACAGAATTAAAGGTGTAACAAAGGTAAGAAAGTCTAATCATGACTAAAATATACACAAAATTAAAGGTGTGACAAAGGTAAGAAAGTCTGATCATGCCTAAAATGTACACAGAATTAAAGGTGTAACAAAGGTGAGAAAGTGTGATCATGCCTAAAATGTACACAGAATTAAAGGTGTAACAAAGGTGAGAAAGTGTGATCATGCCTAAAATGTACACAGAATTAAAGGTGTAACAAAGGTGAGAAAGTGTGATCATGCCTAAAATGTACACAGAATTAAAGGTGTAACAAAGGTGAGAAAGTGTGATCATGCCTAAAATGTACACAGAATTAAAGGTGTGACAAAGGTAAGTGTGATCATGCCTCAAATATACACAGAATTAAAGGTGTAACAAAGGTGAGAAAGTGTGATCATGCCTAACAATAAACACAGAATTAAAGGTGTAACAAAGGTAAGAAAGTCTAATCATGCCTAAAGATAAACACATAATTAAAGGTGTAACAAAGGTAAGAGAGTCTAATCATGACTAAAATATACACAGAACTAAAGGTGTGACAAAGGTAAGAAAGTGTGATCATGCCTAAAATGTACACAGAATTAAAGGTGTAACAAAGGTGAGAAAGTGTGATCATGCCTAACAATAAACACAGAATTAAAGGTGTAACAAAGGTAAGAAAGTCTAATCATGCCTAAAGATAAACACATAATTAAAGGTGTAACAAAGGTAAGAGAGTCTAATCATGACTAAAATATACACAGAACTAAAGGTGTGACAAAGGTAAGAAAGTCTGATCATGCCTAAAATGTACACAGAATTAAAGGTGTAACAAAGGTGAGAAAGTGTGATCATGCCTCAAATATACACAGAACTAAAGGTGTGACAAAGGTAAGAAAGTCTGATCATGCCTAAAATGTACACAGAATTAAAGGTGTAACAAAGGTGAGAAAGTGTGATCATGCCTCAAATATACACAGAATTAAAGGTGTGACAAAGATGAGAAAGTGTGATCATGACTAAAATATATACAAAATTAAAGGTGTGACAAAGGTAAGTGTGATCATGCCTCAAATATACACAGAATTAAAGGTGTGACAAAGGTAAGTAAGTGTGATCATGCCTCAAACATACACAGAATTAAAGGTGTGACAAAGGTAAGTGTGATCATGCCTCAAATATACACAGAATTAAAGGTGTAACAAAGATGAGAAAGTGTGATCATGCCTAAAATGTACACAGAATTAAAGGTGTAACAAAGGTAAGTAAGTGTGATCATGCCTCAAATATACACAGAATTAAAGGTGTGACAAAGGTAAGTAAGTGTGATCATGCCTCAAATATACACAGAATTAAAGGTGTGTCAAAGGTAAGTGTGATCATGCCTAAAATGTACACAGAATTAAAGGTGTAACAAAGGTGAGAAAGTGTGATCATGCCTAAAATGTACACAGAATTAAAGGTGTGACAAAGGTAAGTGTGATCATGCCTCAAATATACACAGAATTAAAGGTGTGACAAAGGTGAGAAAGTGTGATCATGCCTCAAATATACACAGAATTAAAGGTGTGACAAAGGTAAGTAAGTCTGATCATGCCTCAAATATACACAGAATTAAAGGTAAAGGTTGTCACTTTCTCAAGATGACATCTACACGCTCGGAATGAATTCCATGAGCACTGGTGCTATCAGTCATGTGATGGGGCAGATACAAAGTGATCATGGCACAAGCCTTAAACCTGCACATAAACCCATGAGCTGGCCAGATCCTGAAATCCTACCTTACATGTGGGTTTTGTATCTTAAAAATCTTAAAGGAGTGAAATGGAGTTATGGATAGACAGATGTATACACGTACACTTAGGCATATGTCTATATGTGCACATTAGTTTATTTGGTTGTGACGAAAAAAGGGACAGATGTATGGACATATGTGACCTGTTCTCACGAATGGGGTCACAACTTAATTTTGGGGGGTATAGAGATATTTATATCACCGGAAAGCAGAAAAAATGCTCTTTCCAATGATGTATAATTCAACTGTCTAACTGGAAAATTGAGCGAGTTACAGTAATTTAAAGGGAGTGGGTGATGGGACGGCCATTTTAAGAAAAGCAGAGTTAAAGAAGGACAACAAAATTCTCTGCTTTTTCCTTAGCAACCAGTATTCTATCTTCATCAAACTTAGTGAAGTGATAGATAAAGTGGTTCTGCACTACATACTAGCTATTTCGCGAGCTGATTCCAACGGTATGCGATATGCTGAGGCCCTGTACGGTTTCATGGCCTAAATTAAAGCTCAAACACACGCATTTTCACGGAAAAAATCTGCACATTCTCGATGGGTTATCACTTTAAAATGTTATTTTAACACTCTTTCAGCCCAAATTTCACTTTAATCTTTGCCATAATTGATACATTAATGGTCAGACAATGTGTAGGAACAAAAATCTCAAATCACTCAGATCGACCCTCACCACCTTTTCAGGCCCGTATCTCAGTTCACACGTTGCGACTTGTGACCCCGTTCGCAAGAACCAGTCACATATACTTATATATATATATAAATATATATATATATATATATATATATATATATATATATATATATATATATATACGTGTGTATGTGGATTAAGTTTATTTGGATGTGAGGGAAAAAGGGACAGATGTATGGACATACACTTAGGTATATATGTATTATGTACATTAATTATATAAGGACATAAGAAAAGCCCAGAATACTAAGATTCAAATCCCAACTGGTCATTAAAAATATGAATAAACAAAAAAAAAAGGTCAGATTTCTCTTCTCCCCCAGTCCTCCTCCATGGAACTTCAGTAGAGACCTAGATACAGTTTACAGTACTTGGAAAAAGAGACAGGCACCATCAAGTTTACAATAAGCCTACAGACAGGATTAAGATCAAACCTAGGAAGAAGAAGATTGTTAGCTATGTCAAGATTGATGTCAAAGACTTTAAGTGTCTCATCCTAGGGAAGGTGTCTCTGAGGATGGTCCTTAAGCCTGAGGCTAACAGACAAATATTCCGAACAACTACACTACACCTGCTGAAGCCGTTCCATGTGTGGCAGTCGCTGTACCTGTGGAACTAACCACCACCAGTACGAGAGGTCTGCATGCCCCGTCCACACTTTAACAACTCCCTGTGCTAGTCAGGCATGTTGTTATTGTTCATCCTTCATCGTCAAAGAAGACCACGACTTCAATTTTGACTGCAGGATTGGCAAATGTGGGTCTGGAGGTGACTGGTGAGGCCAATCCCTGCCAGGAAGGCTTGCCCACATGTAGGGCAAACGTGGGTTGGTGCAACTGTAGAATTGGAGGTCACTTGCGCCTTGCATACTTCTTGTTTTCTTCGAGCCTCTACTGTACGTCTTCTCTCTGCTGCTCCTGCTCCGATGGTCAGCTTGCCTTGCCAGTTAGGTTGATCTAGTGCAAGTCTCCCAGGTATTAGGGTCGATGCCCAGGTCACTGATGGATACTTTTCAGGTAATCTTTAAGCGTTTCTTTTGACCACCAACTGAATGCTTCCCCTGGCTCAGCTCTCCATACATAAGCTGTTTTGGTAGTCGATTTTCAGACATTCTCACCACATGTCCGGCCCATCTTACTTGGGGCTTTCTGCAGGAGGGTGTGTATGCTGAGGGTGCCGGCTCGTTCCAGGAGGTCTATGTCCGGGATCTTGTCTTGCCATGTGATATGGAGGAATCTGCGGTGATAGGTCAGGCGGAAGCGATTGAGCTGTCTGGCATACCTGCTGTAGACTGTCCAGGTCTCACTGACAAAAAGGAGAGTGGTGAGAACCACTGCACAGTAGACCTTCAGCTTGTGGTAAGGCTGAGTTCTCTCCGTACCCAGACATTCCTTTGACTCTTCCAAAGGCCAAGTCTGGTATACGGGCAAGCCCAAAAAAATGGAAAATTCAATCACCTATTATAACAAAGGTCCTGTAGCAATGGAGAAGTGGTGATAGGGACAGACATATGCTACTGGAAGTCTCTATCTATACCTTTGCATATAGGCATTATAGGCCTGAGGAAGATTCAGAGTATATATCCTCTCATGGAGCTTTACCATCACAGAGCTCTACCATCACAGAGCTCTACTATCACAGAGCTCTACCATCACAGAGCTCTACTATCACAGAGCTCTACCATCACAGAGTTTTACCGTCTTTGCCTTCATGACTCAGTGTGGACTCACCTTCAGCAGCACTGCCCTGGTGAGACTGAACTTGGCCATGAGGGCAAAGATGACACCAAAGAAAGCCATGGCATAGGCTGCCCATCGACTGGATCGACAGAGGAACGGAACAAACTGCACCTGCACACAAGAGTTTCATACATACTCAACAACTGACAATGAATCAAATCTCAGAAGACTTTCATCAGGTGACGTAGTAATCTGTCCTCTTTAGATGCAGAAATATAGTCTGTATCTGTTTGTTAGATCTGGTTGACTGTTTGAATGCCTACTGTTTTGGAGTTATCAGTCTTGTGACTAGGGGAGTGGTCAATGAGATGAAACAGTCATAAAACTCACAGTCTGTGCTGTATCTGTTTGTTAGATCTGGTTGACTGTTTGAATGCCTATTGTTTTGGAGTTATGTCTTGTGACAGGGGAGTGGTCAATGAGATGAAATAGTCATAAAGCTCACAGTCTGTGCTGTATCTGTTTGTTAGATCTGGTTGACTGTTTGAATGCCTATTGTTTTGGAGTTATGTCTTGTGACCAGGGGAGTGGTCAATGAATGAAACAGTCATAAAGCTCACAGTTTGTGCCAGGTTCTTCTAAATATTCTCCCATCTAGTCAAAGCTCTATCTATAGTATCCCACTTCCATGAGATAAAATGTTAGACTGTTCATAATGAACAAATTCTATATCCCATGATGGACTTGGTACTTTCACAAATGCTCCTAAAAACAGACTGCAATTTTGCATACTGGCCACAGATAATTAGTGTATAACTGCACGCTGATTCTGTAAGCAAAGTACTGGATGGCGTTAAGGCAGCTTCAATTAAAACTAACATCACTGTGGGACATCATCACCTGGCCACAGATAATTAGTGTATAACTGCATGCTGATTCTGTAAGCAAAGTACTGGATGGCATTAAGGCAACTTCAATTAAAACTAACATCACTGTGGGACATCATCCTGGCCACAGATAATTAGTGTATAACTGCATGCTGATTCTGTAAGCAAAGTACTGGATGGCATTAAGGCAACTTCAATTAAAACTAACATCACTGTGGGACATCATCCTGGCCACAGATAATTAGTGTATAACTGCATGCTGATTCTGTAAGCAAAGTACTGGATGGCGTCAAGGCAGCTTTAATTAAAACTAACATCACTGTGGGACATCATCATAAATCTTGGTCATGCTTCATGCAGAAACAACTTTATTAAAAGCTGCATTATCATGGTTGACTAAAGTTGCTGCAGTCAGTTGACACCTAATTACTGGCATTAGCTACAGATGTAAACCCCTATGGTCAACTTGAGTCACCAGAAATGGCAAAAGGGTTAATTACATCATCTCCATGATTTCCTTGATGCAAAAGAAGACTCCTTAACGAAAGCATCACAAGAAGCGTATAAGTTCCTGGCAGCGACATTCATTTGATCTTGCTGGCCACTGTGTTCAAACAAATTGCTGAAAGTGAACAAATGATGACACTTCTGATAATAAATACCAGACATATGAAACTGTAACGTGTATTTAATTGACAGGACCAGACAGAGGCAAATGTTTGGCCAACTGGACTTTTGTCAAGTGTACACAAAAGATACAAAGAGTGAGAAGGACTGCAATGTCAATACATCAATGCTGTATAAACATAGTTGAAAGCACCAGTCGCCGTGGTGGTGTGGTTAACGCAACAGACTACCGACTGGAAGGTTGTGGGTTCGAATCCCAATCAGTACCTTCAAAAATATATCACTGTGGGGTTTTTCGGTTCTAACCGGCTCCTACCCAGAGTTGGGCGTGCTATGGGCTCATTGGGAAGACTGGAACCACACAGTCGAGCCTCATCCACTTCGTGGATACGTCATTGATGGTGTTGCTCAAATCTTCTGACCAGCACCGCAGGTGTCTGTATCTCTCGGGGCCTGTTTGACACCAGGATATATTATGATAGTAAGAGTAGAGTACAACCCTGTCACGCAGTCTCAATCCTAGATGGAACTCCACAGCATCATTATTATCATCCACATCGACATCATCACCATCACATAATGAAAACTGTTTCAGCTTCAGTGGCCATTAATTTAATGTGGCATAGAAAATGGGACAAACAACAACAAAAAAGGTGAGCACAAAGGTAACTTCCCTGAGTGCAATGATCCTTAAAAAAAAATTTCTTTAAAAATTGTTAAAAAAATTAAATAAAAAAAAAAGTTGAAAGCACACATTAAGGCATCTATCATCATCATCATCATGTGCCCTGCCGTATGGCATTGACGATCATGGCCCTCCATATACATCTATCCTTTATCGCTGCAAGTACTTCTCCCATCCTGTCTATCTTCATCCACTGCCCAAGTCCATCCAATAATTTCTCCCTGGGTCTACTTGGTGCTCTTTTTCCCTCCAGCTTTCCTGTTGTGACTAGGTGTTCTAATTTCTCTTGCCTCATAAAATGTCCTATACATGTTGCTTGTCTTTTCCTAATCCTCTTCATCGATGTTCTTTTTGTGTAATGCTGAAGTTGAAGACCACCCATAAAGAAAGATGAAATTAGAACAGTGCTGAAAAAGATTAAACTAAAAAAAGCCCCAAGACCAGATAATATTACTACAAAAATGATGAGGCCTTGAATGTTTGGTACTAAAAAAATAACAGTCCTCTAAATGAAATTTATGTCACCGGAAAAATTCCTAAAGATATGTCAAAATCAATTTTCACTGCATTTCCAAAGACAGCAGGGGCTATAGAATGCAAACTCCATAGTACAATCAGCTTGATGGGTCATGTAACAAAGATCCTATTAAGAATAATCACGATGAGGAGTGCAAGGAGCAGAATCAAAAGAGAAATAGCAGAAGAACAACATGGTTTTGTTGAAGGGAAAGGAACTATTAATGCCATATACATCCAAGAACTCTCACAGAATCAAGTGAGTTGAATAAGGATTTTAGTTACGTTTTGTTGATTATACCAAGGCTTCTGATTGGATAAGACATTAACCCTCTGGGCCCGAATGCGACCTACAGGTCGCAACGCTTTGTGTGACCGTATTCCGAGTGCACGCTGTACGTCGCCACAGCACAGTGGGTCAAACAGCCGGGTCTCGCTCTATTTTTATATTATCCAATCAGAATAATTCCTTCCCAGTCGCTGCAGAACACTTCAATTTGCACATGGCAGCCTCCATTGTGATAGTTTGGTGTACGTTTTGTCAGTTTTCACAATGAAAAGATCAACTCCTCAACCTTCGACCTCTCGTGAGGCAAACAAGCGCCAGCGTTTTTTCACCACTGAGCAAGTGCTCAAAGCTTTGTACGATTCCGATTCAGATGAGATAACTTCAAGGTAGTCCTTTCTGTAATACTTTTACACTGTTTTTTGTGGTTGTTTGTCAGTAGTTTGTCTCTTATGCATGCATTACTACGATGGGGTAGATTTTCAGTGCACTCTGCTCAGGAGCCCAGGAATAGTGTATTGTATGGCTCAGGGGGCTAGGGCTCAAAGGGTTAAGAATTGAACTACCAACTACAAAGGCTCAATACTGATGGAAAGGATGTAAGAATAATAAGGAATATGTGTTGGGAACAAACAGCAGCAATGAGTAGAAAATGATATGAATTATTTCCAAAATATTAAAAGAGGGGTTAGAGAGGGATGTGTTTTGTCACCAGATTTGTTTTCACTTTACAGCAAACCCATCATAACAAAACCTAGAAGAATGCTCATGAATAAAGGTTGGACGAAAAATTATATAGATGACACCATTCTAAATGCAGAAAATGAAAAAGACCTACAAAATCTTATGAATATAATAGAAATAGAAAGCCGAAATAAAAGGCTGGAGCTAAATTGCAAGATGACTGAAGTCATGATAATCAGTAAAAAAAACAAGAAATCCCCTCATGCAAAGTAACAGCAAATGGCACCACACTGAGACAGGTTGATAAGTTTAAATATCTGAAAACAGTTATCTCACCAGACGGCAGACACACATCAGAAATTGCCAAGGAGTTTGTCAGATGACAGACTGGGTGGAGCACATATGCAACTATGTGAGTGGGATGAACCTGTCTTGAGTGAACTCTCAAGTCTCAAATGAAATGGATGAACCTGTCTTGAGTGAACTCTCAAGTCTCAAATGAAATGGATGAACCTGTCTTGAATGAACTCTCAAGTCTCAAATGAAATGGATGAACCTGTCTTGAGTGAACTCTCAAGTCTCAAATGAAATGGGATGAACCTGTCTTGAATGAACTCTCAAGTCTCAAATGAAATGGATGAACCTGTCTTGAATGAACTCTCAAATCTCAAATGAAATGGGATGAACCTGTCTTGAGTGAACTCTCAAATCTCAAATGAAATGGATGAACCTGTCTTGAATGAACTCTCAAATCTCAAATGAAATGGGATGAACCTGTCTTGAGTGAACTCTCAAGTCTCAAATGAAATGGATGAACCTGTCTTGAATGAACTCTCAAGTCTCAAATGAAATGGGATGAACCTGTCTTGAGTGAACTCTCAAATCTCAAATGAAATGGGATGAACCTGTCTTGAATGAACTCTCAAGTCTCAAATGAAATGGGATGAACCTGTCTTGAGTGAACTCTCAATCTCAAATGAAATGGGATGAACCTGTCTTGAGTGAACTCTCAAATCTCAAATGAAATGGATGAACCTGTCTTGAATGAACTCTCAAGTCTCAAATGAAATGGGATGAACCTGTCTTGAGTGAACTCTCAAATCTCAAATGAAATGGGATGAACCTGTCTTGAATGAACTCTCAAGTCTCAAATGAAATGGGATGAACCTGTCTTGAGTGAACTCTCAAATCTCAAATGAAATGGGATGAACCTGTCTTGAGTGAACTCTCAAATCTCAAATGAAATGGATGAACCTGTCTTGAATGAACTCTCAAGTCTCAAATGAAATGGACGAACCTGTCTTGAGTGAACTCTCAAATCTCAAATGAAATGGGATGAACCCGTCTTGAGTGAACTCTCAAATCTCAAATGAAATGGGATGAACCTGTCTTGAGTGAACTCTCAAATCTCAAATGAAATGGGATGAACCTGTCTTGAATGAACTCTCAAATCTCAAATGAAATGGGATGAACCTGTCTTGAGTGAACTCTCAAATCTCAAATGAAATGGGATGAACCTGTCTTGAGTGAACTCTCAAATCTCAAATGAAATGGGATGAACCTGTCTTGAATGAACTCTCAAGTCTCAAATGAAAAAGAGATAGACATTCAATGGGCAAGTGAGACAGCATGTGGACATTTGCATGCGCGCATATTAAACTGCATATCAACACGCATGATAACAGCGAGCACAAAAATGTACACTAAACCAAGAGAATGACAACAACGTTTGACTCACAGGTCTCTCTTTGTTGACATCAAAGTTGAAGCGCTGTGTGCGATGTACCACAGATCTGTCACTGCCAGGGAAAGGCAGACACCACTTGTCTAACTCTGTGCTGTGGAAAATCACTGAACTGCACACACACGCACACACACCCTCTGTGATCATATTGTAAGCGGTTACAGAAACATTGCATAGCAATGTGAAAACACAATTTTATGAATGACAGTCATGTCTCAACACTCCATGGACATCTATCCACCTGTAAATGTACAGCCCAAAATTCTCTACCTTCATCAAAAACTATCAGACAGCAAGGTAAACATTTTGACAGCAGGGGAAGTTCTGGTTTCAAATACTACCATCCTACTGGTTTCAAATCAAATAATTAATCATTGGCAGTCCTGAAGCAAAAGAATTCAGGCTTTGTCTCTTCCATTTGGTGATCTCTACTGTGGTGACACGTGCAAGAAGAGCAAGAATAATGAAAGATAAGTGCTTTTTCCAACATTCTTCTATTTGGTACTGTTAGAGCTATCTGCTTTTACAACAGCATTAGGGATAAATGTAAGTACAATGAACATAAATAATTGTTTTTTCTAACATTCTTCTGTTTAGCACTGGTTGAGTATAAATCTGCTTTTACAACAACATTAAGATGAATGTAACTACAATGAAAGATAATGTTTTTTCTAACATTCTGCTGTCTACCACACTACAATGAATGATAAATGTTTTTTTTCTAACATTCTGCTGTCTACCACTGTTAGAGGTATCTGCTTTCACAACAGTATTAGGGATAAGTCTACCTGTACCCTTTCTTCGTTTAAGTCCAGTCTAAAAACCACTCTTTTTAAATCCTAGCCTGTAGTTCTGTACTCTTACTTCAGCTGCCACCTTGAAATCTGTGCCCGCGCGCGTGTGTGTGTGGTGCTGGTGTGTGTGTGTGTGTGTGGTGTGTGTGTGTGTGTGTGTGTGTGTGTGTGTGTGTGTGTGTGGGTGTGTGTGCGGGTGTGTGTGCGGGTGTGTGTGTGTGGTGTGTGTGTGTGTGTGTGTGTGTGTGTGTGTCGGGTGTGTGTGTGTGCGGTGTGTGTGTGTGTGTGGTGTGTGTGTGTGTGTGTGTGTGTGTGTGTGTGTGTGTGTGTGTGTGTGTGTGTGTGTGTGTGGTGTGGTGTGTGTGTGTGTTGTGTGTGCGTGTGTGTGTGTGTTTACTGTAAGCGCTTAGGGCTTTTTTTTAGATTAAGCGCCATAAATGTTCACTATTATTATTATTATTATAATATCCGTTCAAAGACACCGTTCCATAAACACTTAAAATGTACCACCACATTTTCCATTATATATATTAGGTTAATAACTCCACAATTCCTACTTTTACTAGCAAGCCACATGTTTCAATCATACTTTGCCTAGCCTATCTGCTGGGAGGAAACTAGATTTGATTGCCCATATATATGTACATGCATCTGAGAGCAGGTTTATATATGTGCATGTGTCTGTTAGTGTGTATAAACATACTGCCACTTTAAAATCTAAAACCTATTTAAATACATGATTTCAATAAATAGTGTTGTGAGTCAGATCTTTAATTATATATTCATTTACTTTATATACATGCTCCTTTTTTGAAGGTAAGATACACACATACACATGTCATTTACATGAAACCAAGATTATTCCAGTGGTAGGCTGATAAAATACCAGTACAAAATATAGACTAGGTAAAACATCATCTAGGTAGGGCCTCAGGACCTGGCCAGCTCATGGGTTTATGTGCAGGCTTAAGGCTTGTGCCATGATCACCATACACATGGCACCTGTGACGTTAGTGCAAATGGAATTCATTCTGAGTGCGGAAACGTCATCTTGAGAAACTGAAACTGAAACATTTTTCTCCTGCCAGAGAAGAAACATAATTAACAAATGGAGTCTGCAGATCAACATCAAACAGGAGACAACTGCAAGTGATGGGGCTGAAGCCAAAGAATATTGACAATGTCCATGAAATATCCAACTATACATTTCTGTGTTCATGGAATGTGCACGTAACACAGCAAACACAGTTAAGAGAGAGAGACAGACAGACAGAGACAGAGACAGAGACAGACAGACAGGTGAACAGACTGTGAGACAGACAGACAGACAGACAGACGTGTGTGTGTGTGTGTGTGTGTGTGTGTGTGTGTGTGTGTGTGTGTGTGGTGTGTGGGTGTGTGTGTGTGTGTGTGTGTGTGTGTGTGTGTGTGTGTGTGTGTGTGTGTGTGTGTGCATGTGCACACATGCGCATGTATGTACGTAAATTTTTCTCCACTTTACAAACGGTCATTCTACATTTATTTTCTCTGGACACTTACCGGATACAGATAAGACACAAATCAAGGCAGAGCTACTCACCGTTTGGGAAGTCTGTGAGCACTCCGAGGAGAGGGTTTGGGAACAGCACTTTTCTCATGGGGGCCAGTTCCCCCTGGTGGGCAACTCCATGCACGGCGGACTCAAAAGTGGCATAGTTGCCAACGATTCCCTGCAGACAGTCCAGTTCAAACGTTGATTTGACCTGCTATTCCATGCACATAGAGACATACTGACACCCTCACCCTATCCACACGCCTCCTGTATTATCAGCCATGATAGTAAAGCAGGCTTAAGCCTTTAACTCTTCCCCCCATGGGGATGCCGGTGACTCTTTCAGTATAAATAATATCCCCGTCTTCTGGAAATTCTGTGCTAGACATTTCCTCTTTTCTGTCCTCTCTTTGTTTCTTTCTTCCTCCTTTGCTTTCTGTCATTTCTTCCTATCATTTTCTGCCTTGCTGGTCCATTCACCTGTACATGTTCGATAAAGTCTTGTGTACTTTCTCTTAGGATTGATAAGTGAGTACATGTGTTGAGTCCATTTTTGGGCTCTAGGAATATGAGACAGGCAGAAGCAATTTTAGGTAATTTAGGCCTGTTTTTATATATGTTTCAGCATCCTTATTTAGGTTTAGATTTGTATTTAGGTATGCTTTTTAAATCCTCATGTACGATAAACAGCACCTTCCCAGAGCTGAATGTGTTATGGGCTTACTAGAAAGACTGGGACCACACTATAGTCTTATGCACTTCATGATTGCATCACTAACAGTGTTGATCAAACCTCCTGACCAACACCACAGGTGTCTGTATCTCTCAAGCTTGGTTGATTTCTAAATATATCATGAAAGTAAGCGAAGAGTACAGCCTTGTCATGCAGTCTCAATCCAAAATGGAATTCCTTAACATCACAATTATCATCCCCATCATCATCATCATCATCATAGTATTGTAAAAAATTGTCCCAAATTCTGTGGCCACTAATTTGGCATAGGAATGGGACAGAAGTATTTTTTGCAGCAGGTTGATAGGGTGAGGTAATCTGAAATGCTGATTTCAATCATGTGGATCATTAGCACCTGCATTGGTGCAGGGATCTGACCGTTATGTTGCCAACAGATTATTTTTTAATCAGTTCAGTTACTCTATTTTCTTTTTTACTTCAAACTTTCAACTGAAGTTACAGGCACCTTTGTTCTTATCAAGTAAAGGATTAGTATTATTTTAACAAGTTCTACACCAATAAAATAGGAAAACGATGTTTCATTTTCTCATATTCTGTTCTATTATAAAGTCTATGATATGACTACACATACCCACACATACACAGAGATAATATGAGCAGTTCCTGTTATAGAAACAATGTCAGTTCATAATAATAATAATAATAATGATGATGATAATGATAGCCGCAACAGCAGCAGCAGCAGTAGTAGTAGTAGTAGTAGTTGTAATGATGATGATGATGATGATGATGACGATGATGATAATATTAACAACAATATAGTTACTAATAATAATAACAATGATGATGATGATAGCAACTCATTTGGACTCACTGTGCATTGTAATATGTACAGAAGCACTAATATTATTACATATGGAGACACACATCAGACTCAGAATACATGTTAGTAAACATGCACAAATGAATAATACCCACAACATCTAACCACACATACACATCTACGGTCATAACTGCGTGTGCATGTGCGCACACACGTGCGCACACATACACGCACACGCACACACACGCATCATATTGCTTACAGCCCAGCCGACTACTTCAGCCAAATCAGGGCTAACACCATGTCAAAAAGAAAAGAACCCGTTAAAATAAAAGACAATGTCAGTAAAAAATCATGCTCACTGTTAACCCTGCAAATCTAAAATGCCATTAAACAAAAACAGACGCTAAACACATAAGGTGAAATACGCAACTGATAGTCAGAGATGGAAGTGCATATGGCGGATAAGCAACATAACAATAATGGAAGGCACGGGGGAACACGCAACTTCGCAAGTCTTTAACTGTGACTTGAAGTGTGAAGAGGCAGGCACATCCCTTACTTAGATCAGCCAGTGGATGGGTTCCAAAAAATGGCATGATTAAACTGAAAGCACACCCGCCAGCTGATCTAAGACTATATTTTGGCACCATCAGAAGCTTTCGTTTCCAGAAACACAAGGTGTACGATGTTTGATTTATACACAGAGGTCATCTGCAAGGCAGGTGGTAAAAATCCATCACAGTTCTTATTGTTGCTTACACTTAAAGCCTAGCAAACTGCGTACAGCCATCTCAGGGCTATAACCACTTCAATACACCCATCAGGGGGAAAAAAGGGGGAAAAATTAAGCATACATATCAATGCATTCGCGCGCATAATCTAACGAGATGCCCCTGGCATTGACCACTCCATCCGATTTATCACACAGGAATGGTGATATGTAAAGCTTGCAATTTTACACTGGCAGCCAGATCTGATTGGTAACCAGTGGAGTTCTTTGAGTTATTGTGTAACATGATCATTCCCTTTTTTTTTTATCTCGTGATCAGACATGCTGCACTGTTTTCAACCATCTATATCCAAAACAAGTGTGACTCCTGCATTCAAGCAAACAGGAACCTGAAAAAACATGAAAAAGGAATAAGAACATATATGAAATACAACTAGACAAGACAGGCACAAATTTTTGGCCAACTGGCCTTTGTCAAGCGTAAGATCACGAACAAACTAATACCTGATACAAAAATTCCTTTTGTCACACGGGACGGAGCAGCAGGGAAGTTTCAGTCTTTTTCCCCTAATTTTTGTATCTAGTGTTTGTTCATGATCTTATGCTTGACAAAGGCCAGTTGGCCGAAAATCTGCACATGTCTTTTTTTTTATATTAAATATGCGCTCTTA
The DNA here is from genome assembly GCA_030674185.1 of Monoplex corrugatus. Lineage (NCBI taxonomy): Eukaryota > Metazoa > Mollusca > Gastropoda > Littorinimorpha > Ranellidae > Monoplex > Monoplex corrugatus. Next base: position 97,526,035 of record CM060308.1, read on the forward strand.
TTCCTTTTTCGTGTATTTTCTGGAACCATCTATAGTTGAGAAATTTGTCCTGCTGGTAAGCCAGATTACACAGAACTACTATAGTTGAGCTGAAAGTCAATATGGCAGAGACAAATCATTTACATCTGTTTAGGGCATATTGTCCAATGGAAATGATCCTCCAGACCTCTAAGTATGAGGTACAGCAGATGTTGCTGACATATTCTTGCAAAGACAGATTTCAAACATCTTGATCTAAGGTATGTCACCGAGTTTAGAATGAAATATCAGTACCACCAATGTATGCAAATTCACTGCCAACCAATCCAAGATGAGACACAGTGCCAACAGTCATCATTTCTGTTTTGTCTTCTTCAGTTTGTTGTTGTTTCTCCAAGGTAACACATTATCAATACATGTCAGATTGCTACTCTGAACAGAAAAGAAATCATTTTGAAAAATTCTGACAGCTTTATGTCATCTCCGTATATGTAAAAATCATGATCATGTAAGATTACATCAGACAGGGTGCTGTGAATATAATTACTGCTAACAAAACAGGTTCCAGAACTGAACCTTCGGGTACACCATACGCGAGAGGGCAAGGGGTAAATGGACTGGAAGTGCTCAATGACATAACAGACAAACCACTGAAGGGCAGTGCCCTGAATCCCCAATACAGTTTCTTCAGCCAAATGGGACTGATCAAACACTTCAAATGTTGCACTGAGGTCAAGCAGAGCAGGAAGAAAGACTTGTTTCTTGTCTACTTCTCAGCAGACCTTCCAACACTCTAAACAGCAGTTTCTGTGCTGTGACCATTCCTGTAAGCTGACTGGTACATCTCAGGCAAATCATTGTCAGAGACACGTTTCAGTAGTTGTGACAAAACAATCTTCTCAAGTATTTTTTTTAAATGAAAGTTAAATTAGAAACAGATCTAAAATGTCTCAGTTCATTGGGATCAACTCCAGGATTTTTCAAGCTTGCTTTATGTTTACAAGTAAAATTCTTTTACTCACATACATATACACATAAAGCTCACATTCTTTCTCTCTCACAAACTCAGTTTCACATACACACAAATGCGCACGCACACACATGCACATGCGCACGCACGCACAAACGCACGCACGCGCGCACACACACACACACGTTTAATACAATATAGTTACATCAGGTCCAGGAGAGATCTGCAGGTAACCTTCAACAGCATTCAGGTCACCTGCAATAAACACAGAAATAAACAATCAGACTGAAAGAAACTGCTGACATTAAAGTAAACAGAAACTGAAGGAAAAGGCAAAACACATATGAAACATTTCTCTCTCTCTCTCTGTCTCTCTCTAAAAGAAATGCACGCATGAACCTTTTTTTTTTAATTCAATCAATCAATCAATCTCTCTCTCTCTCTTCTCCCCCTCTCTCTCTCTCTCTCTCTCTTCCTCTCTCTCTTTCTCCCCTCTCTCTCTCTCTTTGTAAAGTCACTGAAATAAAACCATTACACAGTATTATAAGAAAACCATTCTTTTTTATTATTATTATTATTATGAACATTTAGTACGCCTAATCAAATTAATGCCCTAGGCGTTTACAATGGCAAAACATATAACCAGAATCACAAGCACACACACACACGCCCACAGAAGCACCCACACACACACAAACACACACACACACACACAAACACACACACAGCATGACATGCAAATACAATGACACATTGACACTAAGACACTATAATGTCACCATTACATTACATGGGGGGAAGGGGGCAGAGATTACCAGTTTTGGGAAACAGGTGAGTTTTGAGGGAGCGTTTGAATGTGGACAGAGAGGGTGAGTATCTAAGAGAGCGAGGTAACTGATTCCAGATGGTTGGAGCTTGATAGGAAAAAGAACGCTGCCCAAACCTTTTAGTGCGGACTATGGGGATACAGTTATCAACATACAGTCCTGTAATGTAGCATTTTAACTTTATCATCAGAACATTCCACTTTTTTTCCCATCAATTAAAAATAGAAAACCACATAGTACAGTATTTCATTATGGGTTATGAGAACACTCCCCTTCTTTTTTTTCTCCTGTCCTTTCAAACTAGCTAACAACAAACTAGCTTACTACAAAAAAGATTAATCAAATTAAAAAATATGATTACTTAACAAAAACAACAGCAACCCTTTCACCAAGTTAACAGTGGGTGGCTAGAAAAGACCAGTTCACACTACCATGTGTGCTGATGCTGTCTAACTTCTCTCATTTCGCTCCAGTAACCTGAGGTTTTTCCCAATTCCACTGCTCCCCTCTCCTCTCTCACATCTCTACATCTCACCACAGTTAATCCACTTCTGGAGTTTTTCTTAGTTATTCCTCCTCTCCTAGTCACTGGTAAAAGCTGGTTAATACTAAAGGATGTCCCATGGCTCTGAGGTCTCGGGGAAGTGAGGAAGCCAGTGAAAACCTCAACTTTCACTGGGGCTAGCATTTTGAGGGAAATGCTTTTCTCCCTCGTTGCTTTAACTTCCTCAACCACAAACAGGGTCAGGTACCCGTTCACAGCTGGGGAATGTATACACAAAGCTTTTCTCAAGTCTAACTTGTGAAGTCAGATGGGAAAGCACGAACTCTACAGCTAATCCATCCTAGGCTTAGTATTATAAGACATCCAATGGACACAAAGACATCAAATGGACACAAAGATTACAGAATGGTGTACGATCTACCTTTGAACTTGTTGCGTGTGAAGAGGATGCCCAGGTCAGCAGGGATGCTGTCAAAACCACAGGACCCTACGATGTATGATCCTGACTCCCTGGCTTTCTCACTGTACATCAGCTGCATCTTCTCCAAATACTGCAATGGAAAGGAGGACAAAAATTAAAGAAAAAATATATGACAGTTTAAATGAAATATTGGCATAAATGCTCCCAAGACAAAAAGAGCTCATCATCACTGTACATCATCATTCCCTCTCCCCCACTTTTTTCTGTATATCCACACCCACCCCTCCAACACTAAAGTTACAGGTAAATGATCAATGACACAACCACCCCTCCCAGACTAAAGCTCCAGGTAAATGATCAATGACACAACCACCCCTCCCAGACTAAAGCTCCAGGTAAATGATCAAAGACACACCCACTCCTCCCAGACTACAGCTCCAGGTAAATGATCAATGACACAACCACCCCTCCCAGACTAAAGCTCCAGGTAAATGATCAATGACACACCCACCCCTCCCAGACTAAAGCTCCAGGTAAATGATCAAAGACACACCCACTCCTCCCAGACTACAGCTCCAGGTAAATGATCAATGACACAACCACCCCTCCCAGACTAAAGCTACAGATAAATGATCAATGACATACCCACCCCTCCCACACTAAAGCTCCAGGTAAATGATCAATGACACAACCACCCCTCCCACACTAAAGCTCCAGGTAAATGATCAATGACACAACCACCCCTCCCAGACTAAAGCTCCAGGTAAATGATCAATGACACAACCACCCCTCCCAGACTACAGCTCCAGGTAAATGATCAATGACACAACCACCCCTCCCAGACTACAGCTCCAGGTAAATGATCAATGACACACCCACCCCTCCCAGACTAAAGCTCCAGGTAAATGATCAATGACACACCCACCCCTCCCAGACTAAAGCTCCAGGTAAATGATCAAAGACACACCCACTCCTCCCAGACTACAGCTCCAGGTAAATGATCAATGACACAACCACCCCTCCCAGACTAAAGCTACAGATAAATGATCAATGACATACCCACCCCTCCCACACTAAAGCTCCAGGTAAATGATCAATGACACAACCACCCCTCCCACACTAAAGCTCCAGGTAAATGATCAATGACACAACCACCCCTCCCAGACTAAAGCTCCAGGTAAATGATCAATGACACAACCACCCCTCCCAGACTACAGCTCCAGGTAAATGATCAATGACACAACCACCCCTCCCAGACTACAGGTCCAGGTAAATGATCAATGACACAACCACCCCTCCCAGACTACAGCTCCAGGTAAATGATCAATGACACCCACCCCTCCCAGACTACAGCTCCAGGTAAATGATCAATGACACAACCACCCCTCCCAGACTACAGCTCCAGGTAAATGATCAATGACACCCACCCCTCCCAGACTACAGCTCCAGGTAAATAATCAATGACACAACCACCCCTCCCAGACTACAGGTCAAGGTAATGATCAGACACACCCACCCCTCCCAGACTAAAGCTCCAGGTAAATGATCAATGACACAACCACCCCTCCCAGACTACAGCTCCAGGTAAATGATCAATGACACACCCACCCCTCCGAGACTAAAGCTCCAGGTAAATGATCAATGACACAACCACCCCTCCCAGACTACAGCTCCAGGTAAATGATCAATGACACCCACCCCTCCCAGACTACAGCTCCAGGTAAATGATCAATGACACAACCACCCCTCCCAGACTACAGCTCCAGGTAAATGATCAATGACACAACCACCCCTCCCAGACTACAGCTCCAGGTAAATGATCAATGACACAACCACCCTCCCAGACTACAGCTCCAGGTAATGATCAGACACACCCACCCCTCCCAGACTAAAGAATCAGGTAAATGATCAATGACACAACCACCCCTCCCAGACTACAGCTCCAGGTAAATGATCAATGACACAACCACCCCTCCCAGACTACAGCTCCAGGTAAATGATCAATGACACAACCACCCCTCCCAGACTACAGCTCCAGGTAAATGATCAATGACACAACCACCCTCCCAGACAACAGCTCCAGGTAAATGATCAATGACACAACACCCTCCCAGACTACAGCTCCAGGTAATGATCAGACACACCCACCCCTCCCAGACTAAAGCTCCAGGTAAATGATCAATGACACAACCACCCCTCCCAGACTACAGCTCCAGGTAAATGATCAATGACACAACCACCCCTCCCAGACTACAGCTCCAGGTAAATGATCAATGACACAACCACCCCTCCCAGACAACAGCTCCAGGTAAATGATCAATGACACCCACCCCTCCCAGACTACAGCTCCAGGTAAATGATCAATGACACAACCACCCCTCCCAGACTACAGCCCCAGGTAATGATCAGACACACCCACCCCTCCCAGACTAAAGCTCCAGGTAAATGATCAATTACTCACCCACCCCTCCCAGACTACAGCTCCAGGTAAATGATCAATGACACAACCACCCCTCCCAGACTACAGCCCCAGGTAATGATCAGACACACCCCTCCCTCCCAGACTAAAGCTCCAGGTAAATGATCAATTACTCACCCACCCCTCCCAGACTAAAGAATCAGGTAAATGATCAATTACACAACCACCCCTCCCAGACTAAGGCTCCAGGTAAATGATCAATGACACACATCCCTCTCCCAGACTAAAGCTCCATGTAAACAACCAACCACCCACCCACTCCTCCCAGACTAAGGCTCCAGGTAAACAACCAACCACCCATCCACTCCTCCCACTCAAAGGATCCAGGTAAACGATCAATGAATGTCAGTATAGTTACCTGTGGTTCCCCACTGATGTCCACATGACTTGTCCCACTTTCGATACACGCCTTCACCATCTGCTCTCCATGGAAACGGTACTGAAAAACACAAATATCAGAAAATCAGAACTAAACTTATACATGAATAAGTCTATTCACATCAATTTCAAACCATTCATGACACAAAGATTCAGTTTGTTTCAATTTCTCAAGATGACGTCTCTGTGCTCGGAATGAATTCCATATTTTCTGATGTCGCAGGTGCCATGTGATGGAGAAGATCCAGAATGATCACAGCACAAAAAATGGTGACCAGTACTACGTTAGTACCCATATTCATTTTTATCTTTTTTTTTAATTCTATCTCCCCCCCCCCCTCAAACCCATCAGTTGGCCAGGTCCTGAGGTCCTACCTAGATTGCTCCATAACCCTGGGGTCGTAGGTGAGGTGGCAGAAACCTCAACTTTTCCTGGGGCCAGCACCACAAGGGCAGTGACATCAAGAATGAACAAAATTATACATTAGTTTAGTTTAATGAATCAAGTGTCCAGTTCTTTTCCATTAGCTGCGTGTCAGTTGCATGTCAAGTTTGGGTGGGAAAAGATGGTTTATAATGGAAAACCAAGGATAAATTTCTACAGTGCACAGTTGTTAACTATTATGCAGAAAGTGTACAGAATCTGACTCTCACAGCTAGAACATATGTTGCATCAATTACTACTTAATTGCTGGCTTGAAATCAAAATATGACTTGTAGTTGTACAACTAGAACATAGTCACATCCGTTCCTGCTTTATTGCTGGCTTTAAATCACAATTAGATTCTTACAGCTAGAATACACATTTTATGTTCTATCAATTTATTACTTTGTTGCTGGTTTTAATTGAATCAGAACAGGAAAAACTTGTTGGTCTCAATAACCTATCATGTAACTCCATTGTTTTTATGCTCAAGTCTACATTTCATGTTCCCAGTCCCTCACACACACACACACACACACACACACACACACATACACACACACATGTGCGCACACACATACACACACATATGCACACACACACACACATATACCCACACACACACACAAGCACGTGCACACACACACACACACACACATGCACATACACACAGACACACACACACATGTTCACACACACACACACACATGCATGCACGTGCACACGCACTACACACACACACACACAGGCACAGAGGCGCGCGCACACACACACACACACATGCACACACACAGACACACACACACATGCATACACACAAACATTCTCACTCTCTCTCTCACCCATCACTCCATGACCATTTAACTACAACCACTGTCCACTTCTAAACAGCAGCTCTGGGCATTGATCTTCAGTTCATGGGTTTGCTCCAAAAGCTCAGTAAAACACAATACCATATGATGAGTAATGGCAAGCAGTAGGCTTTTGTCTGTTTGCTTTTTGTTTTCTTTTCTCACAGATCACAGTTAACCCTTTCGCTCTCTCACCCTATCAACCAGCTTTCCATAACGAAGCTGAACAACTGGGTGAGGGAATGAAAATGTTAAGTTTTTGTTTTGCAATGTTGGCCGAAAATGCAGGAAGCTGGTGGACAGAGATACAAGATACAAGACATTTTATTGCCAAATTTGGTAGAGATACAAGACATTTTATTGCCAAATTTGGTAGATAGAGATACAAGATACAAGACATTTTTATTGCCAAATTTGGTCGACAGAGATAAAACTAAAGATACTTGGTAGACAGAGATAAAAGATAGACATTTTTATTGCCTAGTTTGGTGGGCAGATATAAAAGATACAAGATACAAGACATTTTTATTGCCAAGTACAGAGAACAGGAATTTTATTTGGTGACATCATGCTCACTCCATTCACACTCACATCACACTTAGTCACATCCCCACACACATGACATGGCAACTCCCCCACCCACTCCATCTCTCTCCCACAATCTCTGCTGTCAAGATTCTCATCAAAATTTATAAAATAAAGGTACACACATACACACACACACACACACACACACACGCCACGCACACGCACACGCACACGCACACACACACACACACAAAGGTACCGTGATGCTATCACAAACAGTCCATAAAGCAGTCAGTCAATCCACAAATCAGCCAGCCACTATAAACAATAAGACTATACACTCGGGTAAAACTTACAAGGACACTATCTTAAGAACCAGTTCAATAATTGTGAAGTGAATTTTGATAGGAATACCTAGCTGACATTTGATAAAGAATCAATTACACATACACACACACAAACACACACACACACACACCACACACACACACATACACAC
>CM060308.1:97541395-97546395 GCA_030674185.1 Monoplex corrugatus
GGTGTGTGCGTGTGTTCCGACTGTTTCATGGAAAAATAACTAAACACTACGCCTTGTGTCATTGTCTTTTTGTTGGACAATGAAAAATCAATCAATCAATTTGCTTCTCAGCGCTGCAAACAATTACACACACCTCCCGACTGCGCGCACATGTGTGTGTGTGAGCGCGCGCATGTTTGTGTGTGTGTGTGTGTGTGTGCGCGTGTGTGTTGTGTGTGTGTGTGTGCGCGCGTGTGTGTTGTGTGTGTGTGTGTGTGTGTGTGTGTGTGTGTGTGTGTGTGTGTGTGTGTGTGTGTGTGTGTGTGTGTGTGTGTGTGTGTGTGTGTGTGTGTGTGTGTGTGTGTGTGTGGTGTGTGTGTGTGTGTGTGTGTTTTTCCACAGTCATCACAGGAACAGAAAGAACATCTGCCTGCGTGTTTACTCTGACAAAATGTGGAGGAGGGGGGTGAGAGGAAGGGGACGGGCGTGGGGGGGGGGGGACAAGCTGAGGACAATGTCGCATTTGGCTATGGCATGCACTGATGCAGTGCAGCTGAAGCACAAAGCTTAAGCCCGAGTCTTACAATCGTGAGAGACAGAGAGACAGACAGAGAGAGACAAGAGACTGACAGACAAGAGAGAGAGAAAGAGAGGCAGAGACAGACACAAAAGTATCCACCCTCATTGCATCAGCAAAAACAAGCTATTTCCAAACCAAAATCCTGAATGCCTCTTCTTCAAAAGAACTCTTTACAACCATGAATCATCTCCTTGGCACACGAAAAGATTTACCTCTCCCAACAAAACATACAAATGAAGAACTCCCATCTGTATTCTCCAACTATTTCACCACCAAAATACAAACTCTTCGTGACAGGCTTGACAGGACACCCTGTCAACCATGCCCACTGACCCTTCCTTCTCTGGCACACCTCTTACTACTTTTACCCCAGTCTCACAAGAAGAAATTCTCAACACAATCAGATCCATGTCGTTCAAAACCTGCGAACTAGATCCTCTTCCAGGTTCTCTCTACGCCGACTGTCTCCCTAATCTCCTCCCATTCATCACTGACATCATCAACACTTCTCTTCAAACTGGAACTGTCCCTGATTCTTTCAAGTCTGCTATTGTTCACCCTCTCCTCAAGAAACACAATTTAGATCCAAATGAACTGAAAAATTACCGGCCTATCTCTAATCTCTCTTTCTTGTCAAAACTCCTTGAAAAAGTCGTCCTCAACCAGCTGAACTCTCACCTGTCTGCCAACAATCTCCTCAATCCTTTCCAGTCAGCCTACCGCCAGTGCCATAGCACTGAGACTGCCCTACTACACATTCTCAACAATCTCCTCCTTGCAACTGATACTGGCAAAGTCTCTCTCCTCACACTCCTTGATCTGTCTGCAGCCTTTGATACCATTGATCATGGTATTCTCCTTTCTAGACTTCATCATACTTTTGGCATCTCTGACATTGCTCTGTCTTGGTTCATTTCATACCTATCCAACAGAAAACAAACCGTTCTCATCAATGGCACTTACTCTCAACCTGCATACCTGACCTGTGGTGTTCCACAAGGATCTGTCCTTGGCCCTGTTCTTTTCACTCTTTACACCTCCCCCCTGTCCACCATCATCAACTCCCATTCTATAAAACACCACTTCTATGCTGATGACACCCAACTTCAAGACAGTGACTCACCTGATAATATACAGCGCCTGTTGACTCGCACCACTGAGTGTTACTCGGACATTAAGAACTGGATGACACACAATAGACTTCAGCTTAATGACGACAAAACAGAAGCTATCCTCATTGGCACCCGTCAGAAACTTTCTCAGCTGCCTCCTCTTTCTCTCCCATTATGTAACACATCAGTCCCAATTTCTGATTCAGCTAAAAACCTTGGTGTCTGCATTGACTCTACCCTCTCCATGAACAACTTTGTTTCTCAAACTGCCAGATCCTGCTACTATCATCTCCATCGTATAAGGCTGATCAGGAAGTATCTCTCTGTCGAAACAACTGCAAAACTCGTTCTCTCCTTCATAATGTCTCGCATTGACTATTGCAATTCACTCCTGTCTGGTCTTCCTGCCTCCACCATTCACATCCTACAGCGCATTCAAAACAATGCTGTACGCCTTGTACTCAAAAAGAAAAAAGCTGACCACATATCTCCTCTCCTGGCACAACTTCACTGGCTCCCTGTATCAAAGCGCATACAGTACAAACTAGACACCATGTGCTACAAAAGCCTCAATAACGCAGCCCCCGATTACCTGTCAAGCCTACTTGAGATCTATGTTCCCTCACGTACCCTCCGCTCTGCCTCCGATCCTCTGACTTTTCGCTTTCCACGCACTAAGCTCAATACCTATGGTCCACGAGCCTTCTCTGTTTCTGGTCCACTCTCCTGGAACAAACTTCCTCTCTCAGTCCGTCAGCAACCTACTTTTGTCTCCTTCAAGTCCGCTCTCAAAACTCACCTTTTCTCCTCCGCATAAAATCCTAACCCCCTCTGCAGCCTGTCTCCGCTCGGAGGGAATCACATGGTTATAATATATAATTGTATATGCTATGCTCTCTATAATTTTCCATTGCTTTTATTCTTGCTTTTATTGCTTTTATTCTTTCTCCCCATTTATAGCCATGCGTGTGTGTGTGTGTGTGTGTGTGTGTGTGTGCGTGCGTGTGTGTGCGTGCGTGCGTGCGTGCGTGCTTGCGTGTGTGTCTGCTTCAGCGCTTAGATTTGATTTTATCGAGATTTGCGCTATATAAATATTGTAATTATTATTAATTATTAGACAGATTGAGACAGAGAGGGAGAGAGAGGGAGAGAAAACAGAGACAGAGAGAGAGAGAGAGAAGAAAGAGAATGTGCGTGTGTGTCAGTGGTGTGTGTGTGTGTGCACGCGCATGCATGCATGTGTGTGTGTGTGCGCGCACATTCAGGTGTGTGTACGCGTGCATGCATGTGTGTGTGTGTGCGCGTGCATGTGAGTGTGTGTGTACATGGGGGAAACACGTGACAACGGCTGCGCTGCACACGTGACTGGCAAGAGGCGGTAATCAGCAAGGGCAAGCGTTCCATCCATCATGTAATGTACATAGCTTTTTATAATTTATGGCCTCCACCATGGCAGTAAGCTACACTCATCAGATATGAATACAGTTAATTCACAAACTGAAGAAAATCCACTTGTTTCAGTTCAGTATATTCTTCATTTGGATTCAATGAACACTGAATCTGTATGTGTGCATGGAAAAGACTTAAACTCCTTGACCTTGTGCAAAATCCTATGTGCTGGCAAAGTCTGATTAAATAAGACCAGTCACCGTGTTGACTACAATGGACTACTGACTGGAAGGTTGTGGGTTAAAATCCCTATCTGTCCCTTCAAAAATCACTGTGGGAATGTTCGACTCCAACTGGCTCCCACCCAGAGCCAAGTGTGCTATGGAAAGAAAGTCAAGTCTCATCCCCTTCACAGAAGTGTCACTGATGGTGTTGCTCAAATCATTTGACCAACACCACAGGTGTCTGTATCTCCTGGGCCTGATTCCTGGTTGATGCCAGAATATATTGACAGTAAGTGTAAAGACAGCCCTGTCACAAAGTCTCAATCCTAGATGGAACTCCGAAGCATCACGATTATCATCATCATCATCCCACTCATCAGTATCGCATTATGAACGACTGTGCCAGTTTCTGTGAATCATTGGGTGGCCAAGATAATGGGACCACAAAAAAACAACAACAAAAAAAGGGTGAGAACAAAGGAGATCCTTCAAAAAATAAAACAATGAACCTTTGGCTCATCTGAGGGTTGAAACCATCGTCCTTGCATTATTCACATTTAACTGTAGTATCAATCAAACTAACTCTCCTTCATAAACACAGAAGACCTCAATGTGGTATGGCAGTGGCATGTGAAAGGGCAGTGGTCCGTGTCAAGTTGTGGGAGGTCATTAGGGGACTTACACAGTGTGGAATGCTCTCAGTGGACTCACACTGACCTCCTGAGTACAGGCTGGCCATACCTGATTCCTAACACCGCTACCGTTAGTGTCAAGTGATCAAACCTGGATTCGTTTTGGTGATATATTTTGAGGCTTGTTCACCATTCCAGGAATGAAATTTACTGTAAGTGCCATATCAAACTTGGAATCGTTTGGTGATGAAGATCTCTCGCGGCTTGTTCACCATTCTAGAAATTAAATTGACAGTATGTGCCATATGTGTAGCATTTAGCGGTGGCATTCTGAGTCACTAACAGCAGGGGGACTTCACTGTTTGTCTAATTTGGTTCTGAAACCATTACTGATGGTGCTGTTGAGGCAAAGTATAACACAGAGGTGGATACCACTTGTTCTGTTAGAACAGCTACTTTTTCCCACTTGCAAAAATGTGTGTGTGTGTGTGTGTGTGTGTGTGTGTGTGTGTGTGGTGTGTGTGTGTGTGTGTGTGTGTGTGTGTGTGTGTGTGTGTGTGTGTGTGTGTGTGAGAGAGAGAGAGAGAGAGAGACAGAGACAGAGAGAGATGTGTGTGTGTGTGCATGTGCGTGTGTGTGCGCATGTGCGTGTGTGTGCATGTGCATGTGCGTGTGCGTGCATGCGTGTGTGTGCGTGTGTGTGTGTGTGTGTGTGTATGTGTGTGTATGTGTGTGTGTATTTATGCTTTATTTTTGCGTTTTCCAGGCACAGTTTTCTCTGATGCTTATCTGAATATTTTCTCTTTTTTCTCTCTTTTTTTCCCGCATTACGCATGTGTAATACTGCTGTACAGCCTGTCACCCTGCCTTTACTCCAATGGCATGCCGAGTATTTCCCTGTTTTCATAAGCTAACAAACACTGACATGGCTTACAACATCTTAAAAACATGTCTATTTGACATCTACACGCAGAAGGATAAGGAACTAGCAGGTCTGCACATAATTATGCTACCTGGGAGATTGGGAGAATCTTCACCCAATTATGTTAACCTGGGATATCAGGAGAATCTTCACCCAATTATG
>CM060308.1:97551395-97561395 GCA_030674185.1 Monoplex corrugatus
TTTGGTCCCCACTTCATATCACTGAAATCAAAACAAAACAAAAACAGCAAACAAAGCAACAAAAACAACAAACAATAAAAAAATTTTTTAAAAAGGACTGAAAAAAAAACTTGCTGAGGTGATGAGTTATTATCATGAAACTCTCAAAAATAATACATTTAATTTGACCATTAAACACAAACTACAGCATATGCAAAAAAATAAAAAATGAAATAAAATAAAATAATTCAAAAAAAGAAAGGATGAAAAACAAACAAGCTGCAATGTGTACTGTGATTACAGGCACAAAACAATTACATAAACCATTCGTTTGGGGTTGCGAGGGGAGGCTCTGGGAAAAATAATTATACAGACATGTAAACGTGTCTAACCATTACACTAAAACACAAACTAGGACTGCAATGTATGCTGCAATACACTTCCAGCTGCAACCCATGCAGTGACTACCCCATTGGCACAAACTTCACACAAACCATTTGTTTTGGGTTGGGGGTTAGGGGAGATTGGTGTTGGGGATGGAATGGGAGTGGGGTGGGAGAGAAAAAGCCGGCTACCACACAATGCCCTAACACACACAACAGGCATGATCACACGATACCCTGTGGTGCACGCAAGAGTCTAAGAATAGCACCACGGTATAACGACAATTTGGTGGCTTTGACAGCATTGTCCACGGTGTGACGCACCCCATCTTTTCATGTAACAACATTACCAGCGACACTTCACACAGCTGCCTGTTTTAACTTAATTTGAAAGCTCTTTCAATGATTCTGCTGCAAGCATGCCATAATTCTAATTTTAACCCTTTCACTCCCTCACCCTATCCACCAGCTTCAATCAATTTCCAGATTCATCTGTCCTCTCATAATGAGTGTACAAGCATGTGCACAGATGCACTTCCAAGTTGCGCACAATACAATGGTGGCCTTGTTCGTGTTAAACTCCCATTTTCTTGTCTGAGTGCAAAAGTTTGTACAGGTGTTAGTCTCTCCCAAGGAAAGGAAAACATTGCACGAGCGGCCTCCAGTTCACCCAGGTGAAAGGTGACCTAACCCTATTCAGGGCTGGAGAAGGTAAAGCAGTAAGGGAAGGGAAAAGGGTACTGCCATCACAGCAGTGGTCCAGGTAAAAGTTGGTCTCTTACCAAGTCACTCCCCGATGACCTCAGAGTCACAGGACAAACTTTACCTTACACCTTATTATCTGTTTGCGTGCAACATAAAACTGGCCTGTCTGCTGCCTATCTTAATGCTCTAATCATTCTGGTGGTGCCAATGCAGTGTTTCAGAGGTCCTGTCACCCTCACCTCTTCCATTTCAAGCCTCTGTAAGTGCAGTGGATTTTGCGCATGCTCAAGGAGTCTGCCAGATAAATGATAGCAGACAGAGCATGATACACACGGAACTGTCCTTGTACAATAAATCTTTCTTGAACAAATTTTAAACAGTATTCGTTGAAAAGAAATGGTGGGTGCACCAAGTAGAGAGGAAAGGGCAGGAGGTTATCATTATTATCCTTTTGTCATTAGTGTTATTGTTGTTGTTGCTACTGTACAAAGCCCCGCTGACTGCGCAGTGCCATATCAGGTGTAAACTACTTCAAAACATGCACAACATCTTGTCGACCCCATGAAAATAACTAGAAAAGAAAATTAGGTACATATATCAAAGCATTCATGCACATAATCTGTGGATATTTCCCTGGCGCTGACCATTCCACCCAATTCATCATCAGATGGTTTGAATAAAACACCTTAAGTCGAATATAAATGTAACTAAGGAAACAAATTTCAACAATAAAAACAAAACAAACAAAAACAGGACTCACTTCTCTAAAATTGCTTATGCACATCAATTGTCCTTAGAGGTAAAAATGCAGAATAACATGTATCTAAATACCAATCCTAACAGAGGGTGTGTAAGGTTTTACAGAACACATATGTGAATGGACCAGCAAGGAAGGTGCGTAAGGCTTTACAGCTGAATGGGTTAGCAAGGCAGAAAATGATACCAACAATGACAGACATCAAAGGAACGAAGCATAATCAAAGAGAATGACAGAAAAGAGAACTTTCTAGTACAGAATTTCCAGACGGTAGGGATACCAAGTACACGGAAAGAGCCCCTTTCTCCCAACGTGGGAGGGGAGGGAGGAGGGAAAAGGATGAAAATGCTTGTCTACGTCTGTGTGAATGAGTCAGTGATCCAGGATAGTGCCAGCTCATACTTCAGTGGCTCACGTTGGAAGCTGAACTGGGGAACACCCAATCTTTCTTCTTTGTGGCCCACGCCTCTCCTGATTCTAGTTCAGAACTTTTCGTGACTCCTGTGTGACTTCAACAGCCAGCAATACATATGTACAGATATTCACAATGGTAACAGTGAAATGTTTGTCTCAGAAAGACAGAGACAGGGGTGTTTGTCTCAGAAAGACAGAGACAGGGGGGAAGGGAGGGGGAGAGAGAGAGACATAGGGTGGGAGGGGAAGGGATTATATATGTATGCGTGGGCGAGAGTGCATGTCTGTGTGTGTGTGTGGGGGGGGGGGGGGCACACGCACGTATTTGTATGGTGTGTGCGTGTATGTGTGTGTGTATGTGTGTGTTTGTGTGTGTGTGTGTGTGTGTGTATGTGTGTGTATATGTGTGTGCGCGCGCGCGTGTGTGTGCCTCTGTGTGTGTGTGTGTGTGTGTGTGTGTGTGTGTGTGTGTGTGTGTGTGTGTGTGTGTGTGTGTGTGTGTTGCACGTGCTAACTCTCACATGACTGCAACTACACAAAATATTTCATCAGTCTCTCAGTTTGTTTCCCAATCAGTCCTATTTTTGTACGCAAGCAAGTCACTCGTGTGAGGGAGGAAGGCGGTAGCGGAATCAGACCACACCACACACACACGTACACACGTACACACACACATACAAATTATTATGTCGCGCTGTCTGGCAGAGTGTCTGCCACGTGGCCCAATCCAGGCAGTCCAGGTTGTTTTGTGACGTGAGCTTAACCCTTCCACTTCCTCACTCTACCCACCGCGGTTCTATCTTCCTGCAGCGTGTTAGTGGATATTTCAGAGGCGAGGAAGTGAAAGGGTTAAGAGGACGCGGGGATGCTAACGGACTGGGTGAGGGAGTGAAAGGGTTAATTTTAAACAGCATGAGCTGCTGAGTCATATGACTGAGGAGCAAGGGAAAGGCAGTTTATCATTACTATGAGTGTCGACTATGTTTCGTACCGCTTCTGTCGTGTTGGCTCGAGCTGTTTGGTGTACAGGCGCTTGGTCACTGATGTTGATTCGGCTTAAGTAATAGTGAAATAAATATGCACAGGCACATGGTGTGTGTGATTACTTCATACATACATATGTGAAGGGACTTTACTCATGTATGCAGCCATGATGCATCAAACTGCATGTGCCTTACACATGTGTGTAACGTAACAAGCACATGTACACACACAAACTGTCTCACACACACACACACACACACACACACACACACACACACACACACACCACACACACACACACACACACACACACACACACACACACACACACACACATTCATTGTGATTGTCTGAACAGCGAGACTGGACAGAAAGACAATGAGACAGGGAATGCACTGTGAGTGCATACATGAACTTGCAACAAATCAACTCGTGTAATTTTTAAAAATGATTTACCCCTAGCACACACATGGATACGGAATGTGTGAGGGAAGAGGAAGGGAGAGGGAGAGGACAGAGAGAGAGAGAGAGAGAGAGAGAGGAGAGAAAACAGAGAAGGGGAGACAGAGAGAGAGAGAGAGAAAGAGAGAAGGGGATAGGGAGGGAAGGAGGGAGGGAGGCAAAAGAAGGACGAGAAGGGGAGACGGGGAGAGAGAGGGAGGAGAGAGAGAGAGAGAAATAGAGAGAGAGAGAAATAGAGAGAGAGAGAAATAGAGAGAGAGAGAGAAAGAGAGAGAGAGAGAGAGAGAGAGAGAGAGCAATTCTCGTCTATTTTAAGTGCAGCTGTTCATTAATCAATTCTGTGCACAGGCCACCAGGCAATGCATCCAATACAGCGTTTACGGTGACTGATGTTCAACCATGCCTACAATCTTTATGCTGATTAAGGTCTTCTGGGCAATTAGTACTAATCATACGGCTCTGTTACATATTTGCTGAAACAATGACCACACACACACACACACACACACACACACACACACACACACACACATATACACACCCAGCTCCCCCCTCTCTCTCTCTCTCTCTCTTGCTCGCATTGAAAAGGTCGGGTGGTACTGGTAGCTGAGAGAGACAAAGATGGAGAGAAATTATACACAAATATTATGTAAAATTGCATTAGTGTAAACCTTGAGTGAGAGAGGCAGGAGGAATGAGTGATGGAAAACATCACTACAGCATATGAATGCAGATCTGGTAATACACATATACTTATTTTAAATATTCATGTATTTGGTACATTATGCAGTCTCTCTCTCTCACACACACACAAACACGTATGTACACAAAGACAGAAAGAGAGAGAGAAAAGAGAGAAACACAACACACCAACGACACACACACACACACACCCCGCACACCCACACACACACACACACACACAGTATACTACACCACAACACACACACACACATGCAACCCCCACACCATCCTATCTTTGCTGATACACACATCACATACATTTCAGCAGATACACAGGGAAACAGAGACAGAAGGCTGAAGAGAAAAATAGAGAACCATAATCTGAAGGACACGAACTCTGTGTATTACCCAGCGCAACTGTTCAGTAATCAATACAGTGCACAAGTAATCAGGCAATACACAAAACATAACATTTATGGTGATTGGTATTGGTTAAGCTGTGTCCATAATATTTATGCTGATTAAGGATTTCTGTGTGTATACATACTGCTTATCAAGTGGTTTTGTTAGTTCATTAGCTCTGTATGTCTAGGTTGGTGTAGTCTTAGTATTTCTACAATACATGGGATGGTGGGGTGGGAGTGTTAATGATCAGTGGTGGCAAGAGTTAGGGCTCTCTCTCTCTCTCTCTCCTCCCTCCCTCTCTTTATATGTGTGTGTGTGTGTGAATGTGTGTGTGTGTGTGTGTGTGTGTGGTGTGTGCATGTATGCATGAGTGTATGCGCATTTGTGCGTGTGTGTATATACATTAGTGTGTTTGAGTGTGTGTGTTTGTTGTGTGTATGTGTGTTATATATATATATAGTATTTGTGTGTGTGTATGTGTGTGTGTGTGTGTGTGGTGTGTGTGTGTGTGTGTGTGTGTGCGTGTGTGTGTGTGCGCATGTGTGTGTTGAGTGTGTGTGTGTGTGTGCATGTGTGTGTATATGTATTTGTGTGTGTGTGTGCACGTGCGCGTGTGAGTGTGTGCACGTGCACGCACCTGAGTGTTTGGGTTGGGGGGGGGGGGTGTCTACACAGGAAAGATAAAAGGGAGTATGATTCTAGCTGCGTGAGTGCGAGCATGTGTACATGCGGTACTGGCCTTCACATGCATGAATGCACGTTATGCGTGCGTACGCAGCCGTGTGCATAAGACAAAGAGACAAGAGTATGATTCCAGGAATTCCACGGTACATTGTGTGCTATGCACAGCTACATACATGAAGAATACTGTACACTGTCTATCAGTGGAAAGATAGCTATGTATGCATGACCTTCACCCGTCAATGAAAAAGCAACAGACACACGCTGACACAGACAGCGATGCGTGTAAACATGCAACTTGCAATCACACAAAACTATCGGTTTCCAAGCAGTTCCACTGGTACACACAAGGAAGAGAGAGAGAGTGAGACAGAAGGAGAGGAGAGAGAAGAACTTAGAATACACACAGAAAACTACCGGATCCAGAGAGAGGTCCAGACAGAGAGAGAAAGAGAGAGAGTACACAGAGAGAGAGAGAGAGAGAGATACACAGAGAGAGAGTACACAGAGAGAGAGTACACAGGAGAGGGGGAGAGTACAGAGAGTACACAGAGAGAGGGGAGAGAGTACAGAGAGAGAGTACACACAGAGAGAGGGGAGAGAGAGAGTACACAGAGAGAGAGTACACAAGAGTACACAGAGAGAGGGGAGAGAGAGAGTACACAGAGAGAGAGTACACAGAGAGAGGGGAGAGAGAGTACAAGAGAGAGAGTACACAGAGAGAGGGGAGAGAGAGTACACAGAGAGAGAGTACACAGAGAGAGGGGAGAGAGAGAGTACACAGAGAGAGAGACACAGAGAGAGAGTACACAGAGAGAGGGGAGAGAGAGTACAGAGAGTACACAGAGAGAGGGGAGAGAGTACAGAGAGAGAGAGTACACAGAGAGAGGGAGAGAGAGTACAGAGAGAGAGTACACAAGAGAGGGAGAAGAGTACAGAGAGAGAGACTCAGAGAGAGGAAAGAGTACAGCCAGAGTAGAGAGACACAGAGAAAGAGGAGAGTACAGAGTACACAGACAACAGACATACAGACAGAGAGATGCATGCCATTTGTTTCTCAAAGCCAAACAGAATACACACACACACACACACACACACACACACACACACACACACACACCACCACACAAACTAAACAAAACAAAACAAAAACACCCTCTATTCGTCTTTGGAGATAAACATATAATACAGATATATAGTGACTCAGCCTGACCTGTAACACTTGTATACACTGTTGGTGCAAACTCCTCTCTGCCATTTCTGAGTACTGTCTAATCTAGTTTTCATGGCTAATCATTCAAGAACACATGAGATGAATTATCAGATGCTACCCCATCTGCTTTCATATAAACCAAAACCCTGATGAAATTACAAAAAAAAAATTAAAAAAAAAAAAAAATTTTAAATTTTGAATTAATGATTTTTCTTGTCAAATCTTTCTTTGACGAACAGAATTTTGACTTACCAGCAAATTTTTCTTTGACGAATAGAATTTTGACTTACCATGGAAAAAATCTCATGTATGAATAAAAACTACTAAGATTGGGCAGAAACATATTTTATATCAAAGTTGTACAATTTGAAAAAAAAAAATTAAAAAACTCAGGAAAATCAAAATGGACAAAACCCACTTTTAATTCCTTGGTGAGATTTAAAAAACTAAAAGAAAATAATCAGGAAAATCAAAATGGACAAAATCCATTTTTAATTCACAGTGGTGAGATCTTAACAACAACAACAACAACAAAATTAAGCGGACAAGTTGACACTTTGACACTTTATAAGTATAAGGAATTCTCTGATGTATATGGATGGCTCTTCACCAAACTTGAGTAAATAATGAAATCCAAGTCACATAATTCAAAATGCAAGAAAGTACATGGCTCATGAATCATTTACAATGTCCCAATAATTTGAAAAAAGACACCTGACATCAGACTTTGATACTTAAAAGGGACACCTGACATCAGACTTTGACATTTAAACATGACCTAACAATATTGTTAACAATGAAGTTGAAATGATTTGATAACAGAGAAATCCAAAGGGCTGAAGGTGACACAAACTAGGACACATAGTCACAGGAACTGAGTCATATGCCTCAGTAAATTTAGTCACTCCACACATGCAGACACTTGAACAGAGTGAAACAGATGTGTGTGTGTGTGTGTGTGTGTGTGTGTGTGTGTGTGTGTGTGTGTGTGTATTGTTGTTGTGTGTGTGTGTGTGTGTGTGTGTGTAATATATATAATTATTGTGTTGTGTGTATCCATATATATATATATATATACATATGATAAATATATATAATATAAATAAAACGAACACACACACACACACACACCACACACACACACACACAAATGCATGTATGTGTTCCAACAATTCCATCAGTGATAATAAACTCAGGACTTTAGTAATCCAAAATAAGTGCGACTGCCCCGTCCAAGCAAACAGGAACCAGAAAAACAAGAAAACTGAACCAGAACACATATTCAACACAACAAGACAAGACAGGTGCAAATTTTCGGCCAACCAGCCTTTGGCAAGCGCGAATGCATGATCACAAACAGACACCAAACAACAGATCATAAGAAAAAGACTAAAACTTCCCTGCTGCCTCGTCCAGTTTTACAATCTTTTTCTAATGATCTGTTGTTTGGTGTCTGTTGTGATCGTGCATTCGCGCTTGACAAAGGCTGGTTGGCCGAAAATTTGCGCCTGTCTTGTCTTGTTGTGTTGAATACGCATTCTGGATTGGTTTTCTGTTTTTTCTGGTTCAGGACGTAAGACTAAAACAGTCACTTTTACAAAACATGTAATACAGCACAAGAGCCTAAAATAAAAACAATAGATTCTGTCGACTTGCTAAGAGTAAGATACTGTCAACTGTCATGACACCATGTCACCATATATCTGATTTAGATTCTAAATATTTTTTCAGTTCAAAACAATTCAAATTATCCTGTCGTGACTGATGTTATATCTAACAAACGTTTTAAATTTTTGAATATTTTCTTTTAGTTCAAAACTATTCAGATTATTATAATTATAGTTTCCCCCTCTTTTTTTTTTATATTTTTTTTTTAATTTTTATTATATATATATTTTTTTTTTACTAATCTGATTTTACTTGGATGCATGTATGCATGTTACTTTGCCCATACTATGCAGGCAGTCTGTTGCTTCACAATCTTCTACTGTGTCTTCAGTGGCTATACATGCTGGGTGTTTTCATGTTTCTATAAGCCATCAGATAATGACATGACTTAAAGATCTTTGATAAGCATACCTAATGTTCTGCATGCATGTGTATTACACAAAGTGGCTTTAGGCACAAAGAGGTCTCCACACATGGTCACCTGGGAGACTGAAAAATCCCCATCCTTTACCCACCAGGTGGGAGGTTTCCAGACAGAATTGAACCTCAGACCTTCCAACTGGAAGCCTAATCATCTTACTGGACTGACTACCATGCCCATCCATTTTAGTTTCAATTAATTTTCTCAAGACAGCATCTCAGCACTCAAAATTAAAGTTCCATATGTGCATTAACCCTTTGGCTCTTGCACCCTGTCCTGGTGTCCAGCAGCATCCTGCATTGTCAACCATGCTAGCTAAGAAAAAATTAACGCTTTGACTTCCTCACCCTACCCACCAGCTTCCTGCAGGAAGCTGGTGGATAGGGTGAGGGAGTCAAAGGGTTAAAGTTTTTGCAGTTGGTGGATAGGGTGCGGAGTCAAAGGGTTAACATCCCTAACTGCTATGTTATGGAAATGGATCAAAATAATATCACATATATCTGTTAGTAAGGGAATAATGGAAGCTGGAATTCACTTTAAGTTTAACCCTCCTTTAACAAAAACCTGAATGCCTGTCATCCTCACATGTGTCGTCATCCTTGGTGTTAAATGTTAATAAGACAACACTACCAAGGCCAAAGGATAAACACTGTCACTAGCTGTTGACTACCTGGACTTCCTGGGCCACAGCAAAATAGATGTTCTTCTGGCTGGTTTGTCATACGGGGGATTACCTTCAGCTACAGTACGCCCCTGATGTGACAATCACCCTGTGGTATTTGTGAGCACAGCAAAATTGAAGACAATCCCTGCCAAACTGACTTGTAACACAATTAAAAAGAGTTGTACTCACAATCATCCTCCTTATCAAACCATAGGGGCTTTTTTTCGTTGTTGTTTTGTTTTGTTTTATTTTGAATTACAATTCTGGAGAGAGAAAATGGTTACTGTATACAAGCATACAAATGATCAAAATACTGGATGTTCCATGGAGCGAGGCCCAGCTGGCACAGAGACAAGAACTCTAAGCTTCTATCTAGACTGTGCATGTTCAAATTTGGATTGAGGAAAAAAATAAAACTTTGAGCATGAGGCCTCCAGTCCAGTCAGCTATTTGTGGACTGGGAAAAGGCAAAGCAGCAAGCAGAGAGAAGGCGGCCACCACCCTCATAATACTGGCCCTAAGACAGTTGGCATTTCCACCATCTCACTCCTCTATGACCTCCAGTAAATGTTTCAGCTGT
>CM060308.1:97566395-97608895 GCA_030674185.1 Monoplex corrugatus
GCGGATGCTTTAGTTTCTGTCTTGTTTTTTCTGTCCATCTTCAACACCACTTTAGAGGCAAGGTCCTCATGTTGTTCATTCATTTTTCCAACATATCAGCAAGCCCAAATTCACCCAAAAGTCCCAATTCCAGGAAGTCTGCAGAAGCAAGCAATGTCAAGCTGCCATGAGGCCACCCACAGATGAGATCCTGCAATATACTTCCTACTAACAACGGTAATCACTTGGTGACAGAGCCAGTAAAGACTGAAGTGAGAACCCCCTGTTAATGGCAGGAAGACCACCACATTCCTCTAGAATAGTCAAGCGGACATCCGTTACAAACCACTAGAGTATGAAAGACGCTAAAGTAAACTTAACTCAGGCATTTGCACACAAACAGCAAATGAAACAGAAATCATGAATATGGATATGGAGACAGGCAACCAACTCTGTCACTCAGTGACATGGTCACCTTGCTATGCGCTATACTCACAAGCATACACAAATGCAGAAACGTTGCTGATATTTAACTGGCTTGAAATTCAAACTGTGGCAAACTTCTGTTACATTGACCAAAAAAAAAAAAAGAATAATGATAAGCAATCAACTTGTAAATTACTCTAAATGAAAACATTTAAAATGCCCAAGATTGGAACAGAAAACAAAAGAGACAGTAGCAGGTCGAAGCAGACCTCATCTTGGTCAGTAACAATTACAGTGCACACAAGAACAAACTGTCACTACATCATCATCATCATCATCATCATCATCATGTGCCCTTTGCCCCATGGAGATGGCGAGCATGCCCTCCATACGAATCTATCTCTAGTTACTGCAAGTACATCTCCCATCCTCTTTGTCCTCAGCCACCCTGCAAGCCCGTCCAACATTTTCTCCCTAGGTCTACCTGGTGCTCTCTTTCCTTCCAGCTTTCCTGTTGTGACCAAGCACTCTAATTTCTCTTGCCTCATAAAAAAAATGTCCTATAAATGTTAATTGTCTTTTCCTAATCTTTATTAATGATCTTCTTATGTCTGCCTCCTTCAAGACTGTCTCGTTTGTTTTCTTTGCTGTCAATGGAACTCTCACCATTCTTCCTAGAAACCACATTTCAGTTGCCTCAATTTTGCTCTGACTTTGCATGTCGACTGTCCATGCCTCACAAGCATATAAGTATAACAGTATCAGTTTTATATGACATTCAAGAACTGTCTTCCTGATGTTAATTGAAAGGCATTTGTTGGTAAGAACGCTTTTCATCTTCTTGGATGCTGTTTTGGCTTGGCTGATTCTACAGGCTATTTCTGATGTGCATCTGCCGTCTGGTGAGATGATTGTCCCCAGATAAATTAAACTGATCAACCTGTCTCAATGCTGTGCCATTCGTTATTATTTTGCATGAGGGGATTTCTTGTTTTTCACTATTATCATGACTTCAGTCTTCTTGCTATTTAGCTCCTGCCCTTTATTCTTGCTTGCTATAATTACATTCACAAAGTTTTGTAGATCTTTTTCATTTTCTGCAATCAGTGCAGTATCACTGTCAGCTGCGTAACGAATGTTATAATTTTTCTTCCAACCTTTATCCCAGGGCATTCTTCTAGGTTTCTCATGACGGTTTCACTGTAAAGTGAAAACAAATCTGGTGACAGAACACAGCCCTGACTAACCCCTCTTTTGGTATTTTGGAAAGAGCTTTCATCATTTTCTATTCTCATAGCTGCTGTTTGCTCCCAATACATACTTCTGATTATTCTTAGATCTTTTCCATCAATATTGAGCCTTTCCAGTTGGTTGTTCAATTCTTCATGTCTTACCTGATTGAAACTGAAAGCCTTGGTATAATCAACAAAAGCATAAATATAAATCCTTATTCAACTCAACTGACCTCTCTATGATAGCTCTTAGGATGCAATATCATTAGCCAAGCCACAATCTGGAACTTACCTAAATGTTTTTCAAGACATAAATGATAAAGGCATTAACCCAACAAAACAAACTACTGTATGACAATGCATCAATGCTAAGTCTATTCTCAAAATATATCAGAAGTTTATCAAACCACCAACCTGTCATTTTTACAGATTGATCTATGCCAAAGCTGAGGTCACCATGAGATCCGAGCCTTTATGGCCAAATAATGTGGGATAATTTTAGCAATGGTGTGACAATTCATGAAACTGATCAATGGTGTATAGTCTACTTGTTAATGAAGTTCAATTAATGAGATTCAATGATATCAACGGGACCATATGAAGTTAAGCAGCACATAACACGCACGCACCCTAACATCACTCTAATCTAAGTAGAGAAGTGCACATATATGCACACACCCACGAACACACATACAAACACCACACGGATAGCAATACTGGTCTCACACACACACAAACACATACATACACACATACACACACAGTACACATAGCACACACACACACACACAGGCATGCACACACCACAATGATACTGATCACACACACACACACACATACATACACATACACACACACACAAACACATGCTTATAATTATACACACATGTTCACATTCTCAGTTGTAAAGGAAAATGGAGTTAGTTCTGTAACATCAAAACTTTTTGCACAATTCTATTTAAATTTACTGACTAAATTATTTGTTGCTGTAGTGTATGTTCATCTGGGAATATGAATTCTCAAAATATATAATCATTATGCATAAAGCTTCAGCTGTTAAGATTAGAACATGTCATGCACACTGTTTTGCGGATATCTCCCCGTTATAAATGATATCTTAAACAGTGCAAAAGATATGTCAAACTTTAGATTCAATAAGGCCAAACCCCTTATGAGGGGGCAGACTGAACATACAATACATCACGGAAGCATAGAATGTTTCATATTCATTGACAAACAGAACAAACATATGTCATACAAATTTTCAGAAAGCCATCTGACACAATCTCCATGTGCAGATGCTATAAACAGGCAATGTCTAAATACTGATGGCTTTTGATGATACTTTGGGTGAAGTTTACTTAAGACAGGACAACTCCGTTTCCTCTTGTTCTTCTACATAGTGTACAAATGATATTGCAATTATCATACTGTCGTAGAAATTTCAGAAATCACATGTCTAAATCTAGTCACACAATAGTTTTTTTTTTTTTTCTTTTTAATGTTCACATTTTGAACTTGTTTCATATAAAAATAAATTACTATAACTATCAATAGTATGATTTTGGCCTTTTTTTGGAGTGCTAGAAATTTTTCAACAACCTATGAATATAACTTGTAACAAAGTATGGCATTTTGCATCAAAGCAGTCTTGTAGGCTTGTTTTCTTTTTATACTTATTTCAAAATTTGCTTCTTTATACATTATGCAGCATCTTTTATGCACTCTTTAAAAACACACATCACAATATTTCACTGATACAGTGATAGTGATACCAACAATATCAATCAAGGTAACAGCAAAATGTATGGGCCTCTATGAGAAATTAAGAGAGGAGGAGGGCGGGACAGCATGTGTGTATGCATGTATGTATCACTCTCTGTAGAGAGTGTGTGTGTGTGTGTGTGTGTGTGTGTGTGTGTGTGTGTGTGTGTGTGTGTGTGTGTGTGTGTGTGTGTGTGTGTGTGTGTGTGTGTGTGTGTGTGTGTGTGTGTGTGTGTGTGTGTGTGTGTGTAAATCCGTGTGCATGATGTGCGAGAGTGTCGCATTGTGATTATTCTGTAAGGATACTAGGAATAAGCGGTGAGTTGGGGAGACAGGGGAAGCGGACAGGACCATGGAGATGCTCTACCGTCTACGTCTTGGTGGGTGATACTTGACGATAAGTATCAGCCTAACCCATAATTAACAAGTGACTTTCCCGCCCCTCACCCCCCCCCCCCCTTCTCTCTCTCTGTCTGTCTCAAACGCACCGTCCATATCCTCCTATATACATACCTGTCCGTTGTGAGGACTGCGCCAACACTTTCTGAAGTTTTTCCATGCTCCGCCCTGCAATTGCCCATGTCAAGTTCCCTTCCTCGTCCTCCACTCTTGCTACTTCGTCCACAACAAACTGACCCGTGAAGCCTGTGGCTCCAAATATCACTATGTCGTATGCTCGCGAGTCTGCCATTGTTCTTTTCAACTACAGCTCTGCTCTGTTTATGCCAACACGAACGCACAACCGCCAACGAGCTTTGTGTTTCCTTCTTGGCTGTCACTGTTGATGTGGCGTCGGTCTCAAAACAACCGGCTGCGCAAGCCGGTCTTTCAGACGAGCAGACGAGACGTTTGTGTCTTAATATGTAAATGGAACGAAAAATGCAAAACTGTTGTAGTACCGTTTTGTTGCTGTTGTTCTGTTTTATTTTGTTTTATGTAAAACGACTTCATATGACATTTCTTTTTCTTGTCCTAGGTTTTCAAATGTCTGTGTGTTCATACTCAAGCTACTTTTTTTTTTCTCTTCCTTAATTAATGTCTATCGCCTTACGCTTAAAATGTGGCGTTCTACTTTCAGTTTCAATTTCGGTTCATTTTACTGAGGAAATGATGTCACTGATAAGCGTAATACTTTCAGTTTCGATTATTTGCAGAAAATGATGTCACAGATTCTATAATCACGCAGCCACATTATCTTCCTTCTCTTTTTTCTTTTTCTTTTATCTTTTGTAAATCATATCTACTGGAAGAAAGAGAGAGAGATATATATATAGTGTGTGTGGTGTGTGTGTGTGTGTGTGTGTGTGCGGGTGTGTGTGGCGTTGTCGTCTGTGAGAAAAGCTTGTGAACGAGATTTTTTTTGTCTCGATATGAATGGATCTTAACTAAATGTTGATCAAGATGTGGACTGTTGAAGACATGTGAAAGCAACAGTTTACAAGTTTACTAACACAATGTTTGGTCAACTAAACTAAAACTAACAAAAACAAGCTCAAAATTAGCTCTTTGAGAGATGATCTGTAAAGAACACTTTCTGAAGAACCTTCTGGCAACATTACAAAAACAAAAACAAAACAAAAAAATATTCTCACTGTTGTGACAGTATACCATCGTCATCGATATGCGTTATGCTATATTTTAAGTGAAGCTTCTGCAAGGTCATGGTGACTGGATTTTCTGTGATGAATTTCCATTAAGGAACCAGAAGAACAAGAAAACCAATGCAAGCGCGTATTCAACAAAACAAGACAAAACAAGCGCAAATTTTCGGCCAACCGGCCTTTGTCAAGCGCGAACGCACGGTCACAAACAGATCACAAACACCAAACAATGGATAATAAAAACAGGACTAAAAACTTCCCTGCCGCCTCGTCCAGTGGATAAAAAGGGGACCATAAGTTTTTAGTCCTGTTTTTATTATCCATTGTTTGGTGTTTGTGATCTGTTTGTGACCGTGCGTTCGCGCTTGACAAAGGCCGGTTTGGACGAACATTTGCGCTTGTTTTGTCTTGTTTTGTTGAATACGCGCTTGCATTGGTTTTCTTGTTCTTCTGGTTCCTGTTTGCTTGGGCGCGGGCAGTCACACTTGTTTTGGATCTTGAATTTCCATTGTAAAAAAAGGAGAATGCTAGAATGGTTGACTATCTTGTTTGTTTGTTTGTTGTTGTTTTTTGTGCGTTCCTTTGTTTCTTACAATAGCTGCTGTTCATGATTTCCGTCTGTTGTGCCAGCATGCTGAGACCAATGTGGATCTGACTTTTTTTTTTTTTCTTCTTTTTTTTTTTAGGATCATCGTACTCTCATGAAGATTACCTTTGTGTCATCTTTGTTCTGTTTTCGTCCCATTTTCTACACCACCTCAATGGCCACACTTTTTACAATCCGATGATGATGTTGCGTTGGTGAATATGATAAGCATGATTTTGGGGAGTTCCATCTAGGATTGAGACTGCGTGACGGGCTGTACTCTACGCTTACTATCATAATATCTCCTGGCGTCGACCAGACCCAAGAGATACAGACACCTGCGGTGCTGGTCAGAAGATTTTAGTAACATCCTCAATAACCCATCCATGAAGCGGATAGACTCAGCTGTGTGGTCCCAGTCTTCCTGATGAACCTCTAGCATGCCCAACTCTAGGTAGGAGCCAGTTAGAGCCAAAAAATCCCACAATGATTTTCGAATGGACTGATGGGGATTCGAACCCACAACCCTCCAGTCGGTTGTCCATTGCATTGACCATTACATCACGGCGACTGGTTATATGGGTCTTACTTAATTTTGTCAGTTGGTTGTTGCTACAGCAGTGCCACTTCAAAGTTGAAGGCTGAAGTTTGCAGACGTGTTTGCCTCGGGGGTATAATGGTCACCAGGCAGTCGTGGAGAGGTATTCTCACAAATTAGTATGTATGAAAATGTTATGTACACACACACACACACACACACACACACACACACACACACACACACACACACACACACACACACACACACACACACACACAGCGTATATAAGCGCGCAAGTACACACTCACAGTTGTCTGTACACATACGTATACTCAAATACACATATTAACAAGCACGCATGTATGCGTGCACACACACACACACTGAGACACATGACTGTGACACATATTACATGCGCATGCATGCACACCACACACACACACACACAGTACATGCACACACATGCGCACGCATTACATACACACACACAGTGACAAACATACCCACATAATCACAGTCAGATGTAGATATAACAACACATAAACGTACACTAAGTGTACCTCAATCGTGGATATGTATTTTCACACCATGGCAAT
Source organism: Monoplex corrugatus (assembly GCA_030674185.1). Classification (NCBI taxonomy): domain Eukaryota; kingdom Metazoa; phylum Mollusca; class Gastropoda; order Littorinimorpha; family Ranellidae; genus Monoplex; species Monoplex corrugatus. The sequence continues at coordinate 97,573,121 of CM060308.1, forward strand.
ATATCAATATGTATTGCAAATGAGAAACAGCATACACATAGTCGCTATTACACACACATAAAACAAAGATAGAGTACACACACACACACACACACACACACACACACACGCCACACACACGCACGCACACTACACTGACATAGTAGCCTACGCACATGCGCATACACACATACCCATATCCACATTTGTAGACATATGAAATTACGTGTACATTTACCCACATTCATTTCAGCCACTTAAATCAAGTCAACAACAGTATCTTTGTTTTTAACTGATTTTTTTTTTTTCATGATGACCAGATTCTAATCAATACGCCATCACTTTGCATTTAATGTTTATATCATTCAACTTAATGACTCATAGGCTCCCTCCTATCACACACATCACTGGCCCGACTGGGCTCAGGATGTCTGCCAGATAATTGCTTGCAGAATTTGATGGAGTACGTATGGAATTATCCGAGCATGATGAAGTTGAAACTATCTTGAACAAAATCCAAACTCACGTACACACAAATCGTACGTCTTTATTTTTGGGTTTGAGTTTTAACAGCAAATTCGTATTCGAGTATGATCAGGGCTTCAGTTCTGCGTAGTGCTGTAGCTATGGTGACTTCGGACGTGGCTGACGAGGCTGATGAAATCATTCCCACATACTGAATAATGGCAGTTCCCACCTTGTCTCTGTTCCGTTTCAATAATAGTAAAAAGACATTTTGTAGAATCAAAACATCCGGTAGCTACTTCCAGCACGTGCAATTCAAAAGCGTGCAGCAGCGAAGTCGGGAAGAGAAGGACAACGTTTCTGAGTGAACTCAAAATGTTTTTCCGAAAATTATTTTATCTTGTCCAGACCACAATGGGATCCACTGATAAAGATGACGGAACTTCTTTCGCTAGAATACGATTTTGCAAAGAATGGTAGGTCGTCATTTAAAAAGTTCACGGAAAAACACGGTTCGTGGTGTGTGTTGTTGTTTCACGTTATGTTATATGAGAGCGTCACAGCAGTTTTGGCTACGTCACCAGCCGTTTGGACCTGTCGATTTTGAAAGAGATTTTCACTCGCATAGATGAATATATCATGTAGTAATATTTTAGTAGAGAAACACCGAGCGCAACAAAAATATTTGGATCAAATTCAAACAAAACAAACGAAACAGACAAAACTATACCATTCATTTGCACATCTTAAGCTCTTGTAATCTTTAAGGATCTCACATAGATGACTATATCATGTAGAAAAATGTTTTAGAACATAAACGTTGAGTGTAATTATTTGGATCAGAAGCAACCCAAACAAAATGAAACAAACAAACAAAACCAGTCCATTCGTTTGCACACTTTAAGCCCGAATAATCTTCATTTTTCTAAGGTGGCAGCCATCAGAGTTATGCACTGACAGAGTTTCCAGATAAGCTCAGTGTATTGAGTATATATGTGTGTGTATATATATGTATGTGTCTATGTGTGTGGTGTGTATATGTGTGTATGCATATGTGTATGTATACACACACACACACACGATATATATATATATATTATATTATGTGCATGTGTGTGTGTATATATATATATGTGTGTGTGTGTGTGTGTGTGTTTATGTATGTGTATATATATATGTATGTGGATGTGTGTATATATATTTTAATGTTATGTGCATTGCAACGAATGCTTGTTCTTTCTACATTTTGTTAGATCTGTTGATTAAGCAGTGTATACATTTCAAGATGTTTGTAAATGCTATATATATATATGTTAAAGACAAGCAAATTTTAAAAAATCCTCTCTTAGTAGGAGAAGCAACATTCTACTGCTGAAACATAGAGTTACTTCCAATTTTACTTCACAAAAATTATATTTAAAAATTCATGTTGATGCACTTTTTTCCCTTTTGTTCTTGCAAATCTTGTATATGAACACAATTGTGTGGCTGGAATTCCACTTCTGACAACACAAGGCCAAATGTTGATATAACACTGACCAGCTCCAACCATAGTCCTACCTCTTACCCTCAGGACTTTCAGTTTGTTCATATAGAAAACCAACCCAGTACATAGGGATCCAGAAGGAAGTAGAATTGATCATGCTGTATCCTTGCACAAAATCCAAGAGAAAGCTAAACTGCAGCATTAGTAGGGGCATTACCTTCTTTTTTTCTGTTTAGTATCCTTATGTACCTATTTGTTTCAGCAACAACATGATGTATCCAAAGCCAGATCAGGAACATAAGGTCTTGATGTATGGGGTAAGTAATAATGCATTTTGATCTCCCATGACCTTTGCCAGTGCCTGAGAGGGGAAGAGGGAAGGGGAGATCCGCAGGCTAAGTTAGTAAATAGTATCAAGTTATCAAGATACATTCACTTTGCTATACTGCTACTTGATCTGAACTATCTACCAATGACACATTCCTAACAGTGTGGAGATGCCAGGGACTCTTTCAGTATTGATAGTATCCCCACCTTCTGGAAATTCTGTGCTAGAAATTTCTTCTTCTCTGTCACTTTCTTTGTTTCTGCCTTGTTCCTTTGCTTTCTGTCATGTCTTCCTGTCATTGTCTGCCTGCTGGCCCATCCACCTGTATGTGTTTAATGAAGTCTACATACTTTTTCTTAGGGTTGATAATTGGGTATATGTATTTAGTACATTTTTGGCTCTAGGAGGTGAGATATGCCGAAGCAATTTAAGGTAGTTTATGCCTGTTTTTATGTATGTTTTGGTGTCCTTGGATATGCTTAAATTTGTATTCAGGTGTGTTTTTTAAATTCCCTGTGCAATAAATTGGACGGAGTGGTCATCGCCAGGGGCATGTCCGTAGATTATGTGCACAAAGAAGAAATTCTCAACACAATCAGATCCATGTCGTTCAAAACCTGCGAACTGGATCCTCTTCCAGGTTCTCTCTACTCTGTCTCCCTACTCTCCTTCCATTCATCACTGACATCATCAACACTTCTCTCCAAACTGGAACTGTCCCAGATTCTTTCAAGTCTGCTATTGTTCACCCTCTCCTCAAGAAATACAATTTAGACCCAAATGAACTGAAAAATTACCGGCCTATCTCTAATCTCTCTTTCTTGTCAAAACTGCTTGAAAAAGTTGTCCTCAACCAACTGAACTCTCACCTGTCTGCCAACAATCTCCTCAATCCTTTCCAGTCAGCCTACCGCCAGTGCCATAGCACTGAAACTGCCTTGCTACACATTTACACATTCTCAACAATCTCCTCCTTGCAACTGATACTGGCAAAGTCTCTCTCCTCACACTCCTTGATCTGTCTGCAGCCTTTGATACCATTGATCATGGTATTCTCCTTTCTAGACTTCATCATACTTTTGGCATCTCTGACATTGCTCTCTCCTGGTTCACTTCTTATCTATCAAACAGAAAACAAACTGTTCTCATCAATGGCACTTACTCTCAACCTGCATACCTGACCTGTGGTGTTCCACAAGGATCTGTCCTTGGCCCTGTTCTTTTCACTCTTTACACCTCCCCCCTGTCCACCATCATCAACTCCCACTCTATAAAACACCACTTCTATGCTGATGACACCCAACTTCAAGACAGTGACTCACCTGACAATATACAGCGCCTCCTGACTCGCACCACTGAGTGTTACTCGGACATCAAAAATTGGATGACATACAACAAACTTCAGCTAAATGATGACAAGACAGAAGCTATCCTCATTGGCACCCGTCAGAAACTTTCTCAGCTGCCTCCTCTTTCTCTCCCATTATGTAACACATCAGTCCCAATTTCTGATTCAGCTAAAATCCTTGGTGTCTGCATTGACTACCCTCTCCATGAACAACTTTGTTTCTCAAACTGCCAGATCTTGCTACTATCACCTCCATCGTATAAGCCTGATCAGGAAGTATCTCTCTGTGGAAACAACTGCAAAACTCGTTCTCTCCTTCATAATGTCTCGCATTGACTATTGCAATTCACTCCTGTCCGGTCTTCCTGCCTCCACCACTCACATCCTACAGCGCATTCAAAACAATGCTGCATGCCTTGTACTCAAAAAGAAAAAAGCTGACCACATATCTCCTCTCCTGGCACAACTTCACTGGCTCCCTGTATCAAAGCGCATACAGTACAAACTAGACACCATGTGCTACAAAAGCCTCAATAACGCAGCCTCCGATTACCTGTCAAGCCTACTTGAGATCTATGTTCCCTCACGTACCCTCCGCTCTGCCTCCGATCCTCTGACTTTTCGCTTTCCACGCACTAAGCTCAATACCTATGGTCCACGAGCCTTCTCTGTTTCTGGTCCGCTCTCCTGGAACAAACTTCCTCTCTCAGTCCGTCATCAACCTACTTTTGTCTCCTTCAAGTCCGCTCTCAAAACTCACCTTTTCTCCTCTGCATAAAATCCTAACCTCACTCAATCCCCTCTGCAGCCTGTCTCCACTCGGAGGGGAATCACATTGCAATATATAATTGTATATAATATGCTCTCTATAATTTTCCATTGTTTTTATTCTTTCTCCCCATTTATAGCCGTGTGTGTGTGTGTGTGTGTGTGTGTGTGTGTGTGTGTGTGTGTGTGTGTGTGTGTGTGTGTGTATGTGTGTGTGTGCGTGGGTGCGTGTGTGTGCGTGCGTGCGTGCGTGTGTGTGCGTGCGTGCGGTGTGTGTGTTTCAGCGCTTAGATTTGATTTTATCAAGATTTTGCGCTATATAAATATTGTAATTATTATTATTATTAATTAAATGCATTGATATGTGTACTTAATTTCTTTTCTGTTTTTTTCCTGTTGAACTCTTGTGCATGTTTTGAAACGGTTATAGCCCTGATATGGCTTGTACGCAGCCAGCTGGGCTTTAGACAACAATAACAGTAACAATAACAATGACACACTCAACAGCTGGAATCAGTCCATCAAAGATGACCGTGCAAGATCTGCAATAGCACATTTCAAGACCGAGTGTCCAATCTCCATGTTCTAAAGAAGCGTGATTTGCCGAGTACAGAACTTCTTCTCATCAAATACCAGCTTGCTTAGACAGGACTTTATTGTATGAAAGATAAACACACTGCAAAGATGCTCCTTCATGGAGGGAGGACACCATAACTAGACAGGCCACTAAAAGTGATGCAAGGATACTGTGATGGCCAACCTCACCAACTGTGGCATCCACACCTCCAACTGGGAAGACATTGCCCACAGCAGAGTAAGGGGGCGACAGCGGTGCAGGTAGGGAGCAGTTACAGCAGCTGCTATTCAACAGAATTGGCACTGGTGGGAACACAGGGCTCCTTCCCATGTGATGCCTGTGAAGGAACATGTGCCTGCAGACTTAATCTTGGATGGACACATATTATGAAGATCCACATGAAGCACTGATGGACCAGGATCAGCAGGACAGCCCACTGATTTATTATAATTTTAAGTGCAAGTTGATGTGAAGTGTTTCAAGAATTTGTTATTCATAGTAATTACTATTCCTGAGCAGAAAGTTATTAATACGTGCTCCATTAATAAATTACCTGTTTGCTTTAAAACTTTTCTAATTTCTGCCTGGCTGAAGTTGCACTTTGCAACTCTGAAGTGCATAGTCATTAATTTGAATGCGTGAGTTAATGACTTAGTGTTACACCTTCAAAATTTAATTATTAGCTTTATATGGGAAACGTGTGTGTAATTATTACTTTACGTATTTATGACCCTCTACCACACAGGAAGACGCTTTTCACCGTGCGATGTTTGCCGCTAGCAGCCCAGTTGTCGAGGTCAATTTTGGCATTTTGATTAAAACTGATGTTGTAACTCTTCATGCACATGCTAATACCTGTCAGTTCTTATTTTGTGATCTTTCTTTGGTAAAATTAACACATTTGGAAAACCTGCACTCCATAGTTTATGCGCATCGTATAAAAGAAAAGAAAATTGAAAATGCCTCCCGTTGTCCGGCTAAACAGGAAGAAATTTAGGTCTTGGTCGCTAGGGGAAAATTTATGTGAAAATTGTGGTGGTTTTTGGTTGGCTGAGTCACTTGTCAAGTTTAACACCAAGATAGGTTAGTGTATATGTCTGTGATAATTCTGTCTTGTAGACAAGTGCCTTCTTTGTTTTAAAAGTTAAAGCAGGTGGCTATAGTCTTGTTGGTATTGATGGTGACGAACCAGTCCTTTGCCCCCATGAAAATATTCAAACCGTCTTTGTTGGGAAGTTGTAGTCACGTGATGTGAGAACTTTAGTGTAAATACTATGACACGTCTGACCATCTAGCTCCATGGCAACCGGCAGGAAACTGGGGGGGGGGGGGGACGGCCACATTCATTGCCAGAGGTGGCCTGACCATGCAGATGGCAAACAGAAGAAGAAGACTGTAGACTGCAGGGAGCTCAAATCCAGCATGTCTGTCCAGTGGTGATCGACCCTCCATGATTTCCATCGACCATTGCTTCCCAAAATTGTTGGCTTTAAGTGTGATTCCCAAAGGCCAGAATGTTGTTTGTTCGTTTTCTACTAAACTTGGTGTCCCGTTTATTTACACTCGTCCCATTGCTGTTGATGAGACCCTTGCAGAGTGTTGCGATGTGTGTGTGTTTTTTGTTTTTTTTACTCTGGTGCCAAGTGTTCTGGCAGTCTCTCCCGTGTACGCCTACTCATTATTGCCATAGTCATCGTAAATCATGTGATAAACCATTGTTCGTTTTTTGTCACTATTGATCATAATGGTATAAGACTTGGTTATAGGTTTTGCTATACATGTAGACCCCGAAGAGAGCCTCACGACTGACAGGTCGAAATGTAGACAACTATGCAAATAGCTGTATGGACAGTCTGGTAAGAACAAGCCCCACGACTGACAGGTCGAAATGTAGACATCTGTACAAATAGTTGTATGGACAGTCTGGTAAGAAACAAGCCCCACGACTGACAGGTCGAAATGTAGACATCTGTACAAATAGCTGTATGGACAGTCTGGTAAGAAACAAGCCTTACGACTGACAGGCCGAAATGTAGACATCTGTACAAATAGCTGTATGGACAATCTGGTAAAGACCAAGTCATATTGTTTGTATTCAAGATGATGACTTGTGTCTGGTTTCAGTGTCGGCATTGTTGGTACATAGAGGATTCACCAGACAACAAGTGTATCTACATCAACAAAATTGTGCGCGAAGTTGAGTAAGTTGATACGCTTTCCTTGTTTCTGATTGTGCGCCAAGGGGAGTAAGTTGATACGCTTTCCTTGTTTCTGATTGTGCGCCAAGGGGAGTAAGTTGATACGCTTTCTTTGTTTCTGATTGTGCGCCAAGGGGAGTAAGTTGATACGCTTTCTTTGTTTCTGATTGTGCGCCAAGGGGAGTAAGTTGATACGCTTTCTTTGTTTCTGTTAGAGTTTCAGTTTTAGTTTATCCAGACAACCTCTTAGCACTCAGAATATATTCCGTATACACTGATGCCATTAGAAAGGAGACGATTGATAAAAAAGTGATCATGGAATACGCCTTAAGCCTGCTTGTAGACCGTGTGCAGTAGCAAGGTTTTAAGCCTCAAGGCTGTGTGTTCATGCTTGGACATAAATTCCATTTACAGTATTGCTGAAAATGCCATGTGATGGAAAAGAATAAAAACATGATCGTGGCATAAATCATAATCATAGCCTATTTTATGGGTTCAGTACATACTGTTGTATCTGTTTGTGTCAGTCTGTATTAGAAACAGACTTAAGCTGTCTGTCATGCCCCATGAAGGACAATAAAAACCACCATGAATGCTCTTGTTCATGTAAAAGGAAGACTGTTATCAGTACACTAGAAACAGCTGTGTAGTATCACCAGTGACATGGCTTACAGGGTTCTTTAACCCTTTGACTCCTGCACCCTATCCACCAACTGCAAAAACTTAAACCTTTCACTCCCTCACCCTATCCACCAGCTTCTTACAGGAAGCTGGTGGATAGGGTGAGGGATTCAAAGGGTTCAGATTTTGCTTTGTTGACATGGTTGACAATGTAGGATGCTGGTGGACATGGTGCGGGAGTCAAAGGGTTAACGCATATATTTGATGTTGTGCATGAAGGGGGTTCAGGCATCAGCAGGTTTACATAATGTGTTGACCTGAGAGATCGTAAAACTGTCAACCTTCATCCACCAGGCAGGACCGAACTCAGACCCTCAGCTTGGAAAATCCAGTGTCCTGACCATGCCTGTCAGTAGATGGTCTAATCCAAATAACTGAGGAACTGTACAAGAACTGAACCAGCACTGTGGTTTTTAACAATCAACTTGAAGGGTTCTTCAAAACTACAGCGGGGAACACACCAAGCCATATCTGCTATCACCAGTCTCATTCAACCATTTCGTGTAAAAGATTATGCAGAAAACTCTCAACGAGTACCATGCCCCCATCTCCACTGGTGGCAGACGCTCTTGCAAGCCACAGTGTGCCAGTGACGTCAGCTTGATGGTGAGCTCCAACACTGAACTGCAGAATCTCACCAACAGACTCTGTACATATCATGAGCATATGGAATAGAAGTCAACGACGAGAAAAGCAAAGTTGTGGTGAACAGCACGACCAGCAACACTACGGAAGTCTACATGAATTGTCAGAAAGCAAAGCCATGTTCACCATTACGAACAACAGTAGTACAGAAGTCTATATGAATGGTCAATGGCAGTTTTAAGTATTTGGGAACAATTCTGTACAATAGAAATTCGTATCAGGATTGCTGTAATGGTTGCAATAGCCTGATTGAACAGAATCTTGAGAAACAGCACTATCAGCTTCATCAGCATCTGCTTCAGTTTCAGTTTCTCAAGATGACGTCTCCGCACTCGGAATGAATTCCACATGCACTAACGTCACAGGTGCTATGTGATGGAGAAGATCCAGAATGATCACGGCACAAGCCTTAAGCCTGCACATGAACCTATGAGCTGGCCAGGTGCTGAAGTCCTGTCTAGATAGTTCCATAATCCTGAAGTCGTAGGTGAGTGAGGTGGTAGAGACCTCAACTTTTCTCGGGGTCAGCACCACGAGGGCGGCGCCCATCCCATCTCCTTCGATTTAAATTCATCGAATCACAAGTCACTCGTAATCAGTCTCCGTCCTTCTCTAAGACTGTTAAAGTTGGACAGTGCTTGCCATTCAGATAATTCGATTCTACTTTTGAGAGCAAATGCCTGAAAACATTGCTTCACGTATTTTACCTCAGACTTAAAACCATTTGAGTATGTGCAAATATGGTATAAGATCAGAACCTTGGTGGATCCACAGAAACCACAACTGGCGACTGTGAAATGAGGGAATCTCGCTTGGTTTGGTCACACCATCTGCCATGACACATTGTCCAAGACTATCTTTCAGGACACCCTTGAAGGAAGCTGTCCCCTATATAGAACAACAACTGGGTGACAATTATCAAAGTCTGGACCAATCTCAGTACACCTGAACTATATGTACTTTTTGCTGCACCTCAAAGACAAAGATGGAGGATCCTGTTTGTTGCTGCGCCCCTTCTGCCCCCCTCCCCCCTTCCCCGCTGCTCCTAAAGATCACATTGGGTCTGAGATTTTTTTCGAGAGAGAAGAGTGGCAGAATGGTTCAGACGTTTGCCTGCCAATAACTAAATTCGAGGTTCCAGGGTTCGCTCCCCGTTGAGGCCTTGACTTTTCTCCTCAGTTTGACGGAAAATCGAATTGAACGTCTAGTCCTTCGGAAGGGGACGAAAAACGACTCGGACCCGTGTGCCTTCTGGCTCACACGCTAAAGATCCCACGGCAGTTGAAAATCGTGATGAGCAGGGCATTGCCCGGCTGCCTTGGTTAAAAACAAAACAAAACAAAACAACACAAACGAACAAACAAAACAAAAACAAACAAACAAAAAAACAACACACACGCATTGAAGAGATGGGCTGATTTCCTAGGTCCCACCCCTTGAAGACTAGCCTTGCCTTTCTGAAATCTTGGTTAAAAAATGTGAATATACAAAAACAAACAAACAAAAAAACAACAACACACACTTTGAAGAGATGGGTTGATTTCTCAGGTTCCACCCCTTGAAGACTAAATAGTCGTCTTGCCTTTCTGAAATATTGGTTTAAAAAAAGGGAATATGAATGTGAATTTGAAGCGAGGAAGAGAGGATGGGTGCCGTCGTCGTGGTGCTGGCCCCAGGAAAAGTTGAGGTTCCTATCACCTCACTCCCCTACGACCCCAGAGTAATGGAACTATCTAGGTAGGACCTCAGGACCTGGCCAGCTCGTGGGTTTATGTGCAGACTTAAGGCTTGTGCCGTGATCATTGTGGACATTCTTCATCTCATGGCACCTGTGATGTTTGTGCATGTGGAACTTGTTCCGAGTGCGCAGACGTCAAAACTGAAACTGAGATTAGATAATACGAGCGTAAGAATGATGCTGACCATTAATTGTTAACTGCCAGTTTCACTTTTATGCTGACTCAAGACTGGTTAACTTTTCAGTGAGATGACACTGATTGTGTCGGATGTGGTGGAAGACCCAACCTTACCCCGGGCAAAGAGTTTTGTCTGCACCAAGTGTGGTAATGATGCCACTGTCTACTTCCAGCCACATGGCCTGAGCTCTGAGGTAGTGTGTGTGTGTGTGTGTGTATGTGTGTGTGTGGGTGTGTGTGGTGGGTGTGTGGTGGTGTGTGTGTGATGTGTGTGTGTGTTGTGTGTGTGTGTGTGGTGTATGTGAGTGTTGTGTGTGTGGTGTATATGAGTGTGTGTGTGCGTGTGTATATATGCTTTTGTGTATATGCGTGTGTTGTGCTGTGTATGAGAGTGTGTGTTGTGTGTGCTGTGTTATGTGAGTGTGTGTGAGTGAGAGTGAGTGATGAGTGAGAGAGAGAGAAAATGTGTGTGTGAGTGTGAGACTTATGTAGTAAAAATTGCATGTGTACATTTTGTGACAAGATTTCATCCTGGCCGACCCAAGAACCTATACCAGAAAGTCACATGAAGATCACATTGAAAACCTGGACTGACATAAAGCTGTGAGTAGTATCAGACTGCAGAAGTTTATGTGGATCTATTGCCCTCGACACGCTGGTGTGAAGGGAAATAAATGCACCAACAGACTTGCACATAAAGCCACTACAGCAAGTATTTTTTGTCTCGGAAAATCCGAGATCTTCAGAAAATTAGAATCATATCTTCACGAACAAATCCTGAGTCATTGTACCATGGATCGTCGGACTCAGGCGTGTACGGAAATCCTGCCATAAAGTGAAAAACAAGAATTATCATCACTGAATCAGAAAGATATAAGCTCTTTCCAAAATATCAAAAGAGGAGTCAGGCAAGGTTGTGTTCTGTCACCAGATCTGTTTTCACTTTACAGCAAAAACATCATGAGTGGCTGAGGAAGACAGGGTGGAAGATATGCTTGCGGCAACAAGGGATGCATATGGAGGGCAATGCGCCAACGCCATGTGGCAGGGCACTTGTTGATGACGATGAATTAGAAAGATATAGCACTATTCAAGGATAACACTGTGTAAAGCGCCTGCAATGCAGAAGGAATACTTTTTGGCTTGTCCTGAATCAGACGTGGACGGAAATCCGCCATAAAGTAAAACCAAGAATGATCTTAACTGAATCAGAAGGACAATGGCACTGTCTCAAAGATAACACTGTGTAAGCTCCTGCAATGCAGAAGAGAATACTTTCTGGCTTGACCTGAATCAGACGTGGACTGAAATCTACCATTAGGTGAAAAAAAAAAATCTTAACTGAATCAGACAGACAATGGCATTGTTTCAAAGGGTAACACTGTGTAAGTTCCTGCAATGCAGAATGGAATACTTTTTGGCTGATCCTGCTTCAGAAATCACAGAAATGCCAGGAAATGACGTGACAAGGAAAGGGGACAAAAAGTGATGAAGAAAGACAGATGGAGAGTATAAGTGGTGAGAGTGTAACCAGTCGCTGTGGTGTAGTGGTTAATGTAACGGACTACTGACTGGAAGGTTGTGGGTTCGAATCCCCATCAGTACCTTCAAAAATCATTGTGGGATTTTTCGGTTCTAACCGGCTCTTACCCAGAGTTAGGCATGCTGTGGGCTCATTAGGAAGACTGGAACCACACAGTCGAGTCTCATCTACTTCGCAGATGCGTCATTGAGGGTGTTGCTCAAATCTTCTGACCAACACCGCAGGTGTCTGTATCTGTCGGGCCTGGTTGACGCCAGGATGTATCATGATAGTAAGCGTACAGTACAACCCTGTCACGCAGTCTCAATCCTAGATGGAACTCCATAGCATCATGATTTTCATCCACATCGACATCATCATTGCATGATAAAAACTGTTTCAGCTTCTGTGGCCATTAAAGTGACGTAGAAAATGGGACCCCCAAAAAAAAAAAGAAAAGAAAAAGAAAAAAAGGTGATCACAAAGGTAACCTCCCTGAGTGCACTGATCCTTTAAAAAACAAAATGGTGTGAGTGAGGAGAGAAGATGATGTGCTGGTTCTTGTTCTTGTTTTGTATTATTGTATTATCGTCCCAGCATGTTCACGATTAGGGACTGTCTTCAGTGTGCCGGGAGGATGGCGATGCATTTGTAGGGGATGGACTGAGGAATGTAGTGGCTGGGACGATGGATTGGGTCACTGATTGATTGATTGAATTTTGCAACAGTTAAGATATAACACAGCATAGTAGTGTTCAGACAGTTTTCCATGTCAGGCATTGGGTTTTGGGTGGTGGTGAATTTTGTTTATGAATTTCTTAATCCTTTGCCTCCCGCATTCTGTCCACCAGCAACCTGCAGTGTTGACCATGCTACCAAAGCAAAAACTTAACCCTTTGATTCCCTCACCCTATCCACCTGCTTCCAGCAGGAATCTGGTGATAGGGTGAGGATCGGAGTCAAAGGGTTAAGTTTTTGCTGTTGGTAGATAGGGTACGGGAGTCAAAGGGTTAAAAAGGGCGTACAGAAATTGAAGTAAAGTAAACGTTTCAATGATGTGTGTGTGTGCAGGAAACAATGCGGCCTTTCTACGTGTGTACCAACCGTCGATGCTGTCACCGATGGGTCACACCAACTAAAACTGAGAGTGCTGAGTCACCACCTGGAGCCACTCACGATCATGGAAAGTCGTCTGACTTCAAGTTTTGAGAAACAGCACAGTAGACCTGAGAAACGGCACAGTAGGTTTGAGAAACGGCACAGTAAGTTCAAGAAACGGTGAATAGATTTTATAAGCTATGTAGTAGGATTTTGAAAGAATGCTGTAGGTCTTTGAAACGGCACAACAGATTTGAGAAATAATTCAGTAAAGTTTGAGAAGCAGCGCAGTAGTTTTGAGAAACAGCATAGTAGCATGGTTTAAGAAACAACGCAGTGGGTTTGAGAAACAATACAGTAGGTTTGAGAAATATGGTAGGTTTGAGAAACAGAGCTGTAGGTTTGAGAAAAAGCGCAGTAGGTTTGAGGAACAACTCACTAGGTTTGAGAAACAGCGCAGTGGGTTTGAGAAACATTGTAATAGATTTGAGAAACGGCTCAGTAGGTTTGAGAAACAGCTCAGTAGGTTTGAGAAACAGCTCAGAGGTTTCAGAAACAACTCAGTAGGTTGGAAAATCAATACAGAAGGTTTGAGGAACAGCACAGTAGGCTTGAGGAAACAGCACAGTAGGTTTGAGAAACGAGCAGTAGGTGTGAGAAACACTGCAGTTGGTTTGAGAAACATCGCAGTGGATTTGAGAAACACCACAGTAGGTTTGAGAAACATCGCAGTAGGTTTGAAAAACATTGCAGTAAGTTTGAGAAACAGCACAGCAGGTCTGAGAAACAGCTCAGTAGGTTTGAAAATCGGTGCTGAAGGTTTGAGAAACAGCTGGTAGGTTTGAGAAACAGCTTGGTAGGTTTGAGAAACAGCTCAGTAGGTTGGAAAATCAGCACAGGTTTGAGGAACAGCGTAGTAGGTTTAGAAACAGCTCAATAGGTTTGAGAACATCTCAGTAGGGTTGAGAAACAGCTCAGTAGGTTTCCGAAACAGCTCAGTAGGTTTCAAAAACAACAGCACGAAACATCATAGTAGGTTTGACAAACAGAGCAGTAGGTTTGAGAAACACGCAATGCAGTAATGTTGGGAAAAGGTGCAGTAACTTTGAGAATCAGTAGAGAAGGTCAAGAACTAGCGCAGGAGGTTTGGAAACACTGAAGTAGATTTTAGAAAGATGCAGGTGGTCATCGGTTCCTGTTTTTTTTTTTTTTCTTCCTTTGCAAAGGAGGCCATTTTCTCTTTATTTCATTTTGGGGGAAAAAAAGGACTGCAAGTGAGATAAGAAATAAATACGAAAAAAAATATACTTGTAATCAAATTAAAAGTTGACACAAAACTGATAACAGACAGGACCCAGAAAATTACAAAATAGAATCAGAACATGTATGTTACAGAACAAAAAAGGTAAACATTTTCAGCCAAGTAATGCTCAACAAAAAACAGGAAAATCTTTTTGCCCCATAAATTTTGTATTTGTGTTGAGGTGCTCATTCTTATTACTTTTTTTGTGTTGAGGTGCTCATTATTTCTGGCAACATTTGTGTTGAGGTGCTCATTGTTATTACTGGCAAAATTTGTGTTGTGCTCATTGTTATTACAGGCAAAACTTGTGTTGAGGTGCTCATTGTTATTACAGGCAAAATTTGTGTTGTGCTCATTGTTATTACAGGCAAAATTTGTGTTGAGGTGCTCATTATTAATAATTACTGGCAACATTTGTGTCGAGTAATTACTGGCAACATTTGTGTCGAGGTGCTCATTATTACTTGGGGGGGGGGGGGGGGGGGTTCGAGGTGCTCATTGTTATTACTTTTTTGTGTTCAGGTGCTCATTGTTATTACTTTTGTGTGTGTGTTGAGGTGCTCATTGTTATTACTGGCAACATTTGTGTTGAGGTGCTCATTGTTATTACTTTTGTGTGTGTGTTGAGGTGCTCATTATTATTACTGGCAACATTTGTGTTGAGGTGCTCATTGTTATTACTTTTGTGTGTGTGTGTTGAGGTGCTCATTATTATTACTGGCAACATTTGTGTTGAGGTTATCATTGTTATTACTTTTGTGTGTGTGTTGAGGTGCTCATTATTATTACTGGCAACATTTGTGTTGAGGTGCTCATTGTTATTACTTTTGTGTGTGTGTTGAGGTGCTCATTATTATTACTGGCAACATTTGTGTTGAGGTTCTCATTATTATTACGGGCAACATTTGTGTTGAGGTTCTCATTATTACTTTGGGGGGGGGGGGTTGAGGTGCTCATTGTTATTACTTTTTTGTGTTGAGGTGCTCATTATTACTTTTTTGTGTTGAGGTGCTCATTATTACTTTTTTGTGTTGAGGTGCTCATTATTACTTTTTTGTGTTGAGGTGCTCATTATTACTTTTTTGTGTTGAGATGCTCATTATTACTTTTTTGTGTTGAGGTGCTCATTGTTATTACTTTTTTGTGTTGAGGTGCTCATTGTTATTACTGGCAACATTTGTGTCAAGGTGTTCATTGTTATTTTGTGTGTGTTGAGGTGCTCATTATTATTACGGGCAACATTTGTGTCGAGGTGCTCATTATTACTTTTTTTCTTGTGTGTGTGTGTGTGTGTGTGTGTTGAGGTGCTCATTGTTATTACTCTCAACATTTGTGTTAAGGTGCTTATTATTTTTGTGTGTTGAGGTGCTCATTGTTATTACTGGCAACATTGTGTTGAAGTGCTCATTATTACTTTTTTGTGTTGAGGTGCTCATTGTTACTGGCGCGGCAACATTTATATTGAGGTGTTCATTGTTATTACTGGCAACATTTATACTGAGGTGTTCATTGTTAGTACTGGCAACATTTGTGTTGAAGTGAGGTGCTCATTATTACTGGCGCGGCAACATTTATATTGAGGTATTCATTGTTATTACTGGCAACATTTATACTGAAGTGTTCATTGTTAGTACTGGCAACATTTGTGTTGAAGTGCTCATTATTACTTTGTGTTGAGGTGCTCATTATTACTGGCAACATTTATATTGAGGTGCTCATTGTTATTACTGGCAACATTTATACCGAGGTGTTCATTATTACTTTTTTGTTTTTTTATTTATTACTTTTTTGGAAATGCAATAAATGGCAACGAATTGAAAAATTCAAGTGCTTTTATGTGCCTGGTGATATTTGGAGTCGAGTGTGTGTTTCTATGCAAACGTTTCTTTTAAGATATACTAATGTGTATACATCCACATTTCAAACTCTGTCACATGTACGGCAATGAACTGTTAAATTAGAGTTGAATGCCTTTTCACACATATTAGCACTTCTGTTACTGTTTTTGTTATTTTTGCTTAAAGCCCAGCTGACTGCGTTGAGCCATATCACGGCTATAACCATTTAAGAACATACACAATACTTCAACAGGAAAAAAAAAAAGGAAAAGAAAATTAATTGTACGTATCAATGCATTCGCGCATTAAACCCTTTGGCTCCCACACCCTATCCACCAGCTGCAAAAACTTAACCCTTTGACTTCCTCGCCCTACCCACCAGCTTCCTGCTGGAAGAGGGTGAGCGAGTCAAAGGGTTAAGTTTTTGCTTGGCTAGCATGGTTGATGATGATAATAATAATAATAATTACAATATTTATATCGCGCTAAATCTTGGTAAATCAAATCAAAGCGCGCTCACTCACCAATCACACGCAGGATCGCACTCAAAGATGAACATTTGTAAAACAATCAATTAAGTCAAAAATAGGCATAAATGTCCATACAATGCTGAAATTATGAACAATGGAAAAATAGCAGTAAAAAACGGCGAAAAAGGCCTCAGAAATTCATTGACGTGGAAAGAGGTGAGTTTTCAAACCTGACTTAAATGCGGAAAGAGTAGATGTGGTCCGGAGCGATAGGGGAAGATTGTTCCACGCAGCTGGTCCTGAGACAGAAAAAGAGCGCTGACCAACGGTTAAGAGTCTAACCTTGGGAATTTGTAGGGTAAGAGTATCAGAGGAAGAGCGCAAGGTGTGAGCTGATGTACGAATTTTGATCTTGTCACAGAGATAGGATGGAGCAGAATGATGAGTAGATTTATAGCATAAGGTGTCTATTTTGTATTTGATTCTATCAGCGACAGGAAGCCAATGCAGAGACCGAAGGAGGGGACTAACATGATCAATTTTTTTCTTTCTAAGGACGAGGCGGGCAGCTGTATTTTGTAAGCGTTGCAGGCAAAGGAGACGAGAAGCTGGTAGGCCAGATAAAAGAGCATTGCAGTAGTCCAGGCGTGACAGAACAAGGGAAGTTACTAGTTTAGATGCAGCATCGGTTGAAAGGAATCGGCGAATGCAGCCAATGCGTCGAATCTGAGGGTAGCATGATTGACAGGTCTGGGTGGTAAATTTCTGCATACAAAGAGATTTATCAAGAATCACACCAAGGTTTTTGACAGAGTTCGAAAGAGGGATGGTGTTGTCTCCGAGTTGAATGTTATTGATTGAAACAGCATCTAGTTTATTTTTGGTGCCTACAAGCATGGCTTCAGTTTTATCTCCGTTTAACTGTAATTTATTTTGGGTCATCCAATTTTGGATGTCAGTGTAACAGCTGGAGACTTCTGACAGAAGAGAACTAAGGTTTTCAGGGCTAGTGCTATTGTAGAGTTGGGTATCATCAGCATAAAAATGGTGTTTCATTTCATGCTGATTAATGATATTGGCAAGAGGAAAAGTATAGAGGGTAAACAGGACAGGCCCGAGTACAGAGCCCTGAGGAACTCCACAAGAAAGCTTAACTGGATCGGACTTAATCCCGTTAACAAGGACTGATTGAAAGCGATCAGACAGATAGGAGGAGAACCAAGACAGGGCGGTACCGTGAATGCCGAAAGTGTGCTCAAGGCGATAGAGTAGTATTGAGTGATCGATGGTATCAAAAGCGGCAGACAGATCAAGGAGTGTAAGCAGAGAGATTTTACCAGCATCAGAAGCAAGAAGAAGATCATCTACTATATGAACAAGAGCTGTTTCTGTGCTGTGATTTACCCGGTAGGCTGATTGATGAGGGTAGTTAAGATTGTTTAGAGATAAATGATCATTCAATTGTTGTAGTACTACTTTCTCAAGGAGCTTAGACAGAAATGGAAGATTTGAAACGGGTCTGTAATTTTTAAGGATGTTAGGATCGAGGTTGCTTTTCTTGAGGAGTGGTCGAACAAGAGCAGTTTTGTACTCAGATGGAAAAACTCCAGAGGTCAAGGATGAATTGATAATAGATGTGATTAACGGCAGAAGTTGGGATGCAGGACGCTGGTGGACAGGGTGCGGGTATCAAGTTGGGATGCAGGACGCTGGTGGACAGGGTGCGGGTATCAAAGACCACCTGTCCAATCTATCTCAAGGAGATTTTAAACGTACTGAATAAAAATTTAAACTTAATTACAAGATCACTAAAAACATAAAAAACAGGCCTAAACTACCTGAAATTGCTTATGCCTGTCTCATTTCCCCAGAGCCAAAAATGCACTTAATACATGTACCCAATTATCAGTCCTAAAAGAAAGTATATATAAGGCTTTGCTGAACACGTACAGGTAAATGGACCAGCATGGGAGAAAAGGACAGGAAGAAATGACAGAAAACAAAGGAAGAAGAAAGAAAGAAAAAGAAGAGGAAATTTCTAGCACAGAATTTCCAGAAGATGGGGATATTATTCATCAGGCTGGGTAAGAGGAGAAGATAATTTCCTCTGAAAATTGGCCAGGGTCCAGGGGCAACGTCCCTGCTGGTGGGTCTGGGGGGCAAAGCTGAAGAATTTCTGTAATTTTGAGGCATTATGGATGCATTTCCTGATGGCAAATACAATAATTCAGTGATGTTTCCTCTGAAAATATTTTTTTCCCTCTGAAACCTGGAGTTCATCAGCTGAAATCAGTGGATCCGCCGAGTTACCCAGCCTGTATTCATACAGAAAGCCCCTGGTATCCCCATGGGGGTACTTCTGAGTTCAGTGCTTTGTGAGCATATATGCTTTTCTGAAATTTGGTTTTGGGCACATATATGCAATCTTCCTTAAATTCCCCAATGTATATACATGTACACACCACACACACACTTTGACCGTGACACATGCTTTTCAGTTTCAGTTTCTCAAGACAATGTCTCCGCACTTGGAACAAATTCCATATGCACTAACGTCACAAGTGCCATGTGTATGGTGATCGTGGCACAAGCCTAAAGCCTGCACATAAACCCATGAGCTGGCCAGGTCCTGAGGCCCTACCTAGACTATGTTTTACCTAGTCTTTATTTTATACTGGTATTTTATCAGCCTTGCATGACAATGAACCGTAAAGTTGGAATGGTTTTTCATGTATGTCTGTTTTCAGGTGTCTCGATGTGTATATATTAACACGAAACACCACGAAGATGCGGATGGTACCCGGAGCACTAATGCCTCACCACACTCTGGACAGTCCCAAGCTCCCGACATCACTTGATGGTTATTTCATCAGGTAAAGGGGGGGCTGTCCATGCGTTGCACGACCCATTCGGACCCAGTCATCAGATACCCTGTATATATTAACCCTTTGACTCCCACACCCTGTCCATCAGCATCCTTCATTGCCAATCATGCTAGCAAAGCAAAATCTTAACCCTTTGATTCCCTCACCCTATTCACCAGCTTCCTGCAGGAAGCTGGTGAATAGGGTGAGGGAATCAAAGGGTTAAGTTTTTGCAGTCGGTGGATATGGTGCCAAAGACAAAGGGTGGTGAATAGGGTGCCAAAGACAAAGGGTTAAACACACTCAGCACATCACACACAACACACTGTGAATGACAAACTTGGTTTATTACAGATGACAGCAAAATCTCTATCTCCTACAATCCATGACACAAATTCATTTTCCACTTGTACAGACCAAAAAAAAAAAAAACACCCCCTTCAGTCTGCAAAATCAAGATCAGTGCAGTTAAAACAAGCAACCCTGACACCGTTCAGCCCTTCTCCGTGCATTTTTTCCCCTGCAATTCTTTACATCTGTTTTAAAGCAGACAGGTAAACACATAAGTATAACCAGATACATGCCACATTTAAAAAGATTAAGAGCACATTCAAAACAATGTTGCACGTCAATGCATGAATCAGACCTACTTTCAGAACAGATTACATCCAAGTCGGCAATCTGCATAAACAGTCATGGATATGTCGCAGCAAATAAAACGGTTTATATAACCACCCCACGCTAATGTTCTCAGACCTTCAAGTTGAAAAAGAAAACTATAACATTACACATCTAAAGCAAGCTGTTACTTTCAAAGTGAAGCACATCAAAAAATAAAAAATAAAACCCCTACTTTCAGATTCCTGACTGAAAATGTCATGCACGTTTTAACAATTGACTCTGGTGATGTACCTTCATAGAAGTTATTTACACATTTCAATATCGCATGCATATATTGTAAGTCATGTGAAAATGTTATACAGGTGGACATATCTGAGCAGAACAAATCAACTTCTATCAGGCGTAAAGAATAAATATGGGCAAGCAGAGCAATTAATGTATTTCGGACAAGCACAAAGAGCCACATGAGGGAACAGAGACAATGACTTTACAATCTGTATTAGATGTGACGGTACTGATCACGTACAATGTAAAATACCGGTTTTGACATTGTACCAAATCAGGTACACATCTAACACAGAACGTTTGCGTAGCTACTGTGTATTTGGTGTGAGACATGCTGGTACACTGGACCTAGCTAAACCAACCAGCTGACCATTCTATTCTGTGGATTCCACTTGACCAAGACTACACTCTTCATCAAACAGTCACATCTTCTTTACTGGCATGTCCTTGTAAACACCTACACTGCTCCATACATTCATAAAACACATCAAGCTTTCACTGAAGAGACATCAGCCTTCGCTAAATTCACTTTTTCACACAGACACGATGAATATAACCATTTTGTCCAACATTTTCTTCACTGGGGGTTGGGGCTTGTCTGTGAATGTGTTCTGGGCGAGACATTATCAGGGTAAATACACATGATACAGTAAATTTCACTCTATATGGTAAAATGAAAAACAAAGCTCATGTCCATACTATTATTATATCAGTCACAGAAAATGCATTATATTCCTAGCACAAGCGGTCACAGCATACACTCACTGGTATTTTATTGCAATACACATTGATAGAATACAGATCTAAACTACAAAGAAAAAAAAGAAAAAAAAAAAAAAAAGAAAAAGCATACAAGACTACACACAAGGATTTTTAACTATAATTTCTAACAGTAAAAGGAGAATGTGCATATGCTATTACAAGAATCTGCTACACTACTAAACACCCTGACACAAAACACGAACTGTTGTAAGTATTCACTAAAAAAAAGTCTAAGATTTTACACTCTTGGGGAATGGGGATGTAGACAAATGTATACAAATATAAATCTTCCAAGTTACACAACGTCGTACACTACTAATAATATACACTTTTTTTCAGAGCTGTCTTAATCACTTCCAAAATGATGTAAAAAAAAAATCAAAATGTATGTCCATCTCTGCGCCAGATGTTACCAGTCCAGGCTAAAATGAAACAAAACTAAGAACCAGAATCATGCAAAAACAGAATGAGAACACATACTTAACACACAACACTTTCTGGCCAACTGGACTTTGTTGAGCACATGCTGAAGACAACAAAGAATAAATAAATGCACAAAACTTGGGGAAAATTCAACTGTACTTTTCTCTAAGTGTTGTTTGTGTAGTTATTCTTTGTTCTCTTTTGTATAAGCTTGACAAAGGTCAACTGGCTGAATATTTGTCTGTCTTGTTTTGTGAGTTAACAGCTGGCTGTCTTGTTTTGTGAGTTAGCTGGTTGAATATTTGTGTCTGTCTTGTTTTGTGAGTTAACAGCTGGTGGAATATTTGTGTCTGTCTTGTTTTGCGAGTTAACAGCTGGTGGAATATTTGTGTCTGTTGTTTTGTGAGTTAACAGCTGGCTGAATATTTGTGTCTGTTGTTTTGTGAGTTAACAGCTGGCTGAATATTTGTGTCTGTCTTGTTTTGTGAGTTAACAGCTGGTGGAATATTTGTGTCTGTCTTGTTTTGTGAGTTAACAGCTGGTGGAATATTTGTGTCTGTCTTGTTTTGTGAGTTAACAGCTGGTGGAATATTTGTGTCCGTCTTGTTTTGTGAGTTAACAGCTGGTTGAATATTTGTGTCTGTCTTGTTTTGTGAGTTAACAGCTGGTGGAATATTTGTGTCTGTCTTGTTTTGCGAGTTAACAGCTGGTTGAATATTTGTGTCTGTCTTGTTTTGTGAGTTAACAGCTGGTGGAATATTTGTGTTTGTCTTGTTTTGTGAGTTAACAGCTGGTGGAATATTTGTGTCTGTTGTTTTGTGAGTTAACAGCTGGCTGAATATTTGTGTCTGTCTTGTTTTGTGAGTTACCAGCTGGTGGACTATTTGCGCGTTTTGTTTTGTGAGTTACCAGCTGGCTGAATATTTGTGTATGTCTTTTTTTGTGAGTTGCCAGCTGGTGGACTATTTGCGCGTTTTGTTTTGTGAGTTACCAACGGGTGGAATATTTGCTGTGTCTTGTTTTGTGAGTTATCAACTGGCTGAATATTTGTGTTTGTCTTGTTTTTGTGAGTTACCAACTGGTGGACTATTTGCATGTTTTGTTTTGTGAGTTACCAGCTGGTGGACTATTTGAATGTCTTGTTTTGTGAGTTACCAGCTGGTGGACTATTTGCGTGTCTTGTTTTGTGAGTTACCAGCTGGTGGACTATTTGCGTGTCTTGTTTTGTGAGTTACCAGCCGGTGGAATATTTGCGTGTCTTGTTTTGTGAGTTACCAGCTGGTGGACTATTTGCGTGTCTTGTTTAGTGATTTACCAGCGGTGGACTATTTGCGTGTCTTGTTTTGTGAGTTACCAGCTGGTGGAATATTTGCATGTCTTGTTTTTGTGAGTTACCAGCTGGTGGAATATTTTGTGTCTTGTTCTGCAAATTACATATGCATTCTCATGTTAATTTTGTGTGCCTCCGATTCTACCTGCCTTAATGCTGGCAGTCACAATGGTTTTGATTTCAAACTAAACTATCAAGCCATTTCTGTCAAAATAGTAAGCAGACTAGGTGGCTAGCAAAACTTGAAAAATGAAGTACACCCTACAAAAACCTTAAAACAAACCAGTTTTGATGTTATACAACTTCATTACAATGCAGGTGAAATTTCCAGGAGCTCTATTTTATCTAACAGTGTGTTGGCTGCATTACTCTATAAAACAACAAACAAACAAACATACAAGAACACCTGAATTCCCACTGCCCCTTGAAAAATAATCCCCTCACACTATAGTAAGAGTTTCTTCAGAAAATGCTGTGCGACAGTTAAAAAACAAGAATTCTTTAAACAGCTATCCCTACTGCAAGGTCACTTACATTATCATGTGTGAATGTCGCAAAAGGAGGGAGTGGCACCCAGTATCTGATGCTGTCAAGGTATTTCATCAACACAAAAAAATGACTAGGAACATAAATATGTACACAAACACCTCTCCTCCATGGCAACAGAGGCCTACAAGCAGATTTAAAACACTGGGATTAAAAATATTCCAGGAGAAAGAAGGAAGGAAAGTACAAAACTGCTTGTCAGGAAATTGACATACACATAACAAGGGCTTGTTGTCTTCGTTGTGCATGCTTCAGCACAACCGTTAGTGATAAGCCAAGAGATGTAAACGCTTGAAATCAAAAAATGTTCAGAACTGGCCATACTTCAGCAAAGACTTTCAATTCACCAAGTCTTGATGCGCTACTCATGTGTCATTTATTCCAACAGCAACCTCTCACCACTGTGACAATACGCTATCATCTTTTGCAACGGTGCGATACACAGACTGATACAAGCAGCCAACTACACAACACAATGTCAAATTTTGGAACATCGACTCACGAAAACTTCAACTACTGCAACGTTAACCCAATACCAGGTCATCACGCCACCATGCAATTTCCGCTTTGGTCCCTTCACCTCTCTCATTTGCCAACACGCACAGCATGCAAACCGGAACCAGCCCGACCCTCACCCCAACCACTTAACAGCAGCAGCAACACCAATGACTATACACTGCAAACAATCCGATGTTGAATAATGTACTGCACACTAAAATTTCTCAATAAAATAACGTAACAAAGAAAAATGAAAGACAACCAAATATTAAGCATTTCCGGCACTGATAAAGAAAATCACTAGGATCACAACTATGGTTGTGACATTCTGGTCTTTCCAGCAAGCATAAGCATGACTGGGGTCACTGTGACCTTGAGCACTGGAGAACATTTAAAAGCAAACTGAAGGGACCACATGGTTTCTGAAGGAAGATGGGCATCATACAACAACAACAACAAAAGAGGTTTACAAAATCACGTCCATATCATCTAACATCCTGCACAAGTGGCATAACTCGTAAAACAATTACTTTGAATACAGCGAAGGAAGGTGAAATGAATGAAATCTTAAGCATTGTGTTCTTGGCTGTCTTTAATTAAGGAAGATTTTGTCCACGTTGGTAACTGCTATTAGACATGACACTTTTATTTGAACTCCACTGGAAACAGAAACGACTAAACCTGCCCAACACTGAACAGGCTTTGATCACTCAGAAACTGGTGTGATAGTGAATAAACACAATAGGCAGACAGAAGTGTTACAAACTTCATCATATTATTCACAATAGGCAGAGAGAAGTGTTACAAACTTTATCATAGATGTATATCGCATTGAAAAAGTGACTGAATTAATCTAATTTGGCTTTAACATCAACTGTCACTTGTAAATGACCAACAAATTTGAAATTCATTTTCCATCTTTATTAACGTTAGTCTTAATATTAATTTCCTCTTGTATTTCATTCATTTTCTTTACAGTGTAAAATAGTCTTTGGCATATAACAACAAACACACGCATTTAATTTTAAGATGGATGCAAACTCTGCAAAAGAAGAAAGTATGAAGAAAAATCACAAAAGATGGGGGCAAAACACAGAGAAACTCATCAGAGGTGACATAACAAAAGACTTAAAGTCGACAGTATAATACAGGTTCATTTATAAACTTCATAAACTTCTTAATTTTTCAAAAACATAACATGCAAAGGTATTGAAAGGTACTGTTTAAAAAGGTGACGAATCTGAAAAAAGGAGAAAAATGGAAAAAAAGGAGAATACACTGCAAAAGCCAGCCAATACTATCTACAAGCAATGTCACAATCTGTATCCACGTAGGGAAGCAGCAGTATTATGGCATATGCGATGATTATTCTGAATCCTTTGAGTGAGAGTGTGTTTGTGTGAATACGGAAGGTTTGAATGAAAAGTTGCTGTATTTTGTGGACGATCTGCTTTGCTTTTATCTTTCACAACTGATTTGTGTTTGTGTTCTAAATACATATAAAAATGATGTATGTATGGTGCGAATCTAATGTATGCATGTATCGATTTTCAAATATAGAATACAAAGGAAATATAGAACTGAAGTGAAGTGAAGTGAAACAGAAAGAGGGCAAAGCCAACAACTGACCGGAACCACTGGGCACAAAGACAGTGCACAGTAACAATCACAGTCTACAGAAAGCAAGAAGCAGAATCAGAAATAAAATCTTTCCCCTTACATCCCCGTGACTGGCCAGCATCCAGGTATCTACATCGTATTTCATGTGCCTCACACCCTTGCACAAGATTTACACTTTATATCCCTGAAAGAAGAGAACCTTCTTTAAGCAAGGGAGAGGAAATATTACTCTAAAAGGACAGGACTAAAAAAATTGTGCTAAATGGATAGAATTTAGCTGAACTTCGAGTTCTGCATGGTATCATTAAGCACAGAAAACGTGGACGTTTTTTACTGCTTGGATATTGCACTATCCTTATATCTGAAGCCCATTTCAATTGTGACTTGGTCACCTAAAATGACCTTTATGCAGACTGGCTGGTTCTTCAAAAATCATATTTACAGGGGCTGGTTGATTCTTTTAATACAGCTTTGGACTTGGAAGATACGGTAACTTGAGTTCATTCCCACTTCTACGGGGCTGGTTGGTTCTTCTGGCAAAGCCATGGCCTCAAAGATATGGTTTCTTGAGTTTATTTCCAGCCTGCGACATTAAAAAATGGCCTGTCTGCTGCTCACCTTAATATTTCCATCATTCTGGCGGTGTCAGCTTAAGTGTTTCATAGATCTCTCTCACCCCTCTCCCCATTTTAAGACCTTGCTAGCTCACAGGCTTGGGAGTCTGCCAGGTAACCGCTGGGAGATTTGGGTGGAGCACATATGGAATTATAAATAATAAATAATAATAATAATTACAATATTTATATAGCGCAAAATCTTGATAAAATCAAATCTAATTATCTGAGTGCAATGAATCCTCCTTGAACAAATCTGAAACAAACTTCAAACCACCACTGTGAATAAACATAAAAACAGATCCACTCACTCTTCAGGCCTGCCAAGACAATTTGAAATAATGTATGTAGTTCACACACTTTTGGCTTGTTAATACTTTGAAGCATGGGCCACACAATTCCTCCCTATTGATATACAGTAATGAACATCAGTTGATTAATTCTTTGTACATAACGCACGATCAAAGTTATCACAAGGAAACTAACTCACTTGGTACTGTGCATGACAGAAAAGCATACCTTGTCAAGACACCAAAAAAACAACAACAACAAAAAAATCTGTTTAAGTCTGAATTAAAGTCAGTGTTTTTCTTACACTCCAGTTTCAATATTAAATGCTGACAGTGACAACGACTTTCTTACAAACCCTGTTGAAATCACATCTGTGGTAAAAATCACAGGACAGATACAATAAATTAAAAAAAGGAGGATGAGAATAAAGCATGTAATAAATAACACAGAAAGGTAGCAGTGGACAAAAACCCTGTAGAAGCCAGATTATGCAGCCCTTGAAACAACCCACCCAGTTAGGGTGACCAAATCTCAGCAGCGGAAACAGCGCACACAAATCCAGATCAAGCTGCAGGCATGCTTGTGATCTATATCTCTGTTTCTTGCACACACACACACACACACACACACACACACACACCACGCACGCACGCACACGCACGCACAAAACTATCTGTCCTCACATCGAATACATGACTGATATAGGAGGGGCAAAGCAAGAGTGCTACAATGACATTAAACTGGTGTAACGGTACCACATGACATCCCACACCTACAAGAAGATCCCAGCTATACATTGCAGTGTAAAAATCAACAAAGTCATTTCCATGTATAAGCACTTGTATGCTGAACCTGGAACATCTAAAGCATCCACGCAACAACAGAAAAGACCACTCTAACCCACCCATGCTGCTCCTCAACCACACAGCAAAGCCAGTCATGTTCAAAATGAAAATCACTTATGCACTTATAGGACCAGAATGCAAAATTTCTACTTCTTAATTAATTACAAAAGAATGAACGTACTGGGTGAAATACAAGCTGGAAGATCCCTTATCAGAAGACAAATTAGTTCTGGGAACAATTTTGGAGTTTATTTCAGAGTCTGAAGTTCATTCATGAGGGATTCATGATACTCAGGCAACACCATATGTGCTCCACCCCATCTGTCACCAAGCAGACTCCTTAAGCCTGCACAAAACCTTATACACCAGCAAAGTCTTGAAACAAAGGTGGTGGGCAAGGGAGCAGGGGAAACCAATGAAACACCAAGCCAACACCACCAAAATGACTGGAGCATCATGACCAACACCAAATAGGCCTGGCCAGTTTTTACATAACACACTAGGACTCAAGACATCAGATCTCGAGTCTGTGGCTCCATTACGAGAGCCAGCCCACCCACTAAACCTGTGGCTACCTGAAGGTCAAACTCACAACTCTGCATCATCAACATGGCACTCTAATCAACTTGAGCTAATGGAATCACTCTGTATGGACAGATCATAGCTGTCCTTGTAGGTGAACTCTTGTGAGGTACGGTGCAGTATGCCCCGATCAAATGACTACTCATAATACCACGGTATGGAGAGACAAATAAATTGTTTTAAGTCCAAAACTGTCCAACATGTACATTTCAGTCAAATACTCGACACAACGAGGTCACACCGTCCGCTGAACATTCAACAGTGTCACAACACTATAGTGTGCGTAACCATGCACTTAAAACAGGGCTCCCCACAACACGCAGAATGTACGTTATTCATGCACTAGACCATCATTTTATTCCCTAAAATGTTGCACTATACATGAAACTATGCTGTCTAAATTTTAACTCCAGAGATGGGCTCACTCTCTAAAATTCTGTTGAGTACATGGGCCATTACTCAGTAGGCCTAACTGTCGGAAGTGTCCATGCCAAAAATAGCCTTGTGTCATCAATATATTTCAAAATCCGGCTTTTGATTGGTCAGATCTATTACCGTTTGTCTGTCATTCAGTCATACTGGAAACTTCTGTTCAGAGCAGCACTAAAAATGGCGTCTTTGACTGACAAGTTGTTGAAGTGTAAAGAATCTTCTGACAGCATCGGTGAAGTTGTAATGTAAAAAAGCCATCAGATTATTTATACTAGTATGCAATAAATGTACCTTTGCACTAATGTGTGTATATGCGTGTACCTTCACCTATACGTGTGTGTGTGTGTGTGTGTGTGTGTGTGGTGTGTGTGTGTGTGTGTGTGTGTGTGTGTGTGTGTGTGTGCGTGTGCGTGTGGCGTATGTGCGGTGTATTTGTGTGACTTTAAGTCACCAACACTTATATTTTCATCCTTCAGTGTTTTAAGTGTTAAACTGCACAGGCCTAGTATATAGCAAAACTGATCAAGATGCCAGTCATTAAAATTATGTTTAAAAGTATTGCTTTTCTATTCTGACTTTCTGCTATAAAGACTCTCTAACAGTTAAAAAGTAAGGGTGAAAATATCCTCTAAAAAGTTTACATAGGGAGTGAAGCATACTATTTACCAAAAAGGTAGGGGGAGCCCTGTTAAAACCACAAACATCAAAAAAGAATAAAAAAACATACATTACTTGGTCTTGTGTCATCAATCAAGTATACACTTTTATTCTCCTTTCATGCATTGTTCCATCAATCAGATTGCAGTTTTGGCATTTTCAGGTTTTGTCATGTTTCATCTCTATCATTTTTTTTTTGTTCCTGATAAAATGTCAAATTTCTGTAACTGATATACTTTTTTTTTTATTCCCTCTTCATCTTTCTTTAAGTTTAAAGAACATTCATCTTCTGCCATTATATATTCTAATTTTCTGTTCAAGTGCCACTGAAGTAATATCTTATGTCATCACTTATATATATGTATACATACTTATTTTCTTTTCATGTGCCGCTGGTGTGATATCAGTTATACAGACGTAGTGGTTCTCTTTTGAAGCACTGCTAGCGTAATGTCTTATACCATCAATTATATATACATATTTTATTTTCATGTGCCACTGGAGTACTGTACCATCACTTACATAGACATACATGTTCCCTTTTCATGTGCTGCTGGTGTCATCAATTATCATATATACATACTTTTGCTCTTCATGGTGCTGCTGGAGTAATGCCTTGTATCATCAATTATACATACTTATTCCCTTTTCGCAAGCTTCTAGTACTCATACACGGAGGAAACTGAAATATGTTGGACACGCAATCCGTAATGAGAGAACAGACTTGATGTCCACTGTCCTCCAAGGTAAAGTGAAGGAAAGAGAAACAGAGGACGCCACTGCATCACTTGCTAGAACATCATCACAACATCATGGCAAGAAACTCCAGGAGGTGGTCAGACTTAGCCAAGATCGAGAGTGCTGGAGGCAACTTGTGAGGACATCATGTGCAGCGGCCAACACTGTTCCCGGTGACGCCGACAGGTGAGACAGGTGAGATTCCCTTTTCATGTGCTGCTGGTGTAGTACTTGACATCAATTATTATATATACATACTTCTGATCTTTTCATGGTGCTGCTGGAGTAATGCCTTGTATCATCAATTATATACTTATTCCCTTTTCATGTGCTGCTGTAGTAGTATCTTGTGATATCAATTATTATATATACATACTTTTGTTCTTCATGGTGCTGCTGGAGTAATGCTTTGAATAATCAACTACACAGACATACTTATTCATTTTTAATATACCGCTGGTGTAGTATCTTGTGACATCAATTATCATATGTATGTAGGGCCTACTTATTCTCTTTTCACAAACTGAATATCTTGTGTCATCATCAATTTTTATGTGTATGTACTTACTGTCTTTTCATGCCATGCTGATGTAATATTTTGAACCATCAATATGTGTACTTATTCTCTAGTCACATATCCTGGATTGTTTACTAGAATGCAGGCAGTCATTTTGAATTCGATTCCGATTCAGATCTGACAGGGGCAATAATCCAATAGGTATAATGTCTAAACAATGAAAGGACTGGATTCGATCCTACTTTGTTAACTCCCACCTGGTGGGTGAAGGCTGGTGGTTCTTCCCACCTCCCTGGTCAACGGTGTACGTCTGGCAATACCTGAAGCCAGCCTCTGTGTTTCCCCATGCACAACATGAAAGATGCATGTTAAAGATTCTGTTAACTCGCACCAGTGTCCAGTGGATTACGGAAATATGAAAACACAGAAAGGAGTATGCACAGACTGCGCAGCCACAGAACTGCCTGCACAGTGTGGGCAAAACAATGTGCATACATACACCGGAAAAAATCGGAATGGTTAATAAAAAAAAATGCTTAAAAAAAATCTTGTCATCAGAAGTGAAGATATAGCTCCCTGCAACAGAGTAAGATGATGCTACCTATCTGCATAATATATAGTAGCTGTCTAGACTGATACTACTTATCTATATCATATATCATAGCTGTTTACAGTATCATAATGTTACATTCAACGCTTTCCTCGTCAATAATATTGTTACATTCATCCTTTCAATCCATCTCTTGATCTATGGGCTAAGATTTTTGCATGAAGCAGAAAGCTGGTGGACAGGGTAGGGGAACAGAGGGGTGTACAGCAGTCTAGACTGTGATGCTGTAGCAGTACCAGCTGGGATTGTGATGATGTTGCAGTGTAAACAGTCTGCTCTGTGATAACATGATGGTGTGAACTGTCTAGACCATGGCTGGGTGACCGAGTGATGATGACAGTGGCGACGTGACAATCGGTGATAATACACATAGACAGTTGACAGCTGATGACCAGTGATGGGTAAATATGACAGCTGACAACCGATGGCAGGTAAATCCAAAGGTCAAAGGCGAAGGGCACTGAGCAGGTCTGGTAGCGGTGGAGGTCTGGTGATGGCAGGATGGTTACACTGAAGTGCCCGTGTCATTTCCTGCGGTTGTGCCCTGAAACATGAAACACATGTGTAGTCTTGTGTTCTCTCATCATCTAACAAACGTTTTGCAGTTCACAGCCCTCCATACGGGGCTGCTGTGCATGGCCTAAATAAACAAGTCATATGAATCTCAGGAGCAAAGACAAAAGACTAGCGCAGGTGTCTGACAAAGGTGACACAGACTGCACGTTGTACAAGCAGCTGGCAAAAACGATACAAAACTGACAAAAACCAAACAGGAAAGTAAGAACAACAGACAGATTTTTTCCTTCTTCTTTTGTTCACTCCTAGCCTGTAGTTCTGTACTCTTACTTCTGCTGCCACCTTGAAATCTGTGCCCGCGCGTGTGTGTGTGTGTGTGCGGGTGTGTGTGTGTGTGTGTGTGTGTGTGTGAGTGTGTGTGTGTGTGGGTGTGTGTGTGTGTGTGTGTGTGTGTGTGTGTGTGTGTGTGTGTGTGTGTGTGTGTGTGTGTGTGTGTGTGTGTGTGTGTGGGTGTGTGTGTGTGTGTGTGTGTGTGCGTGTGCGTGTGTTGGTGTGTGTGTGTGTTTACTGTAAGCGCTTAGGGCTTTTTTTAGATTAAGCGCCATAAATGTTCACTATTATTATTATTATTATTATACATGATCAGACCACGTCCAGCCGTAAATGTGGCTCTTTCTGTCAATTCCTGCTGGTTGTCCAGGAACATGAGTTGCTTCAACCTGTTGAGACATTAATGGGATCGAATCTTTGTGTTTGCTGTTTTGTGTGTTTGTGATATTATGCTTGACAAAGGCCAGTTGGCTGAAAACTTGCACCTGTCTTGTCTGGTTGTATTCAATACACGTGCTGATTCTTTTTCATGCTTTTTTCTGGTTCATGAGACCTTAATGGGTGAGTGCCATTCTTGTCTGACGTAGTTGACTATGTAAACCTTTGTATTATATTGCATAGAGCACCATGACTTGTTTAATCCTTTGAATCCCACACCCTGTCCACCGACTACAAAAACTTCCTGTAGGAAGCTGGTGGATAGGGTGAGGAAGTCAAAGGGTTAAGTTTTTGCTTTCCTAGTATGGTAGACAATGCAGAATCCTGGTGGACATGGAACTGGAGTCAAAGGGTTAAGGTACCGATAGGCCTTGTGCAAACAGCCATTTAAACTGTTATAAGCTGTCTCATTCAACAATGCGACAAGTGACAATCCTTGTGACAGCAGGACACCCAGTGCGATCTGTACGACCAGACAGCCAAAAGATCAAGTCAAGGAAGCCTCAGCATCCACCTTGTGTTAACAATCCACAAGGACATAGTGAAAATACACGTTACACGTTATAATTTCAGTGTGACAATTTGGCAGGCATGGTATATATGTTAACAATCCACATGTACATAATGAAAATACAAAGATACATGTTATCATTTCAATGTCATACGAACGTATGAGACACTGGTGACAATTTGGCAGGCATGGTACATTTTGGCGAATTTGCAGAAATCCAAAAAATTTATGGAGAATGCGGGGTTTTCTGAGGATACTATCAAAGTGCATGTGCTTCACTGGTATGTAAGCACAATATGCAATATAAAAATTTATTTCAAGTATGCCACATGAATTTGTATGCGTCTGATCAATTGATGTGTGAAGACATGGATGTAGTTCAAGGTAAGGCAATTTTTTTCAGGCCAATACTGCTTAATATCTTCAGCTTCAAGAGTCGCTGCTCTCTGGTCCCCAATATGGAAAAAGGAAAAAGTGCTGTCACTTCAGTAGCGTGTCTGTTTGCAGAAAATAAATGACTTTTCCCACTAAAACAGACAATGGGTTATACCACTTCAAGACCAAGTACACAGTCTTATGAACACACTTGTCAAATTTCATATTACTGAACGGTCCTATACAGGTCTGCTATAACCAGCTGAATCACACATACACATTCACACATTATAAAGTTATTAACCCTTTGACTCGCAAAGCCTTTCCCACTAGCATCATGCTTTGTCAACAACGACAACAAAGCAAAAATTGCACCCTCCAACTCCCTCACCCCTACCTATCCACCACTTCCTGCAGGAAGCTGGTGGATAGGGTGAGGGAGTCAAAGGGTTCAATTTTTGCTGGAGATGGATAGATATGGAAGTCAAAGGGTTAAAACAATCTGAAAATTCGGAAAGCTTGGGAAAGTTTCAATTCCGAAAAACCTGAAAGCAAGAGGGTTAAAAATCCAACACCATGAGGCAGGAACTTTAACCAGTACACATGGGTCACACAAATATGTGGACAAGTCAGGTCCAACCATGTATCTAAAACATAAAAACACACAAGCTGGAATGGATTCCAATATGCTACATATGTCACAGTACTCTTTTCACTCTCCTCTCTCTCTTCTCTTCACACACACACACACACCTTCATCATAAACTCTGAACTGAAATGGATTCCAATGGATCTTGTCCGTGCACTCCTGCCTCTCTCTCTCTCTCCTCTCTCTCCCTCTCACACACACACACACACACACACACACACACACACACACACACACACACACGCACGCACACACACACACACACACTCTCTCTCTCTCTCTCTTCATCATAAAACCCTGGAACTGAAACGAATTCCAATGTGCTGTGTCACAGAACCCTTCACACACACACACATCAAAATTCATACACACACACACGCGCGCGTGCGGGGAGAAGAACAAAACTCTTCCTGTCCACCACACCAAGGGTAATGGCAAAAAAAAAATCGGACAAAAAATATACACCGATTCATTTCACAAAGTGGACAGCATCCCTTTCTCATGCGTACAATTATCCACGAAAAGCCCAAGAGATAAATATCGGATGAAGTAGCTACAAAAGGGAGTGGGGAGATAACTGTACAGTACACAATGTGAAGGGAAAGTCAACTTCTGTTTACTGTTTCAATGGTGGTACCTGTGCAAATACTGAAGGGAAAAAACAAAGTGTACAGTTATGTGCTAACATCATGTATGACACATGCAGTTGTGTAAAGTTTGTGCAGAATTTTACAAGTCTTGGAAAGTGTACAATGATGGTCAAGTGTTTAGGGTGTCAAGACTTCCAATCGCAAGGCCAGGGTTCAACGAGGTTTGGGTACCACTTTGTGGACGAAAGATGAAAATTTTTCTGATCTCCCACGTCAACATATTGTAGACTTATTGAAGCCTGAAACCCCCCTCTGTGTGTATACACATGAAGAACATAAAATATGAAAGTTAAAAATCCACTAAGTCATGTTCAGGGCCCTGGAAACATGAAAACACTCAGCGCACATCTACTACAGAGACCAGTATGCAGACTGTGCAGCCACACAATGATATGCAGCATATATCCTATAAACTCTAACACTACAAATTACACTGTACTGGAAAATTTTTGAGATGAACAAATAATAATCCAGGATGAACTCCGAAAGATTCTGAAAAACTCATAACTGGGTGTGTAAGGACTTTTTGAGACCTGGACATTTTCATGGGTCTGGGAGAGGAGAAACAGAAGACTTGTGGCACTCAGCAGAAATTCATGAAAGAAATGCAGTAGTGTGAAACAGGGAGGACCCTTTACCAGCAACAGGACTCCATACACTGTCCTGACAAGAGCAGATTACAGGGATATATATCATAAATGATCTGCCTTGATGCAGAAAGAGCATCACACAGCCAGTAATATGCAGGGATAAGATCAAAAAGGTCAAGACATTCTAACAATCTCCCTTTTTATACAACAATAATAACAAATATCCAGACTTTGTACTTCAAAAGGTCACTGAACCTTGAAGAATCATCAGATGAAATAAAACCTGACATGAAGCAAGGACAGTGATAGATACTGCACAGTAAAAACAATCTGAATATTCTTAATTTCCAAAAAAGTGATATTTTACATGTATAAAATCTTTAAGAAATGGTGATTTCTGGCATGTTTTAGGTTTATATGACCTTGACCTTGCAACTTCTAACTTATTCATTACTGGTCCAGTCCTTTGACCCTAAAATGGTAAAGATCCATTCAGAAACAGGTAGGAAAATTTTGCTCACATAATCTTGTCACAGGCACACACACATGGAAAAAAAAATTTTTCAAGGGAAAATTGAAAAAGAAAATTGAAAGAAATAAAATATGGGGGGGTGGGGGATGGGGGGTGACACAAGCCAGGGGATGACCACCAAACCACAGAAACCAGGTCCATAAATGACTGGAGCAATGTACTCACCAACACACCTAACTGACCCTGTCACACACATAGTCACTGTCATTTTTCTGATTGTAGATTTCATCATGTGTGTGTGTGTGTAAGAGTGTGTGTGTGTGTGTGTGTGTGCGTGGTGTGTGCATGTGTGTGCGTGTGGGGTGTGTGTGTGTGTGTGTGTGTGTG
>CM060308.1:97616395-97631395 GCA_030674185.1 Monoplex corrugatus
ACCTGTCACCCAATGAATGATAACCATCACCTGATGAACGTAAACCAAGTCACCTGATGAACGACAACCAAGTCACCCAATGACGCCCCCCCCCCCCCCCCCCCCCCCCCCCCATACTGAAGCGACAATCAAATATAATTTCCAGAGACGGACAACTCCATCACCAAATGACAATCAGAAACTTTTCCAAAGGGAAGAAATGTATATGTTATAATTGGGGAAGTACAATAAATGCCTTACAAGAAATGTGTGAAATGAGGAATGAGAATCATAACAGCCTGAAAGGGGCTGAGGGAAGGGGGATGGAAGGTGAATGAAAAGGGGGAGTCATACACGGACACTCACCAACTGCTGCTTCAACTGTTTGACGGTGGTGCTTTCTCGTCTAGCAATTTGTCTTTTTCCCTAAGTTTGGTTCGTAGCTACAGGCAAACAAACTGATTATTAAACATAAAAGTCTACAGAGTTTGCATGCAAAAACTGACCTTTCACCTGTGATTCCTTACGCCTGTCTAGTAGCTTTCTGTTTTATCAGCCACAATAACGTGGCAAAAACTTAATTATTTCAACCCCTCACTTTATCCACCAGGGTTAAGTTTCTGTATGTGGCTGATAAAGTGAAAGAGTTGAACTTATCAAAAATGTAATACTTTTCAGTTATTCTAAATGGCAAATTCACTTAACCTTCACGCTGTGAAAACATATTACTTTATTTTCAAGCTGGTCGAAGGATGAAAGAGACAGAGTAGGCTACTTTGGGGATAAAAAAACAAGGTCTTTTGAAGGTCTCTCCTTTCATCTGAAGGCCTCATCCATGATGCTGACCACTGGTCTGAGCATTTCAAAATGCCCATGCCCAAACATGCATGCACAAAAACGACTAGAACTGAGGGTAGAATGTCTTCGAGTCCTGTGAAATAATATTTTTAATATGATTCCACATCAAACACCCATTTTGTTTTCACCATTCATATTCTCTTCACAAGTTATGTTTCTGTCTGCCTCTCTCTGAACACTTCACTGCATGTTTAATACATAACAGCATAACAAACAGTACAATTAATACCAACCTAATGAATGAGTTCTCAATAATGCTCAATAGTACACAGTTAAAAACACCTTGTAAGGAAGAGAAAATGAAAAAAAAACCACTTCAATGAAAATACATGTAAAATTTACGAAATTCAGTGCCCACAGTGCAAGGCACCACAAACGCTGACAAATTCATCCAACAATCAAGTTTTACCAACAACTGTGTGTACATGTTTGTATGTATGTGTCTGATGGAGGGAGTGGTGGTGGTGGTGATGTTAAGTGAGCTGTACAGAAAAAAATAGCTTCTAGAATCAATGAATACAGATCACAATACTACACACACACAGTACAGAGGTAGCTGACTTCGCACAACAAGAAGGTCAACTGGTTAATTAATTATGTACAGCAGAAACATCAGAACTAAAAGCCATGGTTACAAAAGTGAATATAAAAAACAGAACATTTTCTACATGTGTAGAAAAACTCAAATCTGCAAAAACACCTACTAAAGACACAGTCACAATACTGATATATGAAATATATCTTGTATATGTACAGAACCACTCAAACGTGCAGAGACAAATCACATGGTTACAACATTGAATAATAAAAAAGTAACAAACAGAACACATTGTAACTGTGTGGAAAAACTCAAAACAGTGAAAACACCACCCTTACCCTTCTCCTCAATCCTAGGCCCTGACCTAGTGATATGAAATAAATTGTATTAAATCAGCAGATGTAGATGAAATGCACACTCACATCAGTATCCTAAACCAACAAAATTTATTATTAAAACAATTTCGTACACTAAAACTTGAATTCTGCTGTTATAATTAGTTCTCATGCAGGAAAAAGCCACAACTGAATCTTCCATTGTTCAGTCAATACCAATTTTTGAAGAAATGCTTGAAAGTTCAAAACTACATTAAAAAAATTTGAAACTAAACAATAATACTACCACACATACATACATGCATTCATGTAATGTAGTAGTTAGTCCACAGGCTTAAAAAAAGGAAAGTACTCCCTCCGCCCTAAAGAAAATCCAAACAACACAATCAACAATCGGTGTGAAAACAAAAGGCTGGTTTTTGTCTTACTAAAACAAAATTTTGTGCAGACTCAAGGAATAGGTACATAGCTGTTGGCAGATTTAGGTACAGCACATATGGAACTGTCCGACAACTATGAATTCCTCATGAATCCATTCCAGTTCATCCACAATCCGTGTTCACATCTGCCTGGTATCAAATGGATCACCAACCATACCATGATCAGTCTGAATATTCAACAGCTACTGTATTACTCTTTCATCTGGAATAAGTCTCTAGCAGTGTTAGGCATGCTACCGACACATTAGTACATTGATTCAACCATCAAACAACTCATTTATCAACAAATAACATGAAGAATGGGGAAATTCTCACCTTAAAGGCTGAAATTAATCAGCATCACCATGAGCTTTTAGCCTCCTTGCCAGGCCTTCATTACACAACTCCACAAATTTTCAGCCTCCTAAAGTCTGTATTAGGAAGACCACAAGAGAAAGCAGAATGTTTGTGGCTATGCCCACTAATTTTGACCTTGATGACAGCTTGCAAGCAGGCTGAAAGCTCTTGGAGGATCTAACTGATTTTCACCTTGAGGCAAAAAATTTCTATTAATCATTTTTTATAGCAAGACAGAAAAATTTGCATGCTATGAACTCTGACCCAGTCCTCTGCACCACAGCTCATATTTACTCACCTGTTGTAGTTCTTGATTCGCTGAGGCACCAGACCCCTGGAATAACAGAAAATGCAATGCAATTCAGTGCAAGGCAATGGCAACCAAAGCACAGCAATACAATTTAATACAATACTATACATGTGCAGTTTCAAAGTTCTACAAACAAGTCAATCATCACGTTAACTGACAAATCATCGATAAAATTTGAGCAGCTTTGGGCAATGCAATACCGTTCAATGCAATGCAATTCACATGTCAATTCTAAATGTCAATCTTTCAAATTTTACTATTCTGTCACCTGCGTAAGTTACGCAATAAGCAAGCAAATGTAACAATTCAAATTTAACGTTTGTTTCACCCGTCCAGTATCTGGGGATTTTCAACCTTTAACTTCTACAAACCTGCTATGTTAAAATATCTATAATGAACCACAGATCAGAGTTCTGCAAAACTGCAAACCACAAAAGTATTGAATTCTGCCAACTGGATTCTTATCCACCTCCAATTTAAACTTTAAAACTAGTTAGTCATCTTGAGTTGTAAACACATACATTCTAAAGACCTATCAATCTACCTTCTATCAAAAGTGTCATCAACACATCATTCATCTAAGTCCAAAATTTTGCCACTCTAAGGATGTGCCCCCAATTAACCGACCTCTATTAAGTTAAATTCCAAATCGCCCAGTAGGCAATGAGGTAACTTCTCATCCATCTTCAGCTTCACAAACCTTCAACCCCTATCCAAGACCATCCTTAAAAGTCCCTTGGAAGGAAGCCACCACCACCAAAATTGACAAAAGAAGAGCTGAGTGGCAAACATTAAACACTGGACTAAACTCAGCAGGCCTGTTTGTTTGTTGCTGCATCTAACAGAGAAATATGGAAGATCCTGTCTGCTACTAAGACCCAAGAACCCCCCCCCCCCCCCCAACCATGTTGGACATAAGACAAGAAGAACAGCCCCTCCCACCCCCAAAATCCTCTTCGTAACTTTCATATCATGGTATGCCTAAACTGCTTGTTGCTATTACTTTAGAGACAAAGATGGGCATCCTTTCTGTAGCTAATTGCTATCATCCCCCCCCCCCCCACTACCAACCAGTGTTTAAAAGATTCAGGCCTCCCAATAGCAAATGGAAAAAATATCTGAAAACTAGGGGGGTCCGGAGGGCATGCTCCCCCGGAAATTTTTTTGAATACAAATGCAAAATAGTGCAATCTGACACCATCCTGGCACAACTTTAGGCTTGTTTATGATCCTCTGTACAGAAGCAAATAATTTATACACACTGGTGTCAGATTTCAAGAAAAACAACTTGGTATTTTTCTAATGTGTGCTCCAACAAACATAAAACAACAACCTACACTGAAAAGCTTCATGATTCTTTGCAGTTTCTGCCTCATCTGGCTTCTCTAACTTGAAATGGTCAGAAAGTTTGTGGATGCCTGCTCAACTATGGTTTTTTAATTGACTTCACAAGGCACAAAGCACAGTAGCCTAAGAGCTATGCCGCCTCTTTATTTTGAGCCATGTGCTCATTTCCATGACATCAATTTTTCGTGAAATCCACTCCCAATACTGTTATTCTTGCAGTACATGCTACTTTTGCAGTCTTTGTCAAACGTTTTTGCTGTGGCAGCTACCCCAATATCGCTCAAGAACGTCCACTCTTGAATTACAAGCGTTAAAAAAAAACCACGAAAGGACTTTAGATGGAAAATGATACCGGATTTATCCCCCTTCCTGAAATTTCGTTGTCTGTTACGAGAGATCAACAGACTGATAAACAGCTGACGTTTTGCAAAGAAAAAAAAAATCATTTGTTGATTTTTTCATTTTTTTCCGAACGCACATTTTTTCTTAGAAGCAGCCTGAGTATTTTCTCTGATTCTCCAAGAAAAATCAGAAAATTGGGAGACCTGAAGAATTGAAGATTCTCCCCCTCTCCCTCAATCTCCCATTCCCTTCTCACTGTCACATCATGGTGTAGTGGGTACCTTGTTTTTCTCCTGCAGCTGTTGTTGTAGTTGCTCAACCAGTTTCTGTTCCTGAGTGAGAGCGTCCTGCCCTGTCTTGATGATGCCGTTCAGACGGACCACTGTTGATGACAGATCTTTTATCTTCTTCTGCTCACTCTCCAGTCGCCGCTCAATTTCCTCTTTTTCCTGCATCAGCAATTGATCTCATCAGTAACTTCTTTTCCTGCATTTGTTGTGAAATTGTGAAAAATGTCTTTCTCTCACTTTCGTGAAAAAATGAGCAAAAACATTAACAATAAAATGGTTTTCTTAAAGTATACAATGGCTATCTTTCTTCCACAGTCTCTCCAAAATAAGTACATATCTGCAAATGCAGACACACACATAAACTCTGTACTTCTCTTTATCAGATGCACACACATACATAAACTCTGTACTTCTCTTTCTCAAATGCAGGCATACAGATGAACTCTGTATCTCTGTCCTGAATACAAACAGGCATGCACTCTATAACTCTCATTCTCAAGCACACACAACCACACACACACACACACACACACCACAACACAAGAAAAGTAAACAGCATTAATACCTTCCTAATGTCTTCGTTGTCCACCTGTACCACAGCCTTGGACTGTGTCTCCAGTACTATCACCTTACTGGTTAGCTGTTCACACACACATACATTATACACAATAAATAACATCAGACTGTCACTTGTTCATCAGAACTCTCTCTCTCTCTCACACACACACACACACACACACACACACAACACACACACAAAAACACACACACACACACACACACACCACACAGAGTTCAGATTGTGTCTCTAGTACCATAATTATTCTGGTTAGCTGTACATTGACAATCACCAGCCAAAACAGCACACTATCATCACACAATCACATACACAATAATACCTAGGGTACTGTCAATATTTGCTCTTTATTTCTAACATCCTCTAATGAACAGAACAAAGATAACCTTATCAAAATACAAAACTGGGAACATAAAATAGCAACAAATTCTGGAATCAGTATTACTGATAAATTTCATAGTCCAGAGGCATCTTTTTCCAGAAACTGTTCAACAGATCAGCATTCTGCAGCCACAATATGTTTCTCATATACTGTGATCTACACTAATATTTGTGCTGTGCACTGTAGATTTCTTATACTGAGTTCACTCCCAGCTCTCAACATCAAATACCAATCTGTTCAATGCCCATCTTCATGTTTCCATCATACGCTGGTGCCAACTTACTGTAAAAAACCTGACCTGTTCAATGCCCATCTTCATGTTTCCATCATACTGCTAATTGCCAGCTTAGTGTACAAAACCTGACCTGTTCAATGCCCATCTTCATGTTTCCATCATACCACTGGTGCCAAGCTTATGTAAAAAACCTGACCTGTTCAATGCCCATCTTCATGTTTCCATCATACCATGCCACTTAGTGTACAAAACCTGACCTGTTCAATGCCATCTTCATGTTTCCATCATACTGCTAATGCCAGCTTAGTGTAAAAAACTGACCTGTTCAATGCCCATCTTCATGTTTCCATCATACTGCTAGTGCCAACTTACTGTAAAAAACCTGACCTGTTCAATGCCCATCTTCATGTTTCCATCATACCACTGGTGCCAACTTACTGTAAAAAACTGACCTGTTCAATGCCCATCTTCATGTTTCCATCATACCACTGGTGCCAACTTACTGTAAAAACCTGACCTGTTCAATGCCCATCTTCATGTTTCCATCATACCACTGGTGCCAACTTACTGTAAAAAACTGACCTGTTCAATGCCCATCTTCATGTTTCCATCATACCACTGGTGCCAACTTACTGTAAAAAACTGACCTGTTCAATGCCCATCTTCATGTTTCCATCACACTGCTAATGCCAGCTTAGTGTAAAAAACCTGACCTGTTCAATGACCATCTTCATGTTTCCATCATACCACTGGTGCCAACTTACTGTAAAAAACCTGACCTGTTCAATGCCATCTTCATGTTTCCATCACACTGCTAATGCCAGCTTAGTGTAAAAAACCTGACCTATTCAATGCCCATCTTCATGTTTCCATCACACTGCTAATGCCAGCTTAGTGTAAAAAACCTGACATGTTCAATGCCCATCTTCATGTTTCCATCACACTGCTAATGCCAGCTTAGTGTAAAAACCTGACCTGTTCAATGCCCATCTTCATGTTTCCATCATACTGCTGGTGCCAGCTTAGTGTAAAAAACCTGACCTGTTCAATGCCCATCTTCATGTTTCCATCATACCACTGGTGCCAACTTAGTGTAAAAAACCTGACCTGTTCAATGCCCATCTTCATGTTTCCATCATACCACTGGTGCCAACTTACTGTAAAAAACTGACCTGTTCAATGCCCATCTTCATGTTTCCATCATACCTGGTGCCAACTTACTGTAAAAACCTGACCTGTTCAATGACCATCTTCATGTTTCCATCATACCACTGGTGCCAACTTAGTGTAAAAAACCTGACCTGTTCAATGCCCATCTTCATGTTTCCATCATACCACTGGTGCCAACTTACTGTAAAAAACCTGACCTGTTCAATGCCCATCTTCATGTTTCCATCATACCACTGGTGCCAGCTTAGTGTAAAAAACCTGACCTGTTCAATGACCATCTTCATGTTTCCATCACACTGCTTCCCCCCTCCCTGTGTCAACAACACCATGCCAGTGCATAGGGTATAGCGCAGGCTCAGGGAGTCTGCCAGATGATTGCTGGCAGATTTGGGTGCAGCACGTATGGAACTGTTTAAGTGTGATGAATCCCTTTCGAATGAATTTATGTGATGAATCCCTTTCGAATGAATTTAAAACTTCCATGAAACTGCACTTGGCAAAATGTTGTGAATAAACTATTCAGATTTCCCTGAAATATGGATAAAGTGGTGAACTCATTTCTTTGTAACACATGGAATCAGCTTCGTTTTTCTGTGTTAACTGTTTATCTATTTCTTTAAATAGAAGAATGAACATGTCTTCAAAATAGCTGAAGCCTGCTCATGCACCACTGGATTTCTGATCTTTTTCACTTTTATTGACATGGACAAGCAAACTATGGTCATCACTTTACCAGGGGTAGAAATAAAAACTATGACAGACAAGCACACAGGCAAGCATGATGCCATATCTGACCTGTTCTTTTTCCGTAGCGAGGACCTGTACAGTCTGAGACGACTCATTCAATTCCCTCTGCAAACCCTCCACTGTACTCTGCAGCTGTACCACACACAAACACAAGATTCAAAACATAATTTCTTCAGCCTCCTTTTTTGATAAGAAATGTTACATAAAAAAGCAAAATGGTCAAGCAACAGTCATCCTTTTTATAAGGAAAATATTCTCAAAAATCCAGATTTTGTACTTTGAAAAATCATTGACCTTGAAGAACCTTCAGATGTAATAAAACTTGACATGCTTCCAGATGGACTGTCACTGATTTTAAACATTGCTGGAATTTTTAGGCT
This sequence comes from Monoplex corrugatus, assembly GCA_030674185.1. Lineage (NCBI taxonomy): Eukaryota > Metazoa > Mollusca > Gastropoda > Littorinimorpha > Ranellidae > Monoplex > Monoplex corrugatus. Next base: position 97,624,662 of record CM060308.1, read on the forward strand.
GTCACAACTGATTTTAAAAATTCCTGAGAAAGTGGCATTCAATTACTTTCCTCAAAAAATGCCGATTTCAGGCCCTTTTTATGTTTATGTGACCTTGACATCAACTTACGCACTCGCGATTCCTTGATGATACATACCTTTAACCAAAATTTGGAAATGATCCATCCACAAACAGCTGAGAAAATCCTCCTAACGATAATACAGTTTACTAACAGAAAAAGAAATAGACAGACAGAGAGACAGAGTCCTTCCCAGGTCATAAAAATGTTCTTTTTTCTAGCGGCTTCTACTGTGAAACTTCTGCTGGGAAGGCATTGCTGGGAGATGAAGTTGGTTATTTGTCTCAAGACAGGAGGCCTGGAATAGCGTTATTTCGCGAGCAAAGAACATGAATGAAATAATCCCTATTTTTTTTTAACTCAAAAAGACTGCAAGTGGTTGAATTTCTTCTGTAAGCTTTCCGATTTACTCTGTAGCTGTCTTACATACATGCACAGAGATACAGTCACACACAAACACATACACACAAGCACAGGCACAATCATGCACACACCATCCACACAACTAAACATCATCTTCAAGGAAGACTTCTGTTTTATTTTGGGGGCACTGGATGTGAAGGATAAACACTAACACATTCATGCTGTCTTTTGTAAAGTTATATAAACATTGGGCCAATGCTATTTCAGGTATTTTTCAACTCCCTTGTATTAAATGCGTGATCTGATTCTATCCATTCTGAACCAGAAAATCACGAAAACAGAATCAGAATGTGTATTTCATACAATCATGATTTATCAAATACGCGTTCTGATTCTATTTATGTGTTTCTCTGGTTCCTGTTTGCTTGAACGCTGGCCGTCACACTTTTAAAAAAATTTCTCTAAAAAAAATAAGACTGCACAGCTCATATTCATGGGTGTCTAAAACTTTCTTCTTCCCTGGTATAGCTATGCATACTAAGACATCATATATATCAAGACATAATACATTCCTAGTTTCTACATAATACATCCTAGTTTCTACATAATACATTCCTAGTTTCTACATAATAATCCTAACTTCTACATAATACATTCCTATTCACATAATACATCCTAGTTCTACTAATACTTTCCCTAGTTCACATAATACATTCTAACTTCCCATAAACATCCTAGTTTCTACATAATACATTCCTAGTTTCTACATAATACATCCTGTTCTACATAACATTCTAACTTACATAACATTCCTAGTTTCTACATAATACACTCCTAGTTTCTGTCTACTTTAACAGCTTAAGGAGCAGGGACAGCATCTCCAATTTTCCATAGCATAATCTTATGAATTTCTCTCAGGTTTTCTACCCATTTCATCGCTTTAACTACTTTCTGTTATTATCTTTAAGCTCATTTGGTTAGAGGACCATGCCCATAACACAGGGGTTGTGTGGTCAACCCCCAGGCATGCCATAGGTTTTACAAACAAGCTGGCTGGCTCTGTTGACAGAACCATGGACTGAATATCTCATGTCTTGAGTTCAATCTCAGCATGAAACATGGCTTGATCTTGATGCAGTTTTATTATTTTCATCTAGTAAAAAGTTGTTGAACATGTCAACATGGCTGCATGGAGGCACACGCAAAAGAGATGGCCAAAATTCTGTTTCCTTTGCTGCACTATGATGACAATAGTGATGGCAAAAATGGAGGTGATGATGTTGATTAACCTGACGATGACTCAAGCGATTCTAATTATCATAATGAGAATCACACCATGGCAAGTACATTGACAGGCAGGGGGCAAGGTTATTTCTTAAAATCTTGATGTATCATCTCAACATGTCAGCACTGAAAATATGATAATCATATTCTTCATTTTCACTTTCCTTCAATCAAAAATAATATGTTTTTTTTGTGTGTGTGCAAAATTACAAATAATTCTGGGAGTGAAAGGAATAACTCTTTAACCCCCTTGTCTTTTTCACCCGCTTCCTGTGCATACATTTGAGGAAGCTGGAGGATAGGTTGTGTGAATGAAAGAGTTAAAATAACTGCCCACACCCACTGCCTCCTGTGAACAAGCATCAATACTGACCTCTGTGCTGGCAGCGGCTGCCTGCAGCTCGCCCTGTAGTCTCTGACACTCAGACTTGGCCTGTGTAACAAATATGTCACATACACTTTTAGATCTACATTATCCTCTGCTACATGAACTATGGTATGTTGTACATTTTATTGTTCTGTCTGTCATCATCACAGCAGTAGGGGTTAACATGTTTCTGTTGTACATGCCTCAGTTGCTCATGCTTTTGTGAAATGCATAGGGCTCTCGTGAGATGACACTCTGTACATGTGGTTATTATTATCATCAGTATGATTATCGTCAGTATTATAATCCTTTTATTATTATTCCTATCCCACCACAACAACAACAAACATGTTGTTCACATCATTCTGATAATTTTCTTTTTTATGAAAATTATTACAGAAAATGCAGATTTTGTAGTTCTCAAGGTCACTGTGATCTGAAAAAGCTTTGCATGAAATAAAACTTGATGTGAGGAGAGGACAGCAGTAGAATCTAAATAATCACAAGTTCCTGAAAGTGTTGCTCACACGCCTCCCTCAAAAAATGCTGATTTGAGTGGTCTTGATCCTGACACTATGATCTTCAAATTTTTGCATTTGTGACTCCTGAATGATTCACATCTTTGATCCAAATCTAGTGATGATACATCCAGATACAGCTAGGAAAATCCTGCTAACACATTCTTGTCTCTGGTCAATACAAAATTATCTCCCCTTACAAAAGTGGAGACTGAAAAACAAACCAAAACCAAATCATCATCAAAAACAGACCTGCTGAAACAACTTTTCCTTTGATGCACCGAATACGCAGCCTTATTGATTCTAATGTGCTTCTGGATGGGTAAGTCACATTATAAATCATCGGGCACACAAGTCTAATCATATAACTAATGGCAGCTGCAAGGGTGCAACTTAGAAAAAGTCAGAAAACTGAAAGGGGCCCAGGGGCTGGCAGCGCCCTGTATGGGGGGTCCCCCCAGATGTTGGAAGCTTTTTCAAAAAACGGATTTTCTGTTTCTGACTCTTTTGAAAAAACGGATTCCGTCGTCAAACAGAAAAATGTTGTACCCATGCAGCTGTTAAACTATGTGTACTCTTTCTCTACAAATGTGCAATAGTCAGTGCAATACAAACTTGGTGTTACTTCATCTGTCTTTTCAGTTAGTGTCTGCTCATGTTTCTCCTTTTCTATAATACATGTGTGTGTTTTGTATATGTAAGCGTGAATGCCCATATATGCGTGACTGTGCATGTGCAGGTTAAGTGTGCATGTGTGTATTATGTGTTGTGCATGCAAATGTCTGCATATAACTTACAAAACCAGTCCCTACATTCAAAAAGACTGAAGCGACTCAAAATCATTGGCGACATACTTAATTCAAAACACATGTATCAGTAATCCAGTGCTGACCTGTTCCAAGTCTGTTGTAGATTTCTGCAGTCTGTCCTCCCAGATCTTCTCCTCTGACTCCAGCCTTTGTAGCACACTTTCCTGTCACATAAATGAACACTTGGTCTTCATCACACGCACCATTAGCCATCACCTTCAGTCATCATCACTTTCATGTTTAGTCATCATCACTTATGCCTTTAGTCTGTTCAAATAGTCTGAATGACAATGTTTGGCTGACACTCTGAATTCCCATTTCATGCTTTGGTTACCGAAACATCGACTTGTTGCATTTTTTTTATTGCATCATTGTGTCTGAATGTTTACAATAAATGGCATTTGCCTTATCAGCTTCCCATCTTGATATCTGATAAAATTCTACTTAAAATGCTTGGTAACATCCTTCATGAAATTGTGCTTGAAATGTTAAATAACACTTCTACATGATGAAATGTGTAGTAACATTTCTACATGAAATAGTACTTAAAATATTAATAACAATTCTACATAAAATCATACTTAAAATGTTTAATAAAATTTCTGCATGAAATAGTACTAAAAATATTTAATAACATTTCTACACAAAATTGAACTTATTGTACTTAAAATATTCATGACAGTTCTACATAAAATTGTATTTAAAATGTTTAATAACATTTCTAAATAAAATCATACTTAAAATATTCAATAAGATTTCTACATGTACTTGAAATGTTTAATGACATTTCGATATAAAAGTGTATTTAAAAAGCAAGTATTTCAAAAAGTAATGTTTCACGGTATTTCTACATAAAAGAGTATTTGAAAACATTTAATAACATTTCTACATGAAACTGTACTTGGAATATCTAATAACATTTCTACATGAAATTGTACTGAAATATTTAATAACATTTCTACATGAAATTGTACTGAAATATTTAATAACATTTCTACATGAAATTGTACTGAAATATTTAATAACATTTCTACACGAAATTGTACTTGGCATGTATAATAACATTTTAACATGAAACTGTACTTAAAATGTTTCAAAACACTTGTACTTACTGTACTGGATAAGACATTTCTGTAGTGTTCTATTTGACTTTGTTGTTCTATCGTCAGCTCCTCCAGCTCTTGCTCACGGCCTGAACACTCTGACCCCTGGGACATCCATACACAGTAGTGTAACAGTCGTCATGACAATTCATGAATATTCATTCATTTCAACCTTTAACAACTATTACCATTCATGAATATTCAATCATTTCAACCTTTAACAACTATTACCACTATTCGAACAATTTTTCAACCATGAAATGATGAATAAGCAAACATGTTTTAACCCTCTGACTCCCTAACCCTATCCACCAACTGCAAAAAACTTGACCTTTTCGACTCCCTTACCATATCCACCAGCTTCCTGCGGGAAGCTGGTGGATAGGGTGAGGGAGTTAAAGGTTAAATTTCTGCTTTACTAGCATGGTTGACAATGCAGGAAGCTGGTGGTCAGGGTGCAGGAGTCAAAGGGTTAACCCTCCGATTCCCTAACCCTATCCATAAGCTGCAAAAACTTCACCTTTCAGTTTCACTCCCTCACCACCTAGCTGGATCAGGGAATGAAAGGGTTAGGTTCCGAATGCTTTTCTCTTGTTCGTTAAATTTCTTGATTTTACCTTATATGATACAATGCCTCTATATTTCATAGATTCTTCCACCCATTACATTTCTCTTTATCTTATTTCATAGATTCTTCCACCCCACACATTTCTCTTTATCTTATTTTAAGTATTTATTTATTTATGTACTAATTTATTTGTCTTTTTTCCCCGTCTAAAAGCACATATGTGAATAGATGTTAAAAGAAATGACGAACAAACAAACGCACATATGCACACACACACACATGCATGCACACGCACACATGCATGCACCCGTGTGCACAGACAGACAGATACACACACACGACACAGAGACTCACATACACGCACACACACATGCACATGTACACACACACAAAAACATATGTACACACACACACGAACGTGCACACTGACACGTAAGCACAACAGTTTTGGCTTACCTTACTAGTGTTCTCTTCTGCTTGCCGCAATTTTTCTTTCCATTTCTTTTCTTCGTTTCTACCACATGCTCTAAATTATGTAACTTCTTTCCTGCAACACAGTCAACGGTATCCAATGAGACAGAATCAAACAAAAGAGAAAACAAGACAGACACATTAAAAATGAGACATGAAAAATCTGCTCTACTTATAATGTGGTTATCTGTTTCAGTTAATGTTATGCTTTCAGCTATAGATAAGAAATGTATATTACAGGCATTGGAGACAAAGAATAATCAGGGCAGTAAAAAAGAATAATCAGGGCAGTAAAAACTGTATATAAAAATGACAGCTCCATAGTATAAAAGACGCATAAACACACTACTCATCTCACATTACATGCTGAATAGACTCGCAATGTTTCAAACCCCAAACATACATAAAATAGTTAAGTATCACTTTGACATTCATCTCTCTTGACGTCTCAAATTGACTCACAACGTTTCAAATCCCAAAATTATATAAAAGAGACAAGTGTCACTTTAAATTGGGGAAAGAAATGAAAGAAACCAAATAAAAAAATTAATGAAACATTGTAGCCATCAACCTTTTTTTTTTGTGTTATAACATAAATAAATGACTACCCATTTATTTGTAGTAAGACGAAGCAATAACCGCCATCTGTTTGCTATGAAGTAAAGAAATGACTGCCACCTTTATTCAATTCAAACAAAAAAATCCACCAGGAAAAAGATTATCTGTAGGGCATTTACTTCTTACTTCGTAAATAAAAGTTTTAAAAAGAAAGAGATGATGGATTGATGTGTACGTACTGCATCTGTGATGCTATTATCTTTCTCTGCCAATCGAGATTGCAACTCTTGGTTTTCTGACTGGAGCTGGGACACTTCGTCCTGTAACTGAAACAACAAGGGTACCATCATTTTTCTCGTTATGTCAGATATTTTACAGTTTACTTTGGACATGTTTTTCACACATAGGCTTGCATGTTGTATATATACACACATGCATATACAGATACACACATCTAACACAAGCTTATCCTTTTCACATCATTAAATGTTTCATTTAACTTAACCCTTTGACTCCTGCACCCTGTCCACCAGCATCCTGCATTGTCAACCATGCTAGCAGAGCAAAAACTTAACCCTTTGATTCCCTCACCCTATCCACCAGCTTCCTGCAGGAAGCTGGTGGATAGGGTGAG
>CM060308.1:97633895-97671395 GCA_030674185.1 Monoplex corrugatus
AGCTGTGTGCACTGTTTTCTAACACAAATACCAAACACACAGAGACACACACAACACAAACACCCACCAGCTGTGTGCACTGTTTTCTAACACAAATACAAACACACAGAGACACACAACACAAACACCCACCAGCTGTGTGCACTGTTTTTCTACACAAATACCAAACACACAGAGACACAAACACCACCAGCTGTGTGCACTGTTTTCTAACACAAATACCAAACACACAGAGACACACAACACAAACACCCACCAGCTGTGTGCATTGTTTTCAACACAAATACCAAACACACAGACACACACAACCACAAACACCACCAGCTGTGTGCATTGTTTTCTAACAAAATACCAAACACACAGACACACAATATCACAAACACCCACCAGCTGTGTGCATTGTTTTCTAACACAAATACCAAACACACAGAGACACAAATATCACAAACACCCACCAGCTGTGTGCATTGTTTTCCAACACAAATACCAAACACACAGATACACAGAACACACACACACCACCAGCGTGTGCATTGTTTTCCAACACAAATACCAAACACACAGATACACAGAACACAAACACCCACCAGCGTGTGCACTGTTTTCTAACACAAATACCAACACACAGAGACACAAATACCACAAACACCCACCAGCTGTGTACACTGTTTTCTAACACAAATACCAAACACACACAACACAAACATCCACCAGCTGTGTGCACTGTTTTCTAACACAAATACCAAACACACAAAGATACACACAACACAAACATCCACCAGCTGTGTGCATTGTTTTCTAACACAAATACCATACACAGAGACACAAATACCACAAACACCCACCAGCTGTGTACATTGTTTTCTAACACAAATACCAAACACACAGACACAAATATCACAAACACCTATCAGCTGTGTGCACTGTTTTCTAACACAAATACCAAACACACAGACACAAATACCACAAACACCTATCTGCTGTGTGCACTGTTTTCTAACACAAATACCATACACAGAGACACAAATACCACAAACACCCACCAGCTGTGTGCACTGTTTTCTAACACAAATACCAAACACACAGACACAAATACCACAAACACCTATCTGCTGTGTGCACTGTTTTCTAACACAAATACCATACACAGAGACACAAATACCACAAACACCCACCAGCTGTGTGCACTGTTTTCTAACACAAATATCAAACACACAGATACACAACAACACAAACACCCACCAGCTGTGTGCACTGTTTTCTAACACAAATATACCAAACACACAGAGACACACACAACACAAACACCCACCAGCTGTGTGCACTGTTTTCCAACACAAATATCAAACACACAGAGACACACACAACACAAACACCCACCAGCTGTGTACACTGTTTTCTAACACAAATACCAAACACACAGAGACACACAACACAAACACCCACCAGCTGTGTACACTGTTTTCTAACACAAATATCAAACACACAGAGACACACACAACACAAACACCCACCAGCTGTGTACACTGTTTTCTAACACAAATATCAAACACACAGAGACACACACAACACAAACACCCACCAGCTGTGTACACTGTTTTCTAACACAAATACAAACACACAGAGACACACACAACACAAACACCACCAGCTGTGTCACATGTTTTCTAACACAAATATCAAACACACAGAGACACACACACACAAACATCCACCAGCTGTGTGCACTGTTTTCTAACACAAATACCAAACACACAGAGATACACACAACACAAACACCCACCAGCTGTGTGCACTGTTTTCAACACAAATACCAAACACACAGAGATACAACACACAACACCCACCAGCTGTGTCACTGTTTTCTAACACAAATACCAAACACACAGAGATACACACACAACACAAACACCCACCAGCTGTGTGCACTGTTTTCTAACACAAATACCAAACACACAAGATAAACACAACACAAACACCCACCAGCTGTGTACACTGCTTCTCATAATTTTCAGACTGTTGCTGAAGTTTTCTGTTTTCTCTTTCCAAGTCGTCAATGCGATTCTTCTCTGAATGCTGTAAAGAAAAGAGATCTTTGTTTAAAACAAAATCAATGTCAATACAACAACAAATCTTAAATCAACATACAAACACTATGTAGTTTGCATGCTGTAAGCATAATGACTACAGTTTATAAACCTATCAGTATTTTAACCCTTTGACTCCCGCACCATATCCACACTAACTGCAAAATTAACCCTTTGACTCCCTCACCATATTCACCAGCTTCCTGCAGGAAGCTGATCAGAGAGTTAAGTTTTTGCTTTGCTAGAATGGTGACGATGCAGGATGCTGGTGAACAGGGTGTGGGGGTCAAAGGGTTAATCTTGAAATAGTTACAAGTAGTTGCTCTGGCTTGTTTTTCAATCCCTTCCACTTCTAGGAAATCATGAAAGTCTGTCATTCTTAAAAGAATTGTGGAAAATTTCCATGAAAGTATGAACTTTATTATGATAGTCTCAGTTCACTCCCTTTCTCCCCCCAAACTATTTTTTTCATCTTCATCGGACATAAATTAAATACAACAACAAAAAACAACAGTAACTATTTTTTTCATCTTCATGGCATACACACACAACAGTAGTACAATATACATTACAATCGGATGAAAAAACAAGCAAACAAACCAACAAAAACAAACAAAAACTGAACAAGATGGTCATGTCATTTAAAGAATATCCCTTATTAAACAAAATATTTTCTGAAAATCTAGATTTTCATACTTTTAAAATCATTGGAACCTTGAAGTTTCAAGGAACTAAAATTGACAAAATAAAACTTGACATCACTAAGACAATGGCAGACTGTCACATCAGTCAAAACACATTTTACACTGTCCAAAGTTGTTTATAAAATCCTGCTGCACCTCTTTGTCAAAATGCTGATTGTAGGAACTTTTTCAGACTGCTGATTTTGATATTTTGTCATCAAAACTTATGGATCCTTAACTTCTCATCAAGGTTCTACACTGCTGACCAAACTGTTTTAAAATCCACTCTAAACAAGCTTGGAAAATCTTGTGAAAACTTTGTTTAACAGACAGAAGCAGTCAGACGACAGAACAGAGACAGACACAAGAGATTAAAAATACCCCACTTCATACCCATATATAATACCAAATATGGTCAGGTCATACTTGAACAACATTTTTCTAAACAAAGACAACTTCACAAAGAAAATATTCTAGAGCCTTCATTTCTTCCATGAAATCAGGCCATATTTACTGTAAGTGTAACACTAACAGATTAATTTAAAATCATGATCAGTGACCTACTAAATCCCAACTGACTCAGTATTTGGTAAAGATTCATCCATTAACATGGAGATTTTTATACAATGAAACCACACACACATATACGAGTGACAGAGAATTCTAACTTCTCTTGCTTCTCTCAATATTATATTCATTACAAGAAAAGCATATTACTGAAAAGAAAGAAAGAAAGAAAGAAAAAAAAAATCTTTCACACCACATGCACAGAAGGCAATCTGAAACATGTTTTCTTATTTACTAGGACTCAAATACTGCATAACACTGCAGAATATAGGACCAGAAATCACACTTGTATTGCTTATGCTTAACCTACCACAAAGACAATATTTCAGTGAACATCACATAAAAACAACTTCAAGTGTACAGGGCCAGACCACATGACAGCAGGCATACAGCACAATAAGCCAGCAGTCAAAACCACACGATCGTAATTCAGTGACAACACATGAAACCAAAACAGTGAAAGGAACTACACATGCATGTCAAATCATGCACAAGCATGCAATATAACAAAAACATTATGAAAAATAATGAATCAATGAAGCCTTTCACTCCCAATCGCACATACAGTTGCGGTTCTGGGGTCACTGCATATTTATTAACTGGTCACATACTTATTACAATCACTTCCTCACAAATAGTGACAACCTTGTAGAGTGAATTCTGTGATTTCTCAGCAGATTTCGACTCAATTTTGATAAGAATTTTCTGCCTTCTGTAAATAAAAAATATGTTGAATGCAGTAAGAAATCCAAAACAAGTGTGAATGCCCACATTCAAGCAAACAGGAACCAGAAAAACACGAAAATAGACTCAGAATGCATATTCAATACAACCAGACAAGACGGGCACAATTTTTTGGCCAACTGGCCTTTGTCAAGTGTAAATGTAATATCACAAAAGTACAAACAACAAATACAAAAATTAGGAGAAACAGACCAAAACTTTCCTGCTGCTTTGTCCAGTTTTTTTTTTTTTTTTAATGATCTTATGTTTACGCTCAACAAAGGCCAGCTGGCCGAAAAGTTGTATCTGTCTTGTCTGCTTGTATTAACTACGCATTCTGTGTTCATGATTTCCTGGTTCATGTTGAATGTGTCAATATGGTAGCCAGGAGGTACACTACAGAAGAGAAGACAAGAATTTTGCTTGATCTTGCACTCAATGGCGACAACAAAAACATGGTAGGAAATAAAAGTGACATTGCTGATCAACTCGACAATGACTCAAGTAATTTTGATTACTGTGAGGTGGATCACACCCTACCAACTACACTGGCAGGGAAGGGTCACAGTTTTTTGTTTTTGTTTTTTACAATCTTGATTATCTTTCTATGATTGAAACATCTCACTGCGTCAACATCTGAAATAAGATAACTGCATTTTTCATTCATTTTCCTTTACTGAATCATATTTTTATACACTTTTACATTATATGATTTTCAATTTTGATGTAAGGTTGGTGATTTTTTTTTTTTTTTTTGCAAAAGTAGCAAATAATTCTGGGAGTGAAAGGGTTAAACAGAATAACAACTCAAATTCAAATACACGGTACTGTCAAGACATATACACTGTCAGCAAATGCTGTGAATCTATGACTATCAGATATGCTGCCTGGTGGTTAAAATTTCCTTTTAGGACATGAGAAAACTGGGTTCCAAATCCTATAAGACAGGAATTTTTCTGTCACCACCCCCACCCCCTCTTCTCCCAGTGGTGATCTAGATGCTAGTCTTTCAGATGAGACAATAAACTGAGGTTCCGTGTGTAGCATGCACTCAGTGCATGTTAAAGATCCCACAGAAACAAAGGCCCTGTCCCTGACAAACTTCTGTAGCAAAATTCACTTCCACAGGTAAACAGAAATACATGCACAAAGCAAAAGAAAGGATGGTGCAGCAACGTGGTGATGTGCTATTCTCTGAGATAATAGTTCAAATTCCACATGGTACATCCGTGGTGACCTAAAAAGGAATAAATAGACTAATTTTGTCATTACACAATACTACCAGTGTAATGTGGTGAAGCATGTGAAATCACTGCTTGTCAACAAAAACTTTTAACAAGCTTACACATGCAGACTGTAACCAGTGAACATGTACATTATAAACACTATCTTACACTTTAGTACACACACACACACACACACACACACACACACACACACACACACACACACACACAACACACACACACAACACACACACACACACACACACACACACACACACACACACACACACACACACAACCTAATAACAATTACAGTATTTATATGGCGCCAAATCTTGACAATTCAAATCAAAGCTCACTCATGCACCAGACATACGGATACAATCGACAAAGACTACCTTACAATATTTAATATTAAAATTTTTTTTAAACAAACTGAGGGAAAGAAGTAGTTGTAGACGTCATTGTTGGGAAAAGAGATGGGTTTTTAAACTGGACACACACACAAGAGTTCCAACATGTAATGTATAGCATGTACACGCATGTGCTCTCCACCCCCAATCAATATCAAACCAAGAAAGAAGTGAATCATACCAGTACACCAAAGTATAAAGGGTAAAATAAAGCAAAAGTGAAGCAAAAGAATAAAATTCAATTTCAAACAAGGAAAATATATAGGTATACATGGTGTAGAAGCAGAGTTGACACGGATTTCCAAACTGCTGCATACAGTTATACCACAATACCTGTTTGGATTGAAGAACATAAAGTAGCAAGAAAGAACAGTGGGCACCAGAAAGAATGGTGGGCACCTGGTGGGCACCAAGAATGGTGCACAGAAAGAATGGTGGGCACCAGAAAGAATGGTGGGGCACCAGAAAGAATGGTGGGGCACCAGAAAGAATGGTGGGCACGAAGAATGGTGGGGCACCAGAAAGAATGGTGGGGCACCAGAAACAGTGGGCACCAGAAAGAATGGTGGGCACCAGAAAGAACAGTGGGCACCAGAAAGAACTGGGCACCAGAAAGAACAGTGGGCAAAGTCCTTATAAATATACTGGTACCAATTCAACATTGGTATAACATAAACTACAATATAAACTGCTGATTTAATACTGACACTTAAAACAATCTTATGGTTATGGGGCATCTTTGCTTTTGTTTTTAACTAATGCTCTCTCTCACACACACACACACACACACAAAAGCAAGAAAATGTATATAATTTGCAGCAAAATGTCTTCCTTGCAGCATTTTTCTCTTTCCTTTTATTCTCTTGTTTTCGTTCCCTTTAAATTAAAAATAAATTTACTATCAGTCTTACGCTTCTGTACAATTTTTTTTATTTGCATGACAAGAAGTGATGTTTTCACACTCACTTTAACCCAGAAGACATAACAGCATTAACAGTTTCACATGCGCAACAGTGGAGTACCATGTTACAGCAATCCAAAATAATTATTGCTGTGGACGGTTAGTAAACTTTTGGAAAACAAAACATGCTCAGGAAAAATAAAATTGGTGAATAAATGTCAGTGCTAAAGCAAAGAAGCAGCAAACGGCTAACAGTCAACATGTATAATAATCACCAGAATTGCTACGCTGTTTTTGAAAACTTCAACATCTGCCTGCAATCGATTGTTCTCTTCTTCCAGTTGATTCAGTTTGTCACTCACACTTTTCTGAAATCAATCAGCCATTACAGTATGACATTTGATACAATTTACAGATTTTTCTCCTTCTTGGATGGCTACTACCGGACAAGATTTAAATTCTACGATAATGATGGAAGAGAGAATTGATGCTAAACATCTGATGCTCGACATCTGATGAATACTTCAAGAGACATCTCTCTGTGGAACAATCCTCATGAACCGAGAATCCATGCCACAGCATTCCAATCCTGAAGATGTTCTTAAGCTTTAAAACATGGCATCAAGTTCTGTTACAACAGAATGGACCAAATCCTAACATCTACTTTCTGTTCTCTTCAATTCAAGTTGTTCAAAGTACTGCTGACTGCTGAGAAAAATGTCAGGTTTTTTTCATGTTAGCTAGAGAGGTCACAGATTAAAACTATTACCACCATAAAATCACATCAGTATCAATGTTAATGAAGCAATGTTTAAAAAAAAATCTGAGTCTAAAGGCCAATAAAGTAAGATCTTTTCCACATAATCAAATCAAGTAGTAAGACATTTTCCAAAAATCACCATGAAAGGTGGTCTTCAGAGTCAGCTGTAAAAGATTTCTTTTTCTAGTTATATATATATATATATATAAAATCTTGAAATAACATTACAATGTAAAATCAGGTCTGCTTACAGTTGTTCCTGTTGTTCAAATATTTGATACGCACAGAAAAAAACAACAACAACAACAACAAAAATAATCTATATCAAAGCTTTCTCCTTTTTTAAAATGTAAATTTTTGCACAGAAAAAATAACTATATTTTCATTCCTACGATTAATCATTTTGTATAGCATTATTCTCCAAACTCATCTGAATTACTGCATATTATACAGACTTTTTTTTTTAGTGGAGCATGGTAAACTCAAGCTGTTAAGTGAGCTGACCACATTGCAATATGTTGCTGCACATTCTGCACCTTGGGTGTTTGCATGTTTCCATAAGCCATCGGTCACTGACATGAATTACAGGATCTGTAACATTCATACTGTACATTCTGCATGCCAACACACACAAAGGGAGGTTAGGCATGGCAGGTCTGCACACATGTTGACCTGGGAGATTGGAAAAATCACCCTTTACCAACAAAGCATATGTATTTAAGAGGATCGAACCTAGGACCCTCCAATTTGAAGTCCTACACTCATCCACCTGACTACAGCGCCTGTCAGTATATTATCAGCAGAGACGTTATTGTCAATCAATCAGTCAAGTCAAATCAATCAATCAATCAATCAATCATACAATCAATCTGCACACTGCACTCCAACCACAAACAAATGCGTCTCCAACGAAAAACAGGATGGTTAGGAGAATGAAGGGGGAAGGGGTGGGTGGAGTATTCAGCAAGCATAGAGGAATCAGGAACTAGTCACATCATCTAGAATTGTGGGTGATACAGTACTGACTCTGGTGTGTGTGTGTGTGTGTGTGTGTGTGTGTGTGTGTGTGTGTGTGTGTGTGTGTGTGTGTGTGTGTGTGTGTGTGTGTGTATGTGTGTGTGTGTGTGTGTGTGTGTGTGCGTGTGTGCGTGAGCATACTGAATTTCACAAATAACACACTGTAAGAGTGAATGCGTGAGTAAATGGAAGAGTTGCTTGTGTGTAGTGAGTGAGTATATGCAAACATGCAAGGCCAAGTATGCGCATGCCTGCGTGCACTTTGCATGCAATTAAAGGCTTCATACTAATTCCAAATCTCTCCTACATAGTATGTTCTCACAGCAATCTAGGTCTTTTTCACATATGCCAGGTCTTGTGTCAGTCCTCGATGAATGAACCAATTCTGACAAGTCTGCAGTGATAATTATAATTTAAAAGGATACAGTTGTGTTATACTCTTTACAGTGGTAGCCCTCGCCTCCTTCAGTACATTCCTATTTGTTTTGCTAGTAACAGAGAGGGGGAAGGGAATATGAGGGTTAGGGGCGTAGAAATGTGAGGTGGAAAGAGCGAGGGAGATGTAAATAGATCAAGAGACAAAGAGAGAGAGGAGGGTGGGAGTAGTACTTTCTCCACGTACCTCTGATTTAGATGACTGTGCCAACTGTACTGATACCTGTTTTTCAAAGGAAACAAGCCATTCTTTGTGGCCCTGAAAACAAAACAAAACACACAACAATTCAATGTTTGTTTTTCAAAGGAAATGAGCCATTTTTTGTGGCCCTGAAAACGAAACACAAAACAATTCAACATGTTTGTTTTCAACGGAAATGAGCCATTCTTTGTGGCCCTGAAAACAAACAAAAAACAAAAAACTCCACACACTTCACCATGCTTGTTTTTCAAAGGACATGAGCCATATATCTAGAAGCCCTTTCATTTAGTATTGTGGCAATGGTTATTTGAAGTCCTTTTACCAATGTTTTGTTCAGGGAAGTCAAACATTTTATGGATGACCGAATCTTTTGGACAGAACTATGTCCATTTACGTTAAATGTATTGTTGTATGGCCATGGCAAATCTAGAAGTCCTTTCATTTACTATTGTGGTAATGGTAATTTGAAGTCCTTTTATCAATTATCCATAAGAATCATACTTGACAGTCAGATCTGTATGAAATAACATTCATATCACCACTACCAATAAAACCACAACAAAATCCACAAAATTACTTGTTCCATACAACAGACTAAATTCAGGGCATGTGACTATGTATCAAACTGAACCAGCCAGTGATTAGTTGCTATTTTGGTTCATGCAAAAGACACCTTGCTTATACATATGTTTAAACCATGACCTGAAAGAATGGAGTCCACACGATTAAAAACCTAAAAATAATATCAATTACGCGCATGTCATCATGTCGTAAATGTATAAACATTCTGTCTTATTCACCATAAAGTCTGGAGGTGCATCTTTCCCACATGACTGTGCCTGGTTGTTCTGATGACTAGACCTATCCCATATTTGCTCAAAGTATTTCCTCAGCAGTCTAAAGCCCGCTCCGATCAAACATATATTTTGCCATCATAAAGCTAAAAGGTAAACACAATCCTACAGGGTGAAGGAGTCAAAGGGTCAAGTTTTTCCAGTTGGCATATAGGATGCGAAGTCAAAGTGTTAAAATAGTCAGTGAATAGGTCAGCTTTCATGCTGTGCGCTTTAACTGAACTCGATACATCAGATCTGCAGTCCACAGTCCTATCTCGAGAGGCCCATTTAACATCAGCACAATCAGCTGTAACTGAACTCCAGACATCAGATCTGCAGTCCACAGTTCTATCTCGAGAGGCCCATTTAACATCAGCACAATCAGCTGTAACTGAACTCCAGACATCAGATCTGCAGTCCACAGTCCTATCTCGAGAGGCCCATTTAACATCAGCACAATCAGCTGTAACTGAACTCCAGACATCAGATCTGCAGTCCACAGTTCTATCTCGAGAGGCCCATTTAACATCAGCACAATCAGCTGTAACTGAACTCCAGACATCAGATCTGCAGTCCACAGTTCTATCTTGAGAGGCCCATTTAACATCAGCACAATCAGCTGTAACTGAACTCCAGACATCAGATCTGCAGTCCACAGTTCTATCTTGAGAGGCCCATTTAACATCAGCACAATCAGCTGTAACTGAACTCCAGACATCAGATCTGCAGTCCACAGTTCTATCTTGAGAGGCCCATTTAACATCAGCACAATCAGCTGTAACTGAACTCCAGACATCAGATCTGCAGTCCACAGTCCTATCTTGAGAGGCCCATTTAACATCAGCACAATCAGCTGTAACTGAACTCCAGACATCAGATCTGCAGTCCACAGTCCTATCTTGAGAGGCCCATTTAACATCAGCACAATCAGCTGTAACTGAACTCCAGACATCAGATCTGCAGTCCACAGTTCTATCTCGAGAGGCCCATTTAACATCAGCACAATCAGCTGTAACTGAACTCCAGACATCAGATCTGCAGTCCACAGTTCTATCTTGAGAGGCCCATTTAACATCAGCACAATCAGCTGTAACTGAACTCCAGACATCAGATCTGCAGTCCACAGTTCTATCTTGAGAGGCCCATTTAACATCAGCACAATCAGCTGTAACTGAACTCCAGACATCAGATCTGCAGTCCACAGTTCTATCTCGAGAGGCCCATTTAACATCAGCACAATCAGCTGTAACTGAACTCCAGACATCAGATCTGCAGTCCACAGTTCTATCTCGAGAGGCCCATTTAACATCAGCACAATCAGCTGTAACTGAACTCCAGACATCAGATCTGCAGTCCACAGTTCTATCTTGAGAGGCCCATTTAACATCAGCACAATCAGCTGTAACTGAACTCCAGACATCAGATCTGCAGTCCACAGTTCTATCTCGAGAGGCCCATTTAACATCAGCACAATCAGCTGTAACTGAACTCCAGACATCAGATCTGCAGTCCACAGTTCTATCTTGAGAGGCTCATTTAACATCAGCACAGTTAAGTAACAATACATATGAAACAGAAAAGTTTGAGGCTGATAACACCGGGAGAAAACAACTAGAAACAATAAAACAAAACAAACAAGCAACACCTAAACGAATGGCAACAGTCCTTACCAGTTTATCACTGACACCGACAGCTGGGAAGAGTCTTTTCAGAACTTCCTTGTCCGATTTCTCCACTTCCGACACTGCCTTTGTCACGTTCTCCTGTTGTCACGGAAACACAATATTAACATATAACACCATGTCCATACAGCTAATGGAACATTAACAACATCAGAGCTGCCAGTCCTCAACTTCAGTCAAAAAACCTTAAGTATGAAATTTGAACAAACATCAAGTGTAATACAAAGAAATTACATGAGTGAATTCAAACAACACCCCCACATACCCATACAACCACCATACAAATTCTACTGTTTATATTACGCTTAATGATATATATTGTTATGCGCACATGATAAATCTTTACTAGGCATACAAACGGTTTGAAATATCATACTTTACATTTCAGTCAGTTTGAAATTAGTTAATTTTACATATTTCAATTCATTCATTATAATAATAAATTAAAAAAAGAAAACGGTACAATAACTGGAAAAAAAAAGTGTTATATAAGCAATCATTATCATTATTACTATTATTATTATTATTACTTATGGCAGTATGAATGGTCCATTCTGCCATATTGCTATAGCACAGTATAAAAAAGGTACATGCCATATAAAAGCTATCACTATTGCTATTATATTATTACTATGATTGTTAATAATGGTCTGTTCCACCATACTACTAGTGCACAGTCAGTATAACAACTAAATAAAAAAAAGGTAAGCGTTACACAAAAGATGAGCGCCATATAAAAAAAGTATCATTTATTACTACAATCGTATGTATGATCAATTCTACTCTGTTGCTACTGCAGTCAGTATACTATAATTGCTATAAAAAAAGAGAAATGTGCTATATCAATGCTATAATTACCAAAATTATTTTCAGGATTCATATGAATGGTCCATTCCATTTCGCTACTACTACACTATTACAGCACTGAAACGACTACCATTTTTTTTTATGCACAGTTTTTCACCTACCACCATCACTATTGTCTGTGCACATAATCTTATTCCCCCAAAACAAAAGATGTAAGTTTCACAAAAGAATTTAGGTGCAATCTATTTTGCATGCGCGCGCGCCCCACACACACACACACACACTCACACACACACACACAGACCACACACACAAACTACATACATACACACACTCCACAACACATTCCATCCCCCTCACACACAGACACACACACACACACACACACACACACACCACACTACACACACACACACACACACACACACTCCACTCACACACACACCACACCACACACACACACACACACACAACACACACACTACCTTCACACAACACACACGATGACACCTGCATTTCATCAGGAAAAAAATATGAAACAGAATTTGTCAAAAATGTTAAGCCAATTCATATTCTTCTCCTTTTCACAAAACATGTCTCTTTAAAACTAAAGGAACTCCTAAACAAAACAAAAAATGTACCAAATGAAAAAAATTCATGTGAGGTAAATTTGTCCTTATTCGTTTTCATCAAGCAATTAAAACAGTGACATTACATTAAGTCAAGTCAAGAACACAAGAAAAAAGTGAAATAAACCCACCAACCAACCAACCAAAACAAATGCAAGTAAACACACGGCAGTGATTATTACTGGAAATGAACATTACATGATGTTAACTGATTAAGAAACATGAAACAAACTTAGTAATTAAATTATAAAGAGAGGAGAACTATAGATTTAACTTAACACTCACAAAACTAGGCACAACCTACAAGGCTTAACAAAATGCAGAAAAATACACAATTTAAAAAAAAAAACGACACTGCAAAAAGAACAAAAAAAGGTGTGCCAAAACTACAGAAACCAGACTGTATGATGATCATGAATAAAAACTGTATATCCCTTTCACTCCCTCACCCTACCCACCAGCTTCCAGAAGCAGCAACTTGTGGACAGGGTGAGAAAGTGAAAGGGATAGTACAAAATGTGCTGAACAACAGAAGTAATCAGAAAAATCAAGTTACCCTAGAAGATTTTAGAGACTTATCAACTTTTTCTGCGGCCGACTTTTCAGCTTTTTCTAAAGCCTCCATAGCTTTCCAGTTCTTTTCACGTAAGTCCTGCGTAAAACACAAACACAATTTTATCAATATGTAATGCAGGATGTGATCTGAAACATTTCAATTAATCAATAAAATCGAAGAATGTCTTAAAACGGAATCCATATATATAACATATGTAATCTATAAAATATTTCTGACACCACTTTCAAATACATACCACCAAGTGAGATAAACTGTACATTATGTTACACATATTTGAAACAAGAGATAAATGAAGGAGGGGAAAGATGGGGGAATGGGGGAGTGCGGCAGAGAAAGAGAAGATGCTGAAAAGAATGTAAGTACCGTAAGCAAGATACACAGTCTCAGTACAGATATTGGAGGGGACACCAAGTCAAGAAATAAATCACACATCTACAGATGTTTAGCAGTGACAAGCTCATGGGTGCATGCGGGATCCGAACATTCTGCCTGAACTGTCTTTGAAGTGAATGATACTAACACAAATATCAGATATAAAATTAGTAACTCCAACTGCAAGTCATTCAAATATCCTGTGCTGCCAATTTTGATTGCAAGTTTGATTCATTCAATTCAGTAAGTTCAGTCAATCCACAAGCCATCTAAATGGATGTTTCTTCTCCTATGGCAATCGCTTGTCCAACTTTTCCGTCTGCATACATCCTTCCTCAAAAAAGCCTAACCTCAATCCTGCCTCTGCCATGAGAAAAATCAGTGCAGGTGAGCAGTGCGGCCTTCTTCTGACAACACGGCGACAAAAACGAAAGATACACATGTGCAGAAATCATAAGGGAACTAACTACTAAAGTGTTACTAACAGACCCTTCATCTTGGTTCTGGCATCGGCGATCACAATCTCAGTTGCATGTACAGTAATCACTTGTCTACAGGTGATTGCTATTGTTCCTGAAACCTTGCTTCAGACCTGTATTTCCTTCCAGCGTATCACTACCAAACATCTCTCAAAAAGATGGCATTCTGGTTCCAGCACAGCCATGTGTACCCCATGGCAGCTAAACAACTGTTATAAGTAGTAACTACATAAACAATTAACACCTGAAATTTGTAGAATAAGCCATAATAACTGTAAATTTGACACCAAATCCTCTGGCTGGGCATTTCCCTGCTTCAGTTTGTTCAAAAAGACATTGCAGCACAAACAGGTCTGGGCAGAGAAGACTCAGCAGACTATAACCAACATTAGTGTAGTTTTAATTGCATCACTTCAGGTGCAGAAGCCGGCTTTACTCTTACTTTGTATCCAAACTTAAAGAGAAAGACTCATGACAGATTATGGATTTGTTTAATGACTTGTGTCCCCTGCAATAGGCACAGGAAAATAAATATTCCCAGAAGCGTAAAGAATTATTTGCTGTCCTAACTGGCATAGCAAAATAAAAAATTACCTGGATACACAGAGAATTATTGCTCCATGTTATTATTAATGCCCTATGAAGGAAGTGCTGAAAACCTGTATTGTAAAAGTCTATGTCACATTTGTGAAATGTAACAAAGCCATGGAATGTGTTTTCATTATTATAAAAAGTTTGAGAACTGCCCCAAATTGCAATGAAACCTGTTCACTAGGACAATTTGACACGTGGCACACATGGCCTAGCAGTTCAAACACCCAGAACATGAAAAATCTGGGATTAACCTTTTGACTCCTTACCCTATCCACCTTCTGCAAAACTTATCCCTTTGACTCCTGCAGGAAGCTGGTGGATAGGGTGAGGGAGTCAAGGGGTAAGGTTTTGCTTTGCTAGCATGGTTGACAATGCAGGATGCTGGCGGACAGGGTGCAGGAGTTAAAGGGTTAATTCCAGTTCAGACAGGGATTTTTCTCCCCCTTCCACTAAATTTTAAGTGGTGACCTAGGTGCCAGTCTTTCAGATGAGACAATACACTGTGGTCGAAAAAAAAAGCAAACAAACTTTCACATTTAGTTTTTTCCCCCTTCAATTTTTGCTGCTTTGAGCCCTGCAGACAGCCATAGCAGGATCATCACCATGCCATTAACAAAAATTAAAAAAAAATTTTTTTTTGCCTGGTTGGTTACCAGCCTGGTGGAATAATGACTGCAGGTTCCAGGTCTAGTTTGACATGATTGAGTGCAAGTACAGGTACATCTAAGCTAGTTTGACAGGAGTTGAGTGCAAGTAGCAGGTACTATCTAAGCTATAGTTTGACAGGAGTTGAGTGCAAGTAGCAGGTACTATCTAAGCTATAGTTTGACAGGAGTTGAGTGCAAGTAGCAGGTACAATCTAAGCTATAGTTTGACAGGAGTTGAGTGCAAGTAGCAGGTACTATCTAAGCTATAGTTTGACAGGAGTTGAGTGCAAGTAGCAGTACAATCTAAGCTATAGTTTGACAGGAGCTGAGTGCAAGTATCAGGCACAATCTAGGCTATAGTTTGACAGGAGTTGAGTGCAAGTATCAGACACATCTAGGCTACAGTTTGACAGGAGTTGAGTGCAAGTATCGGCACAATCTAGGCTATAGTTTGACAGGAGTTGAGTGCAAGTACCAGGCACAATCTAGGCTATAGTTTGACAGGAGTTGAGTGTAAGTATCAGGCACAATCTAGGCTATAGTTTGACAGGAGTTGAGTGTAAGTATCAGGCACAATCTAGGCTATAGTTTGACAGGAGTTGAGTGTAAGTATCAGGCACAATCTAGGCTATAGTTTGACAGGAGTTGAGTGCAAGTATCAGGCACAATCTAGGCTATAGTTTGATAGGAGTTGAGTACAAATACCAGGTACTATCTAGGTAGGCTACATGGGTGTTCTACAGCAATGTTTCAGCATTATACATTCCTCATGCCTTCAAGGTGTAACAGCCGCATACAACCACTACACCTCATGCACCACACTACACCTCATACACCACACATACACCACGCTACACCTCATACAGCCACTACACCTTACAGCCAATATACTTGGTAGAAATTTGTATTCTATAACAAACCATCATACAGCCAATACACTTGTTAGAAATTTGTATATATTCTATGCCAATCCATCTGATTGTCACATCAACCTTCATTAATTACTAATATTATAACTGCTGCTGTTTTGTCGGTCTCTTTCTCCACAGTCCAAGGCTTTTATAAACCCATAGTGTTTTTCAATCCTATTCCAGTAACCAGAACTGAATAATTCACTGCGAGGATGGAAAACATAGATGGTTTAAAGATCACCTCAAAGACTGACTGGCAAAGAACCTACCAAGCATGTGGGACATTTACAGTGATAGAGATGTTTCAAGAAGGCGCTGACAAAAATTCGTCCAGTATCATGGGTATAAATTTTGTTCAACAAGACCTACAGATCTCATTCATGTCTTTCACCTTTAATGTCCAACACAAAGAAGCAAAATGACCCAGGATAAATAAATTTTGACCTTCTCCCATCCTGTCTGAATTTTTATGTTTATAGGACTTTCTTCTCCAAATGAATGTTAAACCAAAACGATTTCATGTAGTTACATTTTCATATTTACTTATCTTTTTTAAAACAAAAATGAAGATTTCATGTAATTACACTTTCATATTTACTTTTTTTTATATATTTTTTTGTTGAAAATTTTGTCCATGGGCCTAACTCCCATATGTACTTGAATATATGCAGGGCTTTTATGAGTAAATATGGCCACGTTTTTTCTTTTACCCAGCCATTCAGTCATACTTTGCTGCATACTTGCTGTTAATATTAGACTTTTTACACATAATAGGGACTATGAACAACAGAGACAAACTGGAGACTGTGGACTTTCACAAACCAGATACTTACGTACACAACATATGACAGAAGTCTGTGTTCTCAATCAAATAAATTCTGCGCTCATGATCTGATTCCAAACATGTTTCCTCATTTCTGTTAATCAGTGTTATCCATGCTCTGATCCAAACTTTTGTTTATTCACTAGTCAAGTTCAAGGCATTACCATACTTTTTGACCTCCAAAACACAGCTTTTTCCTTCAACGCTGACCCCTATGTCCTACTGGTTGTGTGCATCTTTTCACTGTATGAGTTATGATTTTGTTTCTAAAGTTGACAGTTCATCTTCCCATGGTAGGTTTACTCTTTCAAAACAGATTTGCGAACAACTTGATCATGATTCTTTCACTGCAAACTTGGATCGTGCAGGCTTGAGACCAAGTACCTATCTGCACAGTCTAGATGCATTCTGAAAGGCTGAAATAGTTGCAGGCTACACCACAGGAGCAGACACCCCAACAGTGAGGATGACCATTAGGTCACAGCACGAGCACCGACCACAGGTGACACCACCATGGCCAAGTTCAACTTGGCAACACTGAGGATAATGTTTTCTGTGGATTTTCAGCAGACTTAGAACATTAAACCAGTGACACTTTCCATAATGCTACAGGTGTTTTGTCAGAGACCTGGACTGACTGTTTACTGTCAATTTTACCATGTCATTTCTGCTGTTTTCGCATGCATGTCCACTTTCTAACTGTCTGCTTTTTCAGCTCCAATGCTGTTTCATTGTCACAACTGGCTTCCGGTTTTCATTTTCTAACCTTCAATTTTTGATTTTCAGGGTGTCTTGTGTGCCATATGCAGAACTATCAGCGCTCTGGTAAGATTTGTTTTCAAAAACTGGGGGTTATCTCTTACGCATTGCAGCACCTTATAGGCTGAAAAATATGGTAACAGAAAATCCTTCATTTTTTCACACTTGTTTTCCACACTGAAGATGTTACAAGGTAAGGTGGTCAAATTACTATGTTCAAACAGGATTATATATTGCAAGCAAGGGCTGTCAGGCAGACTCTCCATCATGCAAACCAGGCAAGTAACAGAACACCCAAAGCCTTTCCTTGAGTCCCCAACTACGATGCCAGTTTAACCCTTTCACTCTTCAGGACAGGGTGAGAGAGTGAAAGAGTTAATTTTTGCTAACCTTTTGACTCTCCCCCTCTGTATCAGCCAGCTTCCTGTACTATCAGCATGACAGAAAAACAAAGACTTTACCCTTTCACTCCCCAACCCTATTCACCAGCTTCCTGCAGGAAGAAGCCGGTGGATAGTGTGAGGGAGTGAAAGGGTTAAGTTTTTGCAGCTGGTAAATTGTATAATTGTATGAGGAGTCAAAGGATTAAGATGTGCCATACTAACTATTTGTGATCCCACAGTCCACAGAGATGTGGACAGTATACTCACATTGTTCTTTTGTTTCTGCATGTCCAACTGTGTGCGGAGCTCTGTGATCTCTGTCAGTGAGGAAGTGTGCTGCACCTCCAGCTCTGAACGAACGACTGCCACTTTCTCCGACACACTGCACACGTCAACACATCTATCTTCAAATGACACTATATACTCAGGTTGGTGTTACAATTTTTGCTGGTGTTTATTTTTTTTATGGAATTTAACAAAACATGCTTTCAAAAAATTGTGGCAGTTATGATTTCATTACAAATGAGGCATAAAAAAAAATGTGGCAGTTATGATTTCATTACAAATGAGGCATAAAAAAATTGTGGCAGTTATGATTTCATTACAAATGAGGCATAAAAAAATTGTGGCAGTTATGATTTCATTACAAATGAGGCATAAAAAAATTGTGGCAGTTATGATTTCATTACAAATGAGGCATAAAAAAATTGTGGCAGTTATGCTTTCATTGCAAATGAGGCATAAAAAAATTGTGGCAGTTATGATTTCATTACAAATGAGGCATAAAAAAAATTGTGGCAGTTATGATTTCATTACAAATGAGGCATAAAAAAAATTGTGGCAGTTATGATTTCATTACAAATGAGGCATAAAAAAATTAAGGCAATTACGCTTTCATTACAAACAAGACATATAAAAAAATTGTGGCAGTTATGCTTTTATTACAAACAAGACATAAAAAAAATTGTGGCAGTTATGCTTTCATTACAAATGATGCATAAAAAAAACTGTGGCAGTTAAGCTTTTATTACAAACAACACTTAAAAGAAATTGTGGCAGTTATGCTTTCATTACAAATGAGGTATAAAAATAATTGTGGCAGTTATGCTTTCATTACAAATGAGGTATAAAAATAATTGTGGCAGTTATGCTTTCATTACAAATGAGGTATAAAAATAATTGTGGCAGTTATGCTTTCATTACAAATGAGGTATAAAAATAATTGTGGCAGTTATGCTTTCATTACAAATGAGGCTTAAAAAAAAAATGTGGCAGTTATACTTTCATTACAAATGAGGCTTAAAATTTGTGGCAATTACGCTTTCATTACAAATGTGGTTTAAAGTTTGTGGCAATTATGCTTTCATTACAAATGAGGCATAAAAAATTGTGGCAGTTATGCTTTCATTACAAATGAGGCTTAAAATTTGTGGCAGTTATGTTTTCATCACAAACGAAACATAAAAAAATTGTGGCAGTTATGCTTTCATTACAAATATGGCTTAAAAAAAATTGTGACAGTTATGCTTTCATTACAAATGAGGCATGGAACAGCCAACAGATGCAGCGAACAAGCAACTGTGATTCATGGTGCAATATGTTAATTCAACCTTTTTATTTTAATGAAACAATTTATTTTATTTTATTTTATTTTATTTTATGAAATATGGAAGTACTATATACACTCAGTTACATTTTTCAGATCTGAGGAAGAACTGTAACCTTGACTTTATGTATAACAACATAATGCAAACTGTAACTGGACACAAAACACACTCAAAGCCATAAAAAAATCATAAAAACTCATGTGACTATAGATGGTGCTGCACTGTATCCTGCATCTACTTTTTCTGTTTCTAGGTGGATATTATTTTGCATAGAGACAGACCTGGCTAACTGTTGCTGATCATCATTTGTGAGACATAACCCAGTATATGCATACAAAGAGGTTTGGAGAATGTACAAATAAATATCTGAGAAAAAATACTTTCTTAGTAGTGATAACAAACACACACACACACACACACACACACACACAAACACACTGAACAAACATAATACATACACACACACACACGCACATATTTGAGGAAAAAAAACCCTTTCTTAGTAGCGATAACACACACACACGCAACACACACACACACACACACACACCACACACACACACAACACACAATTTGAGAAAAAAAACCTTTCTTAGTAGCGATAACACACACACACACACTGTACAAACACAATACAAACACACATGCACGCATGCGCATGCACACACACACACACACACACACACACGTCATCAAACTCACATGCGTTCATGTTCCTTAATGTTGATGAGGTCTTTGGTGTCAGTGTGAATATCACCATTGGTGGCGGCGGGGGCAGCTTCCTGTTTCTGCAGTCTCTCTTTAGTCACTGTCACCTCCTGGTTCAACTCCGCGTTCTCCTGTTGCACGCGCTGTTGACAGCAGCAAAGGAACGTCAAGTCATCATGAGCAACAGTATGCAACTGTTCTAAACATGATCTTTTTGTTTTAGTCCTTTTGATTCCAGCAGCATCCTTCATTTACACCAACTAGTTACAGATGATGGTGGTTTTTAGGCTGGCAGTACATAATTGATGTAGGATAATATGAATGATTTCAGGATTTATTTGTCTTTGTGTGAGGTGTGTGTGTGTGGTGTGTGTGTGTGTGTGTGTGTGTGTGTGTGTGTGTGTGTGTGTGTGTGTGTGTGTGTTGTGTGTGTATGTGTGTATGTGTGTGTGTGTATGTGTGTTTGTGTTGAGTGTGTTTGTGTGTGTGTGTGTGAGTGTGTGTGTGTGTGTGTGAGTGTGTGTGTGTATGAGTATGTGTGTGAGAGTGTGAGAGAGTGTGAGAGAGAGAGAGAGAGAGAGAGAGAGAGAGAGAGAGAGAGAGAGTGTGTGTGTGTGTGAGTGTATGAGAGAGTGTGTGTGTGTGAGAGAGTGAGAGAGAGTGTGGGTGTGTGTGTGTGTGTGTGTGTGTGTGTGTGTGTGTGTGTGTGTGTGTGTGTGTGTGAGAGTGAGAGAGAGCGTGTATATGCATGTGTGCGCATGCATGCTCGTATGAATGTTTATGTGTGCATACTAATTAGTATGTTGTGTGCAAATACATATAACTTGACACTACAAATTTGTGCAAACATAACTGGAAAAAAAAAAACAACCAACAATAACCAAACAAAACAGGGATGGCAGTAAGGGAAAGCAAATCATCCTTCATCCCATTATTTTTTGTCATGTTAAAACCTCAGCAGCTTACCTGAAGTTCCACCCCCATGTCATCCTGGCGTCGCACGGAATCTGCCAATTGTTTCTCCAGGTTCTTCATGTCCCATCCATCTCTTGCTTCTTCCGTTCTGAGTCCTGGTGGTTTAACAACAAAAAATTCATCTTCTTTGAGTCCTGGTGGGTTTAACAACAAAAAATACATCTTCTTATGAGTCCTGTGGTTTAACAACAAAAAATTCATCTTCTTATGATCCTGGTGGTTAACAACAAAAAATACATCATCTTATGAGTCCTGGTGGGTTTAACAACAAAAAATACATCTTCTTATGAGTCCTGGTGGTTTAACAACAAAAATACATCTTCTTATGAGTCCTGGTGTGTTTAACAACAAAAAATACATCTTCTATACTGACCGGAACTCCCTCATATAAGGATGGCTTACTCCCAACATGGTACATCACATGATAAATGTTTTCTTTTGAGGTTTGTTAAAGAGGGATTCATCGCACTTGGACAATTCCATATGCGCTTTGCAACTGCCCAGCCGACTGCACAGATGTCAGGGTTGTAACTGTATCAATGATTTTGTGCACATAATTCAAGGATATGCTCCCGGCACTGACCATTCTGTCCAACCCATCATCACGGGGGATTACAAAAAACAAACCCGAATACAAATGTAAACATCTTCAAGAACACCAAACCATGTACAAAAATGGGCCTAAATTTCTGAAAACTGCTTCCGCAGATCACATTTCCTTAGAGCTAAAAATGCACTTAGTACAGGTACGCAATCACTAATCCTAAAAGAAAGTATATCGGGCTTTACAGAACATGTACAGGTGAATGGACCAGTGAGGCAGAAAGTGACAGGAAGAAAAGACAGAAAACAAAGAAGCATGGCAGAAACAAAGAGAGAGACAGAAAAGAGGAAATTTCTTGAACAGAATTTCCAAAAGACGGGGATACTATCTGTACTGAAAGATCCCCTGGCATCCCCATATGGGTAGTGCTCAGCAATACATATTTGATCCTTTGACTCCTGCACCCATTCACCAACTGCAAAAACTTAACCCTTTGACTCTCACCCTAACCACCAGCTTCCTGCGGTAAAAAAAAAAAAAGCAAAAAAAAAAAAGCTTTGTTTTGAACAAAACTTCTGTTTGTTGTGTCCCTGTGCTTACTAAAAGCAATGCACATTTGTATGTCTTGACAATTTACACACCATAAGATGTTTCCTTAACCATCTATGCATCGTCATTACTCTTATTGCTATTATCTTCTCTTTCATGATTCAATTACTTTTCTTTAATTGCTCTCTCCCTTTATTCAAAAAGTGGTGATCATTTTACATTGATAGAAGTGAGGTGTTTCTGCCTCCCTCTGTGTGTGTGTGTGTGTGTGTGTGTGTGTGTGTGTGTGTGTGTGTGTGTGTGTGTGTGTGTGTGTGTGTGTGTGTGTGTGTGTGTGTGTGTGTGGTGTGTTGTGTGTGTGTGTGTGTGTGTGTGTTGTGTTGTGTGTTGTGTTGTGTTGTTGTGTTGTGTTGTGTTGTGTGTGTGTGTGTTGTGTTGTGTTGTGTTTGTGTTGTGTGTGTTGTGTGTGTGTGTTGTGTGTGTTGTGTGTGTGTGTGTGTGTGTGTTGTGTTGTGTGTGTGTGTTGTGTGTGTGTGTTTTTGGTGTGTGTGTGTGTGTGTTGTGCACATTTTCTTTCAGCTCTTTACGAGTGGATCTTTACCAAATTTTGGTAAAAGTATGGTGGACTGATGCAGACTTGAGAAAGCATGTTTGGAAGATAGGAGACCATGGGTCAAAGTCACACTGACAAAAAAAAAAAAGACAAAAATTGGCTTTTTTTGACAAAAGAAACAGCATTTCTGACATTTAAAATGTTTTCACAGTTAGCCAGTCCACAACTGTACTCAAAGCATGTCATGCATAATTTTACCTGAAGCTTCTTCAAGGTCACAGTGACTTTTAATATTACAAAACGGACATTTTCTCTGTCATAATCTTTGTATAAAACTGGAGATTATTAGAATGGCTTGACCATTTTGTTTCAACGTTGATGTAATGGTCTTTCGGGACCTTGCTTTATAGCAATCTGAAAATAACAGTTTCTGAAGAACAAACAAAACAAACTGTACAATACCACAATACACTACAGTACAATGCAACAGAATAACGCTTCATTATTCCAACAACACCAAGTAACACAGAATAAAAAGAGCTTAATGAAACTATGCCCCAACCTGCAGCTGTCTCGACACCTCGTCCTGTCGCTGTACAGCATCAGCCAGCTGTTTGTCCAGGTTCTTCATGTTGCCTTCAAGCTCCTGTTTTTTACGCTCTGCCTCCTGTAACAAACACATATCAAGTGTAACAGTGAAATCAAAATCCAGACTGCAACATAAATACTGGTCTGTCCACTGTCCAGCTGTTGCTGTTGCTTAAAACTATTGTGACTGGCCCCGCCTCTGCCTGGACTTCCAGTCAGCCTTAGCCTGCCTCTAATAAAGAACCAGTAGTTGTAAAAAAGACTCTCTAGCAGGCCTGAATGAAGTCCAACTGTCACCAAAATTTGTGTACTTAATGAAAAAAGGATTACTTAATAGTTTTTAGCCACCATCCAGTTCTGTACCATATATCACCGAAATGACTTTTAGTGCGGCCCGGCAGTAGGTGAAGCTTGGCGTTCACGACTATAGTCGCGGCTGGTCATGAATGTGTTAAAGCCCAACCGACTATGCAGAGCGATATCAGGACTATAACCATCTCAAAATGTATACCATACCACACAGAAGATTATTAAAGAAAAAAAAGACACTGCTGTACTTTTTCACCCTGTCTTACTTAGCAACCAGAAGAAATCTGGTCTACATTATAACCCTTTGACTCCCACACCCTGTCTATCAGCATCCTGCATTGTCAACCATGTTAGCACAGCAAAAACTTAACCCTTTGACTCCCACACCCTGTCTATCAGCATCCTGTATTGTCAACCATGTTAGCACAGCAAAAACTTAACCCTTTGACTCCCACACCCTGTCTATCAGCATCCTGTATTGTCAACCATGTTAGCACAGCAAAAACTTAACCCTTTGACTCCCACACCCTGTCTATCAGCATCCTGTATTGTCAACCATGTTAGCACAGCAAAAACTTAACCCTTTGACTCCCACACCCTGTCTATCAGCATCCTGTATTGTCAACCATGTTAGCACAGCAAAAACTTAACCCTTTGACTCCCACACCCTGTCTATCAGCATCCTGTATTGTCAACCATGTTAGCACAGCAAAAACTTAACCCTTTGACTCCCACACCCTGTCTATCAGCATCCTGCATTGTCAACCATGTTAGCACAGCAAAAACTTAACCCTTTGACTCCCACACCCTGTCTATCAGCATCCTGTATTGTCAACCATGTTAGCACAGCAAAAACTTAACCCTTTGACTCCCACACCCTGTCTATCAGTCATCCTGTATTGTCAACCATGTTAGCACAGCAAAAACTTAACCCTTTGACTCCCACACCCTGTCTATCAGCATCCTGTATTGTCAACCATGTTAGCACAGCAAAAACTTAACCCTTTGACTCCCACACCCTGTCTATCAGCATCCTGTATTGTCAACCATGTTAGCACAGCAAAAACTTAACCCTTTGACTCCCACACCCTGTCTATCAGCATCCTGTATTGTCAACCATGTTAGCACAGCAAAAACTTAACCCTTTGACTCCCACACCCTGTCTATCAGCATCCTGTATTGTCAACCATGTTAGCACAGCAAAAACTTAACCCTTTGACTCCCACACCCTGTCTATCAGCATCCTGTATTGTCAACCATGTTAGCACAGCAAAAACTTAACCCTTTGACTCCCACACCCTGTCTATCAGCATCCTGTATTGTCAACCATGTTAGCACAGCAAAAACTTAACCCTTTGACTCCCACACCCTGTCTATCAGCATCCTGTATTGTCAACCATGTTAGCACAGCAAAAACTTAACCCTTTGACTCCCACACCCTGTCTATCAGCATCCTGTATTGTCAACCATGTTAGCACAGCAAAAACTTAACCCTTTGACTCCCACACCCTGTCTATCAGCATCCTGTATTGTCAACCATGTTAGCACAGCAAAAACTTAACCCTTGTACTCCCACACCCTGTCTATCAGCATCCTGCATTGTCAACCATGTTAGCACAGCAAAAACTTAACCCTTTGACTCCCACACCCTGTCTATCAGCATCCTGCATTGTCAACCATGTTAGCACAGCAAAAACTTAACCCTTTGACTCCCACACCCTGTCTATCAGCATCCTGTATTGTCAACCATGTTAGCACAGCAAAAACTTAACCCTCTGACTCCCACACCCTGTCTATCAGCATCCTGCATTGTCAACCATGTTAGCACAGCAAAAACTTAACCCTTTGACTCCCACACCCTGTCTATCAGCATCCTGCATTGTCAACCATGTTAGCACAGCAAAAACTTAACCCTTTGACTCCCACACCCTGTCTATCAGCATCCTGCATTGTCAACCATGTTAGCACAGCAAAAACTTAACCCTTTGACTCCCACACCCTGTCTATCAGCATCCTGTATTGTCAACCATGTTAGCACAGCAAAAACTTAACCCTTTGACTCCCACACCCTGTCTATCAGCATCCTGTATTGTCAACCATGTTAGCACAGCAAAAACTTAACCCTTTGACTCCCACACCCTGTCTATCAGCATCCTGTATTGTCAACCATGTTAGCACAGCAAAAACTTAACCCTTTGACTCCCACACCCTGTCTATCAGCATCCTGTATTGTCAACCATGTTAGCACAGCAAAAACTTAACCCTTTGACTCCCACACCCTGTCTATCAGCATCCTGTATTGTCAACCATGTTAGCACAGCAAAAACTTAACCCTTTGACTCCCACACCCTGTCTATCAGCATCCTGTATTGTCAACCATGTTAGCACAGCAAAAACTTAACCCTCTGACTCCCACACCCTGTCTATCAGCATCCTGCATTGTCAACCATGTTAGCACAGCAAAAACTTAACCCTTTGACTCCCACACCCTGTCTATCAGCATCCTGCATTGTCAACCATGTTAGCACAGCAAAAACTTAACCCTCTGACTCCCACACCCTGTCTATCAGCATCCTGCATTGTCAACCATGTTAGCACAGCAAAAACTTAACCCTTTGACTCCCACACCCTGTCTATCAGCATCCTGCATTGTCAACCATGTTAGCACAGCAAAAACTTAACCCTTTGACTCCCACACCCTGTCTATCAGCATCCTGTATTGTCAACCATGTTAGCACAGCAAAAACTTAACCCTTTGACTCCCTCACTTCCTGCAGGAAGCTGGTGGATAGGGTGAGGGAATCAAAGGGCTCAGTTCTCGGATTCAAAGGGTTAAGTTTTTGCAGTTGGTGGATAGGTTATGGAAGTTAAAGGGATAAACTGTATTCAACTCAAAATCAAATTCTACTTAGTTCATACTCAAACTGTATTTAGTTCAAATCACCACATTTAGTTTATATTCAAACCGTATTCAATCAAACGTATGAACGTCAAGCTGTTTTCAGTTGTCAAAGTCCAGCTGTATTCAGTTCAGAGCCAAACTTAAATGTACAAAGGAATGGAAGACTAACGGGGCTGATTCAATATTGAGCATTGTTACAGGACAGGCAGGAATGGAAGACTAACAGGGCTGATTCACTATTAAGCTTTGTTACAGGACACAGCAGCATGTTAAATGTTTGACAGAAATGTCTGATACGGACTTAAAGTTCCACATTCAGACAGCAAGAGACCAAGTTCAAGTTTACATTGCTTATATCCCATCTAAATACTAGGCCCATACCAGGGCTAACACCACATCAACGACAACCCAGTGGCGAGAGACTGTCACAAATCACAATTTGTATGTGCAGTCAAGTCGCTCATCACTGGGGCTGACACACAAAAGGGGGCTCAGGCACGAGCAGACCTGCAATGACTGGCGCCTATATCTGATGGTCACATGAAGAACACAAAAACTACATCAGTCTGAATTTTCCAAGGGTCAGGCAATGCCATGCACAGTTTGACAGGCTACTGCACGCCCCTGTCTAATAAAATACAGCCCACAACAGAATGCATTAGACTGAGATTACCGCCAGATGGTGAAAAAATTCAGCCCATACACAACAGAATGCATAAAAGGATACCACGAGATGGTGAAAAAATTCAGCCCACAACAGAATGTATAAGACAAAGGATACCGCAAGATGGTGAAAATATTCAGCCCTCAACAGAATGCCACAAAGGATACCGTGAGATGGTGAAAAAATTCAGCCCACAACAGAATGTATCAGAGAATGTATCAGATAAAGGATACCGCGAGACAGTGAAAAAATTAAGCCCACGACAGAATGTATCAGAGAATGTATCAGATAAAGGATACCGTGAGATGGTGAAAGAATTCAGCCCACAACAGAATGTATCAGAGAATGTATCAGATAAAGGATACCGCGAGACTGAAAAAATTTAGCCCACGACAGAATGTATCAGATAAAGGACGCTGTGAGATGGCAATATCATTCTTCTATCTGTTGCCTTTGGAATGAACTATGCAGTGGAACAATCCTTTTAGAAGTCAATCTGATAGCAGTGCTTAAGTCTGGCTAAAAGAAATTGTGCATATGGTCTCCTGTCCACCCTGCTGTGAATGAACAGAACCTGCTCAGGAAAGAAAGATACAGCAGAAAGAGAAAAGGGACAAACAGCGACCTCATACCATTGGAAAAAAGAACGTCAGGGTCTCTAGCTCTTCATTCCTGACACTTCATGGTAACATTACCTATTCTTGTAGGAAACAAAAGGGTACTCACCTGCAGCCTGGCTTCCAAGCCTTTAGCATCAGCAGCAGACAGATGTTTCTTCAGTTCCTGCACTTCCGTCTTCAGAGTCTTGCAGTCATCCTCAACTGCTGCTAGAGCTGATGAGGTCTTTTTCAGCTCTGCTGTCAGTCCAACATTCCTGGATTCGGCTTTGTGCAGTTCTCCATTCACCTCATCCAGCTGTTTGGTCAGCATGTCCTCAGAACCCTTTACAGACACAGACATTCAATAATTGTGGTTGGATGGAACATCTCTATAAAAATCATACATACAAGGGTGCAACTTAGAAAAAGTTAAAAAACTGAAAGGGGTCCATGGGCCAGCAGTGCCTGCTATGGGGGGGTCTGGGGGGCTACCAGACGCATAAGCTTTTTCAAAAATCAGATTTTCCGTTTCTGACTCTTTTGAAAAAACGGATTCCGTCGTCAAACGGAAAAAGTTGCAGCCATGTACATAAAACAAAAAAATCAAGCAAAAGTATCAAGATAAGCTCTGTTCATGGCGTGCATGTCTTTACCAAGTACATGAGAACATACGAACACAATGAAATGTATGAGACAGCAAAATTACCAACATTCACTGTGACGCTAAGAAACGTACTGGCCTTCTCTAGCTCTCTTGGTGTTAAAAAATGAACGATCTGAATTACAATCTGCTCAGTTGCATTCAGTTGCCCTTTAGTTTCTTGAAAATCTTGGGACTGAAAGAAACATTTCTTCTGTGGCTTGGATGTCACACAGATAAACAGCTCATGCCTTCGAAATTATCTGCACATTTGACCAGCTGGTGAAACTGTGCGTGTGGCCTTGGGTCAACCCCGCTTAGAAATGACTGCCCCCTTTATCAAGTGAAGTGACAGGTGACACAGCAGCTGCAGCTCCTCTCACTACCTGGCTCCATGGCAGCCAGCAGGAGTTGGAGGGGGAGATTAGATCCATCACCAGATATGGCCTATCCATGTTGATGGCGAACAAAAAAGAAGAATGGATGTTAACTGACTATGGTCAAGGCTGGGAATATGAAGTCATCAAAGAGATGGTCCTCATGAAGATGGCCCGAGATTAGCGGGTGCCTAAACTCTCATCAATAAATGTGGTGACTTTGACCAATTCTGTCATTACTCAGATCAGGAATAATAGTTCAATTTTTTTTTCAATCTGATGCCTGGGGCTTGCAATAACTCTCAATCCTTGCTTGTAGTCAGTTCTGTTTTGTTTTACATCTGAGCATCACAAGTACACTGTCAGTTTTACACATTTTTACATCTGAGCATCACAAGTACACTGTCAGTTTTACACATTTTTACATCTGAACATCACAAGTACACAGTCAGTTTTACACATTTTTACATCTGAACATCACAAGTACACAGTCAGTTTTACACATTTTTACATCTGAGCATCACAAGTACACAGTCAGTTTTTACACATTTTTACATCTGAACATCACACGTACACTGTCAGTTTTACACATTTTTACATCTGAACATCACAAGTACACAGTCAGTTTTACACATTTTTACATCTGAGCATCACAAGTACACAGTCAGTTTCACACATTTTTACATCTGAACATCACAAGTACACAGTCAGTTTTACACATTTTTACATCTGAACATCACAAGTACACAGTCAGTTTTACACATTTTTACATCTGAACATCACAAGTACACTGTCAGTTTTACACATTTTTACATCTGAGCATCACAAGTACACAGTCAGTTTTACACATTTTTACATTTGAGCATCACAAGTACACAGTCAGTTTTACACATTTTTACATCTGAGCATCACAAGTACACAGTCAGTTTTACACATTTTTACATCTGAACATCACAAGTACACTGTCAGTTTTACACATTTTTACATCTGAACATCACAAGTACACAGTCAGTTTTACACATTTTTACATCTGAACATCACAAGTACACTGTCAGTTTTACACATTTTTACATCTGAACATCACACGTACACTGTCAGTTTTACACATTTTTACATCTGAACATCACAAGTACACAGTCAGTTTTACACATTTTTACATCTGAGCATCACACGTACACTGTCAGTTTTACACATTTTTACATCTGAGCATCACAAGTACACAGTCAGTTTTACACATTTTTACATCTGAACATCACAAGTACACAGTCAGTTTTACACATTTTTACATCTGAGCATCACAAGTACACAGTCAGTTTTACACATTTTTACATCTGAGCATCACAAGTACACAGTCAGTTTTACACATTTTTACATCTGAGCATCACAAGTACACTGTCAGTTTTACAGATAATCTCATAAACAATGTTTGAATTAATTTCATGCTTTGCAAAAATACCCATACTGTGAAACAAAGTGCATACAAAGATGATGCTTATGACATAAAAGATGCACTGAAAGAGAAAATGCTTCACTAAATCTGTCTACTACTGTCATGCTGTTTCTACTGCTATGCTGTTTATACTGTAACTACAACTACTGTCAAATGAAGCCACACCTTGGAAGATTCCAGCTTTCTGATCTGTTCCTCGTATTTCTTGATCTTGTCCTCAAAGGATTTCTTGGCATTCTCCGAGGAGTTGAGACGAACAGCATTGCTGGATAGTTCCTTCTCCATGATGGCCACCTTCTGACGCAGGTTGTTCACTTCTGCCGCTGACACACTCTCCACCCTGGCACACAACAGAAAATACAATTACTACTTCTGCAAATACAGATGACACACTCTCCACCCTGGCACACAACAGAAAATACAATTACTACTTCTGCAAACACAGATGACACACTCTCCACCCTGGCACACAACAGAAAATACAATTACTACTTCTGCAAACACAGATGACACACTCTCCACCCTGGCACACAACAGAAAATACAATTACTACTTCTGCAAACACAGATGACACACTCTCCACCCTGGCACACAACAGAAAATACAATTACTACTTCTGCAAACACAGATGACACACTCTCCACCCTGGCACACAACAGAAAATACAATTACTACTTCTGCAAACACAGATGACACACTCTCCACCCTGGCACACAACAGAAAATACAATTACTACTTCTGCAAACACAGATGACACACTCTCCACCCTGGCACACAACAGAAAATATAATTACTACTTCTGCAAATACAGAATGACCCATTATCTGCTACATTGAATTTGTAAATTTATACACAGGCTGCAACTTCTACATGCATTTGAATACATGAATAGGATATCACGGTTTTCTCTTTTCCATATTTTTGCTTATGTACTGCAATTATAGTGCCTTTTTTTTTAGTGGTCATAATCCATTTTTAAGGGGTGTGCATGTTAAGTTACTTTGTGTTTCCAAAACCCACCCAACACACACATGGTTAAATGGATCTTCAATTCATGTATCTGATGTTCTGCAGGCATGCACAAAGGGGGCTCAGGCACTAACAGGCCTGGACATACCACGACCTGGTAGATTGAGAAAATTTTCCACCCTTAACCCACCATGTGATACCAAAGCAGGTTTGAACTCTGAATGGAGGACCAGAGAGAGGGAGAGAGAGAGTGGGGGAAAGAAGGGGAGGGGAGAGGAGAGAGAGAGAGAGAGAGAGAGAGAGAGAGAGAGAGAGAGAGAGAGAGAGAGAGAGAGAGAGAGAGAGAGAGAGAGAGAGAGAGAGAGAGAGAGAGAGTGGATTTGATTGTTTATTCAATTGGGCATAACCCCTTATGAACGGGTTGAAAAACATCTGAACATACAAATACAAGTTCACAATTTCAATACGTTAACAGTCAAATACTGAAATAAACTTCGGTTAACAATCCAACACAAACTTAACACAAATTAACTGGAGTTTGTGATATAATCTCTTCAAGTCTCTTTTGACATTTGTATTGTGAGTTTCTTGATACTGTCTTCATTTTTAGATGGGGCAAGCAATGACAGCGAAACACTTGGATTTTCAAAATATCTTGAAGGAATTTAATCCTTCACATAAATCGTTCAGATCAGAGCAAGATAAAACTGTTTACTTCATCCTCGATGGATATAAGTGACAAATTCATACTGCTCATCAGGTGTTTGTATTGCTGTGTATGTACTGCAATATCTGAAATGTAAATCTAAATTCTTCAAGAGAATGCGTAATAAATCTATTCAGCTTCATCGAAATACAAAGCTCCCTAGAAATGATGGTCCTGAATGTTCTGTACACGAAAATCTGTCCTTATCATGTATTCAAGAGAGAGAGGAGGGGAGGGGAGGGAGAGGGAGAGAGGGGGAAGAGAGAGAGAGAGAGAGGGACAAAGGGGGGTGGGTGGGTGCATGAAAAGAGATTAGTAATGATAATGAAAAATATCCAAACTATACTTACGAAGCTTTAGACAAAGACTCCTGGAGCAGTCGATTTTCCTGCAACAGAAAAACACGTTCACATGAAAGTGTGCTGACCAAGCCGAAATGTGCCTGAGATCTATAGTGTGAAACATGCTCAGAACCAATTCAGCAGTTAACATTTCTACCCTAACACCATAATACTCAATACTCACGAGCCTTTCTGAGAATTTGATCTATTTATTCATAGATGGATTTCTGATTCTGATACGTTTTGTAGACTGTTCCTTGATCAGAAAGAATGGGTCGACGTGTATTTGCTGTGTCTATGTTTACCCTCTGACACTTCTGCTTGTGTGAAATGCTTAAGCCTCTTACAAGACGTGGTGTTGTACAGTCATTATCATTACTGTTCTCATTCTGCTGTAGTGAAAACTGGGAATGAAATGATTATCTAGCAGAAACCTATGTACAGTAGACATCATTAATACTATCATTTTGCTGGAATAATTGGAAATGAAAAGATTACCTGTCAGAATCCAGTGGATTCTCAACCAAATACCCAACTGTGTGTGACACACACACACACAAAACACAAACAACAACAACAACAACAACAACAACAACAACACCTACATAAATGCCATCCAACCCACCTGCTTCAGTTTCTGCACCATGGCAGCATCCCCAGACTTCTCCAGTTGCTGAATGTGAGCCTGCATCTTGGCTGTCTCAATCATGTGCTGCTCATGAGCGTGCCTCATGCGCGCCTGCAGGGCATCAAACTCAGCAATCTGCTGGCTCATCTTGTCCTGGAAGTGTTTCTCCAGTGTTGACAGCTTGGTGCGCTCAGCAGTCAGCTCATTGCGCAGCTCTTTCACGCGATTGTTAGAGGACATCGCCAGCTGTTGCTCTGTTGAAACATTGAAGTGTTGTAAAAGCTACGTTTATAGCATTCTGATCAAAACAACTGTTAATCTTTTGACTCCCACATCCTATCCACCAACTGTAAAAACTTAACTCTTTGACTCCCTCACCCTATCTGCAGGAAACTGTGGATAGCATGAGGGTAATCAAAGGGTTAAATTTTTGCTTTGCTGGCATCGTTGACAATGCAGGATGCTGGTGGACAGGGTTCGGAGTCAAAGGGTTAACACATTGGGGTGCTGTAAAAAAAATTAAATAATGTAAAAAAAAAAAGTACTAAAGTCAAAATTCTGACTACAACAAACTGCACTAGAGTATAAAAATAATCAACAGAGAAACAAACCAAAAATCAAATGCTTAATTATGAACCAACCAAACAACAATAACTACAACACAAGGACCAAATCAACCCCCCTTCGTCTCCAAGGATTTTTATTCTATACAAAGGTGTGCTTAATGAAGTGGTCAAGCCCTGGTAAGTTTCCCTTTCCAACATCTTTGGACATCTCTTTATCTGTGGTTGTCTCCTGTTGGATTTGCTTTAAAATCTGCCTGCATGAGTCCAGTCTATCTAGCTGTGATGGGTACCTTTTTTTGTTATTGTTATTGCTGTTTAAAGCCCAGCTGATTGCGTAGAGCCATATCAGGGCCATAACTGCTTCAAAACATATTAAACTTCAAAAAGTATAAAAAAAAAAAAAAAAAAAAAATTTAGTACAAATATCAATGCATTCGGGAACATAATCTAAGGACATGCCCCTGGCACTGACCACTCTGTCCAATTCCTTGCACGCAGGTGGATAGGGTGAAGAGTCAAAGAGTCAAGTTTTTGCAGTGGGTGGATAGGGTGTGGGAGTCAAAGGTTAAAGAGTGTATAAACACTTTGTTCAGACTGACATCCTCCGCCCTGCCAACTTCATGTTGATGCCAACTTATTTCCATGTTCTTATTAAAAGGGAGATAAAAAAGCCAAACAATGTTATCTTAAACCTTATCAGGACCAATCCCAAGTACATCATAAAAATAGATCTGGAGTCAGGATGTACACCAAACACTATAATTTTATCGTCACCTGTGAGCAAATTCCAAATTCTAGTTTTGCCTTTATCTCGAGCTGTGAATGCCTGGGGTCATGAAATATAACCTATGACCTTGATACTGTAAGTGTATACCAACACCTGTGCAGATTTGCTTTGTTTGATAACAGCGAAGTTAAGAACTATATCAGGTCAAAAAACATACCAGAACACACAGAAAGATGAACACAGCAAACAAACAACAGAACAATAACAAAGAAAAATATGCAAACAAAACAACAACAAAAATCCAACAAAAATAAACACAAGCAAAATGCATGATATTCCATCAAGCAATTTGAAAACAGCGCAATATTAAACAGAATGAATTATTTCATGCGGAGATGCTGGTAACAAAATGAACCAAAAATGCATGTTTGGAGTTTGTTCAAGAGGGATTCGTCACACTCAGACAATGCCATAAATGCTCCTCCCAAATCTGCCAGCAGTTATCTGCCAAAACTTAAAATTTCAAAACATTTCAAGGATAGTGCATTAGTTCCCATGGACCTGTCTTACAGCTAGTCCTTGCTACTCTATACATATAACATAACCATAATAAACAAGTGAAATACAATAAAAACAAAACTGAGCAAATAAAAAGTGAATTGTAAAAAAGACAAAAAAGTTAACATAAAAAATAGCCACCCAAAAGAAAGAAAAAGCCCCCCCCCCCCCCCCCCCCCCAAAAAAAAAAAATTATAAGCATACAGACAACACAAAACACTATGCACCAGAAAGGTCTTGAAATGGGGAGGGGAATGGGACCTCTTTCTCTCAGTTTGTGTAGATCTGTCTTTTTTGTACAATGTAAGGCTGCATGTGTTGACTGCATGTGTACGTCTGGTGCACGACTGTGCTTTGATTTGAACTGTCAAGATCTGGCTCCATATAAAAATACTGTAACTGAACTTAATTGAGCCTATGCGGGCCCCAGCAGCTCAGTTGGTTTGAGCGCCAGATTCACATGCTAATGGTCGTGGGTTCGAATCCCGGGGTGCGTTATATTAAAACTGGCCTTCTCACTGCCCCATCTTATCATCATTGTTGTTCTGGTGGTGTCAGTATAGGATTAGGTAAGTCTCCCCCTTTCCCCACTTCCCTGGGATGGTAATCCCGTCGGCCATATCACCTGAGGTGGGCGTCGACGTATGAACTGAACCAAATCAATCAATCGACTGAGCCTATGAAACAATGACACACCAGAATGACTGGAGCATTAACATGGACACAGGCAGTGAACATGCCAACTTTACTGTTGCAGGGTGGGGGTAACTGGAGACACGAGAACTCGAGTCCATGGGTCTATCAAAGAGCTTGCCAGCCTGCTGAAATAAACTGTGGCCTACCTCACCTGACAGTCAAACCCATGTCCCCTGAGTTAACAACATGCTCTTTAACCAACTGTGTTAACTGGGCTTTATACTTCCATCACACAAAGGAATGTCAGACATCAATCAAATCCTCTAGACTCCGCACCCTCTCCACCAACATCATGCACTGCCAACCATGCTAGCAAAGCAAAAACTTAATCCTTTGATTCCCTCACCCTATCCACCAGCTTTCCTGCATTACCAGCCATGATAAAGCAAAAACTTAATTCTTTTAGTTTTACTCCCTCACCTTTAACACTAGCTTCCTGCAAGAAGCTCATGGACAGGGTGGGGGAGTGACAGGGCTGGTTTTGCAGCTGGTGGATAGAGTGAGAGAGTGAAGAATTAGGTTTCCATTGCTGGTGGACAGAGTGACAGAGTCCAAGGATTGGGTTTCTGTACCTGGAGCATGTGTATAGGATGAGGGAGTGAAATGATTAGTGGGTATATATCAATGCGATCAGAAGAGCAACCAACCTTCCTGGAGAGCCCGTTCCTTTTCCTCCAGCTGTTTCTTCATCAAAGCCATGGGGTCTCCCTTCTGGCTCTTCTGTAAAACCACCATCCACAATTGCAGTCAGTTTTATGATACAGTATTTTTTTTTTTTTTAATGCAAAATACTACCCTGTCACTGGTAGCAACCACTCTGGCGAAAGCCAGACAGCAGAAGGTCCTCAGAGGAGAAACCCACGTCAAGCAAGTGTTTTCGGCCCCTAACTCCAGACACTCTTAAGGTGGCTTGGCGCATTCAGGTCATTACTCCTGGATGTCCAATGGTGTCACCATTTTTTTTCTAAAAAGTGTTTTTAATGCAGAATACTACTTTGAAATTGTAATTGTTACTACTTTGAATTTACTGAAGTTCCAAAATACTATTTACTCACTGTAATAGTTAAAACTTTTTTTTTTACTGTAGCTGTAACTGAAAAAACACACACCATTTTTAAGGATACTTTACTACATGATACTTTAAATGTGGTGTTAAATATCAGGAAATTATTTTCTCAACTGTTATGATAGCTGATACTCGCAGCAAATATTTTACTAACATTACTGTAACCATAACAACTGGTACTTTGAAT
This sequence comes from Monoplex corrugatus, assembly GCA_030674185.1. NCBI lineage: Eukaryota > Metazoa > Mollusca > Gastropoda > Littorinimorpha > Ranellidae > Monoplex > Monoplex corrugatus. The sequence goes on from CM060308.1 coordinate 97,671,318, forward strand.
TTATTATCATAACACTTTGAATTTATTTTCATCATGAGAGTTCTCTCTCTTTAGAAATAGAATTTATTCTAATGTTAA
>CM060308.1:97673895-97818895 GCA_030674185.1 Monoplex corrugatus
AGTGTCTATATAATAAAACCATCACACACACACACACACACACACACACACACACACACACACACACACACACACACACACACACACACACACACACACACACATTCTCTCCCCCCTCGCCCATTCCCACTTTGAAATGGTATGTTTTTATTTCTCTGGAATTATCACGATTCATTATATAAATTTAAATTTACATATCCCGGTATGTTTTTATTTCTCTGGAATTAACATGATTTATTACATAAATCTGATTTCACATTTTAAACTGTTAAATAAGATTAGAATCTTTAAACTGTTATATAATAAGGTTACAGATTTCTGAATTAGAAATACTCAGCAATCATGGTTTGTTCATACATTATGTACCCTACAGTACAGGCTGACTTCAGAGCATATCAATCAGAAATAATAACAATCAAAAACAACAATATTATCTCCAGAACATAGTGATCTTATGATCAGCCACATGTGACTGTGTGACAGAACTTTTAACAAGACTGTCAAACATATATTACATGAGGTGGTGATACAACAAAGCAATTACACACCGTGACAGATAATTACTTGATGTCTAGTATTACCAGTATTGTCTCTGTTACAATTCGTCATGTCATGCCTGTGTTAAGTACCTATCCCATGATAACACACATGTCAAAATATATAAATATATGTATATCCGTCTGGTACAAGGTGACCAAGGCACTTTGTTCAGTGTTCTCTCTACACCCAGCGGCAGATTATGCACACATGCACCATTAGATTAATTAAAAAACAAAACACACAAATGAACAAACAAACAAGCAAACAAAAAAACAACAAAAACAAAACCGCAACAACAAAATGTTAGTAATAGCATGGATGGCTGGTTAATTTAAAAGAGCAAAATGAGATTTAACACTTACAAAAGATTTACAGAATCCACAGAACAAAACATTCACAGAATCACAGAACTTTCCTTCAGTTATTTGTACATTTAAATTTAAAGTATGTACACAAAACTTGAAAAAGTATATAAAAACTATCCTTGATTCCTACAGTACACTAAGCAATAGGAGTTAAAAAAGCAATTAATGTACAAAGTAATGAAGGCTTCATGGAAAACATACAAATGGAGACCAAGGCAGAAAATGAGAAAGGAGGAGACAACAAAAAGCAAAGGAGCAAAGAAAGTGACAGAAAAGAGGAAATGTTTACACAGGATTTCCATAAGGTGGGGATACTTCTTACACTGAAAGAGCCTCTGGCATTCCCACAGGGAAAATTTTGGAGCCTGATAGTGATACTGTTAGCACTCTATTAGTCATTAGTGATCACTTGGGGTGTGGCGAGGTTGCTTAATAGAACAATAGGAGACCTGCATGAGGTTGGATCATGACAGGCAATGAGACATGATGTAATTTTCATCAGGAAATGAGTACTAGGACTCCTCATGTTATCAATTGTGAAAGTATGACAAAGCTTCCCACTTGTGTCATAGTCAAAATACGTATTGGAGCAAGCTAAACATGATAAGCATACCACATAAATAAAAACATGAATGCCGATTAAATGAATCACACCTAATTTTAACAAGCAGAACAGACGAGCTGCTTGCTGTAGACTGACAATGTCACATGAACACTAACCACATTATCATTATGCAAAACAAATTTTTGTTGTTATCACTAGTTCCTTGCGATGATACAGTGGTTAGTGCGACAGACTACCAACTGGAAAACTGTGGGTTCAAATCCCTACAGCCTTGTCAAAATCATGGGATTTTTAGCCCAATCCCTACAATCCTGTCAAAATCATGGGATTTTTAGCCCCCAATCAGTTCTTATTAAGAGTTGAGTGTGCTATGGGCTCACTGGGAAGACTGGGACCACACAATCAAGTCTCATCTACTTCATAGAGGGTATTGCTCAAATCTCCCAACCAACACCATAGATGCCTGTAGCTTTTAGGTCTGGCTGAGACCAGAACATAAATTATACAATATAATTCAAAGTGACTCTTGTAATGTAGTCTCAATCCAGAATGGACCTCCAGACCATCAGTTTATTCCCACTATCATCCTGACCTCCAGACCATCAGTTTATTCCCACTATCATCATTACCATAGCATTGTGAAAACCCCCCCCCCCAAAAATCTGTCCTACATTCTTTGGCCATTAATGTACACCACAAAGTAAAGTAGTTTTTGACAGATTTCCAAACAACAGTGGCAGTGGCACAGAAAAAGAAAATAATGTCATGACTTGATGAAATTGATTAACCACACTGAACACCTTTTAGTGATGAGGACTATCTTGCTCTTTTGTTAGAAATGTGGCTACCAACTAAAGAGATCATGTTCTGAGTCCAGTCTCCCTCTGCAACATCATAGTTGGCATGTTAGTAGTCTGTTGCCCACCTTAATGTTCCAATCATTCCTATGGTATCAGCGTTTCATAAGAACCGTTTCCCTCTCTTCTTCATTTTGCCAGCATATTTTGCACAGGCTCAAGGACTCTGCCAGTCTGCTGGTAAATTTAGGCAGAGCACAAATGAAATTGTCTGTGTGTGATACATATGTGTCTTGAACAAACCACAGACAGTAGACTCAGACTAATGGAGGCGCGTTATCATATGTCACTTAAAATAAATCATCACACTTACTGACTTAGTCTCCAAATTACTTTCAGCCTGTCATTTATCACTGGACAATGAATTAAACTGGAGAGCCATTGCCAAATAGGCAGCGAGTGCAAAATTTCAGTCTGACCTAACGACAATTTTCATGCCAGTTTTAAGGTGAAAATCTTATTTTTTCTTGGAAAGTTCCCAATTACACACACTGGTGCACAGATAGGTTACATTCATACACACACAAGGTTGGATACAAGAGATTGCGAGGAACTATGAGAGTGAGAGACAGAGACAGGTGGGGGGAATAGGGGGAGACAGTGCATACACATACAACCCTACCCCTCCTATGCTTAGTGGCACAGTGCTGTACTGTGAGGTCCTGTGCGTTATCAGAGATAAGAAGTTGACCTAGTACTGTTTTGCTTCAGTACATCATTATCAATATCACAGCCCTGGGGGTGTCATTAAATTAATAATTTCATTAAACCAGTCTAACCTTATAAAAGAAAGGTGGAAACACACACACACACACACACACACACACACACACACACACACACACACACACACACACACACAACACACACAAAAATTAATACAAATCTGTCTTTCATAATCTTTATCAATATTATCATAGTCTTTATCAATATCAATATGTTAGGGACAAATACATGCACACAGACTCAGTGAGTAAATGATACATGTCCTCTGTGTGTGTGCATGTGTGTGTGTGTGCATATGTGTGTGTGTGTGTGTGTGTGTGTGTGTGTGTGTGTGTGTGTGTGTGTGTGTGTGTGTGTGTGTGTGTGTGTGTGTGTGTGTGTTGTACTGTGTGTGAAAGAGTGAGATAGAATTTAAAAACTTCAAAACATTGGAGTGATTGTGTTTTTTTTTTTTTATATATGCCTGAGCTGAAGGATAGAGAAAGAGAATTGAAGGAGAGAGAAAGAGAATTCAAAATAAAAGTCTAAAACAGAATCTGAGAATGAGACAGAATTAAAAAAAAATTCAAGGCATTTTATCACTCAAGGATAGTAGCATAAGTTCCCAATGGACCTGTCTTACTGTTTGTCTTTGAGACAGAGAGAGAGGGCGAAAGAGAAACGAGTGGGGAAGAGAGAGAAAGGGGGGAAGGGTGAGAGAAGTGGAAGAGAGAAAAGGGGAGAGAGAAAGAGAGAGAGAACAGTGGATCCGATGAGAGTGAAGAGAAAGAGGGGTAGGGGTAGAGGAAAGGGGGAAGGGAGGGGGAGAGAGGGGGAAGGGAGAAAGAGAGAGAGATTTGTCACCTATGTGCACCACAGGGACCATCCCCTTTTCAAAAACCTGACCACTACAGTGACAAAATCGGCATTTCTTGTTCTACAGAATTTACGTAAGCCCCCTAGTTAAGGGTCTTATCAGTGAGCAGTATGCTCTGGTTTTAGAAACCTCCCTCAGCTGTTGCTCTACACGGTGAATTTGGTGTACAAACATGCTAGTCAATATACTGAGAAAACAGTGTATAATATAACCCATCATCAAGACAAGTCTCATCACATCTATGTATGTGGAGGAACACTTAGTTGAAATAAAAGTTATAACCACACATGACAATTCAAGTGTTACCTGCCAGAATAGTGTCTATATGTATTTCCCTTCTTTATTCCTGTTGTGATACACCATTCAAGTGGATAGCATTCAAATTATAATATATCTCATTTTTCACCCATGTTATTTTTATTTCAAATGTTTGGTGAATTCTGTAAAACCAAGACATACTGTAGGTCTAGAAAAAGTCCTTTTCAAAAGACAACACTTCAACAAACAAACAACAGCAATGTGTTCTTATCAACAGTAACAACAACAACAACAACAACTCTCCATTTATATAAAGAGATCTACAACTAACACACATGGTGGAAATCAGTATCAGTACTATAAGTGAAGGAAATAAGAATGGTGTGATTTCATTTTATTCATCTTTCATGACACATGCAATGATTATCGCATGATTATCTAAATATGAATCCTGAAAAATCATGACATACAAGAATTGTTCACAAACATTGAAAATTTATGAGTACTATTTCTGGCAATTTTTGATGCTAAATAACAAAACAAAACAAAACCCCAAACCCCTAAAAACATCATTCAAAAAGTCTAAAGAAAAACCCCACTGATTTTGAAGCATTAACGTTCTTGCGCATGAATCACTCTGATTAAAAATCACTGTGAAACAATTACAGTGAGTCCTAATGAGTTCAGTTTATATTCCACTCACCTGTAGTACTCTTGGACTTGGTCACTTTCTTTTCCTCCACTGGGGCCACTTGCTGCACCTCCATTGTCTCCACCACAGCCGACCTGACCTTCTGCATCTTCATCTCCTTCACTTCATGTCGAAGTTCTGACTGCATCTGCTGTCCACCCTTTTCTTTCTTGGGGGAAGACTCGTGTACCTGCGCCTCGTGCAATTTCTTCAGCTCCACATCATCCAAGGGCTTGAATGGTTTGTGGGGAAGCTCCACTACCTTTTCTGTCACTGGGGTCACTTCATCCTTGTTATGCAGGATGGACTTCTTGTTACCAGGGATACGATTCCTGGGCTTAGTGCTGCTACTGCTCAGGACCATTGACTCTGAGGGCTCGATGATTTCCGGCTCAATTTCCAGGTTTACCATTTTGTGCTCTTTCTGCTGGGCTTTTGGCGAGTCTTTCAACTCAGGCTCAGACACCTGTGCCGCTTTTTCTTTTGACTTGTCTCCTTTTCCCTTCTTGTATTTCTTCTTCAGGTGTTCCTTTTCAATCTTCTTGTCATTTTTGATTTTCTCTCTTTCCTCTTCCTGACGTTTCTTCTGCTCTGCCATTACCTCTTCATAGGTCTTCTCTCGCATTGTGACGGCAGCAATAAAGTAGATTAGCAATGCCGAGATGATGAAGATGGCAATGCCAATTAAGACTGTTTGTGGATCCATCCTGATGTTGTATGCTGCTGTCCCACTTGACACGTGTAGGGTAAAGACTATCTGTCTGAATGCCGCCGGGCGAGATCCAGATCTAGCAGAGGCGCAAAGTGGTTTCACAATGCACCACGCCCCTTTTCAAAAGTCGACCACACCGCGACTAGCGATCCGATGGCTGTATGATGTATCACCAAAACAATTCCAGCGAAGGTATCAGTTGATCATGGGATAAGAAGTCAGAAGACCACAGAAAAACTGTCAGCTGAACATAGTCCTGCCCTTCCGTCTGATAGACCTGTACAAAGTGAAAAGAAAAAAATAGCATCCACGTAAGCAGTCTGCCTGGTGGTTATTCCGGCATACACATAACGCACAGACATAACTTGCAATATCCAATTAAATAAACCCTTGCGCACAAAACAACTGAACATCTAAATCAAAATAACTTCAGTCGGAATCACAAAAAGCTGCCAAAAGTTCGACATACTCACCAGTACTGTCAAACTCAGTCAACGTGGATTCCGGATGCCGCATAGACCAATGCTTCTGCTTCGGCAGTCTGACATGCCGTCTCTGTAATATGTAATCACCTCTGTGATTGGCTACTTCTTCATCTCATGAATATCACAATAAAACAATCTCCCCTTTATGCTAGGATTTATGTTATCATCACAAAATACACAAACAGCTTCAAAGAATTTTTATAATGACAAAGCATTACAAAACTCAATAAAAATATTACAGAAGTATTGTTAAAACTGAACTTGTACGTTTGCTTCTGTCTTCTAAATTTTTATGAGTTAACATCAGGAGGACTACCAGACGACAGAATGGCCATGAACTTCGAAGCGAGGCAAATTGGAAGCGCCCTCTCCAGGCCGATCAATGGTGCGCGCACCTGGCCAGACGAACAGTCAGTGATACGCTCTTTGTTCAGTCGTCGTTCAGACACAAGACACAGCCTCACAAATGATGGCGCAGCAGAAAAGGACTGCTGCAGAAGCAGAATCCCTCTTAGTTGGAATACGGGCCATTGTTTTTGACATCGAAGGAACTACGACTCCGATCTCATTTGTGAAGGTAAGGAGGATTTTTTGTTTTTTATTTGCATCTGCAACCAGGATGAGAAAATTTGCTTTGGATGAAGGACGGCCTTGCCGGCGCGTCTCCATGGTCATGATGATGGCATGATGAGTAGCCTGTTTACTGGTAGGTCCAATGAATTGTCAGCTTTTGTTTGGATGATGACATCTTATCAAGCGTTGTTACTTTATGTTTATTTTCCGGGGAATGTTTTTGTAAACTGAATGTGTAGCGTGTAGGCCTAATGAATATCGGGTCATTGTTGCTGTAAATACCATAGTCAGGATCAAAGCGGCGTCTGTTTTCAAGAAAAAGCCGGGCCTCTCCCTTGGCTCCAGCACCACTCTTATATTTAGATGAACTTTGTTTACAATCTACCATTCGTTTGAATGCTAACCAGGGCATTGGTTTAACTAATGTGACTTAGGTTGACACTTTTAGCATACACATAATACGATGTGAACGACTATCTGGTTAACTGACCTCAATAGACAAGATTTCACAGTGCGCTGTTTGTGGATTCGCCCTTCTGTATGAAATTAAGATCGATTCGTTAGTCATCTAAGCTACATCTGCTTGTTTACAGTCGATCACTTTATCAACTGTTCGGCTTCTACAGTTGATTGCCACCGAGTAGTCAGTGCTGCAAATGACCTAACTTGCCATTTGTCAACATTATGACATGTCGAAGTGATTGGGTTTGAAGGAAGCCGCGTACGGGTTGATTCTCGTCACGTGACACCGGCCTCCCTTTTTCCGCATCAAGACTGGATGTGACTGGTTTGAGGACGAGTCCATTTCGAAAGGTGGGGTGTTTGGTTGGGATGCAAATTAATGTTCCGCAAGAGGTCTCGGTGCCACATATGAAAAGCTGTATGCGTCACGGTTAACAACTCGAGAACTGATTCGCTGTACGAAGATTACTGCTTCGACTAGGATGGATGGCTGTTATTGGTGTTTATTACCCAATCCGTTACGTTTAAGCCCAGCACAAGTTCCTATAAATGTTTTGGAAACTGAGATGAAAAGTAAAAGACAAAATTAAGTTTAGCCTACTCTTAAGCATGCTATTTATTAGGCTAGGTCATATAATAGGTTTCAGTTAACTTAGAAAAAAAACAACTAAACAAACATGTCAACTATCATATCATAGGATGGCTTGCAGTTGTTTTGGTGAATATTGTCAAATTAAGGTTAGGGCGGGAATTGTATTTTTAAATATGAGCCTGGCCTCAGCTGTATCATTTTAACCTTGTCATCTATGAACCTGAACAGTTGACTGTTCCCTACTAGTGCTATGGCATGTGTGCATGTATGGTGAGACACACATACACACACACACACACATAAACACACACACACATCACACACACCGCATGTCACATGCACACACCACACAAAGTTCATGTCACATGCAGTAAGGGTTCTCTCTAGCTACACCAAGTTGTCTATGTGTGATTATTGCCTATTGTATATTTTCTTGGATTTCACCTGTAGTCTTCTGTCTTGTTTCATTGTTTAAAAAATGAAATAAAGATGACAAAGACTGGTCATTTTCTTTCTGCCTAGTGTCAAATGTTAAATATTGCGTGTTCATACAATGTAGTCCACCTATAACAAACTTGCAAACAACGATGTTCCGGCAGCAATGTTCTGTTTTATTTTCCCTGCCCACTTATCTTTCCCTCTTGTAAGTGTATTATCATTCATGAACAGAGTTAGAATATACTAATAGTGCGTAAGGAATTCTGCTTTGTACGAACAAGGCGTTTCTCAAAGGCTAAACCTACAGACAGCAAGTACACAAGACTGGTACAACAGCTCAGCATTGTATGCTGCCTGTAAAGTACAGGAGGTTTGGCCCCTAGACGTGTGGCATGCAGGCCCACCGGTGTGTGGATATGCCCTGGTGCCCACGAACCAGATCCCCAAGCTATGGGTAAATAGATCCACTGCCTTCTGAACATCTCGGGAGAGAATAAGGCTAAGGGAGTTAACCCTGAAAAAAAATCACCCTATTGCCTTGTAGATTGTCGTTGGAATGACAAAGGCTATCGGAGAGACCATAAAAAACTGATGGAAGGCAACGGGAAACCACCATCATATTATCCCCAGGATATTCATGGAGGGACAGACAAAAAGAAAGTGAAGATAACGCGTAAATAGGTGCTCCTATGGAGCACTTTTGTCCAGTAGGGACCGTCATGCGGCGCAGGTAACACCAGACTGTCAGCAAGCTACTGCAACCAACCTAAAAAAATATCAAAATGGCAACATGGAACATCAGAACATTGTTACAAAAAGGTAAATTAGACAATATCAGAATGGAGATGGAAAGGCTTAACATTAGTATTTTAGGACTAGGGGAAGTGAGATGGAAGGGGGCAGGCATGATAAAATCAGGAGAGTATACAGTAATATATTCTGGTGGAAACTCACATGAAAGAGGAGTAGGCATCGTAATGGACAGTGACAAATCAAAAGCAAAGGATACTGGGCTGTGTCCGACAGTTTTGTTGGTTAAATTGGGAGGCAGCCATTTGATACCAACATTATTCAAGTGTGTGCACCAACATCTGCATGTACTCCGGAAGACATCGACAACTTCTACGAAGTATTAGAGATGGCCAGGGTCCATTTAAATCACAAGAAGTTATAGTAATAATGGGAGATGTTAATGCTAAAGTGGGACAGGGTAGGGTGGAGGATATAGTTGGACCTCATGGCCTTGGTACACGAAATGAAAGGGAAGGGAAACTTGTGGAGTGGGCACAGATGAATGAGTTCATAGTAGGAAACGCCTGGTTTGAGCAGCCTAACAGAAGAAAATGGACTTGGACGAGTCCAGGAGATAATACCAAAAATCAGATTGACTACATTGACTACATCCTTATTAATAAAAGATTTAGAAATCCTTTACTGTCAGCAAAAACACTACCAGGCGCAGACTGCAACAGTGACCACAATCCTGTAGTGGGAAAATTTAGGCTGAAATTAGGGAAAAGTAAACAGACCAGAAGCAACATCAAACTAAATCTTGGACTCTTGAAGACAGATGAAGTGATATTTATATGTGTAAAAAATTTAATGTACATGTTCAAAACAAATTCAGTCCTCTGGAAGACGTTAGTGACAGTGAGGAACAATGGACAAAGTTGAGAAATTCAATAAATGAAGCTTGTGAAGAAATCCCTGAAGTAGATAGAAAAGCAAAAAAGAACTGGATGACAAAAGAAATTCTAGGCTTGATGGAGAAACGGAGGAAGGCAAAGAGAAAGGAGGAGATATTCAGGAAGAAATAAAGAAATCAGGAATAGGTGCAATGAAGCTAAGGAAACTTGGCTGAAAACAAAATGCAAAGAAATAGAAGACCGACACAAAACGGATCCTTAGGGTATGTAGAGACGAAGTAAAGAAATTGTCCACAGGAAAAAGACATGGATATCAACTGGTTGCTTAAAATTGAAAGATGGTACGCTTATCATGGAAAAAGACAAATTAGAAAGATGGGGAGAGTAATTAAAATTGAAAGATGGTACGCTTATCATGGAAAAAGACAAATTAGAAAGATGGGGAGAGTAATTAAAATTGAAAGATGGTACGTTATCATGGAAAAGACAAATTAGAAAGATAGGGAGAGTACATTAAAGACCTTTTTGAAGATGACAGAAACGAATACATTATAGGAAGGAACTTTGAAGGACCACCCATAATGAAGGATGAAGTTAGAGCAGCTCTGAAAAAGATCAAACCGGGAAAAGCCCCAGGACCAGACAACATTACTACAGAGATGATTGAAGCCCCGGAGGAATTTGGTATTGAAAAAATAACAGTCCTTCTAAATGAAATTTACGACACTGGAAAAATCCCCAAAGATATGTCAAAATCAATTTTCATTGCATTTCCAAAGAAGACAGGGGCTATAGAATGTGAACTCCATCGCACAATCAGTTTGATGAGTCATGTAACAAAAATCCTGTTAAGAATAATCATGATGAGGACAAGGAATACAATCAGAAGAGAAATAGCAGATGAACAGTGTAGAAGGGAAAGGAACTATTAATGCCTATACATCCTAAGAACTATCATAGAGAGGTCAGTCGAGATGAATAAGGATTTGTATTTATGCTTTGTTGATTATACCAAGGCTTTCGATCGGGTAAGACATGAAGAATTGGTCAACCAACTAGAAAGACTCAATATTGAGGGAAAAGATCTACGAATAATCAGAAATATGTCTGCAATGAGAATAGAAAACAATATAAGCTCTTTCCAAAAATCAAGAGGCATCAGGGTTGTGTTTTGTCACCAGATCTGTTTTCACTTTGCAGCGAAAGCATCATGAGAAACCTAGTTGGAAGTAAAATGATAACATTCGATTCGCAAATGACACCGTGTTGGATGCAAAAAATGAAAGGGACCTACAAAACCTTGTGGACTGAATATACTAGAAATAGAAAGCAAAGGTAAAGGGTTGGAACTAAACAGCAGGAAGACTGAAGTCATGGTGATCAGTAAAAAACATGAAATCCCCTCATGCAAATTAACAGCAAACGGCACAACCTTGAGACAGGTTGACAAGTTTAAATACCAGGGATAGATTGTTTCACCAGACGGCAAATGCACATCAGAAATAGCCAGCAGAATCGGCCACGCCAAAACAGCATTCAAGATGAAAAGCAATCTTACCAACAAATGCCTATCAATTAACATCAGGAAGAGAATTCTTGAATGTTATATAGAACCATACTGTCATACGGTTGTGAGGCATGGACAGTCAACAAACAAAGTCAGAACAAGATTGAGGCAGCCGAGCTGTGGTTTTTAAGAAGAATGTTGAGAGTTCCATCGGACAGCAAAGAAAACAAACGAGACAGTCTTGATGGAGGCAGACACAAGAAGATCATTCATAAGGAAGATTAGAAAAGACAGGTAACATTTGTAGGCCATTTTATGAGGAGGGGGGGAATTGGAACACCTGGTCACGATGGGAAAGCTGGAGGGGAAGAGAGCACCAGGTAGACCCAGGGGAAGGATGCTGGATGGACTTGCAGAGTGGCTGAGGACAGGGAGGGTGGAAGAGATGCTTGAGGCAACAAGAGATAGAGACAGATGGAAGTCCATGATTGCCAACGCCATGTGGCAAGGCACCTGATGATGATGATGATAAGCCTGTCTTGTCCAGTCTTGTCATACAGACAGCAAGCACACAAGACTGGTACAACAGCTCAGCATTGTATGCTGCCTGTAAAGTACAGTAATCATCCTGACATAATGCTAGGAGTGTGTGTGTGTGTGTGTGTGTGTGTGTGTGTGTGTGTGTGTGTGTGTGTGTGTGTGTGGGTGTGTGTGTGTGTGTGAGATAACAGATGGCAGATTGGGTGGAGCATATTAGAATTCTCCAGCTCAAGTGCGATGAATCCTTGAATAATCTCTTAATCTCTACTGTGAAATTCAAAGGAGGTGGATACTTGTTCTCTTTATAGTGATAGTTTGTAGAAGCTACAACTTACACAAGTAAGAAATATGGGTGAATGTACTGTATACAGCGTTGTTTGTTGCCTTGTTAGTGTAGATCAGATGTTATTCACAACATTCATTAAATATGTCATCATTATGATGTTTATCAGTCAGTTTATGGCTCAGTCAGTGAAGAAATTAAAAACACACAAAAGTGCCCTGACAACGCACGCACAGCACCATGTGCGCCCGCCCGCACGCACGCCCGGGGGCCGCCGCACGCACGCACACGCCACACACACACACACACACACACACACACACACACACACACACACACACACTTAATGTGTGCACATGCAATGTGTGCACATGCAGAAAATTATCTCCTGTTTTCTTGTCCCCAACATTCTTTACATTCTTTGACCACTGCACTGATGAATACAGTAATTTGTGTGGTATTGGTAAAGTAAATAATAACATATGCCTGCATAATGTACATTCATATTCATGTATAGCTTCATAATTATTGATGACAATGATGACACTGTGGTGTTGTATTTGCTTTTTGTGTCAAATGGAATTTGACATGAAGTATGATGAAGCACGTGTGTGTGTGTGTGTGTGTGTGTGTGTGTGTGTACAGGATAAGTTGTTTCCATACGTTTCGAAGAACCTGGAGAAGTACTTGACAGATAAGTTTGAGGATGCCGAAACGATAAAAGATGTCACTGCTCTCAGGGAATTGGTAAGTAATTTTAAGATCATGCTCATTAGTTGTCACATCATTGTTTTTGACACTTTCATTCTTTCGTCTGCTTTCTGCATGCAACTTCTGAAAGTGGATGGAGTGTGAGGCAATGAAAAGGTTAAGATACAAACAAAGGTAATATAATGGGTTTTTTCTTTTTGATTAATGAGAAAATGTAAAGATTTAGATACACACAAAGGTAAAATTTATGTTTCATGGCTTTTTTTGTTGTATATTTGTGTGGGAATGAAAAGGTTATGATGCAAACCAAAAGTAATAATGTTTAATTTTTTCTTTTTTTCTTTTTGTTTGTTTGTTTGTTTTTTGATTGGTGAGGGAATGGAAAGATAAGGTACAAATCAGAGGTAAACATTTTTTAGACTTTATATAAGTTTTTGTTGTATGTTGGTGAGCACAGAAACGGCATGTGGCTGCATGCGCACATGCAAGCACACACACCACACACACACACATTATACACTCAAGGTCTACACTGTTGTCTGTTCTGCAATCACTGTTCAGAAATGGTAATAATAAAAAGATGTCATTTATATATCTATAAACTACAGGGCAAAAGGTCCATGTCAAAATATATTCATTGCACTGTTCAGTAATGTAAGAAGTTAAGATACAACCAAAGGTATACTGAATGTATCATCATGGTTTTGCTTTGTATTTTAAATTTTATGTAAATCTTTGGTGAATGTTGGTTAAAAAGGAAACGGCATGTGCGTGCATGCTACTGACAGTCTCACACACACACACACATACAACATACACATACACATACACACACACACACACACACACACACACACACACACACACACACACACACACACACACACACACACACACACACACACACACACACACACACACAGAGTCCCTGTCAAAATATGCTTGTGGCACTTTGGAACATTATTAAGGTATTATTAATAACAGATATGAAATGACATACATTTAAAAACAGTGAAAAATGGCATTTTGTTTTGTTGATAATCAAGTCATTGATTTTTTTAAGATGTCGCAGTAATTAATTGCTTTAATTTTAGAAAAATAGTTTCAGATAATTACAAAAATAAATATAGCAATAGACTTGCAGATTAGACTTTTGGCGTTTACTAATAGTAACATATGATGCATAATTCAGTCACACTCATGTGACACTGTGCTGACAGATCAGATTAACTATGAATTAAGTTTGAGTTATTTGTGAAATTAGTAAACTTTATAAATAACAAAATGAGTGTGAAACTGAATCCATAATATAGTGAATGGTTTTGCATCGATGCCAGACAACCTGAAACTAGTGCTGGTTGGGGATGTGTGCAAGTGTGTGTGAGACCTTATTATTGTCAGTTGAAATGAAGGACGCAATCAGAGGTAAATGTATGTGAAATCTTAATAGACGTAGAAACCACTGCGCTATTTCTGAGCTTCTGCCACAACCTGTAGTACTGTTAGGTGTACTACACTTTTTACTTATTTCAGTTTTTGCAGTTCAGTTTGACTAGTTTTAGGGAAGAATTAACACATGCCACATATTAAATTTAAAACACACACACACACACACACACCCCACACACACACACACACACACACACACACACACACAACACACACAACACACACACACACACACACACACACACACACACACACACACACACACAACACACACTCACTCACTCACTCACTCACTCACTCACTCACTCAGAGACTTAAAACCATTTCTTTAATCTTGTCTTTTTTCCGTTGACTGATGACAGGGTGTCTAAACTCTGTAACTGTTCAGGCTGCACTCTGGCAGTTAAAGGCAAGAGTGCAGACTGGTTTTACAGAACTCCACCTGATGTTGGAGCAGTGATACACACGGCTGTGTAAGTGACAGAAATAGTCACCACTAATTAGGGGCCTGGCTGGGGCTCTGCCTGTTTGATGTGCTGCTGGCTTCTCTTTGCCTCTACAGGCTCAAGCTAATTTAGGAGTGGAGACTGCCTAGCCTCACTGACCTTCACCAAGGCCTAGCCTCACTGACCATCACCAAGGTCATGGATAGGGAAAGATTACTCATGGCGTTTGAGCATTATCTAACAAAAGTTTACTGTTTGTGTGTCAGAAAAGCATTTTTCGGTGCTCGCTTTCTTATCAGTGATAATTATTCCTTAAAGTTTAAGGGGTCAGAGTTGAAATGGTTCAAGATGTTTATCTTTTAACTGTAATTTTTAAAAAGGATCTTTTAACTGTAATTTTTAAAAGGATCTTATCCAATATGACGAGCAATTTACTGGTAGACAGCCAAATAGCAACATAAAATAAAGAACACACACACACACACACACACACACACACACACACACACACACACACACACACACACACACACACACACACACACACACACACACACACACACACACAGAACAGATATATGCACAAATGTACATGAATGCTTTCACCATGGTTATTTGAGATGGCATGAAAAGCATTTTTATTGTTCACAAAGCAAAATTACAATATAATGGATTTGTTACAAGAAACTGTACACATTGGAAATTAATGATTTAAGAATTTTTTTTTTTTTTTTATCTAAATTATGGAAGGGTTGACTATTTCTGAATGGCTTAGAGCTTCATGAAATGTAGACAAGTTTTCATATCAGGTGCCCACTACTCTTATCAAACAAAACATGCAGCCAGCACTCATCCAGAAGAAAGACTTGCATAGATGTGGAGACTGATGTGACAGCTACTCTAAACTGACTCAGAAGGTTCAAATAATTTCATATGGGTTTATGTGTCCAGACTAGCATAATTAACCCTTTGACTCCCTCACCCTATCCACCAGCTTCCTGCAGGGAAAATTTTTTTAATGAATAAGAATAATAAGGAATTGTTAATGTGGTAGTAAAACAGTGACTTGAATACTGTCAGTATCAAGTTTTGATGTGTCTAATTGGTGTGTGTGTGTGTGTGTGGGGGGGGGGGGGGGGTTGGATTGGGGGAGAGAGTCCAAGTTCCAATCTACAATAGTCAAGCATGATTTATCCATGTTTTGGAAATAAGTTGCTGAACCAATTTACAATATAGTCTGTTGAATAATAGTTTACAATATAGACAAGTATGATTTGTCTAGTTGTATGCTGGAAATATGTTGCAGAACTAATTTACAATGTAGTGAAGTATGATTTACCTATTTGTAAACTGGAAGTATGTTGCAGAACCAATTGACAATTATGTAGTCAAGATGATTTATCCATTTGTGTGCTGGAAATATGTTGCAGAACCAAAGAGACAAACTAGATGTGTTCTTTTGTACATAGTAAAAGGAAGAAAAAAATCAGACTGCCTACTGTGATGATACAGGCACAGAAAGACAAAACAGATGGGACGGACGATGCCGTGGAAATCCCAGAAGCGACTGCAGACAAGGACGAAGTAATCAAGGCAGTGGCAGCCAATGTACGATGGCAGATGGACAAGGACCGCAAATCGTCAGAACTCAAACAGTTGCAAGGCCACATTTGGCGACAGGCCTACGAGTCAGGCGAGGTCAAAGGAGAGTGAGTATCTGTTGTGTACCTGCACTCTTATCATATTACTTCAAAACATTTTTATCATATTGTTGCTTTCTGCATGGACACAGTAGCCCAGGGAAGGTCACATGGTCAGCTGGGCACATCACAGTGTTGTGAGTGTATGCATTTTGTGCAGGTATGGATGAGAGATTGGTGTATGGGTTGGGATGTAGTGTGTGTGTATGCACTTTTTGTGTGAGAATGTGTGCACGTGTAAATGAGAGTGGTGTGGGTTGGGGGTGGGAGTGGGGGATGGTGTTTCTATGTGAGGATGATTGTGGAAGAATTTTTTTTGTTAGATTTGTTTCATCATAACTATAGATTGAAGAGAATTACACTAAGAAGTTAGCGCTCTAGTACAAAATCCACCAATACATAATGAACGTTTATATTCTGGTTCATAATACATTAGCAGAGCCTGGAATTCGTTGCAGAAACGAGGATTTCCGCGGAAATCAAAATCGAAAATCGCGCAAAAAATTTTTTTTCTCTGTGTATGATGGATCCTGATCTTGTGCCCAATGTTTATTAAATACTCTTTTGACTGATATTCATTGTGATTTTCAGTGTGTTAGATGCCTTTAAATTTGTCTCCAGAATGCCTCAGAATGCACAGATTTTAGTCTTGATTTTAAACATTTTCCGGGGGAGCATGCCCCCGGACCCCCCTAGAAGTTTCCTCTTTTTTTTTTCTTAGCAATTCCAGGCTCTGATTAGCCATTGAGAGGTGCACTTGGTGTATTTCTCTTACTTGAAGCCATAACGGTTTTAACACAGAAGGCTCACAGGAGTTGAATGGCTCACGAAAACTTGAGTAAAGTTGACTAAACTTCAAGCAGTGCACACTGAAGTTAGTGCGTGAAAGCCGATAAAACAATGTACTTAGTGCACATACAGTGTCTGTCTTGTGTGTAACAACTCGGATGTATCTGTGTGAAAAATGATACCATGTTTCTTCTCTCTCTCTCTCTCTCTCTCTCTCTCTCTCTCTCTCTCTCTCTCTCTCTCTCTCTCTCTCTCTCTCTCTCTCTCTCTCTCTCTCTCTCTCTCTCTCATATGTGTAAAAACTTGGAAATACCTGTGTGAAAGGTGATCCAACAGTTGTTGAAGTACACGTTACCATGTTTCTCTCTTGTATGTAACAGCATTGTCTGCGTGAAAGGTGATAAAACAATTAGTGTTAGTACACATTACTGTGTGTCTCCCTTCTGTGTGTTACAACTTGTTATATCTGAAAGTTGAAGCATGTTTTGCAGTTTAGAATCCAGTCCAAGGAAATGTTCAGCCTTTGGTGAAGGAATTTTTTTTTGTTTTTTTGTTTTTTTTTTGCAGTGCATGTTTTAAAATCAAATTAAAGTGAGACGAGGCATGCAGTAAATGAGTTAACCTTGGTTTAAAAAAGGTTTTTTTTTAAGGATGTATCACACTTAGTTGGGTTGTGTGCTCACCTTTTTTCCATTTGTCGTATTTTCTACACTATCTTAACTGATGATGGGGATGATAGCTGTGATGATGATGATGGGGATGATAATCATGACGTTGTACCCATACACAAGTTGTTTATTTTTCCCCTATTCCAAAGTAGAAACCTTTTACAGTGTAAAACTATAACACCCTTACACAAGCCCCTCCTCCTTCCAAAGTAGATGTAAAATAAATGAGTTGACATTGTTTGGAATCACAGTGACTCCAGGTATGAGAGAGATTAAATCCACTGGCATGAGATGAACATGTTTTGGGTTTTTTTATTATTTAGTTCAGGTTAATATTGGGACTTAGTAGGAACAAGATCGATGTCTTGCTGGGAACTGCTGGCAAGTGTGAAATAATGCAGGCTTTCTTCTTTTAGCCATGTTATCAATCAAGACACAGTGTTTGAGACCTACAGGATACCCTGGAAAGAGGCCATTGGTGAGGTCAACGGAGGAAGAACTTTATGGCAGATATCAAGGACTAGACCAGTTTCAGCGTGCCTGAGCTGTTCAATCAACAGCATTGTAAGGACGTAAATAGAGGATTCTGTGCTGTGTGCCATCGATCGCGCTGATGGTTACACTGGTTACAGGATCATATGGTGTTGATGATGTTTTGGGGTCTTTTTTTTCTCAGGGTGTTTGAAGATGTTCCTCCCATGCTGCGAATGTTGAACGAGGAGGGTTTCCAGCTGTATGTGTACTCTTCGGGGAGCGTGGAGTCACAAAAACTGCTGTTTGCCAACACTGTAGAAGGCAGCATGATAGATGTAAGTATTCTCATCTATGTCCCCCTCGTGCCTCTGTCTGTCCGTTCGTCCATCTGTCTCTCTCTTCTTGTCTCTCTCCTTTTATTTTTTTTTCTCCCCAATATCTGCCTCAGCTTTGTTTTTATAAACCTTCTAGTGATAAATTGGATCGAATGGTCAGGGGCGTTTCCTTAGATTATACAGTTTATAAACATTTTGTACATACATCCCTATAGGGAATTTGGTCTCTTTTCACTTTTTGCAGTCCCTTCACAATGTTTGGAAGACTTTTTTAAGTTACAAATAGTTTCATTGGCCTTTCCGATCAGTTTTTTTTGTTTTTGTTTTTTTTACCATGTGTGTGCGACCTCATTTTGTTTGATCCCACCCACTGAGCTCACTGGGACAAAGATGGCACCTCGCGTGAATGTTTTGCTGTCCTGACACTCACAGAAAAATGGACAATTGAACCTTTTCTATCAACGCTGAAGTGCTGAAAATATTGAAGGAACAGTTGAAGATGATAGTAATGATTTTTCTGGTGAGGAGAGCGATTAATCAGTTGATTGTGAACGCTGCTTATTGGTCGCTGTTTCAAGCAAAGGGGAGAGTGATGAATACAAAGATCATGGTTGTGGTGCAGTTCAGGGAGGAAGTCAATTCAGTAGTACCATGGACATGACAGAAGCCTTTATCAATATTATGCTGTGTGATTGGCATCGGGGACCTTTATTCCCTGCTGTGCTGCATTTTGCTGGAGTGTCTGGGTTGCGCATGCCCCCAGAAAGCCCCCACCGTAATTTCACCTTAGCAAAAGACCCAACGTCTTCTAGGGCTAGGGATTTTTGCTTTTGTTGCTTTATTATTCATTATTATTTCAGCAGGACAAATAATAAATGAATATATAAAATGGGAACATGATGTATGTCCTCATGTACTAAAAACCCTGTAAGCCTAGACCTAATAATGATAATAATAATAGCAGCAATGATGGCCCAAAGATAATGATAATAATGATAATGTAATAAAATGGTTTTATACATTGTGACACGACTATTTTTCACTGTTATTTTCAGGGAAACACACTGATTGTAACTTCTTTCTTTAGCTGGTTGATCAATGAATTTTATGAATATATGCACATGATATCATGGGGTTTTTGTGCGTACTATAATATCCAAATTGAAGGTCAGACATTTCTTTGGTGGTTTTGTGCACACAGAGACCTTTCCCCAAGTTACTGTGGGTTTTTGGCTTCAGTAAGAAAAGTAAGTGTACTTTATATTTCAAAATTGAAAATGTGGATTTTTTTTTTTTGACTTAGCCAAGAACATCCAGTTTTCAATAAGAAAGTTTCATGCTTTGTCACAAACTAGTCCAAGGTGTTATTAATCAGTTCTTAAAATGTCATTGTCAAACGTTGAACAATTTTTTTAATGATTTTTTTGTGAACCCTTACAGTGATTTCATTACTAACCCATACAGATGCTCAGGATATGGGGGGGGGGGGGGGGGAGTAGGGAAGAAAACTATGAGTACATAGTGAGTTAAACAAGATGAGTATCTTCTCCTTTTGCCCCTCTCTTTCAGCCTGGCTTTGATTTCTATTTGTTCTTTAACTCTTATTGTCCGTTAAGGGTTTTAATTCTGGCCTAAGGCTTTGCACTATGCGAATTGTCAAGAGGGGGTCAGGTCAGTAAAATGATGATAATTTTTTTTTATATCTAACCTACAGTAAATGTTTTGGTATACCCATGTTCAGAATAGAATTGTGCGTCTTGTGAATAATGTTACATTTATATTACTGTCGTATTGAGATAATTGGAAATGCTAATTACAAACATTTTATAGCACAGCCAAAAAACAGTTGTATGGTTGGTACTTAGATTGCTGTAGCTGACCGGGTAGTCTTTGGACATCCAAAGTCAAAGAAAAGATGCTCTTTGACATCCCAGTAAGTTCATCACCACAAAAAATATTGCTATTGCTTTATTTTGATGCTTTTCACCTCTAATTGACTTCAGGTCACATCCCTGAAAATGACAAAAACCAGACACTTTAGCTGCTACACATGTCATGACTTGTTCATGAGTTTTCTAGTGTAGAACCATCATTTGATGCAAAAAAAAGTAAAAACCACTTCTGTGGACTTTTTCACTGATCATATGATGTGAGTTTTAGAAAGTTGTCATTTCTTTGAAGATGTGGTGCAGTTCAAAGAAACCAACTCGTCATTTGAGCGTCAGAAACTCTAATCACTGTCACTGATGATATTATCGCTGTTACTATCTTCCAGTGTTTCTTGAAACAATTTTATTGCCTGCTCAGCAGTCGGTCTCGTATGGCGCTGCCCACCCGATGCCATGACAAAGCACAAGACACACACAAAATAACTTCAAACTACTTCACAAGCACAGAAAAGCATGTTATCAGTGTGAAAGCGGAAGTGTATTGCTGTAAAGCAAGCCGTAAAGCCGGCTGATGTTGAAAAAGTAGTGAATGTCATAATCAAAATGTCTGGTAACTGGAAAAGCCAACTGAGTCGGCTTGCCGAACAATAAGAGTTTAGGGAACATGACGTAGGCAAGTGTCCACACTCATCTTTTTCTTCCACCCGCCTGCCTTTCATTTCTTGGAGTTGTGTGTCCACATTTATGTCCTGTTTGGGATTCTGTTTTCGCTATAGGCCATGTTTCAAACCCTGTCTACACATTTTCAGTGTATTTTTTCAACTATCTGTTCACACACACACGCACACGCACACACACACACACACACACACACACACACACACACACACACACACACACACACACACACACACACACACAACACACACACACACACACACACACACACACACACACAACACACACTTAGATGAATTTATGTCATTGACTTGGGATGTTTTTGTGTGCTCTAGGTGTTCTCAGGTTTCTTCGACACAGCCATTGGGGCCAAGACAGACTGTGAGAGCTACAAGAAAATCGCCAAAGAAATCAAAATTGACTCGTGCGCCATCCTTTTCCTCACTGATATTCCAGAGGGTGAGCACAGTGCATATTGTGTTGTTGCTGTTGTTGTTTTTGTCTTTGTTGACCCATGTTATGCGATCAGTTCAGAGGCCTTCCCCATGGGGATGCTTGGGGATCTTTTAGCGTAAATAGTATCCCACCCACTGGAAATTCTGTGGTAGAAATTACCTCTTTTCTGTCACTCTCTTTGTTTCTGCCTCGTTCGTTTGCTTTCTGTCATCAGTTTCTGCCTTGCTGGTCCATTCACTTGTAGGTGTTTGACAAAGTGTACACTCTTTCTCTTAGGATTGATAACCGGGGAAATGTTCTGTGCAGAAGCGTTTTTGGGTTATTTAGGCATGTTTTTATATGTGTGTATGTTTACTTTCTTTTACATTTGTTGGGTACTTGTGTTAGTCGTTCAGGTGCTGTTTCTAGATCAGGAGTGCTGCCACCGAGTTTGGACAGCTCACTCTATATATTATGGATGTCTCGCTCCTCCTGCTATACCAGGAAGCAGGTACTGTGAGTTCTGTACAAAACCAGTTTGTTGTCGCCTCTTTGAGTGCATAATGACTGTTTTAAAGGACATTGATACTGACAGAGCACTGGACGTGGTCACCTGGTTAAGCTTGCTCCCTATCCCCAGCATTTTTGGTAATATCTGTGTGTGTTCGTGTGTGTGTGTATGCTTCTGTGTGTGTGTGCGTCTGTGTGTGTATGCTTCTGTGTGTGTATGCTTCTGTGTGTGTGTGCTTCTGTGTGTGTGTGCTTCTGTGTGTGTGTGCGTCTGTGTGTGTGTGCGTCTGTGTGTGTATGCTTCTGTGTGTGTGTGCTTCTGTGTGTGTGTGCGTCTGTGTGTGTGCGCTCTGTGTGTGGTCTGTGTGTGCTGTCTGTGTGTGTGCCCATCCCCAGCATTTTTTGTAATAATTGAATGTGTGTGCGTGTGTGCATGCATGCGTGCTTGCGTGTGTGTGAGTGCATAGACTTGATCATCTCTGGAGTGTGCCAAGCAGTTCAGGCATGTTTAGGTTGATCCAGTTGTTTGATATTTGCCACCCAATTTTTCTTCAGTCGACTAGAGGTTTGTCTTAGGTGTTGTTAGTGTGTGATGGAGAGTGATATGACCAAACCATGCAAGCCTGTATCACTTTACAGTTTTCTGAAATGGTTCCTGTAGGTCCACCAAGGTGTTCCAATAATAGACACTCACAAAAAAGATAGATCTGATAACGGATGTTGGCTGTGTCCTTGCAGAGGCTGAGGCGGCAGTGGCAGCAGGCTTTCGAAGTGCCCTGGTGATCCGACCTGGCAATGCTGACCTGACAGACGAACACTTGCAGAACTTTGCCTGCATTGAGCAGCTGGATGAGCTGTATGGCGATGAAGACGATGAAGACATCAAACGTTTGCATCAGGATGACAACGGGGAAGCTGAAGATGATGACGAAGTGGATGAAGATGAAGATGATGAGGGGGATGAGGAGGAAGGAGAAGGGGAAGAAGATGAGGTGGAAGGTGAGGATGCCTAAAGGGGGATCAGGGAAAATTATGGTCAACATTCTAAAGGGAGGGGGGATGGGGGAGAAGGAGGCGGTCTGAGACGAATCCATAGATAGTGATGTGAATTACCGACTTAAGAACAGATGTGACGTGAATCATCTGCCGGGAGTGAGGAAAATGAAGACAGGTGAATGGACAGACGGACGCCAAGTGGTCAGCATGCCGGACGGCCTGTGTGGAAAGAGAAAGAGTCATCTCTTCCATCATCACCCACCCACCATCATGCCCCTGCCAATCGTTTCACTGCCTGCGTTCTCTTCCTTCATCATGTCATGTAGCTCTGTGAACATGCCCCTACACTTCTTTCCCATTCATTGTCTTTGGTTTGGTTTTCGTTTTATTTCCTTCTTCTTTGTTTACACATCATAGACATCATATTTGTGTGGAGTGTTGTTTGGTTTTGCCCCAGTGCAAAAGAAAAATGGAAGGGTCGGCCAATATTTGGCGTCAGGGCCCCAACGTGTGTTGGCCGTGGAAAGATTTGTGTGCGTTGACGCAGGTATAGGCAGCAGCTAATTCGTCACAGCCAATATTACCCCCTCAGCTACGCATCGCTCCAAAGCTCGGACACGAGTGTCCAATCCCTGATCATGATAATGTTTGTTTGGCATTATTTTGATGTTGGTAGATATCGTACTGGTCAGGTACACCATTTATTTGTTTATGTTGAAGTTACCGTTTCAGATGATATATACATTCTGTAACCATAGTTGATTCTTGTTTGTGTTGCTCTTTTTTTTTTTTTCGTGATGGTTGATGATATTTAGCAATCGCATGACTGATGATGCAGCTAATCTTTTTACTTTTCTTCATACTTTACCAAAGAAACAACAATGTTGAAGTCTGTGTTTAGATGTTGAACTTGAAGAAGATAAAAACATCAATTTTGAAATGGTTAAACAAATTTTTTTTTTTTTATACTATTGGCAACTCTTTAAGTGGTTTCACTATTCATAGTTAATGTCATTGATGACGTTGTCCACATTGTCTAAACTGTTTTACAAGCTGATTCAGTTTGATTTTTTTCCTTTCTTTTTTTTCTAAACAAAATTCTTGTTGATTTAGTTGTGATTTATTTATCTGTATGTTGTTGTTTTTATTTGTTTTGATGAATCATATCATGATGCTGTAATCATTTTGTTTTCTGGATGATTTTGTGTTCAGTAGATGCCGTGTATTAGTAGGATGAATTGGAAGATATGGTACCATGTTCATTGTCTCTGACACAAGGCAACGGTACTCTGAGCAGAGAATTTGTCATGATTTATATTGGCAGATATGAGAAGTTCAGACATGAGTCAAACTTGCCGCAAAGTATTTGGATTTACTTAATTCAGGGATGATCAAATCAAAACCCACGTCAAAGTTTGTGAATCGGTGAAAGGCTCACTTTTGAAGAGCGCTCATGGGCTTCCTGTTGGAAGTTCTGAAGTGTCAACCTACCAGGTTAACTTGACTTGAACGACTGCCACATTTGCAGTCTTGTGTTCTGACTTGTATCCTCTTTTTTTTTAAAATCATAATTTGATATCTGAGTTGTGAACCTTTGTCTCAGGAGACGGAGATATTCTTATGGTAATAATCCCTAGTTCAGATGAGATGGATTGATTAGTTGGGTGCTCACAATGCTTTAAAAGCCCTCTTTGATCTCTAGTCAGTTCTGCTTTTTGCAGTAACTATAGCTTGTTAACAAGTCACCAAGTTGCATTTTCAATTTTTGTGCAATTCGTTCTTAAAAAAAAAAAGTTGTATGACAATGTCACGTAGCTTATACCACATAAGAGGTACAGGTCCTTGTCGTAAAATGTGTAGCATGTTGTGTCACGACCTGTACTAACAGGGACCTGTCTGTCTGGGTGCCTTTCCGATAGATTGATATATCTTCCAAGTTGCAACTATCATCAAACTTTGTTCTTGATTCAAAAGATTTTTTGTCCAGTTTCGGTTACCAGTTTCAAATGAATCTTTGTGTTCAGCTTTGCCAGCCTTCGACTTCAGCCAGGAACAGCTACAATTAGTCGCTTCCAGCAGCTGTTTTGACATAGCTGCACATGATTCGTCACTTTTCTTTTCAACAGTAATTTTGGATTTAAAATTATACAGTCATTGATTGAAGTTAAGTATCTTTAATAACAGTGAATAAGGGTATATTACTGATTAGACAGTTTTGCAGAGTGGGTGGGGACGAAAAGGGCAGGAGATAGACTTACAGCGATGAAAGAACGATTCACAGGGGGGCCATGATTGCCAATGCCTGTAGTAAGGCATATAATCAAGTATTTATGAACCAGGCACAGGTAATTGGGAATTGTTTGCAAATCTTAAATTACTTCCGGGAAGCAAGTTTTTGTAACAGTTTTGACAGGTTACTGTTATTTCTGTTTAAAGCCCAGCCCACTGCATAGAGCTATACCAGGGCTGTAACTGTTTCAAAACATACACAATACTTGACAGGTGATTAAGACTCAAGTACTAGATCCACATATGGATCCCCATAATCAGCAATCCTAAACCTGTAGTAAAAGTAGATGGCATATTTAAAATCTGAATTTGAGATACATGTGGGGGAATTTGACAGATACATGTGGGGGAAACTCCTGTGTGGACTGTAGGAGATAACTAGGGAAACCTTTCCCCATTCCAGCAAAGCTGTTAACTTTTCTGGCCCTTAACCCTTTGACTCCTGCGCCCTGTCCACCAGCATCCTGTAATGTCAACAAGCCAGCAAAGCAAAAACTTGACCCTTTGACTCCCTCACCCTATCCACCAACTTCTTGTAGGAAAAGGTAGTGGATAGGTTAGGGAGTTAAAGGGTTGCGTTTTTGCAGTTGGTAGATAGTGTGCGGGAGTCAAAGAGTTAAAACATTGGTCCAGTATGCACAGAATGCAGATGTTCAGGATGGACATAGATCAAACTCATTTTATGGGAGTAACCTAAGTTGTCATTTGGAAAAGACAAAAAGAAGTATGTTTTGAAAATTTCAACAGTATCCAAGAAATAAATGAGGAAATTGAAAACGGAAAAATATGCTACGCTTGCATAAGACGGAGAAATGAATCATAGAATTCCAAGATCAGAAATCCAGCATGTAACATCAGCTATTTTTAGATGTTCTCTTGATGAAGTGTAGTCCAGAACCGTTTCATATACCACTGTGAAAAAATGTATAACCACCAAAAATGAGGCGGACCTAGAAAGTGAAATTCAAGCATTAGAAAGGAAATTAAAAGAGGAAAAATGCAGAAATTGGAAGTGAAAAATTAATATTATTTGAAATCTGAATCGAGAAAATGGATGATACTAGGCTAGGAGACATGAAGATATTTTTGTAATTTAGAGAAAAAGGGCATTTGCATTAGTAGAATAATAAGAGATCAAAGTATGGAACATCAAGCTTATCTAATCAGAATGAGGTTCTAAAAGGTCGCAAATGGGATTCCAAAGTGATCACATGAAAAAACATGAACTGGAAACAGACATGCTCTTACATATATGGGGAAAAACCACCTGTTTTCAAAGAAGAAATGCGTGCTTATATGGGAAAAAAAAAACCCACCTGGATCTGTAGGGCCTATCTCCCCTCTATCTGTGCAGTTTGGTCTGAACTAGTATGGGGATGACAAATTACAAGAGATTGGCGATAAACACTGCAGCAATTTTTTAAACAGTAAGTACAGAAATGGGTCTCCAGTTTTTAATGTACTCTTTGGGATATCTTTGAGGATATTGAGAATTATATCCCGTTTTTGGGATTGAAGATAACTCTTTTGTTTAAATCCATTACTTGTAGATCGACACAGGGACCGAAGTGTTGTCAGAGCACTTTAAAAGATATTGACTGTAAAGCCTTGTGTGTAGAGATGGATCCATGTACTACTGATGTAGAGTGTGTTACTGTGTTGTGCTGTCTTTGCTGTCCACCGTTTCTCCTATGTTCTCTTGCCGACTGGTGCCTGCACTGGCAGCAGGCTGAACTAAGTGAGGAAAAATAAAATGTAGTTCCAGAAATATGACACCCAGCAGTTGTTACAAGTTGTGTGATTCTGTGTGTGTGTGTATGCGTGTGCATGTGTATTAGTATATTCATACTGCAGTAGGCCTACCAAAAAAGTTCCTCACATAAAAAAGGATGGTGCCGTTAAGAACACATTATTTAAAAACAAAAAAACCCAAAAGGATGGTGCCGTACTGAACACATTACCATGGCATAGTGATTTTTAAAAAAAAAACATTGCATGAATTTAATGGTAGTTTTGTTTTCAATTGTCTACAGAATTTTGCCAGATAAATGTTTGCCATAAATTAAATCTTTAACTCAAAATGATCGATTACTACTTGGCCCTATGACTACTGCACTGCATCCACCAGCAGCAAAAACTTAACCCTCTGACTGGAAACTGTTGGATACGGTGAAGCAGTCAAAAGGGTTAAGTTTTTGCTAGTATGGCTGACAATGCAGGATGCTGGTGAACAGGGTGTGGGAGTCAGAGTTAATTGAACAAAATCGTCTAGCCATACTGTTGCTTATTCATACTTGTATTTTTCTTTAGTAACAATCTCCTGTTGCTGCTAATGTGTTCTTTGACTCGGAATAGCCGGTTGCTGCTTAGTTTGGGAGGCTTAAGACCAAGTCACACTGCAGGTTTTAACTATCTCCTATTCCTAGGACTACTGTGATATATTTGTCCATCATTACATGTGACCTAGAAAAAAACATCACACTGACCCAAAGTGTATAGGCTGAACATGGGCCATTGTGTCATCAGTCCATAAACAGCAGACACATCCCGACTAGTCCAGGTCTATGATTTTTCAGAACATGTGGCAAACATTTATCAGACTTGTGTTATATCCTTTGGAGATTAGTCATCCAGAAGCAAAGAGAATACAGGTAACAATGCTTGTACATTTGAATATGCTGTGCAACTGTGATGTAAAAAAGAAAAAAAAAGTAATTTTAGACTTGCATATTCAAGACAACAGACAGAGAGCTGACTTGAGTAAGGAGTTATTCCTTTGTTACTGCAAGTTCTGACTCTTTTTCAAGCGCTTCGTATATGAAGCCACATTTATTCCAGGTCTGTTGGATGGAAGATAAAAGTTCTGCCTGTTCTCTCAGTCCAAGGATTGTTGTCTTATGGGCAGTAACTGATATCTTGATCACAATGAATTTGGGACAGTATGCCCTGATAATACATACTATCAGCCGCTGGCTTATTTTCTGTCACTCTCCCTCCCTCTAACACACGCACTTGCAAAAGAAATGAGGTAAAGTGTGAAAATGGTTTTATTTTCACAAAGCTAACCGCAACCTCTTTCCATGACCTTGAACTGTTGAAGCATGAACTTGAAAGGTGCTGTCACTGCAACGGTCCAAAACTTCCATTGTGGAAAGGAGGAGAAAAAAATCATTTTGTTTTCAATCACAAAAGCTTGCTGAATGTACTACTTTAAATATTATTCCATTCTCCAACTCGTCACATATCTATACAAAGTAGCGTTCAGAAATTGCAACACAACAAAACTGATAAAAGGGCCGTCTGAGAAGCCCTCTACACAAAGCAAAGATAGGCATCAAACAGTCATACATGTAAGAACAATTGTGTTTACATACATACGTACATAGGTACATACATGTTTTATATAATTTGATAAAATATCAACATGTCGACAGATGCATAATCTCACAGTGCAAGCGGGGAAATGTGAAAAGCGCTCCCATCCTGACTTGAAAGCGGCAAGCAGACACTGAGGCGGAGTGATGAACTATGCAGACAGAACACTGTACAGACCAAGGGTAACACTGAACTGATAAGACATTAACATCACAAAGCAAGCAAAACATGAAGCAGTAACTCTTTCAACACTTATCCACCAGTTTTCTGCTGAAGGTAATGATGGATGTGGTGAGAGAATGAAGGTTAAAGCTGGCCGACTGACACGAACTACAAGACCAGCCAAACATCCCTACAAAAAGACTGGTGGTAGAGACCAGCTTTTCGGTTATCTACACGGAGCACAGGGTGGGCGCTGGGTGAAGGCAGACATGTGTACCACCAGTTGTATCTCGAGAACCTGAGGTCCGGCAGGACAAGAAGGTCCGCTCCTTTTCTGCAAACCGCCCTAACTGCTGTGTCAAGTCTTCACTAGCTCCAGTGTCCAATTCCTCACAAGCCATGCTAGTTTGTTTCTCACTGATGTATTCAAATCTCTACTTCTTACATTGTTCTAAGTCTAGCTGTAAGCCACTACCTATGAGACCAACTACTCCTTTCCTTAATTAATCAGATGGTTTTCATGTTTTTGTTTTACAGACTTCTCACTTTTAGCCTGCACAGCACTGCTGCCACTGAACGCGCAGTCTAAAAGACAATGTACGATGGCGGCAGATTAAAGTTGATAGGAAAAAAAAACAACTGAGAAAAGTAACCTGAATGAACTGAAGGGAATTAACTGCAGCCTTCAGTTCTGTAGCTACCACAGTAGTAAGAAATCAGAATCTCCACTATCTCCCCTAATACGTGCAGGCACAATCTGTACTCGTTCCACATGCTGACCATAGAGGTTCTGTCTATTCACGTCTCATTACGCCACAATCCTATCTACTCTTCAGATTTTCACATCCTGTATCCATGAACACTATCAAGATGTACCTTCCGTCTTAACAGCGTTTCATACTTCCATCAGTCAAATACTCAAAAGGGACATTTCCATAAAGAAAGGACTGAAAGACAGCCTCTACAGACAGACATTACAATAACCACACCAAGTAAAGAATGGCCAGCACTGCAGCAGAGGAAGAACAGAGCAGTGCCACTGTCAGTATGTGTTGAGAGAGATCAACGTTCCAGTGAGATCAGGGACTCGAGGAGGAACATTGGTTGTCATTTTCTGATAACAGAATCTCCAAGTTCCTCCCCAGAATCCCAATTCTTGGCCGCCAGGACCAAGACGAAAAACTCGCCAGCTTCATAATGCCCTCAGGGATTTTTCGAAATGGTTCAATGTACACCACAATGGAACTACCTTTGACAGACGCCACGAGTGCTTTGTGGGGTAGGCCCTACTGTTAACAATAATCCTGGTTAATTTGTTGTTAAATCTGCTGCACACTTCACACATTTCATGTTCAGCAATTTGTCACATTCCTGGGAATAAGCTGAAAGTCAAACCCAACATCACAGAAATTTTAGTACTCCATTCACCACCTTACTGAAATGGAGAAAAATGAAATGGAAAACGTGCGAATTCAGTTGTTACTAAGGTTTGAAAGTTCTAGGAAGCCTATTACTGGTATCTTTTTTGAGTCCTGCCAGCTTATTCCGTGTGGAAGCAGGTGGGCTGGCTGATGGTGTTAAGAGCTGACACCAGACAATGACTCACAACACAAAACTTGCATCCTCCCAGCTGTGAATGGGAACCTGATCTTGCACTGGGTTGAGGATGATAAAGATGTATGGGACCTGCCCTCACAGTCATGTGCTTTCTATCACTAAGCTCCCCAACAATACTGTGGGAATCCAATCCGACAGAAAATGTCTGTGGTAATGCCATTGAACCTGACCAACAGCGTAAACACTGCTCTTCCTTTAGGCATGCTGAACACACCCCAAAGTTAATGCTTCACTCTACCTACCCTTAGGTTTGCATTCCATGAATAAAATCACAAGGTAGAACGGGAACTTGTTACCGAACATCAAGGTCATGAATATGTACCAACAGATATGAACAGTCTAATATTTCCAAGTTCACAAAAGTTGCCAAGACAGTTTAAAATTAAGCTACTTACTATTGCCAAGATTCCCAAAAATGACAGAAATGAAATTTACAAGCTGTTCCACACTAGTCCTTTCAGCTAGCCACCTAACACCATAGATTCATACAGCTTCAAAATCATACAGCAACATGTGAAATGAATAAAAAATGTGTACATATGTATCTGAATCATCTTCCCTCTTTCGTACAGTCAGAATGTCTGACACTCGCTTTCATTCAGCGCAAGATACATCCACCAAAACCAAACCCTAAAACGTCTAACCTTAACATTATGAAGATGTACAGCAATACATTGACAAATCAAAGACACCTCTACATGATCCTTCCCTCAGTCATCCAGTCAACTTCTGTTTCATTCAGCACTCAGGACATGTCATGACCGTGACCATCCACTGAAACTGTCCACCTTGCACAGTAAGGGGACCTGGAAACGTGACTATATGCTGAACAATTTGTGTGTGTGTGTGTGTGTGTGTTACTTTTACCTGTCTAGGTCAACAATAGTTGGCACCACATCAAAATCAACTCCCATGGCCACAAATGTTCAGCCTCCTTGCAAAGTTTTGGCCACAAACATTCAACCCTCTTGCAAGGTAAAGACAACACATTTTCAGGCTGAAGAGCTGTGATAGCACCAACCAATATTAACCTTCAAGATAAGAAAATAAAACCAAAAACAAGCCAACCAACCAATCTCACTGTTCAACGGCAAAGCCAGGAAACAATCTTCCAACTATATAACAGTGTTCATGTTGTATCCTCACCGTAACAACTAGTTCACCACATCTGTACACAGATCACAACACAGCTCATAAAAGCAAATTCTATACAATTTCAATACGTCCAGAAACAACAACACAGATTTCAATTACTCTGAATATTCAAATAAAATGATAAATACAAAACTGAAAAAACAAAAATGGACAAATCAAGAATGAAATAACAAAATTTACCACAATAAATTAAAATAAAGGTAACAAATAAAAGACACTAAAAATACCACACACACACAAATAACAATAGTAATTCGACAAATAAAACGCTATGCATATGCACTAGCTCTGCAGAGAGGGAGATCACGGTATCGTCTAATGAAAGGATGTTCGGAGGGTTGGGAGTGGGGCCTTGGGGTGGATACGCTGGAACACAAGAGGACAGTGGCCTTAATCGAAAGCAAACACAGCCTTCTACACACTCACACATTGCTGTGGACGGGTGGGAAAAAATCCACAAGAGGACAAAAACTCACACTGGGTCACCTAACGTTGCTCAACACTGGATCCAAACTAGCTGTCATGAATATGTACAATCATGAAGATATAAATGCACATTTTCCCTTTAATTATCACATGAAATAGTTCGTAACGTCTTAAATAAATTATACCTGAGCATAACTGATGTATTCTCAAAGTAAGCGCTAAATAGAACAAAAAACAACAACAACAAAAAAAACAAACAAAAAAACAAGCCTATGTGACATCCTTGTATGTCCTATATCTTATTTCTTTACCTTCACTGTGTTAGTCATCTATAAAACAATTATCTTATTTCATTCTGAAGGTACACAACGCATTCTTTCATGTTGAAAAACCCCACAACAGAACACTTGAGAGAGGTAAACAGACAGAAAAATAATAAAGGGGAAAAAGGAATTAGGTTATAGAATCAAACAATTTTAAAATCGGTTCCACAATTCTAAAAAATGACACTAAACCTTAGAACCTTTCAAAACTAACCTGCTCCTTATTCGAAGTAAACAAATCAGAATGGAATTTGATTCTGCAAAGTATGAAAATGTTGGGAGATTTTGAAACTTCATTTCAAGAACTGGAAAATCTTGCCTAAGCTTTAAATCTTGGCTAGAGACGAGTACAGATACAACCAGTACTGCCATGCAATATGTCAGACTCATAAAGTCATGACAAAGATCCCTCAGTGTAACTTGATTAAGTCTGACTGATGACTTCAGTTGTCATCTTGTTTGTGGAAGCACTATCTTTGCTATCTCTTAACCCTTTGACTCGCGCACCCTGACCACCAGCATCCTGCATTGCCAACCATGCTAGCAAGGCAAAAACTTGACTCCTTGACTCCCTCCCCTATCCACCAGCTTCCTGCAGGAAGCTAATGAATAGGGCGAGGGAGTCGTAGGGTTAAGTTTTTTGCTTTGCTAGCATGGTTTACCAACAATGCAGGGATGCTGGTGGCCAGGGTGCGGGAGTCAAAGGGTTAACTTTTCACTAAAACTGAAGGTAAAACATTAAATTGCTACTAAAATGAAAAAGGTAAAACATTAAATTGTAACTAAAATGAAGAAAAGTTCTCATTCAAATTCACTGAGAAAAAAAACAACAAAAAAACAACAGAAGATGAAAAAGAAAAGATCAGCATGTAAGTACTCTTAAAAAAAGTTGAAATGGTCATCATGTCAATTTATCATGTGCAACAACGTCCACACTTCAATGCCAACTTTTAAAGGGAAAATACACAACAGGGAAACAGCACAGCAATGGCAACAAAGTAGGCTACAGAGCAGAGAAAAGCACGACAATCCCAGAGCAGTGCATCTAAGCTCCCCCCACCCATCCCACAAAATTCACCCTTTCACTCCCACATCCAATCCACCATCTGCATAAAATTAACCCTTTCACTCTCTCACCCTCTCCACCAGCTTCCTGGGAGTGAAAGGGTTAAGTCTTTCCTTTGCTGTCATGGCTGACAATGCGGGATGCTGACAGATAGGATGAAGGAGTCAAAGGGTTAAAGAATGAATGAACGAATGACTCCAAATGTGTTGACTGCTCTGAACATTAAATCACTCATCACAAACTCAACCAAATTCCACCATCCACACACGAAGCAGCCAATTCGTGGATCAACCTTATACCGAAAGCCACACAAATATTTTTATCTGAACATCAAGTTAAAATGATAAAACACCTTCCCATTCATACCTGTCCGCTAGAATAAAGGTGTGGGCCAGGAGGGGTGGGGGGGTGGGGGAGGACCAGGTGAAGAGCAGAGAAACAGGAATGAAACATCCAAGCTTACTCAGCTTTTGTACATCATTAAAACACTAAAATGGCTCATTCAAAAAAAAAAATGACAAAAGAAATTCACCACCACATACAATCCACTATCCAACAAGCAACCATCATGACCAGCTAAGCTACAGTGCATCCAGACAGAAAGAAGGCAACAGAAAACCCAAAGTAATTCTCTTTATCATGATATGCACACAACAAAGGGCGCAACAAGTCGTAATAAATTAACTAAAAACCGACCGCAAGTCAGTGACAGAGAGAGACACACACACAGTGAGAAAGAGATGAAGATGATGAGGGTCAA
This sequence comes from Monoplex corrugatus, assembly GCA_030674185.1. Lineage (NCBI taxonomy): Eukaryota > Metazoa > Mollusca > Gastropoda > Littorinimorpha > Ranellidae > Monoplex > Monoplex corrugatus. Next base: position 97,708,245 of record CM060308.1, read on the forward strand.
TCGATGAACTACGGTGAGGTATGGACAACACGTGAATGATGAAAACAAAACGTCAACAGCCAATCAACAAGGTCAAACAGCGTAAACAAAGCAACAGCTCAAAATGAAGTTTGGGCCCATGTTGCCAGTGTGCTAAGAATGCAGTCAAGATCATCATTTTCATCAATCATCCATAACAGTCGAACAGTCAATGACATTCCCACCAAGTAGGCTGACGGCTACAAGATTGCAGAGCGCGTTTTGTACAATGGTAATGGAGACCCAAGCATGTCCTGCGTGTTGTTCAGGAGATCAGCCAATTTCAACACACCCAGGATGTGAAGGACAGTCATCATGTTTCAGTGGAGAATGGGGAGACATGGAGGATGGAGGAAGCAGCATGAACCGGCGGCGCATGCAGACGAGGAGAAAACGCTAGTAGTGGATAGGTTATGAAGATAAAACTGTTAAGTGGCTAACTGCTCCGAGCTGACTGTTCGTTCTCGCATTCTCAAGTCTCCTATAGAACGACGACTCTCCTGAAACACACAGGTACGGGACAGAGATAAGGAACAGTTTCATTATTAAAAAAAAAAAAAAAGGGCTCTGATTTTTCTTGGATGCATGCATGCATATTGCTTTGCCCACACCGTGCAGACAGTATGTTGTTTAAAGTTCAGCTGACTGCGCAGAGCTATATCAGGGCTATGACCATCTCAAAAAGCACACCATACCTCACTGAATAAGAAAACAACAACAAAAGCAACACCTGGAAAAGAAAATTAAGTTGTTAACATACCAATGCACTTACGCACATAATCTAATGATAATGCCCCAAGTGTTGAACACTCCATCCTATTTATCACTAGAGGATTAAAAAAACAAAAAAAAACCTCAATACAAATATATAAACACTAAAACATATATCAAAACAGGCCTAAATTACCTTAAGCTGCTTCTGCACATCATATTTCCTCACAGCCAAAAAAGCACTTAATACATGTACTCAATCATCAATCCTAAGAGAAAGTATGTAAGACTTTTATAGCACACATACAGGTGAATGGACCAGCAAGGCAGAAAATGACAGGAAGAACTGACAGAAAGCAAAGGAACAAGGCACAAACAAAGAGAGTGACAGAAAAGAGGAAATTTCTAGCACACAATTTCCACAAAGCATGGATACTATTTGTACAGAAAGAGCCCAGTATCCCTATAGGGGATATATACATGGTTAGAGGTCAGACAAACTTGAGGTTCTAGATTCGATCTTGCTTGGTTACCAGCGGTGGGTAAAGGATGGAGATTTTTCGGATCTCCCAGGTCCCAGCATACACATCCACCACAGACTGAGCAAGCAGACTGCTAACAATAAAGACTACCGTACCATGTGGTCCAGAACTTTCACATCCAAGAAAATACCTCTCAGAACAGAACAACAATAACAAGAAATCGTCACTACACTAAGCGGTCGGAAGAAATGCACTGACATAGCGTTATACTTGCTGAGACGAATTCAACACCACTAATTTCTATATTGAGTATCAATGTCTCTGCCATCATCAAAATGACGGCTGATAAAATTCAACAGAACCATGGAATGATTCAAGAACCGATTCCTCCAATGCATTATCATCACCTCCCTACATGCACACATGTTTCAACAAGTTGCTTAACCCTTTGACTCCCACACCCTGTTCACCAACTACAAAAACTTAACCCTTTGACTCCCTCACCCTATCCACCAGCTTCCTGCAGGAAGCTGGTGGACACGGTGAGGGAGTCAAAGGGTTAAGTTTTTGCTTTGCTAGCATGGTTGACAAAGTAGTGTGCTGGTGGACAGGGTGCGGGAGTCAAAGGGTTAAAACTAAGAAAACAAAAAGACAGAGAGAGAAAGAGTGAAGCAAGAGAAACAAGAATCGTCAGGCTACGTATACTCACGTCCAATTTGTCCTCTGCACTACTGAGTGTGTTGAGAACTGACAACGAGTTTGCTCTTTTCATACTGCAAAAACACAACAACAGTCACAATCATTACCGGAAAAGAAACCTACACAGAAAAAGTAGCACAATGACTGTATCTCCATCTGAACCATAGACAAGGCTGATACTGCAGAAAAGAAAACCACCACATGAATATTTGACTATGCTCACAGTAATATATGATCATGTACACAGTGACATTTGATTTTACATACAGTGACATGTTTATGTACACAACGATATGATTATGTACACAGTGACATATGATTGTGTACAGAGTGACATGATTATGTACACAGCGACATATGATTATGACATGATTATGTACACAGTGACATATGATTATGACATGATTATGTACACAGCGACATATGATTTTGACATGATTATGTACACAGTGACAAATGATTATGACATGATTATGTACACAGCAACATATGATTATGCACACTGACATACGATTATGTACACAATGACATTTGATTTTACATACAGACATGATTATGTACATAATGATATTATGCTCAGAGTGACACATGATTGTGTACACAATGACATGATTAAAACAGGCAATGACATGACTATGCTCACAGTGACATATCACATACACACAGACGTACACAGTGACATGATTATGTACACACTAACAAATGATTATGCTCACAGCGATATGATAATGTACACAGTGACACATGATTATGTACACAGTGACATGACTATGTACACAGTGACATGATCACGTACACACTGTGATGATATACACACCGACTATAATCATGTACACACTCACATACAAGAGACTATCACTGAGAAAGCCCAGATCTAGTCACCAAAGATACATTCAACTATTATTAGTTTTCTTTTCGAATTTATCTATATGGTACTTACAGTATCAGAATGGATCCAAGCGAAATCCATCATACACATTTTTTGCCCATGGTTTCAATATTAAATCAACAAAGCAGGGAAATCGCAAAACTTTGAACATGTACTGCACACAATATGTACATGCCCCCCCCCCCCCCCAAACACATGCGTACGCGCACACACACACACACACACACACACACCTCTAAACACCACACACACACACACACATACCTCTAAACACCACACACACACCCCTATACACCACACACAAATTTGAGTTAAACATTTCTTTGAATGGCTGATCTTGTTTTTCTGCTTGTTATTAACCCATTCACTCCCTCACCCCTACCCATCAGTTTCCTGCAGGAAACTGGTGGATAGGATGAGGGAGTGAAAGGGTTAAAGAAAACTTCTCAGCCATCATCATAACGTCCCACAACCCCCTCCCTTTCCTCTATATATTTATCAACCATGTACAGCACAGACATAAAACTTGTAATATGAAATATAAGACAAACAACAAAATTACATATCTGGAAAGAAGAAATAAGCTTGAAATTAAAAAAAACTAATAAACAACTTTTAGAATGCTAACACACACACACACACACACACACACACACACACACACACACATACACATATTGCAGGTATAAAAAAAAATCAACCATACAGATATAAAACAACACACACACACCCCACCCAACGAACACTTCTCCATGTCCCACAAATGATCAAGTATTAATAAATTAAGGTAGCAGAAGCGCGAATCATCTGAAGCACTGAAAGACTGACCTCTCAATCCATGTCTCAAGTTTTTAGTTTAAATGTGCAACACACACACACAACACACACACACACACACACACACACACACCACACACACACACACACACACACACACACCACACACACACACACACACACACACACACACACACACACACACACACACACACACACACACACACAACACACACAACTTATCCTTTGAAAGATGCCATTAATCCTTTGATTCCCACACCCTATCCACCAACTGCAAAAACATAACCCTTTGATTCCCTCACCCTATCCACCAGCTTCCTGCAGGAAGCTGGTGGATAGGGTGAGGGAATCAAAGGGTTACGTTTTTGCTTTGCTAGCATGGTTGACAATACAGGATGCTGGTGGGCAGGGTGTGAGAGTCAAAGGGTTAAGGACTAGCTGTAAGACAGGTCCAATAGGACCTAACGCTACTATTCTTAAGTAATAAAGTATTCTGAAGTCTGAAGTGATCAGTCCAATGAAAGACATTAGCACACATATTTTCATTCATTCTATATATATATATATATATATATATAACGCATATAGTTACTAGGAAGATGAAGACAATGAAGTCAAACACACTTTAAAGCACACCACACTATAAGATGAAAACGTTACAAGTGAAAAAGTGCCAGAAATGACACACACACAAGCAAACATGTGCAAATTACAATACACTGCAAATATTACATTAGCACACACCACCTCATATACTCGTTATGGTAGTGTCCTGCATTAAGTCAAACAACTGAATGAATGATTGAATGAATGAATGAATGAATGTATGAATGAACAAATGGATGGATGAATGAATGAATAAATAAATCAATAAATAAATAAAATAAAACCTTTCTCAACTGTAGTCTCATTTGCCTTTTTTCTTTCTTCATGTCCTGAATAATATAACAAACACACTCTGGAATTCTGGTATTGTGTTTTCTATCAGTTTTCCTTGCAAGCTTTACGTTTGTTCAGCACACATAAAAACAATAGATAAACAAAATAAAAGAATCTTCACTGAATTACAGACACATCTGAAAATAACAGAATGGTCAAGCCATCCTAACAATCTCTCGTTTTACATAAGTTCAGACAATCTTGATTTTGTACTTTTCAAGGTCACTGCAACAATGAGAAACATTTGACCCCTCACCCTATCCACCAGCTTTCCTGAAAAGGGTTAAGTATTTGCTTTGCTAGCATGGTTGACACTGCAGGATGCTGGTGGGACAGGGAGTGTGAGTCAAAAGATTAAGGGGAGACTAAAAAATCCTGAATAAAGCAAACAGTTGCCTTACATGAGACTAAAAAACCCTGAATGAAGTAAGCAGCAATCATCAAGTTACAGGTTTATGACCAAAGCAGATTAAGATAGATACTGTCCAATTCAGTGGAACACTGTTGGTTATTATACTCACACAACGTCCATTCAGAGCACAATATAAAAAAATATTTGAAAATGATACACAAATATGGGAGTATGTACTTAGAGAGAGAGAGAGAGAGAGAGAGAGGAGAGAGAGAGAGAGAGAGAGAGAGGAGAGAGAGAGAGAGGAGAGGGGACAGAGAGAGAGAGAGAGAGAGAGAGAGAGAGAGAGAGAGAGAGAGAGAGAGAGAGAGAGAGAGAGAGATAGAGTTGCCTACTTCTCACCAATTTTCAAACAGATTCAAAATTATGTTGTCTGTTACTTACTTCTCACCAATTTTCAGTCAGATTCAAAATTAGGTTGTCTGAAGCAAGTAGGCCTACCATATTGTTGATTCAAAATTAGGTTGTCTGAAGCAAGTATCATATCGTTGATTCAAAATTAGGTTGTCTGAAGCAAGTAGGCCTACCATATCGTTGATTCAAAATTAGGTTGTCTGAAGCAAGTACCATATCGTTGATTCAAAATTAGGTTGTCTGAAGCAAGTACCATATCGTTGATTCAAAATTAGGTTGTCTGAAGCAAGTACTATATCATATCGTTGATTCAAAATTAGGTTGTGTGAAGCAAGTACCATATCGTTAAATTACATATTAAAGTTAGCAGGCTACTCTACAGTCTAAAATTACAATGCTTGCTACTGTTAACATTTACTACTTTTATTGCCAACTGGAAATAAAGCATGTACACCTGTCTACACTTCTACTTTTGTTTCCCTTTGGCAAAAAAGCATTTTGTGTGTGTCTGTGATACATTTCGGACAGTGATATAGATCCATACACACACCAAATATCCATCTATCCATCTGTACATATCAAATTAAAAAATATACATATAATATAAACAAAAGAAAAACAAACCACCAACAACAACAACAAACAGAATACATGTTCCACATTTTCAATCAGCACACACGTCAGCAGTGTATTAGAAGAATATTCTTTTATAATCAAGGCAGTGGCAGACAAATGAAGCCGACTAAAACACACACATTTAACAGGAAAGCAAAATCTGATAACATGTATGTAAATCGCTTGAGTAGCATAAACTAAGGATAAAGATAAATTCTGACCAGTGTAGTATGCTTTAAAAGACTGGTTTTGCGATGAACAGACCAGCAGCTGTCCCCATCAAACTTGACAAAGCCGAACAGTAAGCAAAATGTGAAAATAAAGGTGTCTACACAAGCACTGATAAACTTCAAAGAAAATCTTTCTACTGACAGCACACCCCTCCCCCCAAATCCCCCTTTCTGGACCCCCCCCCCCCCCCCTGTCCCCCAACACACACACACATATACAAATCGCTTGACAGTAAATCAGCATAAAGAAGCCAACAGCTGGACACCAAGTATTTATCTTTCAAATAAATCACTTGGACAGAAGGTGATCCCTTTTTTTTAATCACATTTCAAATGAAATTTTATCACACAGCAAAAAAGCATAGAAGAGCAAGAAAAATATGAAAACAGAGTTATAAATAAACACACACCACACACACACAGACACACACACACACACAACACACACACACATACTTATAACAGAAGAGTGTAAATTAAAGACGGGCAAAAAACGCAGACTTAAAGGTGAAGCCTTGTCAGCAGAATGAAGTGCAGCAACACTGATAAATGTTCATACATAAGTAGCAAGACTGACCTTTCCAGACGTATCCAGTCTTTGCTTGAAACAGGCAGGACAGAAATACACTTAGCAATGGACTTGACACAAGCACACCATTCTTCACTCTCATTCAATCCCAGCAGTTCATTGCCAATTTTAATCAATGTTTCCATCATTCTGGTGATGTCAATTTAATGTTTCATCAACCCTAAATCCCCCCCCCCCCTTCATATTTCAAGACCGTAATTGTTACTGTTATTGTTATGGTTGTTTAAAGCCCAGCCGACTGCATAGAGCCATATCAGGGCTATAACCGCTTCAAAACATACAAAACTTCAAAAGGAAAAAAAAAAAAAGAAAAAATAAAGTACACATATCAATGCATTCACACACATAATCTAAGGACATGCCCCTGGCACTGACCATTCCATCCAATTTATCATACAGGGGATTTAAAAAACATACCTGAATACAAATATAAGCATACCTAAGGACACTAAAACATATATAAAAATGGGCATAAATTACCTAAAATTGCTTCCGCATATCTCACCTCCCTGAGCTAAAAATGCACTTAATACATTTACCCAGTTATCATTCCTAAGAAAAATCACATAAGATTTTATTGAACTCATACAGGTGAATGGACCATTAAGGCAGAAAATGACAGGTAGAAATGACAGAAAGCAAAGGAACAAGGCAGAAACAAAGAGAGTAACAGAAAAGAGGAAATTTCTAGCACAGAATTTCCAGAAGATGGGGATACTATTTATACTGAAAGAGCCCCCTGCATCCCCACGGGGGGATTTCACGACTGTGTCAGCACAAAGTTTTGCACGGGCTCAGACAGTCAGCCACATAATTTCTGGCAGATTTTGGTGGAGTGCATATGGAGCTGTGTGTATGCGATGAATCCCTACTGCACAAACTCCAGACACCACTGAATACATGTATACTAGCTTCTTGGTGTTACCCAAGACAGGTATTCTACATGTTCACTCTCCTTCTACCCCATACAAGCTTACTATGGACCGGCACACAGGACAAAACTGTTGTAGCAGCGTATGCATCACGTACGGAATAAGATCCACTGGCATAATAGCTTACACACCACAATACTTCATACAACTTGTCTTGATATTTATGCCAAGGGTCAGTTCACATGACACAACTTTGTTGTACCAACCTGTTCATCATATCCACCGGCACAATCCAAGGCCTTGTGTGAAATAACATTTTAGGAAATTTTTAGATTTTTACTTTATGCAACTTTTCTAGTTACAACAGCTGCATGCAACTTACTATGATCAGTAAGGTTGTAATCTGAATCAGCCGGACACCCCATAGATTTGATCTTTTTCTGCTTCCTGTCTTAACGCTGCTTATTATTATTTTTTTTTTTTTCTCCTTTAGCAACCTGTCATTTTCTTCATTTTTAGGTCTCTTTGTCATCTATTTTCTCTTGTCATCTATTTTTTTTTTTCAAGTTTCTGTAGAACAAAAAGTCATTACCTTCACACTTGTGTCCATACAGCTGTGTCATCATGTCTTTTCCAATGCATTTGTTTTCCATAATGATAGATCCTTTTTTTAAACGCCTAGCAATATAATCTATCAATTTGACACTAAGAAAGGCATGGGAGGTTGGGATGCAAAATACAAGAATTTGGGTTGGTTCAAACCCTTTTCCTCAGATGGCTTCCTTCTTCGTTCTAACTGGATTACGACCATTTACTACAAGCGGTATGATGATCAACATGGTAGGTATACATCTTATTCTTGGAAAGCTTACTGAGCTGGTGTTAAAAAGGTATGGTATGAAGGTGGCAACTGTGGCAACAGGTTTAGTTTATGTCAACCTGTCCCATGATTGTATGAGAATAATAACTCCCTGGAAAACCCTGAACACAACCTTTGTTCTAACACAGAAAAACGTATCGATCCAATGAGTCACTCTCAATCATGCCATCTTATCACCTCTCACACCTCACGTTTCCACCTCAACGTCCTATTTATGACGGCAATTAGGTGGGGGATCTCACTCACAATGACTTCACACTCAGTTTTTACAGTTGAGACCATGGCAATAAACACAGCAATGTGACAAATGTGCCATGGTTCATTGGCTGCCTGAACATTGAGCTCCCCATCAAGCACCTCACACACACACACACACACACACACACACACACACACACACACACACACACACACACACACACACACACACACACACACACATATACTCACACTCATTCACACACACACACACACACACACATCTAATATCACTTATAGTGAAAAGACGTTAAATTAAAGAACGAACGAACACACACACACCACACACACCACACACACAAATACACACAAACTCTCTCTCAACCCCCCCTTCCCTCACCCTCTTCCCAATTCCCAGCATCTCACACTGTCATACATGAACCTTTTAATTTTATAGTACACCCACACACATTCACTGCCGCCACTTTTATAGTACACCTACACACATTCACTGCCGCCACTTTTATAGTACACCTACACACATTCACTGTCGCCACTTTTATAGTACACCCACACACATTCACTGCCGCCACTTTTACAGTACACCCACACACATTTACTGCCGCCACTTTTATAGTACACCCACACACATTTACTGCCGCCACTTTTATAGTACACCTACACACATTCACTGCCGCCACTTTTATAGTACACCTACACACATTCACTGCCGCCACTTTTATAGTACACCCACACACATTCACTGCCGCCACTTTTATAGTACACCCACACACATTCACTGCCGCCACTTTTATAGTACACCCACACACATTCACTGCCGCCACTTTTATAGTACACCCACACACATTTACTGCCGCCACTTTTATAGTACACCCACACACATTTACTGCTGCCACTTTTATAGTACACCCACACACATTTACTGCCGCCACTTTTATAGTACACCCACACACATTCACTGCCGCCACTTTTATAGTACACCCACACACATTCACTGCCGCCACTTTTATAGTACACCCACACACATTTACTGCCGCCACTTTTATAGTACACTCACACACATTCACTGCCGCCACTTTTATAGTACACTCACACACATTCACTGTCGCCACTTTTATAGTACACTCACACACATTCACTGCCGCCACTTTTATAGTACACCCACACACATTCACTGCTGCCACTTTTATAGTACACCCACACACATTGACTGCCGCCACTTTTATAGTACACTCACACACATTCACTGCCGCCACTTTTATAGTACATCCACACATTTACTGCTGCCACTTTTATAGTACACCCACACACATTGACTGCCGCCACTTTTATAGTACACCCACACACATTGACTGCCGCCACTTTTATAGTACACCCACACACATTTACTGCCGCCACTTTTATAGTACACCCACACACATTTACTGTCGCCACTTTTATAGTACACCCACACACATACACTGCCGCCACTCCTACACAGGAATGTACATACATCCACTGCAGATGCTGCCAGCAAGATTACCATCTACCCAGCAAACACACTTTACCACAGTCCTGAGTATGTTCAAGAGAGATTCATCGCACTCGGGCAATTTCATACATGCCTTTCACCCAAGTCTGCCAGTAAATACCTCGCAGACTCCTTAACCCTTTGACTCTCAAAACCCTATCCACCAACTGTAAAAACTGAACCCTCTGACTCCCTCACCCTATCCCGCTTGAGGATACAGTAAGGGAATCAAAGGGTTAAGTTTTTGCTTTGTTGCATGGTTGGCAATGCAGGATGCTGGTGGTCAGGATATAGGAGTCAAAGGGTTAAACATGAGACAAAACCGTATGTTGTGCTTGCAAGGTCTTGAAATGGAAAGTAGTGGGTGGTGGGGTGGTGGGGTGGGGGATGGGACCTATGAAACAGTCCCAACTGACACCATCAGAATGACTGACTCCTGCACACAGTCCACCAACACCCTACATTGTCATCCATGGTGGCAAAGCAAAAACCTAACCCTCCGATTACCTCGCCCTATCCACCAGCTTCCTCCAGGCAGCTGTTGGGTAGGGTGGGGAGTCAAAGGGTTAAAGTTTTTGCAGTTGGTGGATAGAGTGCGGGAGTCAAAGGGTAAAGACGGGCAGCAAACGGCCAGTTTTAATGCTGTGGACTGGGACCGAACCTGAGACATCAGATCTCAAGTCCACAGGTCTCAACTGAGCAAATCGGGTTGCATCAAGAAAACAGAACAACAACAACAATCACCACCCCACCTGTGGCCTGTCTGTGGACTGAACATATAAACCTTGTGTCATCAGTACAGTATTGTAACCAACCAAGTGACTGGGGCCACAATACACAGGTACCGGTCCTTCAGGACTGAAGGCCTTGAATTGTATTGCAAACATGTGTTTACAATATGTAACCAGAAATGTTCCCATCACATCTATACAATGTTCTACTTACGCAACATGGAATATCAGGATATGCACACTGTGCAGAGGAAAAGAGGAAAGGAAAGAAAGATGGCTAGCTGGATGGAAGGGTGGAATGGATGGATGGGATGGATGGATGGATGGATGGATGGATGGGTGGATGCATGCATGGATGGATAGATGGATGGATGGACATTTGTATAGGCAGTTGTCACACTGCGTGGATGCAGCTGAAATGTGGGATGGATGGATTAAAGGATATGGATGGATGGATGGATGGATGGATGTATGGATGGATGTATGGATGGATGGATGGATAGATGGGTGGCTGGATGTAGGGACATGGGTGCAGACATCTGTCACACAGAGTGGGTGTAGCTTGATGGGCAGGGAATGGGTGGGGATGGGGGTGTGTGTGTGTGTGTGTGTGAAGGAATGAACAAATCAGTGCAGTGCAGAATGAAAACAAATACCTCTTTCAAAATCTTTCATTTTTAAACAAAATTTAATACCTCTTCAAAATCTTTTCTTTTTTTTTTCATTTATCAATTTTGATGTTACTGCTGCCAGTTTGCATGACACAAAGTTCACCAGAAATACCGAAGGATGCTGGATGGGCCCAGAGCACGGAGGGACACAGATGGACAGACAGGAACTGGACTGGATTGGAATGGATTCAGGAACCAGAAAGAAAAAAAAAAGAATCAGAATGTGTATTTAACCCTTTGACTCCCACACCCTGTCCACTAGCATCTTGCATTGTCAACCATGCCTGAAAAACAAAAAAACTTAACCCTTTGACTCCCTCACCCTATCCAGCAGCTTACTGCAGAAAGGTTGTGGATAGGATGAGCGAGTCAAAGGGTTAAGTTTTTGCAGTTTATGGACAGGGTGCAGGAGTCAAAGGGTTAATACAACCACACATGACAGGGCCACAATTTTCAGTCTTTTTCCCTGAATTTTTGTATTTGGTGTTTGTTTGTTCGTGATCTTACACTTGACAAAGGACAGTTGGCCGAAAATTTGCGTCCATTTTGTCTGGTTGTATTAAATATGCGTTCTGATTCTTTTTTCGTGTTTTTTCTGGTTCCTGTTTGCATGAACGCGGGCAGTCACACTTGTTTTGGATTTGGAATGGATTCAGGTTTTTCTCTGACAATGGAATTCATGTGAAATGTGGACTGCATGCTCTCTTTGGGGAGTCGCCACAGTAAGGCGCCATTGTTTTTCTTTCTTTTTTCTCTGTATGCACATATTTTGGTTTACCTACGTTGGTGGGCTTTTCTATAGAATTTTGCCAGGGGCAACTCTTGGAATCTTTTACGTGTGCTATGTGTTTGGTGCACATGGTACATTGATTTTTTCATCTCATCAGAAAGATTAGCACAAAGACCATCATATAACATTTACTGGACGGGAGGTTCAGGTTCACGTTCAGGTTCACTCTGTTTACAGCCCAGCTGACAACTAGAGCCACATAAAAACGATACCTGAGTTTCAGTAAAAAGACAACAGTTAAAACTCAAGCTCACCATTATCCTTGTGAGTATAAAATACATGTAAAACATCTTTGTGACATGTAAAATCATATCAACAAAATCTACTGATCAATTGTAAAAACTTGAAAATTGCAACCGAAGTGGACGTTTCCGAAGAGATTCTTTAAGGAATCTGATTGGGAGCGAACCAGGTTTCTCATTTCCATAGTGAGTGCCTTATCACACACACCACTGGGTCAGGGGAGTGGGTGGAGAGGAAGGGGACAGAGTGGCAGACACACAGAGTATGGATAGAAACAAAAACGAAAAATATGGTTTCTTTCATTTTGACTGTGAAAACAAGAGTGAGCGACAAACTGGGGACATGACACAGAGACAGACAGAAAAAATGGACACCTGACAACTGAGGCAACAGACTGAAACCTAGAGGAGAACCAGTCTTTTACATCCTGTAGGTGGACTGGTAACACTGCGGAATGGGCAGAGAAACCATCTGCAGAGACCCAGGCCTTGGCACACAACTGACAGAGCTGGAGGAATTAGGTGAACAGTTCTTTAGTGCGGTGCCCCCCCCCCCCCCCCCCAACTGTCTCTTCAAAGAACTTAAGAGGAGGAGGAGAAGGAGAAGGAGAAGAAAAGAAGAAGAAACAGGAGAAGGAGAAGAAGAAGAAGAAGAAGAAGAAGAAGAAGAAGAAGAAGCAGAAGAAGAAGAAGCAGAAGAAGCAGAAGAAGAAGAAGAAGAAGAAACAGAAGAAGAAGCAGAAGAGAAGAAGAAGCAGAAGAACAGAAGAAGAAGAAGAAGAAGAAGAAGAGAAACAGAAGAAGAAGAAGAAGCAGAAGAAGAAGAAGAAGAAGAAGAAGAAGAAGAAGAAGAAGAAGAAGAAGAGAAGAAGAAGAAGAAGAGAAGAAGAAGAAGAAGAAGAAGAAGAAGAGAAGAAGAAGAAGAAGAAGAAGAAGAAGAGAAGAAAAGAAGAAGAAGAGAAGAAGAAGAAAAGAAGAAGAAGAAAGATGAAGAAAGAAGAAGATGATGAAAAGAAGATGAAAAGAAGAAAAAGGTGAAACAACATTCTCTTCTTTCGCCAGTCAACATTATCATGGTTTTCCCCATCACTAATCATCAGTCAGTAAGCCATAAGTCAGCAGCAGATCAAGTTATAAGACAAAGGATACTGTCATTCACAGTTAGTTGAACATAACACAATGCTACGATTATCATTCCTTTGACTTCCACGCCTTGTTCACCAACTGCAAAAACTTAACCCTTTGACTCCCTCACCCTATCCACCAGCTTCCTGCAGGGTGAGGGAGTCAAATGGTTAAGTTTTTGCTTTGCTAGCATGGTTGCCGATGCAGGATGCTGGTGGACAGGGAGCAGTAGTCAAAGAGTTAAGTCTAGTTATGAAGGTACGAATTTTTGCTTTGCCAGAATGGTTGCCAATGCAGGATGCTGGTGGACAGGGAGCAGTAGTCAAAGAGTTAAGTCTAGTTATGAAGGTACGAATTTTTGCTTTGCCAGCATGGTTGCCAATGCAGGATGCTGGTGGACAGGGTGCAATAGTCAAAGGTTAAGTCTGAATATGAAGGTATGAAGTTCTTGGCATTTTTTCACAGATGAAGGCGGGTACATGGGAGTACAGACTGGGGTAGGGTTATTGAAGCCAACGGGTAGTGCTGTCAATGATATATATATGTGTGTGCTCACAAGGGACACAACTTCTGATAATGGGAGAGAACTCTTGGACCCACCTCTCATTTCCGTAATAGCCGCGTACATACCAGTTCAGGCTACAGAAAAGAAACAGCCTCCTGTCAACCTGTGTTCGATGTGTTTGGCATCTATGCTATGCAGTGTGTGTGTGCGTGTCTGTTTATGCATGTGTGTGTTTGTGTGTACATGTCTGCATGCATGCATATGAGTGCGTTGCATATATGTGTATGTTATTAGTCTCATTACAAGTAAGTTTACTTAGTGCAAGACACAGAACAGAAAGATCTGATCTCATTACAAGTAAGTTTACTTAGTGCAAGACACACAACAGAAAGATCTGACCTTGGAATCACTCTGCAGACCATTTTTAGTGCCTGAATTCATTTCGCGTGTATATGTGTGGAGAAGATCAAATATGCACATGAAGACTCCATCATGTTATGTCAGTGTCCGGTGGACTATGGAAACATCAAAACACCCAGCAAAGACAAAAATGGAGCATGCAGACTTTGTAGCAACATACCACCCGCACAGTGTGGGTGAAACAATGTGTATACACACATGTGGGAAAGACAAAAAAAAAAAAAAAGACAAAAAAAAAAGAAAAGAAAAGAAGAAACCACCAGAGTGGATGGTGATTACATCCAAAGGCAAGTTTAAGAGGTGTAACAGTGGTATGCATATCTCTTTAAATTTAAAAACATGTTTAAAAAGAAGAAAGACAAGCTACAATTTCCTAACTTAAAAAAACAACAAACTTTTTACAGTCAAATTGACAAAGATATATGCAAGACAACAGCATGACAACATATCCTCAGCATGCAACAGGCAAAAGTCGATATTCAAGAACAGAATTAAAAAAAAAAAAACACACACACACACACACACAAACACACAAACAAACAACAAAGAAAACAGAACACCAGATAACACGAAATAACAGACACCAATGCAGTCACAATCAAAAACAGAATTCTTTCCTCCCACAGCATAACCTTGCCAAATTCAATTCTCCTTCATTTAACGCCTTTCTTCCAGAACTACTGTCTTCAAAAAAATAGCTGCCATTTTTGTCCTGCTCCATGAAACACCAGGGAAGTCTTGTTGCTGTTTTCCCCAAAGTTTTGAGCATTTTTTTCATTGTTTTTCGTGTACACCTGACCCAGGCCAGCTGGCGGAAAGTCTGTGCCTGTCTTGTTCTGTGTACTAAACACAGGTTCTCCTTCTGTTTTCGTGTGTTTGTGGTTCTTACTGTTCTCCATTTCAAAATCCTACATCTTGCAAGACAAATAATCACAATAAATGGTTAATTCCATTAAAATCTGCATGCTGAACAGCCACAGAATTCTAAATGGAATCAAGACAATTGTCCCTTTTCATTTAAGTCAGAACATGAAACAACAAAAAACAAACAAACAAAAAAGAATCCACTCCATTTGACACATAGAGCTAGTAAGCACTTTTCTTAACTTGATGAACTAACCAGCTCTCTCCCAAACAGATCTGTGAACCTTATGAACTAACCAGCTCTCTCTCCAAACAGATCTTCTGTGAACCTTATGAACTAACCAGCTCTATCCCAAACAGATCTGTGAACCTTATGAACTAACCAGCTCTCTCCCAAACAGATCTGTGAACCTTATGAACTAACCAGCTCTCTCCCAAACAGATCTGTGAACCTTATGAACTAACCAGCTCTCTCCCAAACAGATCTTCTGTGAACCTTATGAACTAACCAGCTCTATCCCAAACAGATCTGTGAACCTTATGAACTAACCAGCTCTCTCCCAAACAGATCTGTGAACTTTATGAACTAACCAGCTCTCTCCCAAACAGATCTGTGAACCTTATGAACTAACCAGCTCTCTCCCAAACAGATCTGTGAACCTTATGAACTAACCAGCTCTCTCCCAAACAGATCTGTGAACCTTATGAACTAACCAGCTCTCTCCCAAACAGATCTTCTGTGAACCTTATGAACTAACCAGCTCTCTCCCAAACAGATCTGTGAACCTTATGAACTAACCAGCTCTCTCCCAAACAGATCTTCTGTGAACTTTATGAACTAACCAGCTCTCTCCCAAACAGATCTTCTGTGAACCTTATGAACTAACCAGCTCTCTCCCAAACAGATCTGTGAACTTTATGAACTAACCAGCTCTCTCCCAAACAGATCTGTGAACTTTATGAACTAACCAGCTCTCTCCCAAACAGATCTGTGAACCTTATGAACTAACCAGCTCTCTCCCAAACATATCTTCTGTGAACCTTATGAACTAACCAGCTCTCTCCCAAACAGATCTTCTGTGAACTTTATGAACTAACCAGCTCTCTCCCAAACAGATCTGTGAACTTTATGAACTAACCAGCTCTCTCCCAAACAGATCTGTGAACTTTATGAACTAACCAGCTCTCTCCCAAACAGATCTTCTGTGAACCTTATGAACTAACCAGCTCTCTCCCAAACAGATCTTCTGTGAACTTTATGAACTAACCAGCTCTCTCCCAAACATATCTTCTGTGAACCTTATGAACTAACCAGCTCTCTCTCCAAACAGATCTTCTGTGAACTTTATGAACTAACCAGCTCTCTCCCAAACAGATCTGTGAACTTTATGAACTAACCAGCTCTCTCCCAAACAGATCTGTGAACTTTATGAACTAACCAGCTCTCTCCCAAACAGATCTTCTGTGAACCTTATGAACTAACCAGCTCTCTCTCCCAAACAGATCTTCTGTGAACCTTATGAACTAACCAGCTCTCTCCCAAACAGATCTTCTGTGAACTTTATGAACTAACCAGCTCTCTCCCAAACAGATCTTCTGTGAACTTTATGAACTAACCAGCTCTCTCCCAAACAGATCTTCTGTGAACCTTATGAACTAACCAGCTCTCTCCCAAACAGATCTGTGAACTTTATGAACTAACCAGCTCTCTCCCAAACAGATCTTCTGTGAACCTTATGAACTAACCAGCTCTCTCCCAAACAGATCTTCTGTGAACTTTATGAACTAACCAGCTCTCTCCCAAACAGATCTTCTGTGAACTTTATGAACTAACCAGCTCTCTCCCAAACAGATCTTCTGTGAACTTTATGAACTAACCAGCTCTCTCCCAAACAGATCTGTGAACCTTATGAACTAACCAGCTCTCTCCCAAACAGATCTTCTGTGAACCTTATGAACTAACCAGCTCTCTCCCAAACAGATCTGTGAACCTTATGAACCAACCAGCTCTCTCCCAAACAGATCTGTGAACCTTATGAACTAACCAGCTCTCTCCCAAACAGATCTGTGAACCTTATGAACCAACCAGCTCTCTCCCAAACAGATCTGTGAACCTTATGAACTAACCAGCTCTCTCCCAAACAGATCTGTGAACCTTATGAACTAACCAGCTCTCTCCCAAACAGATCTGTGAACCTTATGAACTAACCAGCTCTCTCCCAAACAGATCTGTGAACCTTATGAACTAACCAGCTCTCTCCCAAACAGATCTGTGAACCTTATGAACTAACCAGCTCTCTCCCAAACAGATCTGTGAACCTTATGAACTAACCAGCTCTCACCCAAACAGATCTGTGAACCTTATGAACTAACCAGCTCTCTCCCAAACAGATCTGTGAACCTTATGAACTAACCAGCTCTCACCCAAACAGATCTGTGAACCTTATGAACTAACCAGCTCTCTCCCAAACAGATCTGTGAACCTTATGAACTAACCAGCTCTCTCCCAAACAGATCTGTGAACCTTATGAACTAACCAGCTCTCACCCAAACAGATCTGTGAACCTTATGAACTAACCAGCTCTCTCCCAAACAGATCTGTGAACCTTATGAACTAACCAGCTCTCTCCCAAACAGATCTGTGAACCTTATGAACTAACCAGCTCTCACCCAAACAGATCTGTGAACCTTATGAACTAACCAGCTCTCTCCCAAACAGATCTGTGAACCTTATGAACTAACCAGCTCTCTCCCAAACAGATCTGTGAACCTTATGAACTAACCAGCTCTCACCCAAACAGATCTGTGAACCTTATGAACTAACCAGCTCTCTCCCAAACAGATCTGTGAACCTTATGAACTAACCAGCTCTCTCCCAAACAGATCTGTGAACCTTATGAACTAACCAGCTCTCTCCCAAACAGATCTGTGAACCTTATGAACTAACCAGCTCTCTCCCAAACAGATCTGTGAACCTTATGAACTAACCAGCTCTCTCCCAAACAGATCTGTGAACCTTATGAACTAACCAGCTCTCACCCAAACAGATCTGTGAACCTTATGAACTAACCAGCTCTCTCCCAAACAGATCTGTGAACCTTATGAACTAACCAGCTCTCTCCCAAACAGATCTGTGAACCTTATGAACTAACCAGCTCTCACCCAAACAGACCTCTCCAAAAGTCGTTCTGAGGCAAGGGGTGGCAGAATCTTACCTGCCCGGGCTGTAGTCAGCAGGCCCTCTGCCTTTCAGCTTCTGCACCAGTTTGGCACTGCTACGCTTTATGGAGGCCCTCAGTTTGGTAAATGAGCCACTCTGCTCCATTCTGCCATGCTACAAGTCCCCCCATACATAGCACAACACAACAGTTAAAGGGGTTCCGGCATGCTGCCTTAGCTCTCCTCTGTAATTACCTCATACAGAAATTTGTACTTACCCATTCCCCTTCCCATAATCCACAAAAATAAAGAGAAGAAAAGACAAGAGAGGAAGTGGAAGCAGTCACAGAATCTGTCATGAAGGTATCTTCCTATGCAATTCATTATAGCTCTTCCTAGCAGTAAGGTGAAATCACTTAATGTGTTTTCTGTGCAATCTGAACAATTTATCTAAAATAAATGATGACGATCATTGTTAAACATCAAAATAAAATCTTGAGGGTTGACAGCCAGAACCCAGTATCTCACTTTTTTGTCAATTTTCACTTTTTATACTGAACTGTTGCTTTTAATGTGATCTTTCATTTGCTGGATTTTGTTTTTGCCATGATATTGATTTTTGATCGGTTTTCAATAAAACTAAAGCCATTATCTCAAAATGTAGATATAGCCTCTCCCTGAAAACCCAGTTAAAAAAAGTCTCCTGTAAATTATCAGAAAATCGAGATACTTGGTTCTGGTTGTCAACCCTCGAATTTAATATTCTCCTTCATGAACACATTAGGTTTTGAATAATTTACCCAAAATAAAGGATAAAGATCACTCTTAAACATCCCAGTAAACATTTATTTGTGAACACATTAGGAATCCCTTTTTCCAGCCCAACTTTGCTGCATTAAAATAAATTCCATACACAATTAATCCAAAAGACATAGATACAGATACTGGAACACATCAGTGCTTCAAACTTATGTATTCTATTTCACATAAGGACAAAGTCTTGAAATCGTCTGCATATTTAATGTTTAATTAAACCAACAACTTTATCCTCTACCACCCATAGGACCAGCTAAACTGAAAACATTCATGTGTCATAACAATTTATAAAGCATCAGCTTCATGACAAATTCTTTTTTTTTTTTTAAAACATACACACACAAACCAAAATGTTTACTATATCATGCGACAACATCGTCTGACAAAAACAGCATGCAATGAAATATTAATCTGTAAAACAAAAACAAAAAACTGAAAAAAAGCAAACAAGAAAGAATAACAAGAACAAATGAATCTCACAACAGCAAACTTTTCTCCTTAATTCAATATACATAAAAAAAAATTAAAAAAGAAAAAAAAAAGAAAAAAAAAAAAAAAAAGAAGAAAACAAGAGGACAGAAATTTTGTTTGTCTGTCGTATCCTTTGCCCACCGCTTCAGACGTACTTTCATACACATTGTCCATGTCAGCATCTGGGTCACTATAATTTACCACAGTCAGATCAATGCAACAATAAAAACCCGCGTGTTTGCTGCCAATCTACTGTTTTTATCATTCTGGTGGTGTAAGCTTAATGTTTCATATGTCCCTACTCCCCTTCCCTTTCCATTTCTAGACCCTTGCCAGCGTGTATGGCTTTGCCCAGGCTCAGAAAGCCTGCTAGATAATTGCTGGCAATTTTGGGTGGTGCACATATGGAAGTTGTAACTGTCCAAGTGCAATGAATCCCTCTTGAATAAACTACACTGTTCAAAACACACACACACACACACACACACACACACACACCACGCACGCACGCACGCACGCACCACACACACACACACACACACACACACACACACCTCTGCCCATGTACTGACAAACTGTTTTTATTTGACAGGTAAAATTAAATCCACATGTCTCCAAATTCACTCCTTGCTGGCTGCCTTTGTCTGATCATAATCACCATCTTTCTTCTTTCTCTGATCATAATCTGTCTTTTTCTTTGTCTGATCATAATCCGTCTTTTTCTTTGTCTGATCATAATCCATCTTTTTCTTTGTCTGATCATAATCTGTTTTTTTCTTTGTCTGATCATAATCTGTCTTTTTCTTTGTCTGATCATAATCTGTCTTTTTCTTTGTCTGATCATGTCTTTTTCTTTGTCTGATCATAATCTGTCTTTTTCTTTGTGATCATAATCTGTCTTTTTCTTTGTGTGATCATAATCTGTCTTTTTCTTTGTGTGATCATAATCTGTCTTTTTCTTTGTCTGATCATAATCTGTCTTTTTCTTTGTCTGATCATAATGTCTTTTTCTTTGTGTGATCATAATCTCTGTCTTTCTTCTCTGATCGTAATCACTTTCTTGCTTCTTTGTCCAATCTTAATCTCTGTCTTTCTTCTTTGTCTGATCATAATCTCAGTCTTTCTTCTTTGTCTGATCATAATCTGTCTTTTTCTTTGTGTGATCATAATCTGTCTTTTTCTTTGTCTGATCATAATCTGTCTTTTTCTTTGTCTGATCATAATGTCTTTTTCTTTGTGTGATCATAATCTCTGTCTTTCTTCTCTGATCGTAATCACTTTCTTGCTTCTTTGTCCAATCTTAATCTCTGTCTTTCTTCTTTGTCTGATCATAATCTCAGTCTTTCTTCTTTGTCTGATCATCTGTATCAGATATTTTCCTTTTCCCGATTGTATTGTGCATGGAGCTTTCCTTAGCATCAGGAGTGTATAATCTACAAGTTATAATGACTTTGGAAATGAAATGAACCTTGAGACAAACCACCCCTTTTCTCTCTCCTCCCTCTTTCACTGTCTATTTTTAGTATTCTCATTCTCTCAGCACTTGTGATTAATGTGTAAACCAGAGAATATATGAAAGTTTGAAACCAATTCCACATCAATTGATATCTGACACTCAAGCTCCTTCACAAAATAAAACATGACACTCTTCTTGTCAAGAAGAGACAATGACAGTAATCATCATCATCATCATCATCATCATCATCATCATAATCATCATCATCATCACTTGTACAGTGTCTCATCTTATAACAATCCCTTAGCGCTTCACAGAAGCATACTCAGTGCCAGAGAGTGGACATAATTATGTGTAAAGCAAAACATGTCAACCTCTCTAGCACTAATGGCAGGGATGAACCACGAGACATACAATATCAAAGAAACAATAAAGATAAACCGTCTGCATCCACATATTGATCGCTTACACAACAATGATGATAAATACAGATAAATGTACTCATCCACAAGGGAAAATTCGATGCTAAACACACAAACCAACCAGCCATAACACAACACTACAAGCATTTCTGACTTTGGTAGAAACCATTTACACCACACATATTAACCTGTTTTATCACGGGGGGGGGGGTTGATACAAGCTTACACAGATGTGACAAATGCACAGCAACAGACTACAGATGACATAACCCTTTCACTCCCTCACCCTACCTACCAGCTTCCAGCAGGCTGGTGGACAGGGAGACAGAGTGAAACAGTGAAGGGAGCACACTGGTCACAGCTGAGAAAACTTATCATCACAACAGGTGAAACGACATTGCCACTACACAACATCTGTGCCACTGCTCACGCTAATCAATGTTAACCCTTTCACTCGCTTCCTGCAGGAAGCTGATGGATAAGGTGAGGGAATCAAAGGGTTAAGATTTTGCTGTTGGTGGACTGGGTGCGGGAAACAAAGGGTTGTACTGTGCAGCCTACCAAGTGGTCAAGGTCAGAGAGTTCTCTGTCAGTGGCTGACGCATATAATTAATTTCACATTTAGGAAGTAACTGGCTGACAGTAGAGGATTAATTTCACTTTTATTAGGTACGGACTACAGCGCTCTATGAATCATACTCACACAAAAACTGGAACAACAATCTGTGACATGCGGATTTCTACGAAGGCTCTCACACTAAGCAGTATGTAATTGTACAATTTAGACCAGCACATGGTATTCTGTGGTAGACACAGATGTGTCATATATGTACACAATGCACAGTACAACACTACAACAGAAATCAACAGAACAGAAATCAACAGAACAGAAATGTCTTTCACATTTCCGTGAGAGCCTTCAACTTGCTAGAAAATCGTTCTCCTTCAAACCCTAACAATACAAGGAAATTACAATATACCAGCTCACACTTCTCCAATCATAAAGAACTACAACTTTTCTGAAAAGCAAGCTGAAAGCAACAATCTTTCCTACTTTTACTCTTTCACTTCCTCACCCTAAACACCAGTTTTCTGTGGGAAGCTGCTGGACAGGGTGAGGGAATGAACAAGTTTTGAGTCATTAACTACAATGACCAACATTATCCATCAGTATCATCACTATGCAGTAACAATAAACTTTCAGCATTTAATACAAGAAGACTTCTTGCTCAAAAGATAGTCATTATTCAGCAGGAGAATCAGCAGGAAATACAGAAAGGGAAAAGGTCGCTGTGGCGTAGTGGTAAGCACAACGGACTATCAATTCAAAGGTTGTGAGTTCGCAAATTCAGTCTTGTCAAAAGCATGGTGGGATTTTTCAGCTTCGACTGGCCCCTACCCAGAGTTGACCATGCCATGAGCTTATTGGGAAGACTAGAACAACACAACTGACTTGACATATTCGTTATTTCTGACTGTTGCTTAAATCTCCTGACAAAATACTGCAGGTGTTCTGTATCTCTCTGGCCTGGCTGACATCAGCATATACTACACCAGTAAGCATAGAGTGCAGTCTCTCTGCTAAAGATCATCTCCACTGGCCCATGTGCTATTCCCCTTTGCTCCCCTACGCTTGATCACTTGATCAGAAAATGTGTCATTAGTTGTGAACCAGAATATATACATTATGTATAACGTACATGTGTATAGAACTTAATATTTTGTATCATTTTTCATATGTACCAACCCCCAAATCCAGAAAATCTCCCTCAAAGTGCTGCTAGTCAGTCAAAGGATCAAAGTTTGTCTCTGCTCAGCAGAAGACGAAGAAGCTTGAGTGGCATGGTGGTCTCCTTACAAGACCAAACAGGACAAAGGCAGGCATGGATTGTGCAAAAAGGGAGGGGAAAGCGCACTCGCGCGCGCACACACACACACACACACACACACACAATGACTGAACACACACAAGTACACTAGCACAGAAACGGTCAAAACAATTATATCTTATGAATATAAAACATTTCCAGAAGGAGCTCAGAAAAATGTCACTGATCAAAGTATTCCATTTTTAAAAAAGCAGCAAAGATTGGGAAACACAATCAGATACTTTTTTTTGTAGGACAGTTCTTGACTTTTATTATAGGACAGTTCTTGCCTACAGCAGGTAAGACACAGCAAGATTTTCAGTGGAGGAAATTTTGTACAGCTCACATACATCATTGTAAGTTTAGTAACTCTCACACACATTATATTATTATAATTGTATAAATCCTTTGACTTTATCCACGTATCAGCCAGCTTCCTGTATGATGCTTGTGGAAGTTGGTGCATAGGCGGTGGAAATCGTAGTGTCAGAGGTGGGAATTGCAGGAAATGAAAAAAAAAAAAAAAGAAATGCAGCAGCAGGGTCTGGGGGTATGGTCCCCCCATCTCATTCCCAATGGAAAGTTTCTCTTAATTTACATGAAAATGAAGCATTCTGGTTCTTGGATAAAGGGTTTGGAAACAGGTACAAAATGTTGCTTTCAAATCTCATTTCATAAGAATGTCAATCATTCTCAATTAAGAATACACACAGTAAGCCCTTTACACATACACACAAACAGATTCTGCACATCTCATAAAAAGAATTAAATCATATCTGTCTATCTCAAGATGTTTTATGGATCAGTGCAAACTCAGTGAATACTTGTGCCGATACCTATATACTGCACTTCCTCCCAGATACCAGGAATGTCTGAAAACTGACACTCAGATTTTTTTTGCCCTTTTCCACCAAAATCTTTTTCATGAGAATTGTTTCCCCTGAAAGTAACTTTTAAAATGTTGGAATTTAGATAAAAAAAACAACAAAATAAACACAAACAAACAAACAACAAACAGAAACAGAGGAAGAATTCCCACCCCTGAGGGTTTAAGATGGTGAAATCTTTCTGCTTGTGCATAGGCCACGGGAATCATAGGACTTAAAGACGGTGAAATCTTTCAACGGGGATGTTGGAAGAAGTGCTAAACAAGAGGGAGTCAAAAAGCCAAGTGAAGTACAGTGGAGCCAAGCCATGTTGTCACTGCAAGGAGTCAAGACGGTCAGCGAGATACAGAGGAGAAAGGCGATACGCCGCCCACAGTAGGGCTGTGACGGGGAGCAACAGAGGCCGCGGACATGGCGGCATACTCACGTCATACCCCTGCCACGCGGACCTCATACTCACTTCATCATCCCCCTCATCCTCAGGGATATAGTGCGCTATGTTATCCATGGAGACGTGAAGGCGCGGCTTAACTCTTAGGCGCACCACTCTCTTTTTGTTGTTGGGATCGCCAGTGAAATCAGACACTGACCCGTCACCCACTTTGGTGTAGCGCACTTTGTCTTGTGGATCCTGTGTGGTCAAGACCGGCAGCATGCCACACATACTGCTTATATCTCTGGGTGAAAACTTACTGCTTCCACTTTCATGATATCGATGATACTTACTATGTATCGAACATGATGTTACTGCATTTTTCTGTATTTCAAACACTTGTTCTTTCACAAATCTTGTACTTTCTCATTGTTCACACACTACCACACACACACATATATATACACACACATATACAAACACACACACAAATACATACACACAGATATGGAAGAGAAAAGAGAGAGAGAGCGAAAGAGAGAGTGAGACTGAGAAAGAGAGAGAGAGTATGGAAGAGAGAGAGAATGAAAGAGAGAGAGAGAAGATGAGAGAGAGAGAGAGAGAGAGAGAGAGAGAGAGAGAGAGAGAGAGAGAGAGAGAGAGAGAGAGAGAGGAGAGAGAGGAGAGGACAGAGTGAGACAGACAGACAGAGACAGACACACAGACACTGTCAAAAATACATAACAAATAGAACTGTCTGTGTAATGAAATTCCAACTGAAGATAAATCTGCATAAGATCAAAATGGTGGAAAAGAGAGACAAACAAACTGAGACAAACTGAAAGAGAGAAAGAAATGGTAGGGAGACTAGAAACGATAGACAGACACAGAGATGGAAGGCGGGAGAAAGACAAAGAGAAAAAGAATCAGTCGTACCATAGAATTCAGCACCAATGAATTATATGGATTTTACACGTCTTCATCAATGTCACAGACAACCGACTCTACCTGGCTAAATTCACACACACACACACATCTAGCATACAGGTCAGGTGTCCCCACAGATCATCAGAAACCTATGACCCAGAGTTATGCTAAGAGATCACAGGAAACTATGACCCACAGTTACATAAAAGACTGTATAAAACACATTATACCCTGAATTATGTCCAGATATCACATGAAACCTATGAGCCAAAGATATGCCCAGACATCACAGGAAACCTATGACCCACATTAATGCCCACACATCACAGGAAACCTGTGACCCACCGTTATGTCCAGACATCACAGGAAACCTGTGACCCACCGTATGTCCAGACATCACAGGAAACCTATGACCGTCCACATATCACAGGAAACCTATGACCCAAAGTTATGCCCACACATCACAGGAAACCTATGACTCAAAGTTATGCCCACACATCACAGGAAACCTATGACTCAAAGTTATGCCCACACATCACGGAAACCTATGACCCCAAGTTATGCCCACACATCACAGGAAACCTATGACCGTCCACATATCACAGGAAACCTATGACCCAAAGTTATGCCCACACATCACAGGAAACCTATGACTCAAAGTTATGCCCACACATCACAGGAAACCTATGACCCCAAGTTATGCCCACACATCAGGAAACCTGTGACCCACCGTTATGTCCAGACATCACAGGAAACCTATGACCCAAAGTTATGCCCAGACAACACAGGAAACATGACCCAAAGATACGCCCAGACATCACAGGAAACCTATGACCCACACGTATGCCCAGACATCACAGGAAACCTATGACCCAAAGCTACACCCAGACAACACAGGAAACATGACCCAAAGATATGCCCAGACATCACAGGAAACCTATGACCCAAAGTTATGCCCAGACATCACAGGAAACCTATGACCCACACTTATGTCCAGACATCACAGAAAACCTATGACCCAAAGCTATGCCCAGACATCACAGGAAACATGACCCATATGTATACTAAGAGACCACAGGAAGATTAAAAAAAAGAACAGAAAAGGAAAAAAAAAATCCAATTTGCAAAGTGTGTGGTCCATAAGACAAAGCATCCGCCCAGATGTGAGAAACCCAGGTTTGCTTCCCAGTCAAGACAACGACTTTTCTTCCTCCTCTACTAGACCCCGAGTAGTGGTCTGGTTCTACTAGAAACCGCTAAGTAGACCATCTGCTACTAGACGCTAAGTACCATCTGCTTCTACATGAACTAGACCCTGAGTTGTGGTCTGGTTCTCTCTAGACAGCTAATTTTAACGCTAAGTAACCATCTGCTTCTACATGAACTAGACCCTGAAGTGGTGGGTCTGGTTCTACTAGGACCCTGGGTAATGGTCTGGTTCTACTAGACCCTGGGTAACGGTCTGGTTCTACTAGACTCTCAGTAATGGTCTGGGTGATTGTCTTTCATAGGATGTAACTGCAGCTTGCATTTAGAGCACAGAAAAGATCCTGGGGCAATAAAGGAGTTAGCATGGCAAAATTCTGTAGGCAAAAAACCCTACTCTTATAGGTACAGAAAAACACATAACGGGCGGTACTATACTGTGGAATAAGCTCTTTTCATCAAGGGCAGCTCAAATTTCATGCAGTAAATCCGTTGTGACAAACATAAACAGATGTTCTTAAAAAGACTATGACAGCAACAACAAAAATAATGAGAAAAAAGAAAAAACAAAAATCCCAAATGTATGACCCTCAGCTTTAGCAAAAAGATCACCATAAATCAAACAACCCACAAACTCTTCACTGCTATTTCATTGCTACTTCAGTGGACAATTTTCCACTGCAAGCTAGAACCATATTTTCATGAGAACCCACCTGGTACCTTTTGGACAATCGACAGCAGCATTAAGAACAGTCAACTGTCACAGTTACAAACATTTTTAAAAAGAAACTTAAGAAACCTGTCTCCCTTAATATTTTGTAATTTGTTTACTTAGTAGAAATGTAGATGCTGAAAAAAAAAATTCCTGCAAGAATGCACACAGCTACATCACCATCTGCCAGACCTGATGCACGATCTCCATCAATAAACAAGACAAAGCAAATTTTGGACTCTTGTATAATTCTGCAACTGGACATGCTCCTGAGAATCAAATCATCTATTTCTTTACCCCTGCAAATACATTCAACTGAATTCCTCATGTACTGTTAATGTGTCCAGGGAAAAAAAATCAATGTATGTCTGCACATATTTACCCTTATCAAGTGCTTGTAAACATTTTTCTAAAAAAAAAAAAGATACTCAAAATCTGTTGCAATGGCTGTTGGTTAGCTTTCAATCCTTCATGAAGAGGTAGAAGGCTATCTTGGAGTTGCTGCAACAGATTCTGTGCATTTTCTATTGAATGGCAATGGCTGCATCAGGTACATTTCATTTATCAAGGTCTCACTCTGGGCTGAATTGGGTATGGCTTTTTAAAAAAAAATTTTTTTGTTGGCCACACTACACAGACACTGTTTTTTATTCCATCAATTAGTCACAGTATTCCATGAAGGGTCGAGAAAAAAGGTTCTGTTATGCCGGTCAACTACACCATCACTAACTGATCTGGTTCAAGCACACATGGAACCATGCCATCCACACAGTATGGACACCATCATCACGAAATGATGATGCAGATGGACTGGGCACATCATCCAATCAGAACAGATAACATCACCTGGACTGCCTTCAGTGGATACCTGAAGGAAGATGCCAGAGAGGAAGACCCAAGAACACCTGGCGATGAACACAGATGCAGAACACAAGGCCCTGAAACACACCTGGGGTACTTTTCAGTGGCTGGTCCTGACCGGAGAGGAGTGGGCGTACCTTCACTACATATCATGACCTACACAACCTATATAGCAATGGCATACGATCACCTACATATCAATGGCATAATGGGCAGTAAGAAACATAAGGTACTGTCCAAACGCGATGGTGCTCTTCCAATCACTATCCAATTCCACTGACAGAATCACCTCTGCAGTGTACACCTTCCACAGCAACTAGAAATATAAAAATACTGTACCACCTTTGTGTACTTTTACCTAATGCATTTCACTTTTATGTTTGCATGCATATACTGTTTGCGTCAATTAGCAAGGACAAGCTGTAAGATTGCGACCAAAGGCAACTTGGGTAATGAAATAGTTTTAAGTTTCCAATCCTCCCTAAAACAACAAAAGGTGTCACAAACCCCCCTTCCCCCTACCTTGTCTCAGCATTTGCTCTTGACATAACACAAATGTCAGTGTTTACTTCCTGAATATACACTCAAGGCATTCCAAATGAATACAATTTGGATCAATGCAAATCCCGTTTCCTTTAAATGCATGCACAACATCTACGTACAAACAATATTGCCATGAATCACTCTGATTCAATGCACATTTCAAACGTCTGACTTAACAACACGTGTTCATCCAAGGCAAACAACTCTTCCTGTATCACACACGCATGCATGCATAAACCTACGTACATACACATTCTTAAACCTGTTAAACCTGGTGCGCATGCGCGCACACACACACACACACACACACACTCATATATATATTCACAGCAAGGTTCAGCTCCTTTCAAAAGAGGGAAGTGAGAATATATATATGTTAAAATTCAGATCAAAATCACTTAAACCATAAGATCTGAAGTTGCTCAGTTCATTTGTTTTAACAAAAGAGCAAATTTTATTG
Organism: Monoplex corrugatus; assembly: GCA_030674185.1. NCBI lineage: Eukaryota > Metazoa > Mollusca > Gastropoda > Littorinimorpha > Ranellidae > Monoplex > Monoplex corrugatus. The sequence continues at coordinate 97,737,971 of CM060308.1, forward strand.
ACAGCGACAATATTCCCGCATGCCAACTCTGCACTGTGCGAATGAGAAAATCATCAATGTTTATCAACACGTTGGGTGTAGTATGTAACAAATGCACTGTCAACCAAGTGTTAAGCCAGAACCAGTTGTACACATGCATTTATTCCCAGTCCATTGTTTCCACATTAATCTGAACGAGTGAAGGTCTCTTGTTTCATCCTTCAAACTCTCTCCACTGACCACACCAACACACACACACACACACACACACACACACACACACACACACGCACCCACGCATGCACACACACACACAGACACGCACACTCGCACAGACACACACACACAACCACACCAAACACACACACACTTTCTCTTCTCCACATAAAATCTGGCATACAAAACCCGACCTCCCCAATCTCTGGATTCACACACACACACACACACACACACACCAAACACACACATACACACGCTTTAAAACACAACACCCACACACACAAACATATAATAAACAGTTATACAAACACACTACACACAAATCCATCCCATGCAACAAGAAGTAAAGAGAAACATCCAGTGGAAGCCCTTCCCAAACAGCACACTAAGCACAGTCCAGTGTGTACACTCACCATTTTCTTGGTGCGCATGGCACACTCCTCCAGGGTCTCAGCAGCCTCGTACTTCCCCTGTCTCCTGTACAGGGCCCCAAGGTTCTTCAGCGTCGTGGTCACCGTGGAGCTGTCAACACATCCACAATATTCACTTTTAGTTTCTCAAGATGTCGTCTCCGAGCTCGGAATGAATTCCACATGCACTAACGTCACAGGTGCCATGTGATGGTGATCATGGCACAAACCTTAGCATGTATTAAAGGCCTGGCCGCCGATCCGACGGATTAGGTGAGAGGAGATAGTTTACAGATTTTCATACCCGCGTGTGTGCTGTGCTCAAGTTATTGCAGAGTGGGGCACTATAAGGGTTCCACGCATACTCAAACACACACGGATACGTCGTACAATTATAGTTTGGTCCAGCTGAAACCGAAACCACACTCAAGACACACACACACAGAGCACACAATGTCATGTATGGGTAATGAATGAATGAATGAAGGGCATCAGAAAGAAACATTACGAAGAACACTCGCATTCTGATTTCGGACAGAAAAACCACCAACAAACATGGAATGCCACACATCTGAAATCAATCCTCCATCCAGTCGGATGGCACTACAGCAGAATCATTTTGGTGGGAGTTCCACAGCGCCTTTCTGAACCAACACGTGGAGACCCTAACCCTTTGACTCCCGCACCCCTGTCCACCAGCACCCTCTGCATTTGTCAACCATGCAAGCATAGCAAAAACTTAACTCTTTAGACTCCCTCACCCTATCCACCAGCTTCCTGCTACCATACCGTTCCAACAAAAACTCTATGGAGCATGGACACCAAATACTGAATCTACCTCAGGCACAGAGGCCCCAGAGGAAACGGAAGCCGAGGTCATGAAGACACGAAGAGCCATGAACTACAATTTATGTTATTTGTTTTATCAGGGTTCCTACAGATTTCCAGACAAAAAATTTAAGGACTTTTTAAGGACTTTTGAAGCACTTTTTAAAAAAATGCCTTCACACGAACGAAAGCTGTAATGACTTGTCACTACTTTTAAAATCCACAGCAGTTCAGCTTTCATTGCCTCTGTTTTAGTACGGCTCAGGCTGTTCACTGACATCTGAGTTTGAGCAGAACGGTTGGTTGATGAACTGCAGGATGACGAACTGCCAGAAGTGATGGGATCGCTCATTGTAGAATTTTTTGTAAAAAAATTCGAAAGACGAACTGCAGGATTTGAAGCCTTCATCAGGTCGCAGTGTTTTTTCCCCTTTTCCATGGGTATTTACAGCCGATTCTCCCATTGAACGAATGTCTATGGTCTTCTTACAAATGCGGCAAAAGGCCTTGCATCTGTCTCCACTTGGGTCTGCCTGCAGCCATTCTTTGTATTCGTCTTTTTCCAGCCAAACCACGTTAAACAAACACTTCCCCGGCATGTTGACTTCTCAATTTCAAAATGGTGGAACATTCTCTCACGTACGCGCATGCGCCATGAAGGCCCGTAACTCTGGTGTTTTGACCTATAGCAGACGATGTATCGGTGAGATCGTCGATCTTAACTCCGACTCCGACTTTCTCTTTTTTTTTTTTTCAATTCAATTTCAACCTTTTTTTTTTTTTTTTTTAATTTTTTTTTTACGAACTCAAGATTTTACAGACTTTATTAAAAATCATAGGCAATGACAAAACTTAAGGACTTTTTAAAGACCTTTCAGCAAAAGCCTGGTTTTTAAGGACTTTTAAAGACTGTGCGAACCCTGTTTATGTGTGTGTGTGTGTGTGCGTGTGCGTGTGCGTGTGCGTGTGTGTGTGTGCATGCGTGCGTGTGTATGTGTATATTAACAGAGACAAGCAGACAACCAACACCTACCTGTCCACCTTAGATGCCTTGTGCCAGCTCCCGTAGTCTGGTATAGGAGGGCCATCTTTGTTCTTCCCCTGACACACACACATAGCATTATGTCAACACCATCATCATCATCATCATAATGATTTTTACAGGAGGACTGTCTCTGTTCTTCGCCTGACACACACACACATAGCATTGTGTCAACGTTATCATTATCGTTAAATGATCATTAGAAGAGGGATGTCTTTGATCTTCTTCCTTTGACACACACATAATGTGTCAACATCATTATCATCACGATTACTGTTAGAAGACGGCTGTCTTTGTTCTTCTTTCCCTGACACATACATAGCGCTATGTCAACATCATCATCATCGTCGTCATTATCATCATAATGATTGTTAGAAGGGGGCTGTCTTTGTTCTTCCTTTGACACACATGTAGTGTTGTGTCAACATTAATGTCAACATTGTCATTATCATCATAATAATTGTGGGAGGAGGGCTGCCTTCGTTCTTCTCCTGACACACACACACAGAGCATTATGTCAACATCATCATTGTTGTCATTATCTTCATAATGATTGTTAGAGGGCCATCTCTGTTCTTCCCCTGACACACACACACACGACACAGAGCGTTACGTCAACAACACAACATCATTATCATCATAATGATAACAACAACTGTTACCATACTAACGACACAAAGGCCATGACACCCAGGTGGTTAGGATGTCTGATGCACAATCCAAAGGTCCCAGTTCAACCCTGCCTGGGGGATAAATTGTGGAGAATTTTCAGATCTCCCAAGTCAATGTACATGTGGACTGCTAGCATCTAACTGCCAATCACAATCACTGCACAGAATGTCTGAGATAAGGTGCCAAAGGCTAATGGAAAGTATCATGCAACCGGCTAGTCCATCACGGATGTGGGTAAGATCTGACTGACGCACTTAAAACAGCAAATGTAACAGCAGTAAACCCAACCTGGGACACACCGCAGCTGTACATCAAATATCAAATGAAAGTTAACTACCTGTAGTTTTTAGTGAAGTCAAAACAGTGAAACACCCAATGACACTTACTGATCCCTCTGTCACAGTGAATCATATATTTCATATTTCACAAATATGAAGCTTTAAAAACACAAGAAAGAAAGAAAGGAGACCATGTACCTTGTTTTCTTCTCTCTCCTCAGCTCTCATCCAGATGGGTTTGTTTTCTCCTGAAACACACCACACTCACCGTTTAAACATCAGTCACAATAAATTATTGTCTTTTTTGTTTGTTTGTTTGTTTTACCAAATTCAGGCTCTCTCTCTCTCTCCCTCTCACTCACTCACACACACACACACACACACACACACACACACACACACACACACACACACACACACGCACACACGCACACACGCACACACACGCACGAGCAAAAGCGAAGAAACGAACAAGATGATCAAGCCATTCAAACAATCTCCTTACTATCATTACAACAGAAAATCCATATTTTGTACTTTTAATAGTCACTGTGATCTTGAAGAAAGTTCACTTGATGTAATACATCATGCGCACTAGAATTTAAGGCAGATTGTCAGAACAGAATTTATGGCAGATTGTCACAATAGCGAAAATAAAGCAGCATGGCCTCTATCATTATCACTAAGCAGAAGTAGCTAACAGTCGTAGGATATTAGCACTCGTGAGTCATGGTATATGTGTATAATTCATACAGATTTTAAAGATTGTCAGAAAATCCTGACAAAATGCTGAATTTACTCACTTTTTATGCTTTTCTGGACCATGTAATTTTCATTCTGATAACTGATCATCCAAATTTAAGCATTTGTTATTTCTCAATTGTCTACACCTTTTGACAAAAATGTGGTATAGATCCACCCAGAAGACAGATGAGAAAATCTTTGATAGACACACACAGAAAGACACACACAGACACACCTCCCACTAGTTAATACAAAACAGTCTCCCATTTTTTCAAACAGACCTTTCCTTTTTTAATTCCCCTTTTGTCTCCAAAGGGAATCCTTTCCTTTTTCTTTGCTGCTCCACCTACTTTACTGTTTCAGTGTCACTACCCCCACGCTATTCTCTTCAGCTCTCCAGCATCATCCAAACCCATCAATTCTGAGGTCACCATAACAGCAGGGCATGAAGGGCCACAGACGTGGGGATAGTTCCTCACAATGCTATGATGAGAACAGGGATGTCAATATTGCTACTGAGTTCTGTTTCACACTGACACTGACGCTTACTGCTATAACATATCCTGGCATCAACCTGGTTGAGACATACAAGCACACAAACTGCACAAATAGTTAAAAAAAACATGAGTTACCACTCAATGATGCACCTGCAAACTGGATGAGACTGAACTCCATGGTCCCAGTCAAAACTCAGATCTATCTTCTTAACTCTGCACACCTGGTATGTTTTTATTCATAGTTTCATAATTTGTTCTTTTTGTGAGGGGGGACACAGGGGATTGGGAAGGGGGATCTGAGAGAGGGGGTAAGAACAATACAATGTGTCAATGTGTATTGGGGATGGCAAGGAGAGAGAGAGAGAGGGAGGGGAGGGAGAGAGAGAGAGAGAGAGAGAGAGACAGAGAGAGAGACAGAGACAGAGAGACAGAGACAGAGACAGAGAGACAGAAAGAGCTGGTTTGGAAAAAAAGCTGGAAAATAAAATAAAGTACACATACCAATGTATGTGCGCACATAATCTAAGGATATGTCCCTGGCAGTGACCATCCAATTTATCATCAGAAGATTTCAAGAAACAAACCTGACTACAATAAAATGGCCTAAATATCCTAAAATTGCTCCTGCACAGCACATCTCTTTAAAGCCAAACATGCGGTCAATACATGTACCCAATCATCAATCCTAAGACAAAGTATTCAAGGCTTCATAGAACACATACAAGTGAATGAACCAGTAAAGCAGAAAATGATAGGATGAATTACAGAAAGCAAAAGGAGCAAGGCAGAAACAAAGAAAGTGACAGAAAACAGAAATTTCCAGCACATAATTTCCAGAAGGTGGGGATACTATTTATACTGAAAGAGTCCCCAGTCACACAGTCTATTGCACAAAAGGCTTCGCCACACTGACAAATACACTTGTGACTTACCCTCCACTTTTCCAAACTCCTTTTCGTGCGCCCTGGTGAGCACCTCTTTGTACAGCGTCTCTGCCTGCTTGTACTTCCCTTGCTTCAAGTATGCTGATGCCTGCACCACAAAACTTGACCATCAACATAACCCTGAAATCATCTTGATATCAAATAATGTATGGTTCATACAGTTCTTGTGTAAGCTTTCACACTTTCGCTCCCTATTTCATCTGTATGATTTGAACAGAAAGATAGTCAACTGTAAATGATGCTTTTCAATTTTTTCAATTTTATATCTTAATGGCATATTTTCAGTCATAGGATACTCTCTCTCTCTCTCTTTCTCCCCCTCCATCCCTCTCTCTTTTTCTTTTTTGTGTGTGTACAGTGTGAGGCTCTGTTGACAGAGCCACAGACTCAAGATGTTATATCCTGAGTTCAGTCCCAGCCTGCAAGATGAACACTGAACTGTTAGCTGCCAGTCTTAACCCTTTGACTCCCGCACCCTGTCCATCAGCATCCTGAATTGCCAACCATACTAGCAAAGCAAAAACTTAACCCTTTGGCTCCCTCATCCTACCCACCAGCTTCCTGCAGGAAGCTGGTGGATAGGGTGAGGGAGTCAAAGAGTTAATTTTTTGCAGTTGGTGGATAGGGTGCGGGAATCAAAAGGTTAAGTTTTTGCAGTTGGAGGATAGGGTGTGGGAGTCAAAGGGTTATTGCTCCAGTCATTCGAGCATTCTAAGTTTGTGATTCTGAGATCTCACTCCACCCAACCCTCAAATTTCAACACCTCACCAGTTTACTGGCTTTTGTGCAGGTGTAGGCAGTCTGCAGATCTGGGGGAAATCATCCGACTGCGATGAATTCCTCTTGCAAAATCAATTTCATTTTGTTTTATGTGCCTGTCTTGTCTTGTTGTATCAAATACGCGTTCTTATTCTTCTTTCATGGTTTTTTTCTGGTTCCTATTTTGACAGAATCGTGCATTTGTGATCTTAATTCTTGGGTTCAATCCAAGCTTGCAACGTTAAAAACTGTCCTGTCAGCTGCTCATCTTTACACTTCATATCATTCTGATGGTGTCAGCTTATTGCTTCATAGGTTCCATCTCTCCCACCCCCTCACCCCTCCCTGCTTCAAGACTGTGCAAATGCTTTTGTGCAAACTAAAGAAGTCTGCTTGATAACTGCCGGTCAATTTGGGTGAAGCACATATGGAATTAACTGAATGCAATGAATCCTTCTTGACCAAACTCAAAACAAACACTTAAGTTCCAATTTCAGATAAGTTCCATTGCCCATCCCTACTGAACTACACAGAGTTGTCCCCTATCCATTCACACACTGAATTAGCACCTTAAGTCTGCCAGAAAACCTGACTGCCAACACTTCAAACCCGACAATCTGATGACTGCTTTTGTGACAGAAATAACAACACTACACGAACTGCCAGTCACAGTGCTGTTACTGAAATCTACATGAACTGGTTAGTTCATTTGACAGAGCCATGGAATGAAGATTTGATATCTTGAGTTCATTCCCAGCCCACAACATTAAACATTGGCCTGTTGACAGCACATTTTGTTGTTTCCATCATTGTGGTGGTGTCAGCTTAGTGTTTCACAGGTCCCTTTCATCCCCTCCTCCTCCACATTTCAAGGCCTTACCAATACACAGGATTCTGTGCAGACTCTGGGAATCTACCAGGACACTGCAGGCAAATTTGGGAGGAGCACCTGTGGAACTGTCTGAGTGTGCTGCACCCTCTCGAACAAACTATAAATTACAACTACAAGTACTGAGACATTAACTTTGTAATCCCATGTCAATACCATGTGTAGATGCTGAAGGAAAGTTGAAGATACTGAAAACAAACAAAACAAACAAACAAACAAAAACCCCAGTTTTTCATGCACAAGGCATTTAACTCAATGGATATGCAGCTTTCTGGCAGTCATGATACCAGGAAATGTACAAATTTTAGCCATTATAAAAATGCATTTTAGTTAGGATACCCAAAATAAAGTTTGATGGAAATTTTATGTTTCATCTGACTGCAAATCTGATCTCTAATTAGTTTAAAAACACACTTTCTGCGAAAGACGCCATACTGCACATATTTTTCCATATCCAAAGCCATAATCCACAAAAACTTTCGTTCAGAACTATTTTACTGAATGGCAAAACACACAGGAGAAATCAATAAACAAATCTTTACAATTATGAAAATTATGCCAGGTAGTAAGAATCTAAAAACTGTGACTGCTCTGTTTAAAGATTGTTTTGACAGTTTCAAGGCAGGATACCTCATTAGGAAAATGGTCGTACCTGCCTGTGATCAGTTCCCTTCCAGTACTGACCCTATCTTTTGACAGGAAATTTTCACAATATGTCAAATTTTCCATTGCTTTTATTCTTTCTCCCCATTTATAGCCGTGTGCGTGTGTGTGTGTGTGTGTGTGTGTGTGTGTGTGTGTGTGTGTGTGTGTGTGTGTGTGTGTGTGTGTGTGTGTGGTGTGTGTGTGTGTGCGTGTGTATGTGTGTTGTGTGTGTGTGTGTGTGTGTGTGTGTGTGTGTGTGTGTGGTGCGTGCGTGCGTGCGTGCGTGCGTGCGTGTGTGCGTGCGTGCGTGCGAGCGTGTGTTTCAGCGCTTAGATTTGATTTTATCAAGATTTTGCGCTATATAAATAAAATATTGTATTGTATTGTATTGTAAATCATGTGATCTGATACCTGTCCTATGCTTGTTGTTGACAATGCATCATATGAACTGATGTAAAGCCATCAGTTAAAAAATGAAACAGTTATATTAATTGAACTTGGTTTGTTGTTCAAATAAGGATGGTTTATTTGGTTCCGTTTTCTACTGATTTTTCATTTACCTTCAATTCACCCCCCACCCACCCCCTCTTCCGCCCCTTTTCTTTTCCTATAAATGGTGTGAGGATATGTCATGGTTCATTTCCATCTCCTAACAAAATATGAAAGAATACACAAGTTCATGACAGTACCCCATATCCCCTACTCCCCCCCCCCCCCCCTCTTCTCTTACACACACTTCCACACCTACACACACTCACACGCACGCACGCATGTACGCACACACACACACATACTATTTTTGTGCATCAGCCACACAAACAGTTAAGTTTCCATCCAGTAAACAGCATGAGGAAAGAAAAGAGTACATTTGCATATATACATATATTCCAGCTCTTTGGTCTTGACAGCAAGTGAACTCTGTACATGTAGAAAACAAGCTATCAAACAAACATCAGTTAAGTACATGCCATTTGGGACAGCTGGCAAAGTTGGGGTTAACAGAAGGAATTACAAGAGACAGGTACAATACCATGTTACATCAAGGAAATGGACAAAATTTAACCCTTTCACTCCCATATCTTACCAGCTGCAAAATCTTAATCCTCCGACTCCCTCACCCTATCCACCAGGAAGCTAGTAGATAGGGTGAGGGAGTCAAAGGGTTAAGTTTTTGCTTTGCTATCATGGCTGATAGTGCTTTATGCTGGTGGACAGGGAGAGGGATTCAAAGGGCTAAGATTTTGCTTTGCGATCATAGTTGATAATACTGGAAGCTGGTTGATAGGGTGAGGGAGTCAAAAGACTGAACATGTACCTGTATACAAATCATGCGACAGCCACGTGAATCAACACTTTACATGCAGGTGAACAACAAACAGCATGCATCCAATACAACACCACAGAATATGGTCAACACGAAATACAAGGCTACAAGGACCTGAACAAATTGGCACCCGGTCTAGTGGCCAGGATACATGCAGTATAGTATTCTTAAACAATAACAACAAAACAATAACAATACACACACACACACACACAACACACACACACACACACACACACACACACACACACACACACAGAAAACAGTTCAAAACAAGGAGAGGTTTCCCTCAACAAAAAAAAATGGGAAGCCAGCTACTGAATCAATACATTTTTACAGCCTGTTCTGGAGATTGTCTGCCAGATGGTTTTGTTTCTTTGTTTGTCTGTTTCTTGACAACTCTTTCGTATTATCTTCTTTTGTTTTGTTTGTTTTGGTAAATAAATGCATGTTAGTTTGTTTTGGTACATGCTTATTTAAACTTTTGTTTGTTTTGGCAACTCCATATCAAATTTTCTTTGTTTTGGTAACTGCTAATCACATCTCAACATCTGTTGACTGTAATAATGTATGCTGTCAAATCTGTTAGAAAAAAAAGCAAATATAACAACAAAGCAAAGGGAGAGTCCTTTCCCATTAAAAAATGGGAAAAGGGGGGGGGGGGGGGTGGAGGGAGAGAAACTGGCGGGGAAGCAAGGCAGATCAGAAATAAAGGACATCACATGAAGAAAATAAGAAAAACAAAAGATGGGGAAAGCGAAACAAAAAATAAAAGAAAGGACACTGCACTACTGACGAAAACATCAACAGCCCCCCCCCCAAAAAAAGGGGGAAGCAAGCAAACAATAAGCATCATCATCCCCCCCCTCCCCCCCCCCCCCCCCCCCCCACAAAAAAAGAAACTCAGGGCAGCAAGCAGACCCCTAAATCCCCAGCTTACCAGGTTGTTTTGAGTCTTAACCACATTGGAATCGTCTGGCCCCAGCCGCTTCTTGTAAATTTCTAAGGCACGTAGATAATACTTTTCCACCTGGAAGTCAAGTCACACAGAAGACAACACATCAAGTACAAGGGACACAACACAGACAGTAAGCATGCCGACCAAAGAGGCCCGGGCCGACGAGTCAACATCAGTGGGAGCTGAAGACAAAAGCAACGGATATAAAATGCAAAGTAAATTAAAAAAGAGACTGTACAAAAATTACTGGCCCTTCCACTTCTTCATCCTATCCCTCAGCCAATTTCCAGTTTATCAAGATAAAGTCTCCATGCTCAGACTAAATTCCATATGCACCGATACCATGTGATGGAGCAGATCCAAAATGATCATGGCATAAGATGCAGGAAGGAAGCTGGTGGACAGGATGAGGAAGTGGAAAGGTTTAAGCGTAAAGGAAATTAAAAGAGCGACTATAACGTAGAGTGCAAATAAAATTAAAGTGAACGAAAAAGAAGACTTGATACAAGCATGACAACATGGTGCAACCATTTGAACAATTAACAGCAGCTCTGTTTTTTTGTTCTTTTGTTTTCCTCAGTAGTTTTCAGAGCAGAGAATTAAAAATATCATTCTGACAACCTTGCCGTCAATAATACACAACACATCCGCTTCAGAGACACTATGATAGTTTAGAGGATACAGCTATTACAAGAACGACTTGTAAAGTTCAAGAAGAACTGAAACCGGCACTGGCTTTGACCATGGAAATCAATATTGGATAGATTTGCAGAGCAATCTGATTTATTTCTCGGTTGTTAAAAAAACAAAAACAAACAAAAACCACGTTTAAAAAGTTTAAAAAACAAAATGAAACCACCACCATCACCCTACATTTTTGCTGGTCTTTTGCTGAAATTGTGTTAAATAAAACACACTCTATGATGTCTCACAAGTGCTGACTGGCAATGATTACTTAGACCTGTTTCTGTATGAATTTATTACCCCACAAGGGAAAGCGAGTCCACAATCAGATCATGCAGTACGTTGTCCCATGAGAGCTTATTATTTTGCCAAAACTGTACGGATGGACAGGACTGACTGTCCCTGTTCTCCCCACACTGTTACATAACCTTATCACTGTTTACACGCAGGAAGAGTCTGCTGAAAAATGACTTAATGGTTGCACCTAGAATACAACACACATAAGAACTACATGGCCAACAACAGGCAACAGACAATCCTTTTCCACACACAAGCAAATCCAGCTGCCAAACTCTGAAAAGAAAACCACAACACAACAAGAACACAACCAGTAGGTACACAGTGCACAGTACACAACAGAATACACAAAAATAAACACAACGTGTCAACGATACACAGTACACAAAACAGAAATGTGCTACACACATCCAACACCAAGGTGCTCGAAAAAGACGACCAGTCTGGCCCGACGCCAACAGAGAAGAAGCAGATGTTGATGGACGACTACAGCCTGAAATTAGGCCTTACCAAGTTGTTCTTAGTTTTGGCAACGTTAGAATCGTCAGGGCCCAGTTTGCCCTCGTATATGGTCAGAGCTCTCTGGTAGTACTGCTCCACCTGCATGCACACACTTCACGTCATGTAGCAATTCCATTTCTGTCACAGCATTTTTACCAGACAAATTTCAGCTGCCTTCCTTGGGCAAGAACATGTCACTGTGGTGCGGCGTCACTGCAACTTCCTTTCCTTGTGATTTCTGTATTTTCGTTTACTCATGAAAGTGGACTTTGTACAGAATATTACCAGGTATAACTCTTTTGTTGCCATGGGTTCTTTTACACATGAGCAGTGCATGCTGTGTACATGTGATACCAGAAACAGAATGATCATCACCTCTTTCAGTTTATTATGTTAATCAGAATACAAGCACCATCAGTTACACCACGACATAAGGTAAGCCACGGTACCATGCGATATAACGCAAATGTCAACATGGTCATCCACGTCAAAAGAAAACAGCACTTGCCCACTGAGGAGCCTTCAAGGGGAAGCAACACCGGGTCCTGCACCTCAACAGGCAGCAGGTATAAACTGCAAACAATGGCCACATTTATCGGCAGATGTCATCTGACCATGCAGATGGTGAGTCAAAGAAAGAGGTCTTCCACAGGAGGGGAAAAAATCCATCTACCATACCTCTGATTTATCTTCTTAAAATGGGATTGTTACATCCACTCAGATACCACTTGACATGTCACATCACAAATACTCAGATGCCACTCTTGACGTTTCACATCACAAATATACCATGCTTACTTAACATGCGGTAAATCAGACCTTGCTGGTAATGACGGGCCACCAGTGTGCACACACACTTCAAGTCATGCACAGTCAATAACACACCCATTTATCACACAATGAAGTCTGTCCGCAAACCAACGACTGTACAAAACTGCTGAGAAGACAAATGTGTGGAAAGTATTATCATGTAGCCCCAAGACGTTCTATTATTTCATGTACAGCTGCATTCCTGTCAGAAATATGTGATCCTGAGGAGAACTCCCGCAGAACACAATGCATTCTGTAGAAAAAAAACATATTATGTGCATATCTAATTGATAATATTTATACTCCCTCTCTCACATGCATACAAACACTTTTACACACACACATTTTTGTTCATATCTAATCTATGGATTTACTTTCACCTGTCAGAATATTTCTCCTCTCTTACTCACGTACGTATACACACACACATACACACACAAAGTAAACAACACCTTTACTATCAAATCATAACATTAAACAGTTCGTATCTTTTCCCAGCAATAAAACATAATAGTTTTGCAGTCAAATTATATGATCAAATAGTTCATATCTTTTCACAGGAATAAAACGGTAGTTCTGCAATCAATCATGACATCACAACAGTTGATATCTTTTCACAGAAATAAAACGTAATAATTTTGCATTTAAATTAAAACATTCACTCAATCTTACTAAACTGTTCGTACTAGGTGAAATATTTTATCACTACATTTCAGATTTCCATAAAGATCCATTTCACAAGCTCATTTGTGATCCATCTGCACAAAATCAGTGCTAACTCAATTTCTGGGTGCATCTCAGAACAATCTTCCATGATAGTTTTGATGTACGGCCGACTATCACAGGGCCAAAAATATGGAAACTGGCTGTCTGGAATGATGCATCTCCAGGATGGCGGTTTTGCGAAAGCAGCGTCTATACATTTCATACATCTGCAGGTTAAATTTTTCATAGCAACTCCAATTCCATACAGCAGTAAGGCTATTGTAAGGTGACCTAAATGTCATGGGAACAGCCATGTGCAACACGTGGAGCTCCGCAAGGGTTAAACTGTGAGCTGATTTGGTCAAAAGTATATTATCTGTTCAAAAGAATGACTTAACACTGTTAAAAAAACAAAAAACACTGCCTGTTTTGAACAATTCGAAGACACAGATTGTTCGGAAAGGCTGTTCTGAACAATTCAAAGACACACTGTTCGGAAAGGCTGTTCTGAACAATTCAAAGACACACTGTTCGGAAAGGCTGTTCTGAACAATTCAAAGACACACTACTTATTAACTTTTTACACCTGAACAAAAGTTTGGTGTCTACGAAATGTGTTTTTGCTGAAAAGTACCCAGACTGACCCTCACTGCCTATTTTTGCCACTACTGCTGTTCAGTCTCAGTGTCAGCACTAGTTTCATACAGATGGGTTATATATTATACCATTTCACATGTGTATTTTTAATCAAATCATGCAGTCTCACCATTGACCAAAACACCACAGCAATGATCCCCCATGACTTACCTCCTCGTATTTGCCCTGGTTCTGGCACAACAGTGCCAAGTTGTTCAGTTGCTTAGCAACGTCGGGATGATCTTTCCCCAGCACCTACATCACAACAAGATAAAAATGCAAACTGTAACTTCCAGTCAATTCAGTTCTTTTTTTTTCCAATTTTATTTACTGTTTCCATTCAATTCAATAATTTCCATCATTTCCATTCACTTCAATAATTTCCATCAAATTTATTCAATAAATTCCATTCCATCATTTCAACTCATTCAACTGAATTCCATCGTTTTCAATCAGTTTAATCAATTAGACTTTAACCAAACTCACTGCACTTAAATTTCCTTGTTAGAAATATGAAGTGAACTAAATACCATGCTTTTCAGCTACACTATCTTGCACATGTTTGAGAAAATGTGTCCGAAAAGCATAATGACAAGAAAATGAGAAATGAGGGTTAACACTGGTGGAACACAGAAGGTAAACACTGATTCCCCAAAATAACCCTGGCACTAAACATGACTCTGACTCTGAAATGAAATGCATAATATCATGAAGCCACTGATCTCCACTATTTTTTTTTAACACCGTCTGTAGCAAGACTCCGCAACTCCGTCAATATTTTCTTGCGGAATAGATGAAAACAGAGAGGGTGGGAGATGTTCTTGGAGCAGCAAAGGATAGATTCATAGGGAGGGCCATGGTTGCCAAAGTTATGCGGCAGGGCACATGATGATGATGTGGCAAGACTATCAATTTATCAAAATTACTGAAATTCATACAAATATGAAACTACAAATTTTCAGTACCCGTGTGAAATTCCCAGAAACTCTCTGGAATAGTTTGAGTCAAAAAAAGTTTAGTGAAGCATCTGTCAATTACCAGAAACAAAGCCCAAAACAGTCAGGCCAGAAATATGGTTAATGTAAATCTTCCAGGGCTGTGTGGGATAACAGTCAAAGCACACCCAGCTCACCTTTTCTCGGATTTCCAGGGCCCGTTTACACAGAGGTTCAGCCTCCTTGTACTTGCCCCTCTTGCCGTACAGCACCGCTAAGTTGTTGAGTGTGGCGGCCACCTGTCCACCAACCAACAGGAAGGTCACACAGTCATGCAACTGTACAATAACTGTAGCAATACTATGATCTCTGACTAAAACATTACCACAGCCACATTTCAATGAGGTTTTAGAGTTGGGTTTATTCAAGAGGGAATCTTTGCACTTGGACAATTCCATGTGTGGTCTACCCAATTTGCTATCTGGTCCACCGATTATGCTATCTGGTCCACCCAATATGCTATCTGGTCCACCCAATATGCTATCTGGTCCACCCAATATGCAATCTGGTCCACCCAACATGCTATCTGGTCCACCCAATACGCTATCTGGTCCACCCAATACGCTATCTGGTCCCCCAATATGCTATCTGGTCCCCCAAACTGCTATCTGGTCCCCCCAATATGCTATCTGGCCCCCCAACTTCCTATCTGGCCCACCCAACCTGCTATCTGGTCCACCCAACTTGCTATCTGGCCCACCCAATATGCTATCTGGTCCATCCAATAGGTTATCTGGTCCACCCAATTTGTTATCTGGCAGACTCTTCAAGCTGGCATAAAATCCTAGCAGGGACCTGAAATGGGGAAAGGATGGAGGGAGGGATGCCACAGGGCTTATGATACAATAAATGACACCACCAGAATAACTGGAGCATTAAAACAGGCAGCAAGCAAGCCAGATTTTATATAGCAGGTGAGGAATTAATTTAAAACATCACATCATTGAGTCCATGGCCCCCATCACAAAAGCAAGCCAGTTGAAGCTGATTAGGACTTGATTTAAGACGTCAGATGGTGAATCAATGGCTCTATTACAGGAGCAGGCCAGTTTATATGTAGCTGATTGGGACTTGTGTGTGTGTGTGTGTGTGTGTGTGTGTGTGTGTGTGTGTGTGTGTGTGTGTGTGTGTGTGTGTGTGTGTGTGTGTGTGTGTGTGTGTATGTATAGTCATATTTATATCACACACACACACACACACACACACACACACACACACACACACACACACACACACACACACACACACACACACACACACCCCTACTGGTATTCATCTAGTTGCTGCTACCCGATTCTTGATTAGCAGTTTTGATGATTCACTATCAGAATGACCCGCAATTAAATGACCCCTAACCTATTCCAAGAATGACCCTAAACCTATTATTCCAATGACCCTTAACCTATTGTCACAATGTCCCCTAACCTATTATCAGAATGACCCCTAACCTACTATCAGAGTAACCCCTGACCTATTGTTCAAACAACTCCCAGCTATTAACAGAATGACCCTAACCTACCATCAGAATGACCCCTAACCTATTATCAGACTGACCCCTAACTGACCCCAAACTTATTACCAGAATTGCCTCTACCTTATTACTGGATGACCCTTAACCTACTATCAGAATGACCCCTAATCTATTACCAGAATGACCCCCCCCCCTTAATCTATTACCACAATGACCCCTAAACTATTACCACAATGACCCCTAACCTATTACCACAATGACCCCTAAACTATTACCAGAATGATCCTTAACCTATTACCACAATGACCCCTAAACTATTACCAGAATGATCCTTAACCTATTACCACAATGACCCCTAAACTATTACCAGAATGACCCCTACCTTATTACCACAATGACCCCTAAACTATTACCAGAATGACCCCTAACCTATTACCACAATGACCCCTAAACTATTACCAGAATGATCCTTAACCTATTACCACAATGACCCCTAAAACTATTACCAGAATGATCCTTAACCTATTACCACAATGACCCCTAAATTATTACCAGAATGACCCCTAACCTATTACCACAATGACCCCTAAACTATTACCAGAATGACCCCTAACCTATTACCACAATGACCCCTAAACTATTACCAGAATGACCCCTAACCTATTACCACAATGACCCTAAACTATTACCAGAATGATCCTTAACCTATTACCACAATGACCCCTAAAACTATTACCAGAATGATCCTTAACCTATTACCACAATGACCCCTAAATTATTACCAGAATGACCCCTAACCTATTACCACAATGACCCCCTAAACTATTACCAGAAGGATCCTTAACCTATTATCACAATGACCCCTAAACTATTACCACAATGACCCCTAACCTATTACCACAATGACCCCTAAACTATTACCACAATGATCCTTAACCTATTACCACACTGGCCCCTAAACTATTACCAGAATGATCCTTAACCTATTACCACAATGACCCCTAAACTATTGCCACAATGATCCCTAACCTATTACCACAATGACCCCTAAACTATTACCAGAATGATCCTTAGCCTATTACCACAACGACCCCTAAACTATTACCAGAATGACCCCTAACCTATTACCACAATGACCCTAAACTATTACCAGAAGGATCCTTAACCTATTACCACAATGACCCCTAAACTATTACCAGAATGACTACCTTCCAATACCTATTATACCACAATGACCCCTAACTATTACCACAATGACCCCTAAACTATTAATACCTTACTAATGACCCCTAAACTATTACCAGAATGATCCTTACAAAACCTAACTATTCCAGATCTATTGAACTACCCTAAACTATTACCAGAATGATCCTTAACCTATTACCACAATGACCCCTAAACTATTGCCACAATGACCCTAACCTATTACCACAATGACCCCTAAACTATTACCGAATGATCCTAACCTATTACCACAATGACCCTTAACCTATTACCACAATGACCCCTAAACTATTCCACAATGATCCCTAACCTATTACCACAATGACCCCTAATCAACTAATTTTACTACCTCTTACCCAAAAGATACCTTAAAACCTATTACCACAATGACCCTAACTAAACAATGACTTCCACAATGATCCTTATCTGCCCATTTACATCAATGACCCTTTTAAACTATTACAGAATGACCCTAACCTATTTATCACCATGACCCCTAAACTGATTACCAGAAGACCCCTTAACCTATTACCACAATGACCATATTACCAGAATACCCTTAACCTATAATCAGATGCCCTTAACATTTACAGAAACAATCCTTATCTGTCCCCCAACGGTTAAACTGATAACCTTGTAACCTATCAACAGAATGACCCTAACCTATTTCAGAAGATCTTATCTGACCCCCTAACGTGTTAGCTGATCAATCATTATTATTCAATACCAGAATGACCTGTAACTATTATGCAATTAATCCTTACCTATTATCAGACCCTAAATGTTACCTGATCATCCATATTAACCTTTACCAGAATGGGCCTAACCCATTAACATAATAACCCTTAACCCATCATCAAAATGACCCCTAATCTATGTGTGCACAATGCTTGTGTAGACACACGCCCATACTGGTACATCAATTCATTTGCATATTCAATACATGTGCAAACACGTATAGTACATGAAAATTCATTTGCATATTCAATACATGTGCAGATATGTATAATACAATATATTCAGAATCTATTTTTTCCCACCCTGATAATCCAGTTGTGCCAACATGGGCAACTATCAACCACATACATAACATAACAGTAACTATCAATATACACTCAGATTCTGTAAGTACGAGTAATAAGCTATTTTAAGTTTTGAGGATTAAAAAAATGGGGGGGGGGGGGGGGGGGGGGAGGGGGGAAAACAACAAGATGAAAACAACAATATGTGACTGGATGTGAAACTGATGAGCATACATATCAACTGATACAGAGAATAAAAATTTGCATACATATCAACTGATACAGAGAATAAAAATTTGCATACATATCAACTTGTACAGAGAATAAAAACATCTTAGTAAACAAAATCCTTCCCACACTCTTGATTTATCCATGTGTGTTTTATAAATATTTAACCCTTTCACTCCCTCGCTCTATTACGAGCTGCAAAACCCTGACCTTCTCATTCCCTCACCCTATCACAGTGTGGGAGTGAAAGGGTTAAGTTTTTGTTTTGCTATGATGGCTGATGATGTATGAAGCTGGTGGATACGGTGAACTGAAGGTGTGGAAGAGTTAAAGTGTTGTATAACTGCAGTAGTTCACACTAAAACAAACATGTTTGTAAGAGGAACATATTTCTAATTTTTTTTTTTTTTGCATGCTTACTGCTGCCTATACTTTCAAACACAGTCAAAGTGTTCTGTTAGTTACACAAACTGCAAACGCAAATATTATTAAAACTTAATGATATTCAGGATCTCCCCAAAGAACTGATGCAATATCCTAAGATTTCAAAGCCTCTACTATGCAATACCTACAGATAAATTTCAATGCCATCACTACATGAATTAACCCTTTGACTCCTGCACCCTATCCACCAACTACAAAAACTTAACCCTTTGACTCCCTCACCCTATCCACTGGATTCCTTCAGGAAGCCAATGGATAGGGTTAAAGAGTCAAAGGGTTAAGTTTTCGCTTTTCTGTATGGTTGACAATGCAGGATGCTGGTAAACAGGGTGCAGGAGTCAAAAGGTTAATTTTAAAAAACATACATGTAAATCTTAGTGAAATTCAGACATTTGCGTACATAACAGAAATTAATAAAAAAAAAAAGAAAAAAATCAAACCAATTACAGATATATAATTAATAACATATGATAGCAAAGACACCAACAAAGTGAAACTAAAGACATCAGCAAAGTGAAACTATATACGTCCAAACTGTCAACAGACAAAATATATTAAAACACACAAAGGTGTCACAACACCAATATCACAAGAAGAAGATTGACATAACTGCTGCTGAAAATTAATAACAATCAGGAAGCGGAAGAAGTCTGAAAAAAAAAAGGAGTTCTAAAAGAAACTCAAAATGCACAATAAAGACATCACGATACTTTCATAAATTTTAATGCATGACTGGAAACTTCTGCATCTAATTCTAATCTAGTTTTCAGTAAATGCTTCAGTGTATCAATTATCTGTAAAATAATGTAATACAGAATAGAATTAAATCAATTCACTCTTTGGCAGAAAAAAATTACCTTCTCCTACGATGTTGAAAATAGTGGCAAGAATGACCAAAACTTCATTAACCCTTTGACTGCTGCACCCTATCCACCAACTGCAAAAACTTAACTCTTTGATTCCTTCACCCTATCCACCAGCTTCCTGTAGGAAGCTGGTGGAGAAGGTGAGGGAGTCAAAGGGTTAAGTTTTTGTTTTTCTGTCATGGCTGACAGTGCAGGCTGCTACTGGACAGGGTGCAGGAGTCAAAGGGTTAAACTCTATCATGCATGAGAAAAGTGAAAAACATGGCATTCTCAGGAATCACATTACATCTATACTCTCATGCACTGATCAGACACACCAATGAACAGCTACTGTAAGAAAACCAGAAATGTCTGCAGAACTGTATGTAACTCCACACTGAACTTCAGTATTTTTCAAGTGACAGATTTTGCAAAACATGCCAGGAAACCAGAATGTCTTTTTGAGTTTTTTTTTTTTTTTTTTTTGCTCAAGAGGGTGTTATCAAGCTCAGACAATTCAAAGAGCTCTATCTAAATCTATCAGTGATATTCTAGCAGACTCTCTGTGCAAAACCCTATGCCTTACCAAAGTCCTGAGATGAAAGTGGGCACACGTGGAAGAATGGAGAGAAAGGGAGGGAGGGGGAGGGGGAGGGAGGGAGAGAGAGAGAGGGAGAGAGAATGTGTGTGTGTAAGGTCTCTTATCCGCCCCTACACCTTTCATTTGTGGAGGTAGGATAAACTATATTTTTTTCACATGTCACAGGGAAATCCCCAGCTATTCACACACACCATTTGGTTCATAAAAAAGAATTACATTTGAGTGAAGTGGATAGATGTAATTTTCTGGCTTTTTCTGTAAAATCAGCTGACGCCAGGAACTGCTGCACTCTTAGAATCACTGCCAGTGAAAGGGTCAAATACAGTATTCACAGTTTTCTGAAGTTTTAACCCTTTGATTCCCACACCCTATCCATCAACTGCAAAAACTTTGCTCTTTGGACAGGGTGCGGGAATCAAACGGTTAAAATTTTCTTAAATCCTGTCAAATTTCGAATTTTCCTATATTTAGTTTTGCTGTTATCTAACACTATCCAACCAGTAGCCTCTCATGCATTCAAAGCCTGGTCCACTCCAATCTTCAGCAAGACAGTGTTATGCTGTGAATACACAACAGTGAGAGGTGAGGGGTAAGCTGCATTCTGACCAGTCAGTGAAAGCATACCGTGTCCTTATCTGTGCTTAGGCCTTGGACTTTGTTCAAGAGGGATTCATCACATTCAGACAGTTCCATACACGCTCCACCCAAATCTGCCAGCAATTATCTGGCAGACTCCCTGAGCCTGCACAAAACCCTATAAGCTGGCAAAGTCTTGAAATGGGTACAGGCTGTTGGGGAGAAGGTACCTATGGTACACTATGAGACTGTTGGCGAGAAGGTACCTATGGTACACTATGAGGCTGTTGGGGAGAAGGTACCTATGGAACACTATTAGGCTGTTGGGGAGATGGTACCTATGATACACTATGACTGTATGAGGCTGTTGGGGAGAAGGTACCTATGGTACACTATGAGGCTGTTGGGGAGAAGGTACCTATGGAACACTATGAGGCTGTTGGGGAGAAGGTACCTATGGTACACTATTAGGCTGTTGGGGAGAAGGTACCTATGGAACACTATTAGGCTGTTGGGGAGATGGTACCTATGGTACACTATGAGGCTGTTGGGGAGATGGTACCTATGGTACACTATGAGACTGTTGGGAGAAGGACCTATGGTACACTATGAGACTGTTGGGGGAGATGGTACCTGTGGTACACTATGAGGCTGTTGGGGAGAAGGTACCTATGGTACACTATGAGGCTGTTGGGGAGATGGTACCTATGGTACACTATGAGGCTGTTGGGGAGATGGTACCTATGGTACACTATGAGGCTGTTGGGGAGAAGGTACCTATGGTACACTATGAGCTGTTGGGAAGAAGGTACCTATGGTACACTATGAGGCTGTTGGGGAGAAGGTACCTATGGTACACTATGAGGCTGTTGGGGAGATGGTACCTATGGTACACTATGAGGCTGTTGGCGAGAAGGTACCTATGGTACACTATGAGGCTGTTGGGGAGATGGTACCTATGGTACACTATAGGCTGTTGGGGAGAAGGTACCTATGGTACACTATGAGCTGTTGGGGAGAAGGTACCTATGATACACTATGAGACTGTTGGGGAGAAGGTACCTATGGTACACTATGAGGCTGTTGGGGAGATGGTACCTATGGTACACTATGAGGGCTGTTGGGGAGAAGGTACCTATGGTACACTATGAGGCTGTTGGGGAGATGGTACCTATGGTACACTATGAGGCTGTTGGGGAGAAGGTACCTATGGTACACTATTAGGCTGTTGGGGAGAAGGTACCTATGGTACACTATGAGGCTGTTGGGGAGATGGTACCTATGGTACACTATGAGGCTGTTGGGGAGAAGGTACCTATGGTACACTATGAGGCTGTTGGGGAGATGGTACCTATGATACACTATGAGCTGTTGGGGAGAAGGTACCTATGGTACACTATGAGACTGTTGGGGAGAAGGTACCTATGGTACACTATGAGACTGTTGGGGAGATGGTACCTATGGTACACTATTAGCTGTTGGGGAGATGGTACCTATGGAACACTATAGGCTGTTGGGGAGAATGGTACCTAAAGGAACACTATTAGGCTGTTGGGGAGATGGTACCTATGGTACACTATTAGCTGTTGGGGAGAAGGTACCTATGGTACACTATGAGGCTGTTAGGGAGAAGGTACCTATGGTACACTATTAGGCTGTTAGGGAGAAGGTACCTATGGTACACTATGAGACTGTTGGGGAGATGGTACCTATGGTACACTATTAGCTGTTGGGGAGAAGGTACCTATGGTACACTATGAGACTGTTGGCGAGAAGGTACCTATGGTACACTATGAGACTGTTGGGGAGAAGGTACCTATGGTACACTATGAGACTGTTGGGGAGAAGGTACCTATGGTACACTATGAGACTGTTGGGGAGAAGGTACCTATGGTACACTATGAGGCTGTTGGGGAGAAGGTACCTATGGAACACTATTAGGCTGTTGGGGAGAAGGTACCTATGGTACACTATGAGGCTGTTGGGGAGATGGTACCTATGGTACACTATGAGGCTGTTGGGGAGATGGTACCTATGGTACACTATGAGGCTGTTGGGGAGATGGTACCTATGGTACACTATGAGGCTGTTGGGGAGAAGGTACCTATGGTACACTATTAGACTGTTGGGAGATGGTACCTATGGTACACTATGAGGCTGTTGGGGAGATGGTACCTATGGTACACTATGAGGCTGTTGGGGAGTAGGTACCTATGGTACACTATGAGGCTGTTGGGGAGAAGGTACCTATGGTACACTATGAGGCCATTGGGGAGAAGGTACCTATGGTACACTATGAGACTGTTGGCGAGAAGGTACCTATGGTACACTATTAGGCTGTTGGGGAGATGGTACCTATGGTACACTATGAGGCTGTTGGGGAGAGGTACCTATGGTACACTATGAGGCTGTTGGGGAGAAGGTACCTATGGTACACTATGAGGCTGTTGGGGAGAAGGTACCTATGGTACACTATGAGACTGTTGGGGAGAAGGTACCTATGGTACACTATGAGACTGTTGGGGAGAAGGTACCTATGGTACACTATGAGACTGTTGGGGAGAAGGTACCTATGGTACACTATGAGACTGTTGGGGAGAAGGTACCTATGGTACACTATGAGGCTGTTGGGGAGAAGGTACCTATGGTACACTATGAGGCTGTTGGGGAGATGGTACCTATGGTACACTATGAGGCTGTTGGGGAGATGGTACCTATGGTACACTATGAGGCTGTTGGGGAGATGGTACATATGGTACACTATGAGGCTGTTGGGGAGAATGGTACCTATGGTACACTATGAGACTGTTGGGGAGATGGTACCTATGGAACACTATGAGACTGTTGGGGAGATGGTACCTATGGTACACTATGAGACTGGTGGGGAGAAGGTACCTATGGTACACTATGAGACTGTTGGGGAGATGGTACCTATGGTACACTATGAGACTGTTGGGGAGAAGGTACCTATGGAACACTGAGACTGTTGGGGAGATGGGACCTATGGAACACTATGAGATTGTTGGGGAGAAGGTACCTATGGAACACTGAGACTGTTGGGGAGAAGGTACCTATGGAACACTATGAGACTGTTGGGGAGAAGGTACCTATGGAACACTGAGACTGTTGGGGGAGATGGGACCTATGGAACACTATGAGACCGTTGGGGAGAAGGTACCTATGGAACACTATGAGACTGGTGGGGAGAAGGTACCTATGGAACACTGAGACTGTTGGGACCTATGGAACACTATGAGACTGTTGGGGAGAAGGCACCTACAGAACACTATGAGATTGGTGGGGAGATGGTACCTATGGTACACTATGAGACTGTGGGGAGAATGGGACCTATGGAACACTATGAGACTGTTGGGGAGATGGGACCTACGGTACACTATGAGACTGGTGGGGAAATGGGACCTATGGTACACTATGAGACTGGTGGGGAGATGGGACCTACGGTACACTATGAGACTGATGGGGAGATGGGACCTATGGTACACTATGAGACTGGTGGGGAGAAGGGACCTATGGTACACTATGAGACTGGTGGGGAGAAGGGACATATGGAACACTATGAGACTGGTGGGGAGAAGGGACCTACGGTACACTATGAGACTGGTGGGGAGATGGGACCTATGGAACACTATGAGACTGTTGGGGAGGAGGGACCTATGGAACACCACAAGGCTGTTGGGGAGAAGGTACCTATGGACCACCACAAGGCTGTTGGGGAGATGGGACCTATGGAACACCAGAAAGCTGTTGGGGAGATGGGACCTATGGAACACTAGGCTGTTGGGGAGATGGGACCTATGGAACACTAGGCTGTTGGGGAGATGGGACCTACGGAACACTAGGCTGATACCACCAGAATCAGGGAAACAGTAACATGGGCAGCAAACAAGCCAGTTTTTAACACTGCAGTCTGGGACTGAACTCAGGATACCAGACCTTGGGCGCGCGGCCCCCTCAAAAGAACCAACCAGTCCTAATAAAACATGGCCTGTCCTGGTGTTGGTCCCAAACCCTGAGCAATGACCATGGTGCTCTTAACAACACAGTGGACCTGGACACCTATGTACACAATATGTGCGCTCTCTGGTCCTATGTGAATATCACTCAGATCTTCACAATGACAACAAACATGAAATAACAAAAAGAGACACAAGACATGTGAATGAAGAAAAATATCACACAGAAAACACCAAAAACAACACCACCATCATCAACAACAACAGACAGCAATAATATCAACAACTGATCAGCAGAATAAAAACTGACTGATTTAGTGGGAGAACACACACCAGAAAGTGCCACTGGCAAGGAGGAGGTTGGGGGTTGGGGGTTGGGGGTTGGGGCTCAAAACATTGAACTGATGATGACGATACTCTGAAGCATATCAAAAATGGGCCGAAAGTGTAGTCTCTCTTCCATATCTGGTTACCAATTCTCACAAAAAATACTACATTCCTATTCTTTTGATTTCCACACCTTGTCTGCCAGCAGCAAAGAAAACAAAAGCTTAACCCTTTCATTCTCTCATCTATCCACCAGATTCCTGCAGGAAGGTGGTGGATAGGGTGAGGGAGTGAAAGGGTTAAGGTTTTTTGTTTGTTTTTGTCACAGCTGACAGTGTAGGAAGTTGGTGGATAGGGTTAGGGAGTCAAAGAGCTAAAACCATGCTGAGAATCTGCTACATTTCATGCTCATAGCCAGGTCAAACTGCAACTGCAATGAAGGTCCGTGAAAAACACACACACTCAAGTTTCACACATAAGACAAAAACTTCTGTTTTTGGTCAACTTCTGGTCTGATGCTGAAGGACTAGTCTCAAAAACTGACTGCAAAGTAGCTACTTCAACGGTAAAACGATTAAATGCAAAAAAAGAAAGAAAAAAAAAAGGGGGGGGGGGGGGAGGGGGTGAAGGTTAAAAATTCTTTAAAAAAGATATGACCTTTTCTCACAAACTGATGAAATGTAAAGATTGGATGGATAGATGGATTGATGAACAAGCAGCTCAAATCCCATGACCACAAGTGTTATTTCTATTCTGGCTTTTCCAGGAATATGTCACCATGACCAAATATGACCATGTCACCACGACCAAATGTGAATGAAGTGTATGCTCACTGTCCAGGAGTATACCATACCCACTATCACCATGTGCAGGAAAGCTAGGCTGGCTACAATACTTGAGTCCCCATCCTCTGGAAACAGGAGTGTAAACACGAACAAGACGCTCACCCAAACACACAATCTCCTTTTTCTTTCCTGCACATGCAGTTACAATTATCCTATCACTCAAAAAAAAAAAAAAAAAGGCCAAGTGAGACTTAATCCAGCCATTACAATTACCCTATAAGTTAAAGGCCAAATGAGGCTTAAGCTGGTCAATACAATTACCCTATCACTGCAAATAAAAGGCCAAGTGAGACTTAACCTTGTCATTACAATTACCCTGTCACTCTGCAAATAAAAGGCCAAGTGAGACTTAACCTTGTCATTACAATTACCCTATCACTGAAAATAAAAGGCCAAGTGAGACTTAACCTTGTCATTACAATTACCCTATCACTCTGCAAATAAAAGGCCAAGTGAGACTTAACCTTGTCATTACAATTACCCTATCACTCTGCAAATAAAAGGCCAAGTGAGACTTAACCTTGTCATTACAATTACCCTATCACTGCAAATAAAAGGCCAAGTGAGACTTAACCTTGTCATTACAATTACCCTGTCACTCTGCAAATAAAAGGCCAAGTGAGACTTAACCTTGTCATTACAATTACCCTATCACTGAAAATAAAAGGCCAAGTGAGACTTAACCTTGTCATTACAATTACCCTATCACTCTGCAAATAAAAGGCCAAGTGAGACTTAACCTTGTCATTACAATTACCCTATCACTTGCAAATAAAAGGCCAAGTGAGACTTAACCTTGTCATTACAATTACCCTATCACTGCAAATAAAAGGCCAAGTGAGACTTAACCTTGTCATTACAATTACCCTGTCACTCTGCAAATAAAAGGCCAAGTGAGACTTAACCTTGTCATTACAATTACCCTATCACTGAAAATAAAAGGCCAAGTGAGACTTAACCTTGTCATTACAATTACCCTATCACTGCAAATAAAAGGCCAAGTGAGACTTAACCTTGTCATTACAATTACCCTGTCACTCTGAAAATAAAAGGCCAAGTGAGACTTAACCTTGTCATTACAATTACCCTATCACTCTGAAAAGAAAATGCCAGGTGAGATTTAACCCGGTTGTTACAGTTACCCATTACTCTGAAAAGAAAATGCCAAGTCAAGCCTAACCCTGTCATTACAGTTACCCTATCACTCTGAAAATAAAAGGCCAAGTGTTAAGTATCACTTAACACTGTCATGACTGCCTTTCGTCTTCTCATGCTTTGGTGCAAATACCTGAGCAACTGATCATGTTTCGTTGTGGTTCATTTCTGTACCTTCTTCGATATTGTGTATGTTGTGGTGTATCAGTTTTCATCACAGCATTAATTTTAACATATTTCAACCCTCCCTTCTTTGATTTTTAATGTTTCCTTACTTTTTTTTTTTTTTCAAATAATGCTTATTTGCATAGAGTAACAAGGACTAGCCCCTAAGATCAGGTCCAGTTGGATCAAATGCAATTATCCTTGAGTAATAATTTTGAAGTTCAAAGTTTGAAGGAATGTTTACAATTATTCTTTGACTCCAAAAACATAGATATGCTGTCTCTGAAAAAAAGGCCAAATGAGACTGACAATCTGACCAAGGTTTGATAATAAAAAAAATGCATCCAATTCTTGCTGAAGATTTTTCACATTTGTCATTAACTATGGCCTGTTAAAAATGGCAGCAATTTTTACACTTCTTCCAATCATGTATATTTATTCAGTGAAGAACCACTCATGATCCAAAAAAATTGGGCTGTAGGGATACACACACATACACAAACTCATCCGAAGAGCATCAATCTGAATCTTTCTCACACCTGACCCCTTGAAAGGTTAAAGAAACAAACATACAAGTGTGTGCCTTGGTCTGTCTGAACACCGACAACTGGAAGCCCTTCATGCCAGCACACAACACAACACAGACTATGCACTACCAGCTGGATTACGACAAGAGAAAAACAATCAAAAAGAAAAGGAGACAAAATACAAGACACAGAACAACAGCAAAAAAAATAGGAAGAAAAACAAACGGGCCACAATGGGCCCAAAAAACAGAGCGAAGGAGGGGGTGCCACGGTTTTACAAAAGACTCACAGCCGGATGGTCAGCACCCAGAGTTTTCTCACGAATTCCCAAGGCGTCATTCAAGAGATTAGCCGCCTCTTTGTACTTCCCCTGGTCTCTGAGGAGCGGAGCGATAGAGAGAAAAAGAGACCGTTACATGATGATCTGATGTGAATCTGAATCTGTGGAAGATGTCTTGTAGCTGTTATCACTGATGTTCTATGCTGCGCCTGGTAGTGGCTGCATCATTCTGTAAGTGCCACAAACCTTATGACTCTCTCTAATTTGTCTTTTCATTATAAATCTTGCTGTTCTCTGTAAATTTTCTTTACAATATAAATCTCGTTTTCTGTATTTTCTCTTTTCAATATAAATCTTGCTGCCCTCTGTAATTTTCCTTTCCAGTATAAATCTTGCTTCTCTCTGTAATTTTTCTCTTCAATATAAATCTTGCTGCTCTCTACACTTTTCTTTTACATACAAATCTTGCTGCTCTATGCAATGTTTCTTTTTAACATAAATCTTGCTGCTCTCTGTAATTTTTCTTTTCAATATAAATCTTGCTTCTCTTGGTAATTTTTCTTTTTAATACAAATATTGCTGCTCTCTGTAAAATGACTTTTCCATATAAATCTTGCTGTTCTCTGTAATGTTTCTTTTCCATATAAATCTTGCTGCTCTCTGTAAAAATTTTCTTTTTCAATATAAATCTAGCTGTTCTTTGCAACTGTCTTTTAAATACAGACCTTGCTGCTCTCTGCAAAGTTTCTTTTCAGTATAAATCTTGCTGCTATCTGTAAATTTTCTTTTCAATGTAAATCTTGTCACTCTCCATAGTTTTCTTTTCGACATAAACCTTGCTGCTCTCTATAAACTTTCTTTTCAATATAAACCTTGCTTCTCTCTGTAAATTTTCTTTTAAACATTTTACCCTCATTTTTTGTGTGTTCGAGACAAGTTATGAAATTCTTCCTCTAAACAAGGAAACAAACAAATGAACAAACAAACAAGTTTGAACCCAAAATTCCAATGAAAAAACAATGAATCAGACTTCTACTGCACTACGATGAAGTACAGCTGGAGCCACGGCAAAACCACACCTTACAGAAATGATGCTGCACACTGCTGAAAGAAAAAAATCCTGAAGGTGACGACTTTCTCTCACTGAATGACACCCATGAGAGACACGACGTCCCCTTCACCTGGATTAGTGTGTTATTAATCACCTATGATCGACTACTACAGGTCAACGTCTGGGGGTGGGGGGTGAAGGGTCACTCACAGCAGGATGGCTTTTGCCCAGGGTTTTTTCTCGTATGACAAGCGCGTCATGCAACAGGTTGCCTGCTTCTTTGTACTTGCCCTGGTCCCTGAAAAACACCTGACACCTCATTGTTCATCCACACCATCACACACACACAAGCACGCTGTGCTGGTTCGTCTTAGATACATCTCCAATGTAATGCAGGCCAAAACAACCACCACATCACTTCTATATTTGTCCACTCGCCTCCCAACCACACATATGTCCATATTCTATTGCATGCACGTGCACACACACACACATGGATACACAAACACACATACACATTAACACTAGCATAGCATGCTGCTTCATAACGTTCACAGACATCTCACTCCTGCATGCGTACCCATACACACATTTACATGATCATACATGCGTACACATAGAAAAATAAACACAAATCTTCTTTTCCTCCCAATCTAATCTGTTACCAACATGGTGATTAAAGAGAAGCGTCAGTAGGCAGGTTCCACAATATGTCCCTAGGCTGCAGTAACAAAGTCAGGTATACTGACGTTGGTCCAGTCTTTGGTATTTACCACTCCGCTCTTCTGTCACCAGACTCCTAGAATATAATGAAAGATGGTTTCTGACTGTGTCAGGGTTGGTGGTGTGACCACACCAAGCAAGTCTGCATGACTTCACTGCTGCCAGTAGTAGTTCTTGTAAGTTCTTATGGGGTCAACAGAGTGATGATCTTATGTCTTACATGCCTGCTGGTATTGTTTCAGGGAAGATGCATGCAGCCGTTTCCTCGAAAGCTCGAATTCACTGCTTGGAGGCGTTACAAACCTCACAGGCTTCAATCCTCTTCTTAAAGTCAGATTGATCTCAAAGGTTTGAATTGTCTTTCGGAGTCAAGACTGATCTCAAAGGTTTGAATTCTCTTTCAGTCAAGACTGATCTCAAAGGTTTGAATTCTCTTTCAGTCAAGACTGATCTCAAAGGTTTGAATTCTCTTTCAGTCAAGACTGATCTCAAAGGTTTGAATTCTCTTTCAGTCAAGACTGATCTGAAAGGTTTGAATTCTCTTTCAGTCAAGACTGATCTCAAAGGTTTGAATTTCTTTCAGAGTCAAGACTGATCTCAAAGGTTTGAATTCTCTTTCACAGTCAAGACTGATCTCAAAGGTTTGAATTCTCTTTCAGAGTCAAGACTGATCTCAAAGACTTGAATTCTCTTTCAGAGTCAAGACTGATCTCAAAGGTTTGAATTCTCTCTCAGAGTCAAGATTGATCTCAAAGGCTTGAATTCTCTTTCAGAGTCAAGACTGATCTCAAAGGTTTGAATTCTCTTTCACAGTCAAGACCGATCTCAAAGGTTTGAATTCTCTTTCACAGTCAAGACCGATCTCAAAGGCTTGAATTCTCTTTCACAGTCAAGACTGATCTCAAAGGCTTGAATTCTCTTTCACAGTCAAGACTGATCTCAAAGGTTTGAATTCTCTTTCACAGTCAAGACCGATCTCAAAGGCTTGAATTCTCTTTCACAGTCAAGACCGATCTCAAAGGCTTGAATTCTTTCACAGTCAAGACCGATCTCAAAGGCTTGAATTCTCTTTCACAGTCAAGACTGATCTCAAAGGTTTGAATTCTCTTTCAGAGTCAAGACTGATCTCAAAGGCTTGAATTCTCTTTCACAGTCAAGACCGATCTCAAAGGCTTGAATTCTCTTTCACAGTCAAGACCGATCTCAAAGGCTTGAATTCTCTTTCACAGTCAAGACTGATCTCAAAGGTTTGAATTCTCTTTCAGAGTCAAGACTGATCTCAAAGGCTTGAATTTTCTTCTTAAAGTCAGACCAATCTCAAAGGTTTGAATTTTCTTCTTAAAGTCAGACCAATCTCAAAGGTTTGAATTTTCTTCTTAAAGTCAGACCAATCTCAAAGGTTTGAATTTTCTTCTTAAAGTCGACCAATCTCAAAGGCTTGAATTTTCTTCTTAAAGTCAGACCAATCTCAAAGGTTTGAATTTTCTTCTTAAAGTCAGACCAGTCTCAAAGGCTTGAATTTTCTTCTTAAAGTCAGACTGATCTCAAAGGCTTGAATTCTTCTTCTTAAAATCAGATTGATCTCAAAAGTTTGAATTCTCTTCTCAGAGTCAAGACTGGTAACAAAGGCTTGAATTCTCTTCATAAAGTCAGACTGATCTCAAACTCAAAAGGCTTGAATTTTCTTCTCAGAGTCAAGACTGGTAACAAAAGCTTGAAATTTCTTTTTAAGTCAGGTCTGATTTCAAAGTCTAAAAATCTCTTCTCCCAGTCAGCCAACAGCGTCCAAATTTCACACCCAAAGAGGAAGATGGAGACTATCAGAAACTTGTACAGTCTGTAGTTGGAGGTGAAGCTGATGGTGCAGCTTCTCCAGGTTCTGTTGTCTGGCCAGAGCTGCTTCAAAGTTCTCTCTCTATCTAATGCTCACAGATGTATGTACTCTGTAACTTTACATTTTTAACCATGTCATTCATGCTGCAAACAAATTGTCTTGCTTCATGTTCATCTCCTCCACATCTTGATATGCACAAATGCATGCTCACGCATATACACACTTAAAAACACATGCCATACATACACACACTGTTTTTCTCTCTCTTTCTGATACACACACACACACACACACACACACACACACACACACACACACACACACACACACACACACACGGCGCCACACACACACACACACACACACACACACACACACACACACACCAAATGCACATGTCCACGCGCACACATACACACACACCGTCATCCCACATAATCCCCTCTGAAAATTCAGACAACGTATTATCAGCATGCATTTCTACAGCCACTCCTGTTTTGTGTGACAGCCACACTTCCACACCCTGACCAAAAACACTACAGAAAAACAACTCCCCAACATCCAAAATGCAGACAGCTGATTACAGAGAGAGAGCAAGAGTAGAACAACAGCGACACTGAGAGAGAAAGAGAGAGAGAGACACACACACACACACACAGAGACAAGACACACAGACACACAGACATAGAGACAGGATGAGAGACACAGAGACAGAGAGGAAAGAGAAAGAGAAAAAGAGACAAAGACAGCAAGAGAGACAGTGACAGAGACAGAGAGAGAGAGCGACATAGAAGACAGAAACTGAGACAGAGAGACAGACTTAGACAGAGAGATAGTGAGAGAGAGAAAAAGAGACAGAGACAGAAAGATAGTGAGGAGAGAGAGAGACAGACAGACAGACAGAGACAAAGAGATAGGGAGAGAGACAGAGAGAAAAAGTGAAAGAGACAGAGGCAGAGAGACAGAGACAGGAGAGCAAGAAAGAGAGAGAGAGAGTGACAGAGACATAGAATGAGAGACACAGAAGAGAGAGAGAGAGAGACAGAAACAGAGAGACAGAGACATAGACAGATAGTGAGATAGACATAGAGAGAGACAGACAGAAAAACAGAGACAGAAAGATAGTGAGAGAGAGTGTATGAGAGAGAGAGAGAAAGAGAGAGTGAGAGAGACAGAGAGGAAGAGGAGGAAGAGAGGAGGAGGAGGAGGAGGAGGAAAAGAGGATGAAGATGAGGATGAGGAGATTGAGACACAGTGAGAAGTAGAAGGAGAAAGAGAAGAACAAAAACAGCAGTTTCATTCAAACAAAGATAAAAAAAAAAATTAAAAAAAAGACATGCTGACAAAGCAGCTCTTCCACAGACCTGTAAACAAGAGCAAGGATGTTGAGCATCGTGGCCACATCAGGATGGTCATGGCCGCTGGTCTTCTCAAGATCCTCCAGAGCCTGCTTGCAGAGGGGTACGGCAACTTCGTAACGGCCCTGGGAGGCGTACTGGATCACCAGGTTATGCAGTGTGCGCAGGCGTGCTGGAATCTCGTAACCTCCGCTGGCCGCCGACGCCATGGCACCTGGTTGGGAGGGGGACAGCACTGAGAGGGGAGGAAGAGGGTTGGGGGGAAGGAGGAAGTCATAATTAGTTCCACTTGTTCTTTGCTTTTATTCTGAATCTTCTCACTCTCTTATCCTACAACCACCGGTGTATAGTTAGGTCTTGGTTAAGGCTTTATTAACCTTCAGGTCTTGGTTAAGGCTTATTAAGCTTCAGGTCTTGGTTAAGGCTTATTAACCTTCAGGTCTTGGTTAAGGCTTATTATTAACCTTCAGGTCTTGGTTAAGGCTTATTATTAACCTTCAGGTCTTGGTTAAGGCTTTATTAACCTTCAGGTCTTGGTTAAGGCTTATTATTAACCTTCAGGTCTTGGTTAAGGCTTATTATTAACCTTCAGGTCTTGGTTAAGGCTTTATTAACCTTCAGGTCTTGGTTAAGGCTTATTAACCTTCAGGTCTTGGTTAAGGCTTTTATTAACCTTCAGGTCTTGGTTAAGGCTTATTATTAACCTTCAGGTCTTGGTTAAGGCTTATTAACCTTCAGGTCTTGGTTAAGGCTTATTAACCTTCAGGTCTTGGTTAAGGCTTTATTAATCTTCAGGTCTTGGTTAAGGCTTATTAACCTTCAGGTCTTGGTTAAGGGTTATTAACCTTCAGGTCTTGGTTAAGGCTTATAATCTTCAGGTCTTGGTTAAGGCTTATTAACCTTCAGGTCTTGGTTAAGGCTTTATTAACCTCCAACTCTAGCTTCTGCTGTAGTAATCTTGTATAAATGAGTGCTTAGCCCTGTTTACGGGGTGAGGAAGATTGAGGACAAAGGAAGAGATGTACAGCACCTGCCCTCCAAAAAAGCTGACACGAAAGTAGTGACACCTCTACCACTTCACTACCCTATAACAATAGGGTTATGGCACTCTACTTTACCTTTCTCCATCCTGCATGTTTAATTCTACTTTACCTTTCTCCGTCTTGCATGTTTAATTCTACATTACCTTTCTCCATCCTGCATGTTTAATTCTACCTTACCTTTCTCCATCCTGCATGTTTAATTCTACATTACCTTTCTCCATCCTGCATGTTTAATTCTACATTACCTTTCTCCATCCTGCATGTTTAATTCTACTTTACCTTTCTCCATCCTGCATGTTTAATTCTACATTACCTTTCTCCATCCTGCATGTTTAATTCTACTTTACCTTTCTCCATCCTGCATGTTTAATTCTACATTACCTTTCTCCATCCTGCATGTTTAATTCTACTTTACCTTTCTCCATCCTGCATGTTTAATTCTACATTACCTTTCTCCATCCTGCATGTTTAATTCTACATTACCTTTCTCCATCCTGCATGTTTAATTCTACTTTACCTTTCTCCTGCATGTTTAATTCTACTTTACCTTTCTCTATCCTGCATGTTTAATTCTACTTTACCTTTCTCCATCCTGCATGTTTAATTCTACTTTACCTTTCTCCTGCATGTTTAATTCTACTTTACCTTTCTCCTGCATGTTTAATTCTACTTTACCTTTCTCTATCCTGCATGTTTAATTCTACTTTACCTTTCTCTATCCTGCATGTTTAATTCTACTTTACCTTTCTCTATCCTGCATGTTTAATTCTACTTTACCTTTCTCCTGCATGTTTAATTCTACTTTACCTTTCTCTATCCTGCATGTTTAATTCTACTTTACCTTTCTCTATCCTGCATGTTTAATTCTACATTACCTTTCTCCATCCTGCATGTTTAATTCTACTTTACCTTTCTCTATCCTGCATGTTTAATTCTACTTTACCTTTCTCTATCCTGCATGTTTAATTCTACATTACCTTTCTCTATCCTGCATGTTTAATTCTACTTTACCTTTCTCTATCCTGCATGTTTAATTCTACTTTACCTTTCTCCATCCTGCATGTTTAATTCTACTTTACCTTTCTCCATCCTGCATGTTTAATTCTACTTTACCTTTCTCCATCCTCCCATGTTTAATTCTACTTTACCTTTCTCCGTCTTGCATGTTTAATTCTACTTTACCTTTCTCCATCCTGCATGTTTAATTCTACCTTACCTTTCTCTATCCTGCATGTTTAATTCTACTTTACCTTTCTCTATCCTGCATGTTTAATTCTACATTACCTTTCTCCATCCTGCATGTTTAATTCTACCTTACCTTTCTCTATCCTGCATGTTTAATTCTACTTTACCTTTCTCTATCCTGCATGTTTAATTCTACCTTACCTTTCTCCATCCTGCATGTTTAACTTCTACTTTACCTTCACCTGCATGTTTAATTCTACTTTACTTTATCCTTCGGTCATGTTTAATTCTACCTTACCTCTCCATCTGCATGTTAACTCTACTTTACCTTTCCCATCTTGTTAAGGCTTTATTTACTTTAACCTTTCTAGTCCTGATGTACTTAATTTTAACCTTCGTCTTTCTGCAGGCTTATTTAACCTTACCGGTTCTTGTTAAGGTTTATTATACCTTAGGTTCTTGGTAATGTTTAATTATTACCTTTCTCTGTTAGGCTTTAATTTAACCTTCATGGTCTTGTAGCTTATTAACCTTCATCTGTTACTTTTTAACCTTCATGTTTGTAAGCTTACATTAACCTTCAGTCCTTGGCTAGGTTATTAACCTTACCTTGTTACTTATTCACTGCAGTTGGTTAAGTTTAACTTCCTTTTAAACCTGCATGTTTAACTCTACCTACTCTTTCTCCATACCTCATTGTTAATTTATCTTTACCTTTCTATCCTGCAGTTTAATTCAGACATTACCTTTCCTCCATCCTGCATGTTTAATTCTACTTACTTATCTCCTGCATGTGTTAATTCTACTTTACCTTTCTCCATACCTGCATGTTAATTCTACTTTACCTTTCTCTATCCTGCATGTTTAATTCTACTTTACCTTTCTCTATCCTGCATGTTTAATTCTACTTTACCTTTCTCTATCCTGCATGTTTAATTCTACTTTACCTGTCTCCATCCTGCATGTTTAATTCTACTTTACCTTCTCCATCCTGCAGTTTAATTCTACTTTACCTTTCTCCATCCTGCATGTTTAATTCTACTTTACCTTTCTCCATCCTGCATGTTTAATTCTACTTTACCTTTCTCCTGCATGTTTAATTCTACTTTACCTTTCTCCTCTGCATGTTTAATTCTACTTTACCTTTCTCCATCCTGCATGTTTAATTCTACTTTACCTTTCTCCATCCTGCATGTTTAATTCTACTTTACCTTTCTCCATCCTGCATGTTTAATTCTACTTTACCTGTCTCCATCCTGCATCGTTTAATTCTACTTTACCTTTCTCCATCCTGCATGTTTAATTCTACTTTACCTTTCTCCATCCTGCATGTTTAATTCTACTTTACCTTTCTCATCCTGCATGTTTAATTTCTACTTTACCTTTCTCCATCCTGCATGTTTAATTCTACTTTACCTTTCTCTTCCTGCATGTTTAATTCTACTTTACCTTTCTCATCCTGCATGTTTAATTCTACTTTACCTTTCTCTATCCTGCATGTTTAATTCTACTTTACCTTTCTCCTTTCCTGCATGTTTAATTCTACTTTACCTTTCTCTATCCTGCATGTTTAATTCTACTTTACCTTTCTCTATCCTGCATGTTTAATCTACTTTACCTTTCTCTATCCTGCATGTTTAATTCTACTTTACCTTTCTCCATCCTGCATGTTTAATTCTCTTTACCTTTCTCTATCCTGCATGTTTAATTCTACTTTACCTTTCTCATCCTGCATGTTTAATTCTACTTACCTTTCTCTATCCTGCATGTTTAATTAACTTTACCTCCCGCACCCTATTCTCCAAGCTGTTTAATTCTACTTTACCTTTCTCCATCCTGCATGTTTAATTCTACTTTACCTTTCTCCATCCTGCATGTTTAATTCTACTTTACCTTTCTCCGTCTTGCATGTTTAATTCTACTTTACCTTTCTCCATCCTGCATGTTTAATTCTACCTTACCTTTCTCTATCCTGCATGTTTAATTCTACTTTACCTTTCTCTATCCTGCATGTTTAATTCTACATTACCTTTCTCCATCCTGCATGTTTAATTCTACCTTACCTTTCTCTATCCTGCATGTTTAATTCTACTTTACCTTTCTCTATCCTGCATGTTTAATTCTACCTTACCTTTCTCCATCCTGCATGTTTAATTCTACTTTACCTTTCTCCTGCATGTTTAATTCTACTTTACCTTTCTCCATTCTGCATGTTTAATTCTACCTTACCTTTCTCCATCCTGCATGTTTAATTCTACTTTACCTTTCTCCATCCTGCATGTTTAATTCTACTTTACCTTTCTCTATCCTGCATGTTTAATTCTACCTTACCTTTCTCTATCCTGCATGTTTAATTCTACTTTACCTTTCTCTATCCTGCATGTTTAATTCTACCTTACCTTTCTCCATCCTGCATGTTTAATTCTACCTTACCTTTCTCTATCCTGCATGTTTAATTCTACATTACCTTTCTCTATCCTGCATGTTTAATTCTACATTACCTTTCTCTATCCTGCATGTTTAATTCTACATTACCTTTCTCCATCCTGCATGTTTAATTCTACCTTACCTTTCTCTATCCTGCATGTTTAATTCTACATTACCTTTCTCCATCCTGCATGTTTAATTCTACCTTACCTTTCTCCATCCTGCATGTTTAATTCTACTTTACCTTTCTCTATCCTGCATGTTTAATTCTACATTACCTTTCTCCATCCTGCATGTTTAATTCTACTTTACCTTTCTCCTGCATGTTTAATTCTACTTTACCTTTCTCCATCCTGCATGTTTAATTCTACTTTACCTTTCTCTATCCTGCATGTTTAATTCTACTTTACCTTTCTCTATCCTGCATGTTTAATTCTACTTTACCTTTCTTATCCTGCATGTTTAATTCTACTTTACCTGTCTCCATCCTGCATGTTTAATTCTACTTTACCTGTCTCCATCCTGCACGTTTAATTCTACTTTACCTTTCTCTATCCTGCATGTTTAATTCTACTTTACCTTTCTCCATCCTGCATGTTTAATTCTACTTTACCTTTCTCCTGCATGTTTAATTCTACTTTACCTTTCTCCTGCATGTTTAATTCTACTTTACCTTTCTCCATCCTGCACGTTTAATTCTACTTTACCTTTCTCCATCCTGCATGTTTAATTCTACTTTACCTTTCTCCATCCTGCATGTTTAATTCTACTTTACCTGTCTCCATCCTGCACGTTTAATTCTACTTTACCTTTCTCCATCCTGCATGTTTAATTCTACTTTACCTTTCTCCATCCTGCATGTTTAATTCTACCTTACCTTTCTCCATCCTGCATGTTTAACTCTACTTTACCTTTCTCCATCCTGCATGTTTAATTCTACTTTACCTTTCTCTATCCTGCATGTTTAATTCTACCTTACCTTTCTCCATCCTGCATGTTTAATTCTACTTTACCTTTCTCTATCCTGCATGTTTAATTCTACATTACCTTTCTCCATCCTGCATGTTTAATTCTACTTTACCTTTCTCTATCCTGCATGTTTAATTCTACTTTACCTTTCTCTATCCTGCATGTTTAACTCTACTTTACCTTTCTCTATCCTG
Source organism: Monoplex corrugatus (assembly GCA_030674185.1). Classification (NCBI taxonomy): domain Eukaryota; kingdom Metazoa; phylum Mollusca; class Gastropoda; order Littorinimorpha; family Ranellidae; genus Monoplex; species Monoplex corrugatus. The sequence continues at coordinate 97,777,255 of CM060308.1, forward strand.
CATGTTTAATTCTACTTTACCTTTCTCCATCCTGCATGTTTAATTCTGCTTTACCTTTCTCTATCCTGCATGTTTAACTCTACTTTACCTTTCTCCATCCTGCATGTTTAATTCTACTTTACCTTTCTCTTCCTGCATGTTTAATTAACCCTTTGACTCCCGCACCCTATTCACCAACTGCAAAAATTTAACCTTTTGATTCCCTCACCCTGTCCATCAGCTTCCTGCAGGAAGCTGGTAGATAGGGTGAGGGAATCAAAGGGTTAAGTTTATGCTTTGCTAGCAGGGTTGACAATGCAGGATGCTAGTGGACAGGGCGCAGGAGTCAAAGGGTTAATGTTTCTAACTCCCCATACCACCCTATCCTCAACTACCCCTTCCCTCCCACTTAAATACGACCTCAACATAGTCATACTTCATCTCTTAATTTCACCGATTTTAGTTCTGAAATACAGAATGGAAACCCCTGACGCTTTATCACCAGATGCTGCCTTCAGCTATGATGTAGACATTATTTTAAGCACTACCTGATATATAAGAATTTTCAAGAAGTGTGATTTGGAATGAGAGAAATTTTTCCCCAAATGTGTGCGGACAACAACTGCAATGTACAAGAAGACCAAACGTCCACCGTGCCACACTGTCTGCAAGACTGGCCAGGACTCTTAGTTATGAAACAAGAATGATTGCAGGCCTGATCTGCAATAAGCACATGTATACTGTGTCTGTGACAAGTACACTGTAGACTGACAATATTACCCAATGGACAGAAAAAGCATCTGCTGAGACCCAGGCTTTGACACACGACAGACAGAGCTGGAAAAATCTGATGAACAGTTGTTAAGAGCGATGCCCCAATGACTCTTCATGAGTTCGGGGAGGAGGAGGAAGAGGAGAAGAAGAGAAGGAAGAAGAAGGAGAAGGAGAAGAAGAAGAAGAAGAAGAAAGAAAAGAAGAAAAAGATACTGTGTCAGATCAATGAACTGTAGTGTGAAATAAGAATCCTTCAAGAAGGATTTGTCTTGCTATGAACACAGCCATGGACTACCTGTTGTCTAGCGTTCAATCCCAGCCTGCAAATTAAAAAAGAAATGCCTGTTTGCAGCCCAATTTAATGCTCCAACCATTCTGGTGATGTCAGCTTAGTGTTTCATAGACTCTCCTTTACCCCATAGCCTTCTCCACTTCAAGAATCTGTCAGCACACAGGGTTTTACATAGTCTGAAAGAGTCTGCCACATAAATATTGGTCCATCTACTATCTGGGCAATTCTTTTAAGCTGAAGCGAAACACTATGTAAAGGTGATATCTCAAGGTGGTAGCTGGCTAAAACTTAAGAATCATTTTAAAGACACACACACTACACACACACACACAACACACACACACACACCACACACACACACACACACACACACACTTACTTACACAGAAAGAACCTAACGACTCTATCTCTCTCAGCAACCAATCACCAATGATACTGATATGCCACACCATCATATTTCGCTGCACTGCTGTTGACGAAGCACAGTAACCAGAACAAAATGACATGACACCAATGTCGATGATGCAACACATGCAGACCACGGCAGGTTTGGTTAAGCAGTACTGATAAACATACATGATACCACATTTACCCAGACCTCAGCATCAAATACGGATGATGCAATACATGCATAATATGACATATTTGATTACAGTGGTACTGATAAACAAACTTGACATGAAAACGACCCAAGCCTCAGCAACAAATGATGATGCAACAGATGCATAACGTGCATATTTGGTTACAGTACTGATTAACGTACCTCACCAAAACGATCCAAACCTCAGCAAAAATGATGTTAGTGATACACACTCCAGATCTCATGCCGTTATTTCAAACGGAGATGGTGGTTACTACTCAGTAAGACAAATGTACACATCAGAACACTGAAGTAGAGCATGGCAGAACCAGAAGAGATGTTATGTTTCTGGTTAGTGAAAAATGTTTGACAAGAAAAGATGAGATTTCAAGACTGACAGACACAACGGTTGAGTGGTTAGGACTCTGGGCGTTCAATTGGAAGGTCTGAGTTTGAATTTCCTTGGGAACCACTAGATGATGCCAGTGCAGATCTGCTGGTGCCTGACCCCCTTCATATGTACATGCATGCAGAGCATCGTCAAATACCCACATTAACCCTTTGACTCCTGCACCTGTCCACCAGCATCCTGCATTGTCAACCATGGTAGCAAAGCAAAAACTTAACCCTTTCACACCCACCAGCTTCCTGCAGGAAGGTGATAAGCTGGAGTCAAAGAGTTAAGTTTTTGCAAGTGGTAGATAGGGTGTAGGAGTCAAAGGGTTAAAGATCCTTCAAGCCAAGTCACTTTTCAGTGGTTCATGGATACATGAAAACATCCACTATCCCTGCCCATTGAAGGCCAAGTATGCAGACAGCAAAGCAATATAATGCCTGCATGGCGTGGGCCAAACAAAGTGAATACGATCACCTCAGAAAATACTACTTGCAGCACATTACAAAAATATCAAACACCATACAATGGGCTGAAGACAGAACACAGCAGTGATCCTGATATACTTCATGTTTCACACAATGTGGGAGCACCACAGTCTCTGTAAAGGATCACACAAAAGAGAGTCATAAAAACCAACAAAAGTCAATGACAAGACTTCTCAGCGCCATTAGGAATAAATGGCGGAAGCGAAAAGGTCACGATCGATCAAAGCAGACAAGAATGGAAGGAGAAAACAGTTACAACCAAAGACTGCACACATAGAGATCACGCTGTGATGAAGGCCACACACCACTAATACACATAGGTCAGACACCACACAAGGTCAGCAGACTCCTTGAGCCGTAAGCCAGTGCAAAACCCTATGCACTGGCCAAGTTGTGAAATAAAAAAGGGCAAATCTGGAGACACAACTAAGAAAGACTAGGCTGACACTATCCGAACAACTAAAACATTAAGATGGGCAGTGAACAGGTCAGTTTTTATGTTGTGGGTTGAGATTGAACTCAAGATATCAGATCATGAATCAACAGTTTTGTCAACAGAACCTGACAACCTGCGATAAAGAAAAAGTTGCTGCCCACTTAACATCAAAATCAACGACTGCTGCGTTAACAGGACGGTGCTCTAACCAACTGAACAAACCAGCTGAACTAATAGGGTACAGGTAGATGTGAATACAGCATATATGGAACTGCCCAAGCATGCTGAATACCGGCTAAATAAACTCAAACAGGATTAGCAGCACTAAGGACAAAAGCTTTTGTTCAATACAGATTAATGTTTTATATAGACTGATTATGCCCAGTACATGTTGGTGAAGCTGAAAGCATTTAGTACAGAAAGCCTCTGTCTAATGGCCAGGCTAAATTTGCTTGGATCTGGGGTTCATGCAAGAGGGATTCACAACGCTTAGACAACTCCACATGCGCTCTGCCCAAATCTGCCAGCAATTATCTGACAGACTTCCTGACCATGTGCAAAACCCTATACTTTGAAATGAAATGGGGGAAGGAGAGGAATGAACCTACAAAACATTGAACTGACACCAACAGAGTGATGAAAACATTAAGATGGGCAGCAAACAGGCCAGTTTTTAATGTTGCAGGCTGGGATTCATCTCAAGATATCAGATCCTGAGTCCATGGCACGGCTCTACCAACTATCCTGCGGCTAATAGGCTGAAGGAGTCAAAAGGTGAGAGTTGAAAGCACGAAGGAGTCAAAAGGTCAAAGTTGAAAGCAATGAATACTGAAAACTTCTGTTCAGCCAGCATTACAAAAGGTTAAAGTACTCAATACACAAGGCTCTCTCTAGCAGTTGTTAGTGGAAGTTAAAAGCATTAAGGTCTGTCAAGTACATGCAACTACAACAGAAAGCATTCAATACAGAAGGTTTTCAGTTCAGTCAGTATTACAAGATGTGCAAGTATTCGATATAGGAGGTGGTTGTCTAGCAGAAGGCATTACAATAGAAATCATTCAATACTAAAGGCTTTACTTCTGTCACTACTGTTACAGGAGGCCAAAGTATTCAACCCTTTCATTCTCTCACCCTATCCTCCAGCTTCCTTCAGGAAGCCGGTGGATAGGGTGAGAGAATGAAAGGATTAAATATAAAAGGTTTCAGCGAATTCAATGTCACACAAGGTGAAACTGTTCAGTGACAGTATAGGATACAGAAGGCTTGTGTGCAGCAGTGGTGGTTAGCAGCAGAAGACAGAAGATGACATCACTCATGACGGTAGTCAAAGAGGGAGACAAACACTGTGCACGTACAACCTTCAGGAGAGTGGACATCGTCATCGTCGTCAGGGAAACCCAGGTCCAGCGGCTGTGAGGGCGTCTCTACTTCCTTCTCTTCTGCTGTCTGAAATACCATAAATGATGTCTGAACATGCATTCTTTTTTTTTTTTTTCGTTCCGAGCAATGTTTTCTTTAACCTTTGACTCCTGCATCCTATCCCCCAACCGGAAAAACTTAACCCTTCAATTCCCTCACCCTATGAGGGTACTTCCCAGTAGAATGAGACCATGTCTGTATAGCTTGAAAACGCATTTACAGAAAATGGAAAATTATGTCACAGAAAACGTCAGTCTATGATGTAATTCTGTGCCAAATTTCTTTATTCATCTTTGATCTGTCTTACGGTTCTGACAATGTATGTCAAAGCCCTGTCAGACACCGATTTGAAAAATGGCAAAGAAAATGGCGTTTTCAACAGCGGATTATCGCAGCTACATCAAGGCAGGTGTCGGCCTCAGAAAGAATGCATCCGAAATACTTGCGGACATGAGAGCTTTGGGACAACCTTCTGCTCCTTCGAAAGCAACTGTGTTCAGATGGGTAAAACATTTTGCAAGTGGCCAGGCCAGCACTGAAGACAACAGGGAGAAAATGTGAAAAAGCAAAAAGTGCAATGAAAAGTTAGTGGCTAGTGTGAAGGCAATGGTTGATGCTGATTCAAGAGTCAGCCTTGAAGAGATCGCTGATTGTCTCGACATTCATTCGTTGACTGCATCGAGGATCCTAAGAAATCAGCTCGGCTACAGGAAGGTGTCATCAAGATGGATCCCTCATATTTTGAGGCCAGAAAATAAGGGGGGTAGGTTACGTTTCTGCCAAGATATGCTGAAAATTTACAAGGACTGCGACCCTAAGTGGCTGGATGAAATTGTGACAGGTGACGAAACCTGGGTGTATATGTATGAACCTCAGAGAAAGTCACACAAGGCCTGGATTCCTAAAGGTGGAATTCCTCCTCAAATCGCTCGTCGTCAACGTTCGCAAAAGAAAGTATTATACACCATCTTTTTCGACACAAAAGGGATTGTGCTACAGAAACCATGGAAACAAGGAGAGACCATCACCGGAAACTTCTACAGAGACTCAGTACTGTCTGACGTCAAGAAGTTTTGTGCAACTTCCCGACCAACCGCAGGCATGAGAGGAATCAAGATTCTTCATGATAACGCACCTGCTCACAAGTCAAGGCTCGAACAAGAATACCTTGCAACCAAGAACATCCATACTTTGCCACACCCTGCTTACTCCCCAGACCTTGCACCCTGTGACTTTTACCTGTTTCCACATCTGAAGAAATCACTGGCAGAAAGAAGTTTCAAGAGCCGAGCACGGAGCAGCCTTGGGAACGGCGGTTTTCCAGTGCCTGTCACATATACTCAAAGAAGCCTACAGAGCAGCATTTCTACAGTGGATCGAGCGAACGCAGAAGTGTGTGGCAGCAGGAGGTGAATACTTCGAACAGAAGAAACGAATAATTTTTTTTGCTGGTGAGTCGTTGACGTATAAGTTCGTTGGTCTCATTCTACTGGAAAGTACCCTCGTATCAAGGAAGCTGGTGAATACGGCAAGGAAGTCAAAGGGTCAAGTTTTCGATTTGCTTGCATGGTTGACAATGCAGAAGGCTGATCAACAGGGTGCAGAAGTCAAAGGGTTAAAGCATGCTATTATCTTGTTAAGTACGCACTGTGCAGGATTTTTTTTTTGCTGCACAGCTACATATTGATGTGTATAGCTTGATACTTTTGAGTTTCCTGAAGCCCCTGAACACATACAGGGCTTATAGGATTTTCAACATTTGCGTCTGATGTTCTGTCTGCCCACACAAAAGGATTTAGACATTAGCTGGTCTATAAACATATTGACCTAACAGAGAAAAAAAAGTCTCCACCCTTTATCCTTTGACTCCCACATCTTATCTACCAACTGCAAAAACAAACCTTTTGACTCCTTCAACCTATCCACCAGCTTCCGGTTGCAAGCTGGTGGACAGTGCGAGGTAGTCAGAGGGTTTTTTTGTTTTGTTTTGCTAGTGTAGTTGACAATGTGTAAAGCCTTATACATAGCTGAGGTCTTGAAATAAAGAAAAAGAAGGAGGGTGGTAGGGAAACCTGTAACCTATCTGAGGGTTGAATCCAAGAGCCTGCATTATCAGCATAGTGCTCAACTGTCTGAGACAATGCTGACCCCATCTTATCATGGAACAGATAACAATGTGTCTGCTGGTACAGGGGCAAGACAATCTTCAGTGCTCAACTCACTAGTCTGACAGAGATATATACCATCAAACATTCCATCACTATCTAAAATCCAAGCAGGTCCACCCCAAGAAAAAAAAAACATCGGTAGAAAAAAAAAAGCTAACAGAAAAGTACCAATTATTTATCAAGATTTATGACAACAGTGACAAGAGTTACCTGTAACAGAGGGACTTCAAAAGGCTGGTGAAGGGAACTTACACACACATACAATATTTAAACACCATCACCTCTACACACACACACACACACACACACACTCACAAACATACACACTCACACACACACACACACACACACACACACACACACACACACACACACACACACACACACACACACACACACCACCACACCACACACACACACACACACACAACACACACACACACACACACGAAAAAAACACACAAACACACTATCACCACTACAAACACACGCACTCAAATGCAGGCAGGCACACACACACGCACGCACCACGCACGCACGCACGCACGCACACACCACACACACACACACACACACACACACACACACACACACACACACACACACATACACACACACACAGAAGAAACGCAAAAAATACACACACACACACACACACACACTCTCTCTCTCTCTTTTTCTTTCTCAAATACCAAAAACACAACACCACTTACAACATTGGAATCGCCAGAGTCAAACTTCTTGATCTCATTCATGAATTCCAGGTGCTTCTTCTCCTCATCCAGTGTGGCCACTTTCTGTTCTGAGCTCTGTAGTTTCTGCTGCGTGTTGGCCAGCTCGTCCCGCAGCCAGCCATTCTCCTGACATAACCGCCGCACCTGCGCCCGCAGCTTCTGTTTCTCCGCCTCTATATTCTGGAAGTGTTGTGTGAGAGAGATCATCACCTGAAACAGACAAAACAACAGGTGGTGATGAGAAGTGTACAGTACAAAACTGTCATCAAAAAAGTGTATACAGCAAAGACAACCCCAGATCCCTAAAATCGGTGATCAACTCACTGCAATCTTTGAACAGCAGTGCATCATTCAGCGCTCACATTGCAGACAAATTCCCTGGTAACTCTGAATAGCAGTGTGCGTCATTCAGTGCTGACATTGCAGACAAATTACCAGATAACTGTGGAGAAGTGCTTTACTCGGTGACAACATTGTAGAAAAAATCCCAGATAGTTTTGAATGGTAGAGTGTCATTCAGTGCCAGACAAATTCCAGAATAACTCTGAACAGCAGGACATCATTCAGTGCCAACACTGTAGACAAATTATGAGATATCTCTGAACAGCAGTGCAATTTCACTCAGTCACAGTGCTGATTTGGTGGACAAATATTGAGATATCTCTGATCACCAGTATGTCATTCAGTGCAGACTTCCAAGTATACTTACAATAGTGAACTCCCCAATCTGAAATTCATCTGTATCCATCACTTCTCAATCCAGACTATGGTTATCAACTCACTTTCCTTTACTATGTGTGATTTGCGTCTACGTCTGACATTCTTTCTTTGAATTTTTGTGCTGAAAATGTCGAAACATCTGACTATATGATGCAAGGTGTTGGCAGGCTCAGGCAGGACTGTTGTTGGCTTCAGTAATGAATGGATTCATACACAAATCCCTCAAATGCTAAACGTCAATTTGGTCCTCACCCTCTTCATGTCCACCCTGTCCAAAGTATAAAAAGGAAACATTCATAGCACTTACAAAACTGAACTTTTCTTCTTACTAACACATTAAAACAGTGTGGACTGCTGGTGATAATCAGACATGTAGGTTTAAAAAAAAAACAGGAGCAAAGGTTGTCCCATAATTCTTGACAGCAAGGGGGAGTCAGATGGAGAAAAGCCAGAAAATTGAATTTTCTTGGGGTCAGGATTACGATGGCACTGCCAACCTCTTCTTCCTAGCTGCTTTACTTTCCACAACCCTGAAAAAAGTCAGGTACTCATTTCTTTCACAACTGAAGAGACTGAAAGCCACAAGCAAAAGGTTTTCTAGAGCCAGACTTGAACCTGCACAGTCTGACTGGAAAGCTGGCGATCTATTGACATGCCAGCTTTCTGACATCTCTAGTTCAAGCCCAGCCTGCAACATGGAAAACTGACCTGTTTGCTGCCCATCTTAATGTGTCCATTATTCTAGTGGTATAAACTAAGCTTTTCATAGGTCCCTTATCCCCCTTCCCATTTCCAGACTTGGCCAGTGCACAGGGTTTTGCACAGATTCAGGACGTCTACAAGATTAGATTTAGGAAGGAGTGCATAAGGAAATGTCTGAAAGCAATGGTCCCGCTACAGAAGAATTCCAAACTCCATGACAGGCAAGCCTCACAGCAAGATGGCACACACCACAATACTCAGCTTTCCAAAGACAGGTCCCATTCTTCTCCTGTGCTGTTTTACTCTCCCAATCCTAAAACAAGACAAGAAACATGTAGCCATTTACAGCTGGGATGAGTTTGACAACAAGCCAAAAGTCAAAAGTTTTTGAGGGAACCTTAAATCTGTGCAGTCAAACGACAAGGCAGGAATTCTACCACTATAACATCCAGTAGTTATGCATTTTTCTTATTTCTGAACAAGTGCGGGTTCTCATACACATTCAACAGAACTCCCTTTGTGAAGCACTCAAGCAAAAGACATGAGGAGACAATCCACCTAGTTTCAGTATCGCCTACAAAAAAAGACACGAGGAGACAATCCACTTAGTGTTAGTATAACTATAAGCCTACACTTCATTCCATGGAGAGCATCCAGCACCACAGAGAGAAACTTATATTACCGTTTGTGTTCATTCTGTTTCTCTTATTTCTTTTGTTTTTGTTTTTGTTTCTTTATACAAGTATGCTTTAATAATATCATGATCTGGAAAAGAGGACAGAGACTATCATCACATTTTGCACTATAGTCAGCGCAGAACTTAATTCAGAGTGCACAAATGATTGTGATGATCTGCATTAGACTTAACAATCAATGGACATAATTATGGCAAAAACCATAAGTGTATACACAATACTAATATGCCCTGTGGGATCCTGAGATGGTATACCTAAGTCACAGTACTGTCCACTGATGGGTCAACATTTAGATCACAGAAAATGGCAAGTCAGATTTTCGTTTTTGCTGTTGCTATCTGTTTTAATTTTGGGTATATTGCTGCTGTTGCTGACTGTTGGGTTGGTTTTCGATCTTGAAAAGAATACACATGAATATACGCCTATTTGACAAGAGACACATTTTCTTCTTGCAGGCAGCAATTGCAGTTTTCATGGAGTGATTTTGCCCTCTGACTCCTGCACCCTGCAGGAAGCTGGTGAATAGGATGAAGGAGTCAAAGGGTTCAGCATCTGCTTTGCTAGCATGGTTGACAATACAGAATGCTGGAGGTCAGGGTGTGAGAATCAAAAGGGTTAGAGTTTCTTTATGTCCAAATCAGTTGCTGTATTATTTACTTCATCATTTGTCCCCCTTTCTTCTTTATTTCTTTTTGATCTGTTAACTGCTTAGTTATGATTTTCATACAAAACCAAAGAACTTACAACTGGTGCATCTGCTGTTCCATTCATTACCAGCTTTTCCTGATAACAAAACTATGACTGAGCATACAGCTGATTTCACAGGCATTCACAAAACAGCACACACCACTCCAAGAAGCAGCACTACAATGACAGACAACAATGAACTGTTGCTGCCAGTGCCAGTGTCGCAACTATGTCTGGAACATGGAAACTCCAACCAGCTATTCCTGGAACTGAAAGTCCCTTTTCTGGGAAAGACCACAGAATGAAGTAAACAAAATCAATCACAGTAACACATACACAGAGAAATAACACACACACACACACACACAGAGACACAGAGGCAGGCAGGCAGGCAGGCAAGAATGCACACACACCCACTGAATCTGATACTAATGATCTGACGTAAGGCAGTACACCCACTGAATCTGATATTAATGAGGTGACATAATCATGAGTAACATACCAGAATAGCAACACTTTCTAGTCTGGTTTACCACCTATTTCAGAACAAACACGAAAGAAGAATATGAACGCGTATTTAATACAACAAAACAAGACAGGCACAAATTAAGTACATGTTGGGTTTCACCTACTTTCAGTTTCAGTTTTAACATCAACAAGGGAAAGCCTATAAAGGAGCTGGCTGAATTTTACTTGGCTGAAGAATTTGGTGCAGTTTCAGTTTTGGTTTGCTCAAAACAGCACTGAAGCACTTGGATGATTCCATGTGCACCAACACTATTTCCATGCCCGAGAGTTCAGTGCAATTTCAGTTTCAGTCTGCTCAAAACAGTGTTAACAACCTGAAAGGCTTTGATGATTCCATATCCACCACCACTACAGATACCATGCGATGGATCAATACAATATATGGTCCTACTGAAAAGTGAAAAGCGCATAAACTCACTTTACTGCTCAATAACTGAACAGCAGCAGCTTTTACGACTGGAAATTCCTGGTTTTACCAGTGTACTTTTCTTTTTTGTTGGTTGTAATAAGCACATGAACATGTCTACCTTTTATTTTTGGTTTCACGAAAACATAAATCTGCCTAGTGAACTCAACCACAATCACCCTCTCTACTTTCAGAGCTTTCAAACGTTACTTTCTTCCAATCAATTTGACCATGCAGACAGTTGCATGGCTTGTCCACATGAGCTCTCCCTTCACAGGCTGAGTTACAATGCAAGAGTTCAAATTAGTTAGTCCTCTTTTTCTCTCTGTCTTTCTCTTGGTGCATGTGTGGTATCTAAGTGTGCATGCGAGTGTGTGAGTGAGTGAAAATGTGTGTGAGTGTGCGAGTGTGTGTGTGTGTGTGTGTGTGTGTGTGTGTGTGTGTGTGTGTGTGTGTGTGTGTGTGTGTGTGTGTGTGTGTGTGTGTGTGTTGTGAGTGAGTGAGTGTGTGCATGTATGTGTGTGTGTGTGTGTGCATGTGTGTGTATGTGTGTGTACATGTATGCATGTGTGCACGCGTGTACATGTATGTGCATGTGCGTATACATGTGTCTTGAGTGTGTGTATACATGTGTGTCCTTGGGTGGGTGTTACCATGCATGAGCATATGTGCAAATGAGCTGTGTAGAGCATGCACAAATGTGCACACACTTGTGTTCACATGAACTATAAATGTAATGGTAGCCCAATCGATAAATATATTAAAAGTGTCTGCTTAGGAAGCGAGAGAAGTCAGCAGACTGGGGTTTGAATCATTATATACATGGACATTTCCCTCTTCTCCTCCTCTACTTAGAACCTTGAGCAGAGACTTTGGGTACTTATCTTCTGGACAAGGCAATAAACCCAAGGACTCATGTCCAGCATGCCTTTAGCGCATGTATAAGATCCCACAGCAAGTCAAACATTATTCCAAGCAAAATAACTTGCTTAAAAGCACATATGTGAATAGATGTTAAAAGAAATAACGAAAAATAACTTTGAAAATTCCACTCAAAACAGGTACCAAAAAACAAACAAACAAACAAACAAAAGACAAACCAACAAACAAACCCTTATGCATAAACCTAAACAACAATATTAATGATCTCTTGTCAGATATGGACTTCCGACATTACTTTTTGCTCGAGCGTGTGCCAGAGGCATTTATCCAACCTATTTTAATGATTTTTCTTGTGTGTACCAAAATCAAGCAAAGAAAATTAATCCTGTTCCTGGGGCCCTCAGTTTTATAGCACTTTTTCCCCTTGACCGTTATTCTATGATCTTGGAGCACTATTATTTGAGTTTGAAATGACCTACTACGACAAAGTTCCTGGAATCACATGCATTTCAACATGGTGACTCACAGGAAAATGTTTCACAATGTAGAGTGGATATGTAACGATTTTTGTATTTTTCCCATAATAATAATAATAATAATGTTTATTTATATAGCGCATATTCCATGCAAACATGCTCACCAGCGCTTTACATTTCGCAAAACAAAAAATGTTCACAACTACGTATACAATGAGAAAACAACCACCATCAAAGCTACACAAGCAAGAAGACACATCAAAAACCACAGAATATTCAAGTTCAAACACTGACTTACGCAATGAAACAACAACAGACCTTTCGTAATAATAATAATAATAATAATAATAATAATAATAATGAGCATTTATATAGCGCACAGTCCAAAAAATTGCTTCTGGCGCTTTACAAGTACACACACACACACACACAGACACACACACACACACACACACACACACACGCGCACGCGCGCGCGCACGCACACACACACACAAACACACACACACACAACATATACGATCGCAGGTTGTCAATATCATAAGCATAAAGAAGAAGCACCACGAAGAGGAGAAGTCAGCACGAGAACAGATGTGTTTTGAGTGAGGTTTTGAAAGAGGTAATAGACTCTGCGTGCCTGAGAGGAGTTGGTAGGGTATTCCACGTAGTGGGAGCCTGGTAAGAGAAAGATCGTTGGCCATAAGTTTTTGTCCTCACAGAGGGAATGCGGAGAAGTCTAGTGTCAGATGAAGAGCGGAGAGAGCGAGAAGGAGTGTAAATGTGAACAAGTTCAGAGAGGTATTCAGGGCCAGTGCCAGAGACAGCATGGTAGGTCAGTGAAAAAATTTTGTAATCTATCCTGTCTGAGATGGGAAGCCAGTGAAGTGAGTGAAGCAAAGGAGAGACATGTTCAAATTTAGAGGACCTACAAACCAGACGGGCGGCATTATTCTGTATTCGTTGAAGTCTATGTAAGAGATGTTTAGGAAGTCCAACCAAAAGAGAGTTGCAATAGTCAAGTTTAGAGAAGATGAAAGCACAGACTAGAGTTTTAGTAGCGTCAGCAGACAGGAGGTGGCGGACAGAGCTAATCTTCCGAAGTTCAAAGTAAGCATTTCTACAAACATTTGAGATGTGTTGCTGAAAAGAGAGGGTTTGGTCAAGAGTGACCCCAAGACTGCGAACAGCGGAAGAAAAGGGAACTGTGATATTGCCCATTTCAAGAGAAGTGGGCACCGGGAAAGGCTGCTTCCAACTCAGCAGTGGGGCGACCATCCCCAACCCGGCGGGTCCATAGGTGGCGGATAAAGGAACGGCCCTCAGATATGGGGGTTAGCTGCGATATAAGTCAGGTTTGCCTGGTCGAATAAGCAGTCCCGGACCAACTGGCGATGTTCCTACCAGGACGGGGCGGGACAGCAGGTGGCGCTGTTGATCTCCACTGAAATACCCTATATGTCCTATGGTGGGTTCATCCTGCGGTTAAGAGGCGCAGTATAACCTCTAGCCCCAGGGTGGGACCCCTGGCTAATCAATCCCCCCTGTGCTTCCAGGGCAGGACATACGGACCAGGAGCTAAGGGCGGGGTAACCCCTACAGAAAACCTAGAGAGCTGAAGACGGAGAAATGGAGCCTGTATGGCGCTCTCTAACAAATCACCATGCCACGCACCATCGCACAATGGACAATGTCAGACAGATGTGACACGAATGGCGCTCGCCCACTGAGGTCCCCCCAGGGTGGAGCAGCGTCGGACTCCGCGCCTCAACGGAGTCCACCCTCAGCAACTGGAGGTCCCTCTCGTCCGTCCTGGCATGCCAGGGACGGCGGAGGAATGCGACTGGCAGCACCTCAACATCTCCCATGCAGAAACCCTTCATGGTTATGCATTGGAATGCAGAAGGAGTCATAAACAAGAAGACAGAGCTAGAACATCTGCTCCATGAGAAAAACATCAACATCTGTTGTCTTCAAGAAACCCATCTGCAAAGTGGGAAAACACTCAAAGTGAGGGGCTACCAAAGCTTTAGATCAGACAGAACTGACCGACGAAAAGGCGGCATCCTGACACTCGTCAGGAACAACATTCACGCCTGCGAGGAGACTGTCTACATGGAGGGTGCTGAGTACCAGATGATTCGGGCCCAACTGAAGGACACAGAGTTGCGCATACTCAACTTCTACTGCCCCAATGATCGTCCACTCTCCCTTGACACCATATATGTCCCAGACTCGCGCTTCATTGCAGTCGGTGATTTTAACAGTCACTCCCAGAGCTGGGGATATAACCACATGGACCGTCGAGGAGAAGAAGTGGAAGACTGGCAGGATGAACACCATCTCGTCCTCATCAACTCACCGCATGACACTCCAACCTTCTACTCCAGACGTTGGCGAACCACATCCACACCAGATCTGGCTCTCTGCACCGAGGACATCCATAGGGGTGTAATTAGAGAGGTGGGAGACCAGCTTGGAGGAAGTGATCACAGGCCTGTGTTCCTCACTCTCAACGAGAACACAACACAGAACCCTGTAGCCCCACGCTGGAACTACAAGAAGGCAAAGTGGAAGCTCTTTAGCCACCACACAAATGTTCTCACCAATGACCTTCAAGTCAGAGGAAGAGACATCAACAATGCAGTCCACGAATTAAATTCATGTATCCTGAAGGCAGCCCAAGAGTGCATTCCACGAGGTGCTCGGAAAGACTACAAGCCATATTGGAACAACCAACTACAAGAACTGCAGGACGAGACGACCGAAGCCAGACAGAAAGCAGAAAATAACCCATCGGATGAGAACCACCTGTGGCTCCAGCAGACAAAAGCCAGGTTTCTCAAGGCAAAAATCCAAGCCAGACGACAAAGCTGGAGGGAGAAAACAGCTGCTCTGAACCTTGAGAGAGATGGCAAGAAACTCTGGAGAGTCCTGGGACAACTCAACGATGAAGAGAGCAGACATCACAACATCACACTGGAAGATAACGGAGAGTTGTTGACTGGTAGACGCGCTGCCAATCGATTTGCAGACAACTACGCAAATGAGAGCAACATACCAGTCACACCCCTCCAACAAAGAGAAGCAAGAAGAGAACAGCGAGAACGTCCTCACCAGACCACCAATGTGAAACCCATGAAGCAACCCTTCACGCTTCATGAGCTTCAGACAGCTCTCAGGAAGCTAAAAACCAAGAAATCTCCGGGACCGGATGGGATCACTAACGAGATGCTGAAACACCTTGGCAGCACAGCCATCTTGAAACTACTGGATGTCCTCAATCACAGCTGGGAAACCGGCACCTTGGCACAAACATGGCGTGAGGCTATCATGACTCCAATCTATAAGAAAGGAAAGGACAAGAAGAAGCCTGCCAGTTACAGACCAATCAGCTTGACCAGCTGCATGGTGAAGACCCTAGAGAGGATGATCAATCAGCGCCTCCTTTGGTATCTCGAGACTGAGAACATTCTGGTCCCAGAGCAAGCAGGATTCCGATGCTTTCACAGTACAGAAGACCAGGCCACCTTCCTTTCCCAAGAAATTGAAGATGCGTTCCAGGAACAGAAAGTTGTCTTTGCTGCCTGGATCGACCTGCAGAAAGCCTTTGACAAGGTCTGGACTGATGGCCTCTTGGTGAAGCTGCAGAGATGTGGAGTTGGAGGCAATATGCTACGGTGGATCCGAGCCTACCTCCACAACCGCAGAGCACGAGTCACAGTCAACGGACGCAAAGGCAAGAAAGTTCTCTTGCGACATGGAGTCCCTCAAGGTGGAGTTCTCTCCCCCACACTCTTCTTGGTCTTCATTAATGACCTCATAAAAGATCTGCCAAAAGGAATCCATGCAGCACTATACGCGGATGACCTGGTGATATGGTGCAAGGAGGAGTTCACCACCACTGCCACCTACAGAATGCAGCTAGCAGCAGACAAACTGGCAGCATGGGCAGAAGAGTGGAACATCTCGATTAATAAAGACAAGTCCTCCACGGCACTCTTCACCCTGTCATCCAAGCAGAAATCTGGCACCATCAAACTTGGTGACACCCCATTGAAGAAAGATGAGGAAGTTACATACCTTGGTGTCACCTTCGACAAGCGGCAGACCTGGAAGCCTCACATCGAAAGAGCTGAAAGAAAAGCAAGACAAAAGCTCGCCATCCTGCGCAAACTGGCCGGAACCAGCTGGGGAGCCAACGAGAAGGTGCTCAAGCAAACGTACCAGGGAGTGGTCAGACCCCACCTTGAGTACGGTTCTACAGCCTGGTCTACAGCAGCCAAAACCCATCTGCAGACCCTGGACAAAGTCCAGAACCAAGCACTCCGTCTCATCACAGGATCAATGCGATCCACACCAATTCAGGCCATGGAGGAAGTTACTGCCATTCAGCCCCTGGTGCAGAGAAGAGACATGAAAAACTTGGTCCAGGCAGAGAAGATCAAGGTTCTGCCACACCATCCAATGGGACAGAGAATGGACCAACCAACCAAGAGCCGTCTCAAACGCAGCAGCTTCCTCCACGAAACTAGACGGCTTGCCAGGGTGCACCTGGCTGACACACCAACAACACTTCCTCTAAACACCTCTGACCTGCTACCACAACCTTGGAACAACGACTACAAGTTGCTCCAAATCACCACCTCAGTCCCTCAAGTTACCCCAGGAGAGTCCCAAGATGACAGCGTCAAACGCACTCTGACACTCGCCATGATCGACGAGCAATATCCTGCAGAATCCTGGATTCACGTATACACGGATGGCTCGGCAACCAATGCTGTGGCAGATGGAGGAGCGGGCGTACATATCAACTCTCCTGACGGACACGTCATCACAGCAGGGATACCCACTGGCAAACACTGCACCAACTATGCAGCATAAGTGGAGGCTCTTATGAAGGCAGCGGCTCTAATTCATGACATTCAGAGTGACTGCACCCAAGTTGTCTTCCTCTCCGATGCAAAGTCTGTATTGGAAGCACTTGCAGGGGACAAACTTCCACATCTCATGGAAAAGTTGCAAGATGTCGCCAAGCATCGACGTGTGGTCCTGCAGTGGGTTCCGGCCCATTGTGGGATACCTGGAAACGAAGCAGCAGACCAGCTTGCCAAAGATGGAGCCAAAGGAAGACAACCAGAAAAAAGCCTTAGCTTCAGGGAGAAGAAGACCCTTGTGAAGGCAGCCTTCTGCAGAACAACCTCAAAGGATCCATACCATCTCCTTAGCCGTCTGCAGCAGGTGGCGATCTTCAGGCTCAGAACAGGTCACTGTCGCCTGAATGCCCACCTGTTCAGGAAGATGAAGCTGGCCCCATCACCTATCTGTCCTTGTGGTCTGGAAGAACAGACACCAGAACACATCCTTCAGATCTGCCCCCTCTTCCAAGAGCAGAGGGAACAAGTGTGGCCGACGGCACCTCCCCTCCGCACCAAGCTCTATGGCTGCCGACAGGACATGGAGGACACGACAACATTCGTCTCCCTGACTGGACTGACCTTGTGAACGTGCGAACGCAGAAGAAGAAGAAGAAGAGAAGTGGGCAAAGATGGTTGGCTGAGGGATGGAATATGTTATATAAATGAATCACAGCATAATAGGAAAGTTTCTGTTTTTCAGTCTATGCAAAAAAGCTGTCAAATTAAGACCGTTTAACAAGTGTGTTTCTCCTATTTTTCAGTGGTGTTTGTTTCATGTCTGCGTTGTTTGTAGTTGATTGTCTCATGTCTGTGTTGTTTGTAGTTGATTGTTTCATGTCTGTGTTGTTTGTAGTTGATTGTTTCATGTCTGTGTTGTTTGTAGTTGATTGTTTCATGTCTGTGTTGTTTGTAGTCGATTGTCTCATGTCTGTGTTGTTTGTAGTTGATTGTTTCATGTCTGTGTTGTTTGTAGTTGATTGTCTCATGTCTGTGTTGTTTGTAGTTGATTGTTTCATGTCTGTGTTGTTTGTAGTTGATTGTCTCATGTCTGTGTTGTTTGTAGTTGATTGTCTCATGTCTGTGTTGTTTGTAGTTGATTGTCTCATGTCTGTGTTGTTTGTAGTTGATTGTTTCATGTCTGTGTTGTTTGTAGTTGATTGTTTCATGTCTGTGTTGTTTGTAGTTGATTGTCTCATGTCTGTGTTGTTTGTAGTTGATTGTTTCATGTCTGTGTTGTTTGTAGTTGATTGTCTCATGTCTGTGTTGTTTGTAGTTGATTGTTTCATGTCTGTGTTGTTTGTAGTTGATTGTTTCATGTCTGCATTGTTTGTAGTTGATTGTCTCATGTCTGTGTTGTTTGTAGTTGATTGTTTCATGTCTGTGTTGTTTGTAGTTGATTGTCTCATGTCTGTGTTGTTTGTAGTTGATTGTTTCATGTCTGTGTTGTTTGTAGTTGATTGTTTCATGTCTGTGTTGTTTGTAGTTGATTGTCTCATGTCTGTGTTGTTTGTAGTTGATTGTCTCATGTCTGTGTTGTTTGTAGTTGATTGTTTCATGTCTGTGTTGTTTGTAGTTGATTGTCTCATGTCTGTGTTGTTTGTAGTTGATTGTCTCATGTCTGTGTTGTTTGTAGTTGATTGTTTCATGTCTGTGTTGTTTGTAGTTGATTGTTTCATGTCTGTGTTGTTTGTAGTTGATTGTTTCATGTCTGTGTTGTTTGTAGTTGATTGTTTCATGTCTGTGTTGTTTGTAGTTGATTGTTTCATGTCTGTGTTGTTTGTAGTTGATTGTCTCATGTCTGTGTTGTTTGTAGTTGATTGTCTCATGTCTGTGTTGTTTGTAGTTGATTGTTTCATGTCTGTGTTGTTTGTAGTTGATTGTCTCATGTCTGTGTTGTTTGTAGTTGATTGTCTCATGTCTGTGTTGTTTGTAGTTGATTGTTTCATGTCTGTGTTGTTTGTAGTTGATTGTTTCATGTCTGTGTTGTTTGTAGTTGATTGTTTCATGTCTGTGTTGTTTGTAGTTGATTGTTTCATGTCTGTGTTGTTTGTAGTTGATTGTTTCATGTCTGTGTTGTTTGTAGTCGATTGTCTCATGTCTGTGTTTGTTTGTAGTTGATTGTTTCATGTCTGTGTTGTTTGTAGTTGATTGTCTCATGTCTGTGTTGTTTGTAGTTGATTGTTTCATGTCTGTGTTGTTTGTAGTTGATTGTCTCATGTCTGTGTTGTTTGTAGTTGATTGTCTCATGTCTGTGTTGTTTGTAGTTGATTGTCTCATGTCTGTGTTGTTTGTAGTTGATTGTTTCATGTCTGTGTTGTTTGTAGTTGATTGTTTCATGTCTGTGTTGTTTGTAGTTGATTGTCTCATGTCTGTGTTGTTTGTAGTTGATTGTTTCATGTCTGTGTTGTTTGTAGTTTGATTTGTCTCATGTCTGTGTTGTTTGTAGTTGATTGTTTCATGTCTGTGTTGTTTGTAGTTGATTGTTTCATGTCTGCATTGTTTGTAGTTGATTGTCTCATGTCTGTGTTGTTTGTAGTTGATTGTTTCATGTCTGTGTTGTTTGTAGTTGATTGTCTCATGTCTGTGTTGTTTGTAGTTGATTGTTTCATGTCTGTGTTGTTTGTAGTTGATTGTTTCATGTCTGTGTTGTTTGTAGTTGATTGTTCTCATTGTCGTGTTGTGTTTGTAGTTGATTGTCTCATGTCTGTGTTGTTTGTAGTTGATTGTTTCATGTCTGTGTTGTTTGTAGTTGATTGTCTCATGTCTGTGTTGTTTGTAGTTGATTGTCTCATGTCTGTGTTGTTTGTAGTTGATTGTTTCATGTCTGTGTTGTTTGTAGTTGATTGTTTCATGTCTGTGTTGTTTGTAGTTGATTGTCTCATGTCTGTGTTGTTTGT
Source organism: Monoplex corrugatus (assembly GCA_030674185.1). Lineage (NCBI taxonomy): Eukaryota > Metazoa > Mollusca > Gastropoda > Littorinimorpha > Ranellidae > Monoplex > Monoplex corrugatus. Next base: position 97,797,428 of record CM060308.1, read on the forward strand.
GATGTTATTTGTTTCATTGTGTTGTTGTTTGTAGTTGTTTTGATTGTTTCATGTCTGTGTTGTTTGTAGTTGATTGTTTCATGTCTGTGTTGTTTTGTAGTTGATTGTTTCATGTCTGTGTTGTTTGTAGTTGATTGTTTCATGTCTGTGTTGTTTGTAGTTGATTGTCTCATGTCTGTGTTGTTTGTAGTTGATTGTTTCATGTCTGTGTTGTTTGTAGTTGATTGTTTCATGTCTGTGTTGTTTGTAGTTGATTGTTTCATGTCTGTGTTGTTTGTAGTTGATTGTTTCATGTCTGTGTTGTTTGTAGTTGATTGTTTCATGTCTGTGTTGTTTGTAGTTGATTGTTTCATGTCTGTGTTGTTTGTAGTTGATTGTTTCATGTCTGTGTTGTTTGTAGTTGATTGTTTCATGTCTGTGTTGTTTGTAGTTGATTGTCTCATGTCTGTGTTGTTTGTAGTTGATTGTCTCATGTCTGTGTTGTTTGTAGTTGATTGTTTCATGTCTGTGTTGTTTGTAGTTGATTGTCTCATGTCTGTGTTGTTTGTAGTTGATTGTTTCATGTCTGTGTTGTTTGTAGTTGATTGTTTCATGTCTGTGTTGTTTGTAGTTGATTGTTTCATGTCTGTGTTGTTTGTAGTTGATTGTTTCATGTCTGTGTTGTTTGTAGTTGATTGTCTCATGTCTGTGTTGTTTTATAGTTGATTGTCTCATGTCTGTGTTGTTGTTGTAGTTGATTTGTCTCATGTCTGCGTTGTTTGTAGTTGATTGTTTCATGTCTGTGTTGTTTATAGTTGATTGTTTCATGTCTGTGTTGTTTGTAGTTGATTGTCTCATGTCTGTGTTGTTTGTAGTTGATTGTTTTCATGTCTGTGTTGTTTGTAGTTGATTGTTTCATGTCTGTGTTGTTTGTAGTTGATTGTTTCATGTCTGTGTTGTTTGTAGTTGATTGTTTCATGTCTGTGTTGTTTGTAGTTGATTGTCTCATGTCTGTGTTGTTTATAGTTGATTGTCTCATGTCTGTGTTGTTTGTAGTTGATTGTCTCATGTCTGCGTTGTTTGTAGTTGATTGTTTCATGTCTGTGTTGTTTGTAGTTGATTGTTTCATGTCTGTGTTGTTTATAGTTGATTGTTTCATGTCTGTGTTGTTTGTAGTTGATTGTCTCATGTCTGTGTTGTTTGTAGTTGATTGTTTCATGTCTGTGTTGTTTGTAGTTGATTGTTTCATGTCTGTGTTGTTTGTAGTTGATTGTTTCATGTCTGTGTTGTTTGTAGTTGATTGTTTCATGTCTGTGTTGTTTGTAGTCGATTGTCTCATGTCTGTGTTGTTTGTAGTTGATTGTTTCATGTCTGTGTTGTTTGTAGTTGATTGTCTCATGTCTGTGTTGTTTGTAGTTGATTGTTTCATGTCTGTGTTGTTTGTAGTTGATTGTCTCATGTCTGTGTTGTTTATAGTTGATTGTCTCATGTCTGTGTTGTTTATAGTTGATTGTCTCATGTCTGTGTTGTTTGTAGTTGATTGTCTCATGTCTGCGTTGTTTGTAGTTGATTGTTTCATGTCTGTGTTGTTTATAGTTGATTGTTTCATGTCTGTGTTGTTTGTAGTTGATTGTCTCATGTCTGTGTTGTTTGTAGTTGATTGTTTCATGTCTGTGTTGTTTGTAGTTGATTGTTTCATATCTGTGTTGTTTGTAGTTGATTGTTTCATGTCTGTGTTGTTTGTAGTTGATTGTCTCATGTCTGTGTTGTTTGTAGTTGATTGTTTCATGTCTGTGTTGTTTGTAGTTGATTGTTTCATGTCTGTGTTGTTTGTAGTTGATTGTCTCATGTCTGTGTTGTTTATAGTTGATTGTTTCATGTCTGTGTTGTTTATAGTTGATTGTTTCATGTCTGTGTTGTTTGTAGTTGATTGTCTCATGTCTGTGTTGTTTGTAGTTGATTGTTTCATGTCTGTGTTGTTTGTAGTTGATTGTTCATGTCTGTGTTGTTTATAGTTGATTGTTCATGTCTGTGTTGTTTGTATGTTGATTGTTTTTCATGTCTGTGTTGTTTGTAGTTGATTGTTTCATGTCTGTGTTGTTTGTAGTTGATTGTTTCATGTCTGTGTTGTTTGTAGTTGATTGTTTCATGTCTGTGTTGTTTGTAGTTGATTGTTTCATGTCTGTGTTGTTTATAGTTGATCGTCTCATGTCTGTGTTGTTCGTAGCTGATTTTTGGTATTTTGAAATTTTCTAACCCTTTGATTCCCACACCCTGTCCACCGGCATTCTGCACTGTCAACTATGAAGGAAGCTGGTGGATAGAATGAGGGAGTCAAAAGGTTTAAGTTTTTGCAGTTGGTGGATAGGGTGTGGGAGTAAAAAATTGAAACTTTGGGATTTAAAAAGCAAATGTGAATACAAATACAAAAATAACTGCGGACACAAAAACACATATAAAAACAGGACCAAATTAACTAAAATTGCTTCTGCATATCTCACTTCCCTAGAGCCAAAAATGCACTCAACACATGTACCCAATTATCAATCCCAAGTACGTAAAACTTTATTGAACACATACAGGTAAATGGGTCAACAAAGCAGTAAATGACGAAATGACAAAAAGCAAAGGAACAGGGCAGAAAGAAAGAGAGTAACAGCAAAGAAAAAATTTCTAGCACAGAATTTCCAGATACTATTTATACTGAAAGAGCCCCCTGCCAGTATCTCTACGGGGGGAACACAACACATGCACAGACTAGGCTAAAACAATGCTTAACAAACACATCAACACACACACATCTGTATTTCAGAGGGAATTACACGGATGCACGTGCTTTTCATTTTTCGAAGACCTTGTTTGCATGCAGCCTGTGCGGCTCCCTATGTGAACATTTTCTCCTGTTTTTATCCAACAAAAAAAGTTGTTATCCCTTCCCCTCCCTTACCTGCGCTTCACTGATGCCCAGTTCAATGGTCTCCAAGGATTTCTTGAGGATGTTGGTCTTCTCCTCCACGAGGTTGGTGTCCCCGCTCTCCCTCTTGATGGTCTTGAGGGAGGAGAGGAGGGAGTTGAGGATCTGATGATGCTCATTCTTCAGAGTGTCCAGCCCCTGGATCACTGTCTTTGTGTTGCTCACTATCTCGTCCTGTGACAGGGCTGTCATCTTGCCGATCTCCTCAATCTTCTTCCTGCAAGCACACAAACAATACAAGACTGAATGGAATAGACCGGATAGATGGAAATTTGTGCGGTCCACAGGTGGAAATTTGTGCAGCCGACAAATTGCTGGTAGGATCAGAAATGTGTTAAATAATATAATAATAATTAATAATTACAATATTTATATAGCGCAAAATCTTGATAAAATCAAATCTAAGCACTGAAACACACACACACGCACGCACGCGCGCGCGCACGCATGCACACAAGCGCGCGCACGCACGCACGCACACGCACCACCACGCACACACACCCACGCACACGCACACACACACACACACACGGCTATAAATGGGGAGAAAGAATAAAAACAATGGAAAATTATAGAGAGCATATTATATACAATTATGTATTGCAATGTGATTCCCCTTCGAGTGGAGACAGGCTGCAGAGGGGATTGAGTGAGGTCAGGATTTTATGCAGAGGAGAAAAGGTGAGTTTTGAGAGCGGACTTGAAGGAGACAAAAGTAGGTTGCTGACGGACTGAGAGAGGAAGTTTGTTCCAGGAGAGCGGACCAGAAACAGAGAAGGCTCGTGGACCATAGGTATTGAGCTTAGTGCGTGGAAAGCGAAAAGTCAGAGGATCGGAGGCAGAGCGAGGGTACGTGAGGGAACATAGATCTCAAGTAGGCTTGACAGGTAATCGGGGGCTGCGTTATTGAGGCTTTTGTAGCACATGGTGTCTAGTTTGTACTGTATGCGCTTTGATACAGGGAGCCAGTGAAGTTGTGCCAGGAGAGGAGATATGTGGTCAGCTTTTTTCTTTTTGAGTACAAGGCGTGCAGCATTGTTTTGAATGCGCTGTAGGATGTGAGTGGTGGAGGCAGGAAGACCGGACAGGAATTGCAATAGTCAATGCGAGACATTATGAAGGAGAGAACGAGTTTTGCAGTTGTTTCCACAGAGAGATACTTCCTGATCAGACTTATACGATGGAGGTGATAGTAGCAAGATCTGGCAGTTTGAGAAACAAAGTTGTTCATGGAGAGGGTAGAGTCAATGCAGACACCAAGGTTTTTAGCTGAATCAGAAATTGGGACTGATGTGTTACATAATGGGAGAGAAAGAGGAGGCAGCTGAGAAAGTTTCTGGCAGGTGCCAATGAGGATAGCTTCTGTCTTGTCATCATTTAGCTGAAGTTTGTTGTATGTCATCCAATTTTTGATGTCCGAGTAACACTCAGTGGTGCGAGTCAGGAGGCGCTGTATATTGTCAAGTGAGTCACTGTCTTGAAGCTGGGTGTCATCAGCATAGAAGTGGTGTTTTATAGAGTGGGAATTGATGATGGTGGACAGGGGGGAGGTGTAAAGAGTGAAAAGAACAGGGCCAAGGACAGATACTTGTGGAACACCACAGGTCAGGTATGCAGGTTGAGAGTAAGTGCCATTGATGAGAACAGTTTGTTTTCTGTTTGATAGATAAGAAGTGAACCAGGAGAGAGCAATGTCAGAGATGCCAAAAGTATGATGAAGTCTAGAAAGGAGAATACCATGATCAATGGTATCAAAGGCTGCAGACAGATCAAGGAGTGTGAGGAGAGAGACTTTGCCAGTATCAGTTGCAAGGAGGAGATTGTTGAGAATGTGTAGCAAGGCAGTTTCAGTGCTATGGCACTGGCGGTAGGCTGACTGGAAAGGATTGAGGAGATTGTTGTCAGACAGGTGAGAGTTCAGTTGGTTGAGGACAACTTTTTCAAGCAGTTTTGACAAGAAAGAGAGATTAGAGATAGGCCGGTAATTTTTCAGTTCATTTGGGTCTAAATTGTATTTCTTGAGGAGAGGGTGAACAATAGCAGACTTGAAAGAATCTGGGACAGTTCCAGTTTGGAGAGAAGTGTTGATGATGTCAGTGATGAATGGGAGGAGCGTAGGGAGACAGTCAGAGTAGAGAGAACCTGGAAGAGGATCCAGTTCGCAGGTTTTGAACGACATGGATCTGATTGTGTTGAGAATTTCTTCTTGTGAGACTGGGGTAAGAGTAGTAAGAGGTGTGTCAGAGAAGGAAGGGTCAGGTGGGCATGGTTGACAGGGTGTCCTGTCAAGCCTGTCACGAAGAGTTTGTATTTTGGTATTTGTATTTAAAGACCGGTTCTTGACTGAAGCTGGCTGAATGACACAGTGATGTCATTTAGTCCTGTAATGCTTGCAAGCCCTGTGGAATAGGAAGACAAATCACATCACAGAGCACCACTACCTAGTTGCTAGTCTTCCTAAACCATCACTGCCTGACTACACTAGTTGCCTGCCTGACTACACTAGTTGCCTGTCTCCTATTGCCTGACTACACTACTTGCCTGTCTCATGCCTGACTACTACTGCCTGCTCTATGCCTGACACTATACTTGCCTGTCTCCTATTGCCTGACTACACTAGTTGCCATCTCCTATTGCCTGACTATTCCAATCTCCATTGCCTGACTACACTAGTTGCCATTTCCTATTGCCTGACTACAATCTGCTAACATTAGTTGCTGTTCCTACAGCCTGACTACACTATTGCCTGCTCTACACTGACTACACTAGTTGCCTCCGACTACACTAGCTACTGTCTCCTATTGCCTGACTACACTAGTTGCCTGCTCCTACAGCCTGACTACACTAGTTGCCTGCCTGACTACACTAGCTCCTGTCCTATTGCCTGACTACATAGTTGCCTGTCTCCTACAGCCTGACTACACTAGTTGCCTGCTGACTACCTAGCTACTGTCTCTATTGCCTGACTACACTAGTTGCCTGCCTGACTACACCTACCTGCTCTATGCCTGATACATTGCCTGTTCTACAGCCTGACTACACTAGTTGCCTGCTGACTCCTAGCAGCTCTATGCCTGACTACACTAGTTGCCTGTCTCCTAAGCACTACACTAGTCCTCTGAACACTAGCTACTGTCTCCTATTGCCTGACTACACTAGTTGCCTGCCTGACTACACTAGCTACCTGTCTCCTATTGCCTGACTACACTAGTTGCCTGTCTCCTACAGCCTGACTACACTAGTTGCCTGCCTGACTACACTAGCTACTGTCTCCTATTGCCTGACTACACTAGTTGCCTGTCTCCTACAGCTGACTACACTGGCCTGCTGACTACACTAGCTACCTGTCTCCTATTGCCTGACTACATATTGCTGCTGACACATAGCTACCTGTCTCCTATTGCCTGACTACACTAGCTACCTGTCTCTATTGCCTACTACACTAGTTGCCTGTCTCCTATTGCTGACTACACTAGTTGCCTCAAATACACTACTACGTCTCCTATGCCTGACTACACTAGCTACCTGTCTCCTATTGCCTGACTACACTAGTTGCCTGTCTCCTATTGCCTGACTACACTAGTTGCCAATCTCCCACTGCCTGACTACACTAGTTGCCTGTCTCCTATTGCCTGACTACACTAGTTGCCAATCTCCCACTGCCTGACTACATTAGTTGCTCGTCTCCCTAACCCTAACCCTGACTGAGCTAGTAATCTGTATCCATGGTTATGGGTGGGCAGGGTTACTGATATTGTTATTGTTATTGTTGTTTAAAGCCCAGCCGACTGCATAGAGCTATATTAAGGCTATAACCGTTTCAAAACATGCAAAACTTCAACAGGAAAAAAAAAAGGAAAGAAAATTAAGCACACATATCAATGCATTCATGCACATAATCTAAGGACATGCCCCTGGCGTTACCACTCTGTCCAATTTATCGCACAGGGAATTCGAAAAACACACAAAAATTAAATACCTAAAGACACCAAAACGTTATAAAAACGGGTATAAATTACCTAAGATATCTTCCGCATATCTCACCTACCTAGAGCCAAAAATACGCTTAATACATGTATCCAAGTATCAATCCTAAGAAAAAGTATGCAAGATTTTATCAAACACGTATAGGTGAATGGACCAACAAGATAAAAAATGATAAGAAGAAATGACCAAGGCAGAAAGGAACAAGGCAGAAACAAAGAGAGTGATGGAAAAGAGGAATTTCCAGAAGGTGGGGATACTATTCATACTGAAAGAGTCCCCCAGCATCCCCACTGGTTTGGGAAGGGGGGGGGGGTGGCAAGATGAGGAGGGAGCCAAATAGTTAATAATTGCCACTAGGTTAATACACCCTAATTATGGACATATACAGGAACGTGCTGACAGAGACAACACCTGGTCACTAACAGTCAGAAAAGCGCTCTCTCTGTAACTATGATAAACTGTGGTGACATCTGTTTGCAAACTGTCACCATGACAATAACTGTGGTGACATCTGCCTGCAAACTGTCAACATGACTGGGCAAAGCATCACAGATAAATGGAGGGGGGAAGGATATAATTTTGTTCATTTATCAAAACTGCTAACACATACAGTCTCAACCTACCTGTCAGATTATCTGTCTATCTATCTACGTGTCTGTCAAAGCATCAAAGATGAAAGGATGAGGGAAGGATATCAATTTTGTTCACTTATTAAAACTACTAACAAACACAGCATCAACCTACCTACCTACCTGCCTGCCTGTCTGTCTGTCTGTCTGTCTGTCTGTCTTCTATCTATCTATCTATCTATCTATCTAACCAAACAAAACTACTGACACACAATATCTACCTACCTACCCACCTATCTGTCTGTCTAACTGAACAACTGAACAGCAGAAGAAAACATGAACAAGCAATATAGTAACTCTACAGTCAAACATTGATTTGACAAAGCCTGAAGAAATAGAGAAATGAAAAGAAAACAAAACAAAACAAAAATTAGACTAAAAAAGAGAGTAGAAACAGGTCTAAACTCCTTTATCACACAACTTACTGGGTACATGTATCAGACTTCCTTCCAGACTAAATGTACCTTTTCCAGCCTTACTGTGTAGCCCCCTTTTAAAGGAAACATATCCATGGGACTGCTGAAATGTCACACTGTGAAGGAAATCACTCTCTGTGTGTGTGTGTGTGTGTGTGTGTGTGTGTGTGTGTGTGTGTGTGTGTGTGTTGTGTGTGTGTGTGTGTGTGTGTGTGTGTGTGTGTGTGTGTGTGTGTGTGTGTGTGTGTGTGTGTGTGTTTGAACTCTTCCAATGTTTGTGTATTTCACCAGTAAGCAGGGCAATAGCAGAAATCCAGTTGTAATAAGGACCAAACCCAACCAGGTAAACCAATCATGTTTCCAACTTTATACGTAAAAAGAAGCCCACACTCACCTTTTATATTGTATGTGTGTGTGTTCACCTTCATTTAATGTCTATCCACATAATGTGATATTAGAGTGTGTGTGTGTGTGTGTGTGTGTGTGTGTGTGTGTGTGTGTGTGTGTGTGTGTGTGTGTGTGTGTGTGTGTGTGTGTGTGTGTGTGTGTGTGTGTGTGCCGCACGCGCACACACACAGAGAGAAGAGACAGACACACGACAGAGAGAGAACAAATACATAATATATACTGGACACATCCATCATACATAGACAGAGAGCAGAGAAAAACAAATACATACATACATACATACATAGACACATACATACAAACATCCATACATACATACACACATACATGAATACGTACATACATACATACATGCACACATATACACACAAACAGTGACAATGGATTCTTTTTACACAGGAAGTTGTAAAGTTTATAAATAATATCACCTCACAGAAATATACAATGCAAAAGCTGACGTTATTTCATACAGCTGATAAAGACCATCTCAATGATACCAAACTGGTCACAGTGTAAGTGATAAATATCAAGTCAAAGTAAAACAAAACAAACATAACATTGGATGAATAAATAATGAATGAAATGAATGAATGAATAAATGAATGAATGAATGATGAAGTTAGGCATATTCTCTCAAGAGTCTTATTCACACTTTCCCTCCACCATCTCCCTTCCAAAACCACAGAATCAGGAACTTGAGGCAGGAAATAGCAAGTAGCAGCAGAAAGACAATACTTCAATAACAACAAGACAGAAGTCATTTGATAGTGACAGCAAAGAATGATGATAATCAAAACAACAACAAGGATAATGAAGACAACTTTCCAAGTGCAAAACCTTGCTGATAAGGAGGAAGCAGAAAGCATTTCACATCATCAAGAATAATGATGTGTACAATGTGTATGCTGATGCGTGCATACAAGCATGTAACTGATTCACACTGACTTCTCCCTTACTCTCATAACACATGTGTACACCACAATTGTGCACACCCACACCCGCACACACACATTCACTTGCACGCGCGCGCGCACCCACCCACACACACACACACACACAGCCCTACTCATTTATTCACTCAGTCCGATCAATACATTTGACACAAATTCTAGAAGCAAGAGTGCTACTAGGCAAACATTCATCAACAACCCAAAAACACGACACGACACAACACAACATGACACAATACAACACAACACGCCATGCCACAACATGACACAATACAACCCATCACAAACAAAAACACAACACATGACGCATTACAACACAACAGGACATGACACATTACAACACAACACGACACATTACAACATGACACAACACAACACAACATGACACAATACAACACAATGCAACAGAACACACTGCAACAGAACACCACACACACACAACACACACACACACACACACACACACACACACACACACACACATACCCATACATGCATGCGCTCACGCGCGCGTGCACACACACACACACACAAACACACACATAAACAGGCACATACAGTCTCTTAGAGTATTTAGTCATATATGGATAGATGTGAAAAGAAACAATGAATGAATATACATCACACACACACACACAACACACACACACACACACACACGCCTACATGATGCATTATACATACATATACACTCATACACGCGCACACAAACACACACACACTTTCTAACAGCACATATGTATTGAACAGACATTAACAGAAACAACGAAAGGACAAACACACAAACACACACAGAATTAACACACACACAGTATACAGATACAACTGCAGACACTAGACAACGACAATGAGGTCAGACAATACTCAAGGAAGACAAAGGGCAACGGGAAGTTCAACCTGAAAAGATCACGTCACCATCAATGACAGTGATACTTGAGATTGCCGCTATTAAGCCACCAAACAGCCTCCATTGTGCCACGAGATAGGGCCCCATTGCGAAATGAGTTAGGGCCCCATTGCGAAATGATATAAGACCTATTGTGCCACGAAATAGGGCCTAACTGTGCCACGAAATAGGGCCCCACTGTGCCACAAAATAGGGCCCCACTGTGCCACGAAATAGGGCCATATTGTGCCACAAAATAGGGCCCCACTGTGCCAGGAAATCGGGCCCCATTGTGCCACGAATTAGGCCCCCACTGTGTCACAAATAGTGCCCCATTGTTCCACAAAATTGGGCCCCACTGTGCCAGGAAATAGTGTCCCGCTGTGCCACAAAATAGGGCCCCACTGTGCTACGAAATAGGGCCCCATTGTGCCACAAAATAGGGCCCCATTGTGCCACAAAATAGGGCCCCATTGTACCACAAAATAGGGCCCCACTGTGCCACAAAATAGGGCCCAACTGTGCCACGATATAGGGCCCAACTGTGCCACGAAATAAGGCCCCATTGTGCAACTAAATAGGGCCCCACTGTGCTACGAAATAGGGCCCCATTGTGCCACAAAATAGGGCCCCATTGTGCCACAAAATAGGGCCCTACTGTGCCACTAAATAGGGCCCCATTGTGCCACAAAATAGGGCCCCATTGTGCCACAAAATAGGGCCCCATTGTGCCACGAAATAGGGCCCCACTGTGTCACAAAATAGGGCCCCACTGTGCCACGACACAGGGCCCCACTGTGCCACGAAATAGGGCCCCATTGTGCCACAAAATAGGACCCCATTGTGCCACTAAATAGGGCCCAACTATGCCATGAAATAAGGCCCCACTGTGCCACTAAATAGGGCCCCATTGTGCCACGAAATAGGGCCCAATTGTGCCTCGAAATAGGGCCCCATTGTGCCACAAAATAGGGCCCCATTGTGCCACGAAATAGGGCCCCATTGTGTCACAAAATAGGGCCCCATTGTGTCACGAAACAGGGCCCACTGTGCCACGAAACAGGGCCCCACTGTGCCATTAAATAGGGCCCCACTGTGCCACGAAATAGGGCCCCATTGTGCCACTAAATAGGGCCCAACTGTGCCATGAAATAAGGCCCCATTGTGTCACAAAATAGGGCCCCACTGTGCCACGAAAAAGGGCCCCATTGTGCCACGAAATAGGGCCCCATTGTGCCACGAAATAGGGCCCCATTGTGCCACTAAATAGGGCCCAACTGTGCCATGAAATAAGGCCCCACTGTGCCACTAAATAGGGCCCCACTGTGCCACTAAAAGGGCCCCACTGTGCCACTAAATAGGGCCCCACTGTGCCACGAAACAGGGCCCCATTGTGCCTCGAAATAGGGCCCCATTGTGCCACAAAATAGGGCCCCCGTTGTGTCACAAAATAGGGCCCCGTTGTGTCATGAGGCAGGGTCCCAATATGCCATGAAATAGGGCTCCATTGTGCTATGAAGTATGGCCCCATTTTGTGCCATGACAGGGCCACTGTGCCATGAGGTAGGGCCTATTGTGCCAAGAGACAGGGCCATTTTGCCAAGATAGGACTCCAATGTGCCATGAGGTAGGACCCCACTGTGCCATGAGATAAGGTCCCTATTGTGCCATATGAGATAGGGCCCTGTTGTTCCAGGAGATAGGACCCTATTGTGCCATGAGATAAAGCCTCATTGTGCCCTAAGGTCCCACTGTGCCAAGAGATATAGCCTCACTGTGCCATGACAGGGCCTAGGGCCGCACTGTGTCCTGATAGGGTCGCATCGTGCTGTGAGACATCCATGAGACAGACATCATTGTGCCATGAAGAACCAAGAAAAAGAGAAAGACAGTGACTAAGCAATGGACTCCATAGCACATCTGTCCCGCTCTCCATATTACACAATATCACATTGTGTACGCAATGGGATCGATTTCAAATGAAAGAATGAACAATTGTTTCTTTTTGAAGGACTCTTTCTTTTGTTTTGTTTAAAACTTACTAACTTTGATCAAAGAAATCATTTTAGACAATAAAGACCAGCTTAAATCACCAGTGTAACTTTTCCTATAGGAATTATACAAATCTTAAAAAAAAACTTTATGATGGAAAGTACACAAATGGTGATTTTCATCAGTTTGTCAACAGGTCACACTGAAACAAGCAACCTACACAGTAAAAAAAAACCATCTCTTGTTTCTCAAGGCCGAGTTTGGAGTTTGGTCAAGAGGGTTTTATCGTTCTCTGACAATTCTGTATGTGCTCCAGCCAAATCTACCATTATAATCTGGCTGACTCCTTGAACCTGTACGAAAGTCTATGCATTGGCAAGGCCTTGAAATGAAAAGAAGAGGACGGGGGGGGGGGGGGGGGGGGGGGGGGAACAGGACCTATGAAACACAAAGCCGATACCACCTGAATGAGCGCAGCATTCACACGGGCAGCAAACTGGTCAGTTTTTCGTTGCTGGCAGGGACTGAACTTGACACATCAGAGTTCTTTTTCTTTTTAAATTCATTCTTGTTTTAACCTTTTTGACTCCTGCACGCTGTCCACCAGCAACCTGCATTCCCAACCATGCTGACGTGAGGGAGTCTAAGGGTTAAGTTTTTGCAGTTGGTGGATAGGGTGCGGGAGTCAACGGGTTAATATCATTGCACTCTGGGAGATTTCTTTTGTGTTTCAGCTTTTTTTTTCTTTCTGTCCCATTTTGTGTGCCACCTTAATGGCCGCATCAGCTGGCACAGTTTTTACAATGCCATGATGATAAAAATGACAATGATGATAATCAAAATGAAAATAAGTGGTTCCAGCGAGGAGTCAAGGAGGCCATCTACATCGCAGCCACCAACCCCCCGCTCAACAGGGACCGGGGCCGTTACACCCTGCCCCCGGTGTACCATTCTCTGATTCGATCTCGTGAACTGGGTTCATCCCATGTTCGCGAGATCTGAGTAGAGATTCACGCAGACAGCATTAGAGCGCTGACGAAGATGGCGAGAACGCCATCGAAAGCTACGGAACTGTGAGTAGCGATTTTTACACTGTTGGGAGACCTTGTTCTTCAAAATTGGTAGCATTATGATGATAATCATGATGCTGTGGAATGCCATCTAGGATTGAGACTGCCTGGCAGGGCTGTACTTTACGCTTACCATCATAATATATCCTGGTGTGAACCAGGCCCGAGAGATACAGACATCTGTGGTGCTGATCAGAAGATCTGAGCAACACCCTCAATGATGCATCTGTTAAGTGGATGAAACTCAACTGTGTGTTCCCAGTCTTCCCAATGAGCCCAAAGCTTGCTCAGCTCTGGGTAGTAGGCGGTTAGAGCCGAAATATGTCACAGTGACTTTTTAAGGGACAACCCATAACCTTGCAGTCTGTAGCCACTACACCACAGTAACTGTTATGTCAGAGATCTTCAATCCACAGCTTTATCACCAGAGCCAGCCAACCTGTAGTAACCCTTTGACTCCTGCACCCTGTCCACAAGCGTCCTGCATAGCCAAACGTGCAGGCAAAGCTAACAAATTAACTCTGACTCCTTGCCCTGTCCACCAGCTCCCTGCAGAAAGGTGGTGGATAGGTTGAGAGAGTCAAAGGGTTAAGTTTGTGCAGCTGGTGGACACGGGACGGGAGTCATAGGGTTAAACCTGCTGGCCCAACTATGAGTCGAACCTATGACTTGTTATTATCAGCATGGAGCTGTAACCAGCTGAGCTAATAGAACCACACACACACACACACACACACACACACATACACACACACACACACACACACACAAAGCATGTGTGTGTGCGCGTGCGCACACACGCTTTGTGTGTGTGTGTGTGTGTGTGTGTGTGTGTGTGTGTGTGTGTGTGTGTGTGTGTGTGTGTGTGTGTGTGTGTGTGTGTGTGTGTGTGTGTGTGTGTGTGTGTGTGTGGTCCTATTAGCACAAACCTGAAATAACCGGGAGAAAAAAATCATGGCTCACATGTGGCTGCACTGTCAGCATGGAACTCAAACTCGTTGAGATAATGGGACAAAAATCCCTGAGCTAAAGGGGGGGGGGGGGGGGTGACATGGCTGACCCGGAGGCTGAACCCATGACCCCTGTATTATCAGCAAGACATTCAAACCAACTGAGATAATGGGACCAAAAAAGAAAAGAAAAAAAAAACAACTAAAGAAGGAGAGGTTGGGGGGGGGGGGGGGGAGGAGGGGAGCATGGCCCACCTGGGGTTAAACCATGACCCTGGCATTATCAGCATGGCACTCAAACTAACTCAGACAACATCTTGAAAACCTGCAGTGTGATAAAAAAAACAAAAACAAAAACAAACAAAAAACCCAAGAATAATCTAAACTGAAAGTATGATTTTTTTAACATTTTCAAAATCTATTCCGATAAAAGTCTCCATTTTCTCTAGATCAACAAACCATACAACTTTGGACCACATCCTTAAGGTCTTTACACTGAGCATACAATTTGTGAAGCATACACTGTCGAAGTAAACAACAGCTATGATAATGTAACACCTAATTTTAAGTCACTAGACTTAAGTGGGCCACAGAAGGGTCAATGCCCTGAAAGTGATAATTTTTCAAATATAAATAACTGATGTCTGAACTATTCATGTCTGCTGTTCACCACCTCTGAACTTTGATTAGTCATCTGCATCATACTGTTTACCAGATTTTAAACTCCCAACACAGAACAACAAATATGAGCTCATCTCAATTTTCTTAAACACGAATACATGTAATACCTATTTCATTGTTAATTACAAGTATACATAGATGAATGTTTTAGTTATGTATTCCTAAAAACACTTAGTTTTTTCAAGCAACTGTGACAACTATACTAATAAAACTTAATTTATTTCCCTACTCTAAACGTTTATGGAGATACAGTGTTTAGTCTGTAAATGCAGAAGTGGTCATTTTGAAGAAATATGCTTTAAAGGTTCTTATTACACAGCTGACTACAGTCCAGAGACAATCATTCAATCATTCCCCTCTTCCCTCAACAAAACACCCCTCCGTCAGTTTGAAAAAAAAAAATTAATGAGATTGAGAAAAAGTGGCAAAAGATTACTGCTGGCATCAATTAGGATAGAGATAATGACTGGTACCAGTAGGAGGGGAAGGAAATAGTCTTTCTTAATCATCCCCAGACGCGTAGCCAGGCAGCAGGGAATCAACAGTTCAACCCTTCTTGTCTTCCTCCCTGCTCAGTGAACAAACACCTCTTGCACCTGCTGGTCTTTTAACCTTCCAACACTTTCATTTTCACCTGCCTCTATCCTTTATATTTTAGCCTTAAAAACGTTTATATCAAAATTTACTTGATTAATTAAACTACAAATGGTCTGGAAGTTATACCTACAGTCTTATAACAGTGGCTAGTTAACCAATTTGTCTCTAAAATCCACAATGCTTCTCTAACCCGAAAAACAAAAACAAGAAACAACAATTACAACAACAGCAACAACAAAACAGGTATACACATAAAAGCCCATCCACATTATTTGAATGTATGAGAGTTGCAGCCCATGAAAGAGGAGTGAAAAATGCCAGCTCTCCAACATACCACCATCCCAAATTTATCTAATCCAGTCCCAATGCCAAGACATCACAGTGACTGGTGATGTCAAACCACCATGTGGTCATCCATCACTGGGGACTGCACTGTTGCCTGGTCATGTCAGTGAAGCATCCAGTATGTTCAGGACACCTTCTGTAGTGGTGGTTTTACCCTCACAATTAAGGAAGACCTCTGACAACCATCCAGAATATGATCTTGTGGTCTGAATAATTTGGTGGCGGTCCATCTACAAACAGTGTATGAAAAGCTCGCTGACACATTTTTGTACACACGAGTAAAAACATACACACATTCAACTCGTGCCAAAAACAATCATTCCCTTTTTTTTTAAAAGGATCATCGCACTCAGGGAGGTAACCTTTCAGCTCACTTTTTTTTTTACATCCCATTTTCTATGCCACCTTAATGGCCGCAGATGCTGGCACAGTTTTTACAATGCCATGATGATTATGTTGATGAGGAAGATAATCATGATGCTATGGAGTTCCATCTAGGACTGACACTGCCTGACTGGGCTGTACTGTATGCTTACTATCATAATATATCCTAGTGTTAACCAGGCCTGAGAGATACAGACACCTGCGGTGCTAGTCAGAAGATTTCAGCAACATCCTCAATGACGCATCCGTGAAGTGGATGAGACTCGACTGTGTGGTCCCAGTCTTCCCAATGAGCCCTTAGCATGCCTAACTCTGGGTAGGAGCCAGTTAGAGCTGAAAAATCTCACAACCAATTCTTAAAGCGGCTGAATGGGATTCAAATCCACACCCTTGCAGTCCGTAGTCCGTTGCGTTAACCGCTACACCATGGATCATTCCAATCTAAGGGGAAGAAAAACGTACTAAATCTAAGTTTCTTTATTTCATTTTGTTTGTTTGTTTGATGACTTTTCTTCACTTTCTCAAAGCATACAAGATACAATTATAACACAATAATGCACCAGTATAGCATGGGCTTCACTCATATCACACTTGTTTTGAACTGAAGAAAACACAGACGCATGTATACTGAAAAAGAGATCTCATATTTTGAAGTGAAGAAAAGGCAGGTACTAAAAAAGAGATCTTGCATCGATCTGCCGTCACACTGGATGAGTCATAATGTCACTGGATTAGGTGGACACTAACTAAAACAGCTCTAGAAAAATGGTTTGTACCCTAAAATGAACAACCAAATATAAATTAAAACAAACAAAGAAATTTCAAGACAATCATTTCACACTCATTATTTCAGTTTTTACACATTCTTGTTTCTGTACAATTCACGGTTACAAACTCATTCAAACTAACAATGTTACAACTTTTTCCTAAACAACACAACAAAAAGACAACAACAAAAAACAAAACAAAAACAAACAGAAAACCCCCCACCAAATTATGGTTGTAATCTGTTCATAAATACCAAACATGAAGATTTTTCATCTTGTGGCCCAACATATTTACCTTACACCCATTCTACTTGATGCATATTTCATGGCCTCAAATGGCTGGACTCACGATTTGAATTTGGTACAGATCTATAGATCCACACAGCTAAAAAATTTCAGTTTTATTTTCCTTGCACATATTTTCACATGACGATGAAAGAAACGACGTGAAAGGAAAAGGACAGAAACTTTGACCAAAACTGTAACTTTTTGACAGGAAAAAACCTTGCAAGCAATGCCACAGTAAACAGACACACAACAGACATGTTATTCAAAAACAAAACAAAAGAAGCACCAAGAGACATGCTTCTGGCACAGTTTCCATTTTTAAACCAAGTATGTTATAGGTAAAAACACAAGAGGGCTGCCAACTGCTGAAGCCATCAGGAAGGTGAGAAGCAAAACATCTCTAGCGTACCAGCTGTGGGGGTTGCCAACTTCTACACTCCTACAGGTTGTCTTTGTCATCATCAGAGATGTGGGGAGAAACTCAGAAAGACAGTCTGGGTTGTTTTGGTTTTTGAAACATTCTGATTTTTTCTCAGATGCCATGTTTTACCCCACTGTGCAGGCAGAATGATGCTGCACAATCTGCACGTTCCTCAAACAAGGTATTCGTGTAAGCTGGGTGTTTGCATGTTTCCGTAAGCCACCAGAAACGGACATGATGTACAGGGTCCTTAACTCTCTGACTCCCACATCCTCTCCACCAGCTGCAAAAACCTAACCCTTTGACTCCCTTACCCTATCCACCAGCTTCCTGCAGGAAGCTGATGGATAGGGTGAGGGAGTCAAAGGGTTAAGTTTTTGCTTTGCTAGCATGGTTGACAATGCTGGATGCTGGCAGACGAGGTGCAGGAGTCAAAGGGTTAATGTACATATCTGATACCCAGCATCTGAACATACAAATCGGGTTTAGGCATTAACACGTCATCACACATGATGACCTGGAAAAAGTGAAAATTTTCCACCTTTTAACCACAGACAGTATATACCCAGGCAGGATTCAAACCCAGACCTTCCATCTGAAGCCTGACATCCTACTCACTTGACTATCCAGACAACTAGGTAACATGTGGTACCTTAACCTTTCACTCCTGCAGGATGCTGGTGAATAGGGATGTATGTGTGGGCAATGTATAGGGTGGAAAGTCTAATCAATGGTGCATAGTATTTGTATAAAGACTATGCACCATTGATTAGACTTTCCACCCTATACATAATATATGTACTACTGCAACAGTCCATGGCACATCACATACAATGCTGCAGAGGGCCTGCAATAGTAACAAATCATAGATTCTGAAGTTAGATGGCCTTTAAGCTCAGTTGATTACAGTGGCATACTGGTGATACTAGAGTTGTTGGCTTGACCCCAATGTGGGTCACTGTGTTTTCTTCTTGCTAGCACACTAAGTTTGTGTACCTGTAGGCTTTATGGCGTATACCACGATTATTTTGGATCCTTTTCCATCACAAAGCATCTCTGGTATTGGTGCATATGGAATGTCCAAAATGCTGTACCGCCCACTTGAGAAAACTGAAAGCAAGAAGCTACATGTACGCAGACTAACAGTTGGCAGTGATCAAGTGAGAACCTGATCATCAGCAGAATCATGTGGTCACTGTCATCCCCATTCTCATCATGACAACATGGAGAACAACTGTCCCAGATTCTGTGGCCCTTCATGACCCACTCTCACAGTGACCCTCTGTTTTGGTGGATATGGAATGGCCGTGTTAACCCTTTGATTCCCACACACTGTCCACCAGCATCCTGCATTGTCAGTCATGCTAGCAAAGCAAAAACTTCAACCCTTTGACTCCCTCATGCTACTCACCAGCTTCCTGCAGGAAGCTGGTGGACAGGGTGAGAGAATCAAAGGATTATGTTGGCGGATAGGGTCATCATCATCATCATCATGTGCCCTGCCGCATGGTGTTGGTGATCATGGCCCTCCATACCAATCTATCCTTTGTCGCTGCAAGTTCATCTCCACCCTCTCCGTCCTCAGCCACCCTGCAAGTCTGTCCAATATTTTGTCTCTGGGTCTACCTGGTGTTCTCTTTCTTTCCAGCTTTCCTTATTTCTCTTTCCTCATAAAATGTCCATAGAGTGCAAGTGTCAAAAGGGTTAAGCTCAGATGGTTAGACTGCCATGATGGTAACACCAAGGTCATGGGTTCAATCCTCAGGTGGACCACAGTCTGACTATGACTCTTTGACAGAGCCACGGGTTCACAATCTGATATCTTAAGTTCACTCCGTTTCAGTCTCAGTTTTAGTTTCTCAAGATGACGTCTCAGCTTTCGGAATGAATTCCATATGCAGTAATGTCACAGGTGCCATGTGCATGGTGATCATGCCACAAGCATTAAGCCTGCACATAAACCCATGAGCTGGCCAGGACCTGAGGCCCTACCTAGCCTATGTTTTACCTAGTCAATATTTTATACTCGTATTTAATCAGCCTTCCACTGGAATAATCTTGGTTATGTGTAAATAATATGTGTACGTGTGTATCTTACCTTCAAAAAAGGAACAAAAGTAAATAAAAAAATAATTTAAAATCTGAATCACACACACACACAACACAACACACACACACACACACACACACACACACACACACACACACACACACACACACACACACACACACAAAGTTCACTCCTGCTCCCACAACATAAATGTTGGTTTAGTCATTGCCCATCACAGTGCTTCAATCATTACAGTGATGTCAGTGTTTCACAGGTCCTATTGTTATTGTTGTTTAAAGCCCAGCCAATTGTGTAGAACCATATCAGGACTATAACAGTTTCAAAACATACAAAAACTTCAACAGGAAAAAAACCAAAAAAAAAACAAGAAAATTAAGCACACATATCAATGCAATCGTGCACATTATCTAAGGACATGCCCCCAGCGTTGACCACTCCGTCCAATTTATAACACAGGGGATTTAAAAAAAACATACCTGAATACAAATTTAAGCATACCTAAGGACACCAAAACAGATACAAAAACAGGCATATATTACCTAAAATTGCTTCGGCATATCTCACCTCCCTAGAGCTAAAAATGCACTTAATACATGTACCCAATTATCAATCCTAAGAAAAAGTATGAAACACAACACACACAGGTGAATGGACCAGCAAGGCAGAAAATGATAGGAAAAAATGACAGAAAGCAAAGGAACACGGCAGAAACATAGGGAGTGACAGAAAAGAGGAAATTTCTAGCACAGAATTTCCAGAAGGTGGGGATACTATTTATACTGAAAAAGCCCCTGGCATTCCCACAGGGGGGGGGGGGGGGGGGGGGGGGGGACAGGTCCATCACAGAAGGCATGTTGAAGGGGAAAAAGGTGCATTGTGGTGGTAGGTAGTAATGACCACAGGGGCAGTGCAGAATATGGGGCAGCCAAGGACACGATATTCTGTTGCCGGTCTTTCTAATTATGTCTCTGTCTTCACTCAGCATGTTCCTGGACTGGAATGCTGGCACCAGACCAGCCTAAACTTTCAACCTGGGTGAAAATTCACACTGGTGTATCCTCTCAATCGGTGTACGCAATACCTCTCTGTCATAATGTGAATAATGTTTACAATATTTTATCCCATCCTGCTCTAAGGTACTGATGTTAAATATCACATCTATTTGATTTGAGAAGAAACGTATTTCAAAATGACATCCGTATTTAAATAGGCCTAAATGTTGTGTGTATTTTTTTTAATCATTATATATGCGTTTGTTCATGTTTATAAAATTCTGGTTAAATCCTTTCACACCTTCCCCATACTCAGTAGCTGCAGGAAACTGGAGGATATAGTGAAGGAGTATGCGATGTATCATATGAACTCTGTGTGTGTGTGTGTTGGTGTGGTGTGGTGTGTGTGTGTGTGTGTGTGTGTGTGTGTGTGTGTGTTGTGTGTGTGTGTGTGTGTGTGTGTGTGTGTGTGTGTGTGTGTGTGTGTATGTGTGTGTGGTGTGTGTGTGTGTGTTGTGTGTGTGTGTGTGTGTGTGTGTGGTGTGGGGTTTGTGTGCGTGTGATATGTCTTTCTTTACTTTATTTTTACACAAGTCTGTCACGTGTCTTTTTCATAAAATCATGTATACATGTGTAAAATTTACACCAGTACGTAATATCATGTGTCATTAGTATGTGATT